>JAJKFL010000013.1:6703188-7423188 GCA_021186555.1 Reticulitermes speratus | reverse complement strand
TGGCTGTATGTGGCAGGAACATGCAAAGGCTGAACTTGTTATTGCTGGTACAACTATTGAACAGGTTACAGACTTTATTTATATACGAAACGTGATTTCCGAATTTAAAACAGGTATTACAACAAAAATACAAGGGTATAATACAATAAATGGCACTATCAAAAGACATTTTAGTAAAAATATGCTCCCAAGCACCAAATTATGACTTTACAATATTACGTCCAAGGCAGCATTGAAATATGGCAGTGAAGTTTGGGTTTTAAATAAAAGAGAATGTCAAAATTAGAAACAGCACATATGAAATTTCAAAGGAATACAACAATTCGAGAAAAACTAAAAGCAGAACACATAGCAGATGAAATTCAGAGCTACCAAAAGAATTGGCTACAACATGTTAAAAGGATGGAACACGCACGAATACCCAGGATGACACTGGAATGCCAACCAAAAGGCAAACGCGACATAAGTCGACCAAAAACAAGATGGAGAGACCAATAGTATCTTCAAGATTGAGTTTTCACAGGACATGACCCAGGTGTCCTACGTCTGTTTACATTCATATGATGATGATGGAATTCCTTGAAGAAGTATCACGAACATTACATTTTCTCAGTAATTTCTTTGAATTTGCTTTGTTCTTCCACAGTGGAAGAATTGGTTACAGTGAATACCCTTTGTAGTGTCGTGTAGGACACCGCCTGTACAACTAATACTGTTAGGCTAAACCCTCCAGTATTATTTTACGCAACTGTACCAACATGAGAACAAATGTAACACAAAAAAATTACAGTTAGGCCTTTCGTGAACACGCTGTAGTTTAACCAATGATACGGTCCATCGTATTATCGGCGGCCATTACACAAGCTTTATTATAATTGTATCGGTACTGATGGAAAGTATACCGATCCCCACATGTTCTTAAGTGTGAGGTAAAGTTAAAGGTAAAGTTTACCCTAGAACAGGCCATGAAGGCCCAGAAGGGGAGTAAAGGTATAGCTCTACTCTTTCTTTAACCTCGGCGCTACATGGGGGTGGGTGGTCAACGCCACGCCCCGACCGCTTTACCCCCGGGAATGACCCGGTACACATTGCACAGGAGGCTGGGTGGGCCCCAGGGCCGGTCTCGACGGGTGCTGAAAATCTCGCCCCCCACCGGGATTCGATCCCCTGGCCGTCCACCTCGTAGCGAGTCGCTATACCGACTAC
Organism: Reticulitermes speratus; assembly: GCA_021186555.1. Lineage (NCBI taxonomy): Eukaryota > Metazoa > Arthropoda > Insecta > Blattodea > Rhinotermitidae > Reticulitermes > Reticulitermes speratus. Next base: position 7,421,982 of record JAJKFL010000013.1, on the reverse strand, counting down.
GCTATCCCGGCTCACTCTTAAGTGTGAGAGTCTGTGAAAATGAAGCGGAGCCTGGGCTCCTGGTTTACGGCGTCATAATTTTCCCCAGGGAAGTTGTTTCTTAACGAAACTATACCGCAAAGAAATTCATGGTCTTTTCAAACGTTGGGACCCAAATTTGGGACATTTGAAGAAGTATAAAAACCGCAGCCGGATATATAATATTTCAGGGAAATATAACATATTCGACGTTGTAACTTCATTGTATTTGGAACAGACTGCTGGTGTAGGAAGGCCCGGACATGCTGCGTGGCATTGGCTGCTCTCTGTCATTCATAAATTCATTCACACCGAAACGTTTTCACTACAGGATAGTATAGTAATACGTAATACGTATATTACTACTTCTATTGCAGTAGTAGTGAGCCCAGTTGTGAAAAAGATCCCCTGTCCTTTGCCGGAAATGTAATCCTGGTCAAAGCCGGCAGTAGGCCTACACTGAGAATGCTACAGGACACTCGCAGTACGTGCTAAAAGGCGGTAAGAGAACTGACACTTTCGGACTGCTTTGTTTCGTTGGTTTGAACCTTTATCGCCCATATTAACTATGTACCTTTAATCTTCCCTGTGTATGGGAGACATGACTTGAACACATACACACTTTGACAACAGTGAAAGACTCTTAGTCCACAAAGCTTACCGTAATCTGGTCATTTGGCTCGCCAGCCGATATAATTTCCCACCCTGCCATAGGTTGTCGATCTGCTGATTAAAGCAATCACTGTAGCAGCAGCAGCAGCAGTAGTAGTAGTAGTAGTAGTAAACAACGAAAATAGGAGTTAAGTATGAATGCATGAGGAATGTTCTGAAAATATTTATATTCAAATGACATAGTACACGTATGTTGTGTACAGTATGGTGAAAATCGTCGTGATTGCTAGCAGCAAACTGCATCCCCCGTTCGCAGTGCTAGACAGAGCAAGGCATAGCGTTGCGTCACAGAGCGCAATGTGCCAGAGAAAAGTCGTGGGCCATCCAGCATCTCCTGCAAGTCTGGACCTGCACCGGCTTCCTGCAGAGCAAGACGGGGATAAGTCCGTCCGATTTCTTCGCTGCATTGTAGCGTACTGTACAGGGCATACACAAAAGAATGGTGCGGTGTGGTGGTTATTTGTGTGTTAACCGCACCATTCGTTTGTGTATGCCCTGTATGTGCACAAATGCAGTTGGTCTACCGCTATGCTCGAAGGACGCAATAAATTTTCTGATATGATTTACGTAAATGTAGCATTATTTTAAAAAACGTGTGAGATATAGGTGATTGACCCCTTTGTGTTGTAGTAAGAAAAGTGAACCAATGATGAACCGTCAAACACAACTATATATGGTGCATATTATACTATTATATCGGGTATTCAGCTACATGTTTCGGCTTGCGTTGAAGCGTCATCATCGTGCATACATACAATAGAGGGTAGAAGTTTAACAACTGTAATATTTAAATACATAAAAATAACCTAAAGTCGAGATCTCGAACTTGTTACATCAGTTCATGTTGTCTAGTGTCGAAATTGTGACCGAAGCAATACGTATTATGTAGGCTTAAAGTAGGCCTAACTGTATATAAAGGTAATTGTATAATAAAGATCGTAGGCATGGAACTGCGATCATAATGAGCCCAAAACTGTATGGAGTATATAGTAATGGCTGATCGGGCCAATATAGGTCGTATAGCTTGATGTAGCGTATGGAGTGTTTAAATGATGGTTGATGGGGCTGATGTGGTTGGAAATCCTAAACGTGGAATCATCCATGATAGAAGTATGAATTAAGTATTGTGGTTGTTCTGTACTAATAATATGTAGGATTTTAGAAGAATTTGTGTTCGTAAAATATACGTAGGTAGAGAGGGTTTCGACAACACGACAGAACATTCCACGTGTGGAATTTTGAGATCACTGACTTCTGGGATGTAGAATTTTCAGATCATGGACTTTGGGGTTGTAGAATTTCGAGATTACGGACTTTTGTGATGTAAATTTTCATATTTCGGACTTACGGAATGTAGAATTTTCGGATTACGGAATTCTGGCTTGCTGAATTTTCAGATTACGGACTTCTGGGATGTAGAATTTTCGGATTAAGGAATTCTGGCTTGCTGAATTTCAGATCACGGACTTTTGGGATGTAGAATTTTCAGATTAAGGAATTCTGGCTTGCTGAATTTTCGGATTATGAACTTCTGGGATGTAGAATTTTCAGATTAAGGAATTCTGGCTTGCTGAATTTTCAGATTATGAACTTCTGGGATGTAGAATTTTCAGATTAAGGAATTCTGGCTTGCTGAATTTTCAGATTATGAACTTCTGGGATGTAGAATTTTCAGATTAAGGAATTCTGGCTTGCTGAGTTTTCAGATTACGGACTTCCGGCATGTAGAATTTTCAGATTACGGACTTGTGAGATGTAATTTCGTAGACAGGTACCAGCGTTTTGGAGGAGCATATCGCTTCCATATTCAGGGCAGAAGAATAAATGTCTTTTTAAATAATTTCTACTTCTAATAGTGACTAGTTTCCATAGTTATGTCTGTGTTCTTGTAATGTAGGGTCTTTAACTTTCTGATCGTTCCTCGCCTTTCCTTCTGTATTTTAATTCAATTTCGGTTCTGTTTGTCTTTCAGACAGCAAAAGCCAAATTCGTTATTAATGACACTATTGTGTCTCCTTCTGCTTGACCAGTTCTGCATTGCTGTTGCGATTTTTTTCATTCTTGATTGTACTTCAAAGAATGGGGAAAAAAGCATGCCGCTATATAAATAGCATTGCAGGGAGAATACTGCATAGAAACAGATCTTATGTAAAGTCTGTAGCCATGGGCATAAACCGAATTAATGAAAGAACAAAAGAGGGACTCCAAAAATGTGTTTCCTCAGATTAGTCACAGGATACAGAACGACGGATCATAAACCGACTTAAGACTGGAGAAGAACTGGAAATAGTGGACATAAAAACGATAATGTAACTACTAAAATAAATTGCTATACGCGTGTGGCCTTGGAAATAAGTTAACGTTTCAACCGTCCAGCATACTTCCTTATATATGCATCCTTCCTGTTCACACGAAGTTTGATGGTGATAACTACGTGATTATCTTTGCTATACCCCGAGCACGGGAAGAAGTCCCATGGATTCTGAAGATGACGACGCTCAAGGCTTCGTACTCTCTACCGACTGACCCGTTACCCTCCAACCCCCTCTAGACTGTGCCAGCCAGTCATCAAGCCAGCTCAAAGCATTTGTAACCAGCAAATTTAATCACTCGTATAGCGTCAAGCGGAATAGGGCCTATACAGCGGGGGCCGGAAGGATGAAGCCTCGAGTACCATCATTCGAACCGTTCATGAACCCTGCTTTCCGCGGCCTCTGGTAAGAACATTTGATAAAAGATCTTAAAACCGAATTTCAACGCTACTGTATCGATATCAGCCCAATGGTGGATGGTCCTGACGACGTACGAAATGGTGTAATAGGAACGGGCCTTGAATTTAATTCTGTGTACCGGGAGTAAAGCGGCCGGGGCGTCAAGTTGACCACTTAAGTCCATCTAGTGCCGAGGTTAATGAGTAGAATTATACCTCTACTCGCCCTAGACGCCTTCATGACGCGGACTGGGAAAACTTTAGGTTTTACCTTGCCACGTTATATTCCTTAAAGTAATATAATTTGACGTGACATAATTTTGTTACTGAGTTTGTGGTCGCTTTAGCAATAATGAGTAAAGCACTTTTCAGAATTATGTTACGGAATTGATCAAATTTATTAGAATCATAATACGAAACGTGTTGTGTGTGTTGTGGCTCCCTTTTCTGCAGGAAGAAATGAGCGCTGTTTTGGGTGTAATTTCGGTTATTGTTTTCGGAGAAACATCATTTTTTTTTTGCCACGAACGCTCAAAAATGTATAGACTCATGTATTTTTATGTCGTTTTGTACAGTTTAATGCTTGTCTTTTGGCTGTTGTGACCGGACCCACAACTTCTTGTCCTGACTGGCCGTGCATCGAACATTGTCTCAGTTAATTTCATCAACATGCGCCACTCTTACTCCTAATCATCGCTTCCTGTCGCGTGCACATCTGTTGGTGTGCGCCTATTCATGAGAAAATTAGATGCGAGTTACGGCAACTGCTCGCATGCTTCCTTCTCTTTGAGACCATTGAAAGGAATGGTCTGCAACCGTCTTGACCGGTTGTTTTGGAACCGGTAATGCACGTCGTGTGCGCTTGGGCTGGCTGATCCAGCGATCTTGTAAAGGAATACATTTAAAAAAAAACAAGACAGGCAATGTGCGTATAAGGTAACATTGAGACGCGTTCGCGTAACCATTGTTGCCGTTGAAAAGGAATAAGTATTGCTTATTCTGAGTGTGTCTGCAGCCTTAGTTATTAATCACGCGAAGCGCATGCGCCGTATTGTCATGTGACCTGTCTGGCTGTACAGCATTTTTCCACATTGTCTCATAACCGGCACGATTTTCGGAAAAAGGTTACCGAACATAAAATGTGTGTTTTGATTTTCTCTACGACTTTTGTCTGAAACGTTTCTCATTCTAACAAGAATTGAGCGAGATATCATAAATGTACATAGGTCGTCATGTAAAGTACCCGTTATTCTTGTCAGATTTTAATGAAACTTGAATTTTCTCGACAGACTGATGAAATCCTGAGATATCAAATTTCATGAAAATCCGTCCAGTGGGAGCCGAGTTGTTCCATGCGGACAAACGGACGGGCTGACAGATATGACAAACCTAATTGTCGCTTTTCGCAATTTGCGAATGCGCGTAAGGAAATAAATAACTTATTAGACTTAAAGGTCGTTCGAACGTGACTGGGAGAATCCAGACACATTGAATGTGATCTGTTTTCTAGTGTGACATAGCTTGGAGCTAGGCTGGAGCATTGTCTCATCCATATTTTTTTATGGTGAGGTAATGTGCATTGCCGACCGCGTCGTATTTTTCCCTCCCTGTCTTACCGACTGAACTGCACTGCCGATTCCACGGTAATTTTACGCATTACAAACATCGTGTTATTTCGATTGTATTGGATCGTACTGCCGACTGCATTTTAGTTACTCTGTGATTAGGCCAGTTGCATTTGCTGACTGCATGCTGTCATTCGGTTAGCTGTGGAGTCATGTAGCACTCTATTGCAGCGACATTCACATAATTCGCTGTCGCAGGGGTCATATTTTCAACCCTTAACGTTCCAATGTCGAGTTAGACTCGACAGTGCTTTCCGCTGTATCAGGTCCAGTGTCGAGCTCAAATCGGCACGTTATTTTACAGTGTTTTATGTTGGTTTTCCCTAACCTCTTATTGTCTAGTGGCTAATTTTGAACTTTGAAAATTAGAGAATTTTTGGAAAATTAATTTGGACCAGACTATTGGAACTCACAAGAATAATTTGGACTCTAAAGGGATAAGAATGACAGGGGTTCCACTAAAGAAGGCTCTGATGCGATGCTTCCTTTCTTTGCAGGTAAGCTGCTCTCCTTGTGCACGACGCCCCATCGCCAAGGGAGCCTGTAAGGTTTCGCAGTTTGACTCGCTTCACACGCTATGGGTACGCTCACGGTCAGTCCACAGTCAGTGAATATACCCCTTGACTGTGTTCAAAATGCCTCTATTCATACCAGTGGTCACGCTTACGCCGTTACGGGGCACTCAAGTGAGCGCGTGTGTTTCTCGCAAGAGTATTTGACCCAGAAGTAATGCGATTACGGCCAGGTCTTTATAGGTTAACATGCCCGGCCCATCTCATCCTCTTTGGTCTGATCAAGAAAAGCACAAATTACAGAGCCCTTCACTGTGCAGTTTTCTCCTGCCTCCTGTTTCCTTTTCTCCCTTAGGTCCAGATATTTTCCTCAGTGCCCTATTCTCCAGTACCCTCCAACTCTGAAGATTACTGCCTTCTAGGATGCGCCGTGAGAACCTCAGATCTCCCACATTCACTATTCTTCCTTGTGTTAATGCAAGACACGAAACTCGACGTTTATTTAAAGCAGCAGATAAAGCTACAGTTACATATTGATCTTTATATTTTCAGATAGGTGACTTATAGGTTATAGGAGCGTCCTGTACGTCTTCATACTCTGTCTGACGTCAATTTGTGGCACTTACATCGCTGAAGAGAATTGTGTCATATATCTTTATCGGATTTCGTTTTCTTCGGTGTTGACTGCGAGGCGCCGAGTTACTGCTGTTTCGAAACAGACAGATACAGTTGTGTTTTAATTAAGGACCGCGCCATAAATACGTGCAGTGGGCAGTGGAAGTAAAACTTGAAGATTCACCACTCTAGAGATAGTGAATGGTTATCTTTACGCTCCGGTCACTTCACCCCTGCAAAACAGATACCGATTTTTTTTTTTACAGTGGCGCCTAATATTTGTGGGTCCTCGGTACGGAACTTGCTTCACGTCACCATTCTGACGACTAGAATTTTGAGATGACTTCTAGATTTTTGGAAAATGTTTGGACTTCTGTCTTAAGCTATGTAAAGTAGAACCCTTTCGTTACAGCGACCCGGAGTTTTGAGGGATAACCTCTTCCCCTAATGTCAGTTCATCTGTAATGTATGCGGAAGGAGGTTACACCAGCAGTCAGGCTTACCAGATTTATTATAGGGCGTTGAACTAGTCCTCAATCAATCACTGTATACAGATTGAGACGTTAAAGAGGCAATCGATCTGATTTGCCACATTACAGTAGCCTATTTTTTCGATGCATCAGCGATTATATCCTCTGACGTAATGGAGGCATTGTGTATAAGTGGGGTAACTCATTTGTCTTCCCTTGCATATTTCTGTAATAAAGCCTTCGCAGTTGGCAGTGGTGCAGAGATCGGGAGTTTTGAGACCGTATGCTAACCTCATGAATGAGACCCACATCGCTTAACATTTCATGCTGCAGAAATAAACCAGGTGACACCCGACCTATGAATCAAAGAAAGGCTTATGTTTCTTTAAAAAACATAACTTCGCGCGCTCACCCCAGTTCTACTGTTAGATATGCTAGGGTGTATTCTGTGGGTTGATTTACCTCTATTCAGGACCTGTGTTGAAGTTAGGGCTTCAGTGAAGGACTGCAGTATACCTACGATTTTTTTCTGGCCTCTTTCTGAGTCGGTTTCCATTCTGGGATAATGAATATTTTTAAACACGTGGTAGGATTGAATTATTTGTACCAACAAATGCACTAAGACAGTTTTTTCACTGTTTTCTTTATTATAAGGATGCCCCAATACGCATTTCGCCAGTTATTCTGCCATCATCAGGGGGTATTTTAAGTGAGTTTTTACATAGACCAATTCTTTGGTTACGTCATAACAGTGAGTCAGTATTTGTTACCACATCGTATAAAATTTTGTAAAATTAGTGGTATTGTTAAGCTGCTAAAAGTTATTAAATTTTAAAAATTATAAAAATTACAATAAAATCAAGTAGTATATTATACTACCCTCTATAGTATAATTATTAATTAATGGCAGCGTGGTCCTATTTTCAGCGTGTGTTCCAGTTATCTGTGTGTTATGTTGTTGGTAGGACCTCCTTCCCTCCTGTCTGTGTGGTTAATGGTCGATGGTACAAATAATTCAATTATAAAAAGATGCACGGTGAATATAAAGTGAAGTTTAACGTGGTAGGATTATTTGGATTGGCGCTATCCCCCACGCAAGATTGTTACAGTTAGAAGACAATACAAGACTTCACAGTAAGTCGCGGTAAGACTTCCATGCCGTGAACGGTATTTAAATTCCCCGCGTAATCATTATCACTACGTGTAACTTATTCGTATGCTTTATGTACATGGATAAGAGTCGTGCCTGTTTTCGAATAGGCTACTTGGATATACAATTTTTAAAGTATATTGAACGGCTAGAGTGGTGTATGTCGATCCCCGTGGCCGTGCGGTCTAAGGCGTGGGTCTGCGGCCGCTCGCTTGCTGCGATTGCGGGTTGGAATCCCGCCGGGGCATGGATGTCTGTCTGTTGTGAGTGTTTTGTGTTGTCAGGTAGGGTCTCTGCGACGGGCTGGTCACTCGTCCAGAGGAGTCCTAATTGTGTCTGAGTATGATCTCGAAACCTCAACGATGAGGAGGCCTAGGCTCACTAGGGCTGTCGAGGCATGAAAAGAAAAAAAGTGGTGTGTATGTAATTTCTAAAAAATTATGAAATAATTGCAGCATCAATGCGTAAGATTACTTGTAATATGAATTACGGACTGAAATCAGATGTAAAATTAATATTCAGTGTCGTGGAAATCGAAAGGGGGGTAGCCTAGAGGTGGTCAGGAATGGCCGATAATATTTAAAATCACTTTATTTGAAGCAGGCGTATATCTAGATCGTATTGGACCTTATATTAAATTTACCGTTGAGGTATACGTGATACGTGTCCTTTCGTTTCACACATCTTTTCTAACCACCTTGCAGAAGAAACCGAGACTTACTGATTTTAATACAATGTTATGAATATAGAGCACACGTTCGTAGATCAGCCGTTAGAAGTTTCAGCATGTAGTAGTGAAAAAGTTCGTATGTGATGCTTGTACGACTTTAATTTTGTTTCACGAATGTTTGCTGTTTCTTACAAGACCGTTGGTCGGTTTACGCAGAAATTGGCGTAATATAGAGTTACGTGAATTATGATGACAGACGAATCGTACCTAAAGAATTTACTTCCCATCCGAAGTCACGTGAAGGAACAAATAAATTAAGTACAAATTTTCTGCCTTACATGCTGTGTTAAAAAGTAAACATTTGTTTTTCAGAACAGGAGTAAGGTATTGACCCTGTTCCCTAGTGGTAACAATGTAGAGCGCGTGTGGTTTTGCTGTGTGGCATATGTTCACTTCACCCTCACTTTATACAGCGTGTTTCATAAGTCCATCCGGGATTTAGAGGCTTGACCGTGCAGTAGCAAACCCACATATAAGAGATGAAAGCATGCCAAAGGATAGAGGAAATGTAAAAGTTTTTTCGTGACAGATGCGATGGCGTAGTTACCCGTTCCTCCGCTAGGATGCAGTGGTGTGCAAACATGGCGTTTTCAGGTGAACAGAAAGCTTTAAGTGTACTTTTTGTGACTTTTTCCTGTGGGGTTACGTTAAAGATCGTGTTTACGTGCCTCCTTTACCAAGAGATATACCGGATCTTCGGCTAAGAATTATGGATGCAGTTGCTACCATCGACGTTCATATGTTGGAACGTGTGTGGCAGGAGCTAGATTACAGGATTGACGTCTGTTGAGTCACCAAAGGGGGACATGTTGAACATTTGTAAGGTAGGTTCAAAACTTGGATATGTATTCTTTTCACTGACATGCTCTCATCCCCCGTGTGTGATTTGGCCCCTGAGCTACAGACCTCCGAAATCCCGGAGGGATTTATGAAACGCCCTGTATTGTTAATACCGTGCATTTTCATTCGATCACACATTTTTTTAAACCAACAAAATGCACACTTCTTATTTATTATGTAATAAAATTTTTTACAATAAAATCAGTCCAACATGTTTCGGTTCCCTATTTTGGGACCATCATCAGGGATATGGGTCCCTGATTATGGTCCCAAAATAGGGAACCGAAACATGTTGCACTGATTTTACTGTAAAAAAATTGTATTGTATAATAAATAAGAAGTGTGCATTTTGTTGGTTTAAAAAATGTGTTCACCCTCACTATTACTGTTGCTGTGCGCATTGGACGATGGTTGTTATTGGCTTAAAATCTGCAGGCATTACCGTTGTTATTTCAAATTGTAAACCAAAAAATGAAACCGTCCTGTACAGCTGCATTCGGATGCTTCTGTTATTCATCATTCATTCGTTCTGCAGTCTGTCTTACGACAGCTCCGTAGCCACTTCCAAAGCGAGTTCTCCACAAGGTGCGATCTAGTGCTTCCTCTTTCAATTTCCAGTATCTTTTCTTTTCCTTAAGGTCATCCAGTAGCTGCTTACGCCTTCTTCCTCGTCTTCCCGTCATTTCTATCCTTCCCTCTAACTTTCCTCCAATCACGTGTTTCTACGCAGTTTCTACGCAAGATGTGGCCAATCCAGTTAGCCTTTCTTCTTTTTATCGTATGTATGATATTCCTCTCCTCCTTAACTCTGTGTAATACTTGATTTCTCACACGATCCGTCCAACTGATTATTGCATAATTTTAAATCGATTATTTAGTTGGATTGTTGTAGGCCTGTAGATCATGTTTCATTGATTTAATTCACCTTATGTTAGAAAAACATTCCTGCTTCCTATGAGTAGGTCCTTGGCTCGTATCTGGGTACGAAGGTCGGCTATTTTGGTCAATGGTCATCATAGTTTTACTCCTTTTCTCCAAGCACATGTTTGTATAATGACTGATATAGGCTGCTTCTTCGTACCACGTCTTTTTTCACTCGTCATTCTTAACTATCCTGTACTTATTCTTTCCGGCTGCAGGACTGTGGCATTTGAGGTAAGCAAACGTCGGCCCACGGACGACATGCTCTCGGCCGACACTTTCAGCTCGACCTGGCGGAATAGTCGGGTTGCAACAAGACATAACTCCTTTTCCGTATACACTTCGTTATGGTTTATAAATATGATTTAATTAGTTGTGAGGTTAACATAATGTTAAAGAAAACAACGCCTGTACTTTCATTCTGTGTGGCTGAGTATAAAAATTGTATAATACTGTTAATTGTGTTGGCGTGCCCGTAATTTTTTCTGTCGGAAAGTGGGAGACATAAGTTGAAAATGTAGAATTTTACACTTACAATGACGTGTGACTCGTAAAACTAACCAAAATTCCTGTCCTGTAACTGGTGCGTTGTATGCAGTGCCGTGCAATAGACTAGGACCGAAGACAGTAGCTTTCGCACTTACGTCACGGATTAGTTGAGAATTATTTCGCGTTAAGATCTCCGTTAACTTTGTTCGTTTGTTATTAAACTTAACCAGCTCACAGTAGAACTACGAAGTTGTTTGAAATTACCATAAACTACTCTCTATAAAGCTTACTGGAATATTATTTTTGTGATAAGGCATGTTATATTTAGGTGACTAGGTCCAGGTTCAGCGAAAGTGGCTGGACCGGTAGTAGTCGAAAACTGAGCTGTTGACTTCCCGACGGAGGTACACGTTTCTGATTTCTGCAAGAATTGGCTGTTTGTGCTTTTGTTCAGGCCCTGCGGGTGTAGCGGCAGGTTTTCCCATTGACGCTACTTAATTGCAGTAACTTGCATACTTGCTGATTGCAGAATTGTGCAAGAACAATGACATGTGCCACGTCAGTATGCACTTTGGTGTCAGGTGCATTACTACAAGCAACTACACCCTTGATACCAGTAGGTCTACTTCGTGGTGTGCGTATGTGGGCTATCGGCCCTTGTATCGTCATGTGTATTGTGCGTCAGTGTGCTTACGTAAATTATGGCTGCCCAGCGTTGTTAAAGGAAGGAATACGGGTAGAAGTTTTTGAATTCAGCATGAGAACTTTTTTGTGGTCCTGATTTGTAAGAAGGTAATGGAGTTGAATGTTTACAGAATTATACTGTTGATGAATCATTTTGGCTTGTCGCAGGTAGTGACGGAACTGCTTAACAAAACTAATATCTTCAGATATAAATAGGATCCAGAACGAGGTAAATTATTTTACACTTAAAGAGAAAGACAGAGGTATGTAAAATTTAAAGCCTTTCGTATCATGCGATACAGTACGAAAGTCGTAGAAGTTCTTGCTTGCAAAACGTTTTGCACCAAAACACCATCTAAAAGTGGGCCGGGATAGCGTAATCGGTATAGCGATTACGCTACGGCCTGGACTGTCCGGGGACCGAATGCCGGTGGAGGCGAGATTTTCCGCACCCGTCCAGACCGGCCCTGGGTCCCACACAGCCTCCTATGCAGTAGGTACCGGGTCTCTTTCCCGGGTGTAAAGCGGCCGGGGCGTGGTGTTGACCAACCACCCCATTTAGTGCCGAGGTTAAAGAAAGAGTGGCGCTATACCTCTACTCCCCCTCTGGGCCTTCATGACCTGTTCTAGGGTGAACTTTGCGCCATCTGAAAGGATTTACCTTAAATTCGAATCGACTCTAGGCTTGTAATTTTAAGGAACATGTAATTCCTTTACTTGGGCGGTCATGTTAGAATTAGACATGCCGGTAGTGTATCCAGCTTTCTCTGCTCGCCACGCTTGTTCCCTGTCAAATGTTTGTTTGGTGCGTTTTACTTGTTTCTTGTTTCGAGACCTAAATTTTATTTGAAATTCTGTCCTTGGAGACCAAAATGTCCTCGGCCACGCGTTTGAACATCTCTGGTTGTACTGAAATTTGGGATGTGTTCGAATTGTTACTGCGTCACTGCATAGCAATCTATGCTAATAACTTGATAGCAGTTCTGACGTCGGTGGGTCTTACTCATGTTGCAGCCTTGACGAAGTCTTCCTCCTGACGGAGACACTTGTTATTTGCTTATTCATATCTTCATCACGTTTTCACGTATGGTGTATGTGGATGTAATAGACCCTAGTCGCCCTACCCTAGTAGTAAAAATATGAGAGTCGATGAGTGAACGCAATATTTGCTGTTGCACGTGTTCACACCTTTCGTTGACGCAAACAGCCAAATTTGATGGAAAGGTATCAGCGTTGTTGCGGATTTCCTTTGTGGATAATGTAGGATAGATAACCTGGTTGTGTCCTTAAAGAATTACACGCATTTGGTTTAATCGCCAGCTTTCCAACTTGCGTCAGGCATAAATTAAAATTTTTGCGGATAGGGAAGAGCCGCTCGATTTCACATTGATGGAAAACACGTGAATGTTTCTTAACGTCGTATTTCAGCAGGCCGACACGCGCGTCGAACTTAGCGCTGGCTGACAGCTGCTCTTCAGTCCGATGATGTTGGGCGGCGACGACGGCGACTGTGAGGCAATACTCACACAAAACTAAAAACAAATCACAAAATCTAAGACGCACCGAACAGGCAACACAATCCCATATACACATGCAAACGGACAACAGCTACCTTGTAAGTACAGTACACAAAACCGCACCTTATTATGTTGTAGAAAAACCTGAAGATGACATACTCAGGTCGAAACATGTTTTTTGAGGACCATCTGCTGTGATTGGTGTAATTATTATATTTATATAATAATAATAATAATAAAACATTGTTGTGCATGATAACCCATACTTCTATTCAAGTACTTCGTTATTAAATTAAATTAAATTAATTAAATTCTTGTTTATTAACGTGATGGGTCAAGAGGTAAATGGCCAATAACAGAAACAGCACAATGTACAAACACAAATAATAAAGGGCAAAGGAAACACAAATACACAAAATATAAGCAATAAAAATAATATCAAAATATAAATCAAATGATGTCTCAACAGCCCCTTACCATAAACACAGATCAGTAACTGTGGAAGCGTATTAGATGAAGACAAAATCTGTTTTATAGAAGTAACAAGTTTCCTAAGAGTCGATGGTCTTTGCACGTCAAGGCAGCGGCTGAAATGCATCTAGCAGAAGGACAGTTTCTACAAGTAAGAGAAAACATGCGACATATGATGTAATAATAATAATAATAATAATAATAATAATAATAATAATAATAATAGTTGTCCTTCATGTGTTACACGTGTTAATTTGCTTGATAATTTCAAGTTTTACCAAAGTAATTATAAATTTTAAAAACAGTTACTCTTGAAAATTAAAAAAAAAAAATGTTTGCGGAAAATGTGACATGCGCCAAGTATGGAAGCTCTTTGGATATTGTTGGAAATGCAATCTTTAAAGTTTAGAAGTTTCAAACTCTTCAGTAACATAGCAGTTGATGTCTAGCTTATTGGTAATACTGTCAGCTGTTCCATGTAAGACATGAAACAGTGCTCAGCGTGATACTGGTATAGAGTGTCGCAGACATGCAGGGAATTATGTGATCTGTTATAACCACGGTTTGCAGCTTTAGAGAAGACCCTTTTGCTTGTATTTAGAGGTGGGCGTTCACGGCAGCCACGTTCGTTACTGCAGGTGATGGTAATAGCTGATGACCAGTTTGCGTAAGTGAGTGAAATTTGTTTGGTGCAAGGTCATGTCATGTGTATAAATTTCATGCGGAAACGTGTTATGTGTAAAACGAAATAGAAGACCGCCTTCGCTGGTCTGGTTGCCCTAAGTATAGACATGCAATTCATCATTCGTTATCTTTAATCGGATACTTTGTGTGGGAAATAAATCACGAGGCCACCTACAGTCTGTGCTGAAAGTGCTATTTTGTAAGTCTGGGATACAAACGTCTGTATGACTATGAAATTTCATGTCTCGTTTCAGGAAGTGAAGTTATGACTGTGTGGGTTTCGAATTTTTTTTTTAGATCTGTATCAGCTGGTACTATAAAACGGAATTGGTACAGTTTTTAAAATTTGCGTTATGTGTGGCATACTGACAGCAGATCATGCGGTCTGTGCTTTTTTGCCTTTGGGATCTCGAGACCAGTGCTTCTGTCTGAATGCTGCTTGAGGTGTCGTGACTTGTGAGAAATTATGTGGGCCTATGTGACTAAGATCCTCCATCAGTAGTTTGCTTTTCTTTCGTCTGCATGTCTAAGGGTTTGGTGCAGTTTATAGCAGGAGAGATAAGTAATACATATTGCAGAAAATGTTCAGCAAAAAGACATTTATCTCTTGAAATACATAAAAAGCGGAAACTTGTTCCAAGCTCGCTGCTCAGTGAAGAGTGAAATTACGAACTAACTGCCTAACTAACCAGTTCCATAGAGTGGGTCCTTCTTGAGAAAGTAATAGTTTCCCAGCTAGTCAAGAAGTTCTCCCCCCCCCCCACCCGCCCCATTTTGTGGAATCCTAAGGTTCGTTACTGTGTTCACAAGAGCCCGCCAATTGTCCGTATCATAAGCCAGATAAGTCCAGTCTACGCCCTCCCATTCTGTTTCTTAAAGTTATATTTTAATGTCGTTCTTCCATCTACGCCTAGGTCTTGCGTGTGGTTCTTTATTTCAGGTTTCCCCACCGTAACTCTGTATGCATTTCTATTCTGCCACATACATTCCTCATACCAGGCCCGTATTATAAAGAAAAACTTGGAAGCTTTATTGGTCTCAAGTAAGAAGTTTGGTCTGGAAGTGAATGCTGAGAAAACTAGGTGTATATTCATGTCTTGTGAACATAATGCAGGACAAAATTATAACATAAAGATAGGTAATATAAATGCCTTGAAAATATTGCGAAATTCAAATATCTGGGAACTACACCAACATTTCAAAATCGCATGCATGTAGAATTTAAGAGCAGATTAAATTCATGAAAATCGTGCTGCCGTTACGTCCAGAATTTTTAGACCTCTTTTGTTATAAAAAAAATATAAAGATTAAAATATACAGTGAAATTACTGTACAGGAGTAAAATATAATTTGGTACCAGCATTAATTGGTACCAGCATTAATTGGTACCATCATTAATTGGTACCAGCATTAATTGGTACCAGCATTAATTGGTACCAGTATTAATTGGTACCAGCATTAATTGGTAATTGCATTAATTGGTACCAGCATTAATTGGTACCAGCATTAATTGGTACCAGCATTAATTTTCCTCTAACGTCATGTTCTTTGGCCATGGTCACTGGCACGGCTTTGAGGTTTGGAGGAAGTACTGTATAGGTCGACTGAGATAAACCCAGAGGACCACAAACCGACGTGCTTAACCCAGTGAAGACTGACATTGATCGAAATTATATATGAAAAAGCAGTTTCTGCCACAAACTCTGTGTCCACTGTGAAGAGCAGTCAGTTAATGCTGTTTAAGGAAATGATCGCTGTTTGTTCTGAGTGTCGTACGTACGAAACACATACACACACCTACTAGGCAAAATGCGGAGTTTTTCAGTGTTTCAGCAGGTGGTACACGGACTTGCCTGCTGAAAATAAAATCACCAGGACGTCAGTCAAATATTCAGTTGCATGAAGGCGGCCAAATGAGGTCTGTAGTGCCATTTGATCATCAGTTTCTTCCTTGCCGAACAGTACAGCCACCATCACATAACGACCTTGAATATACCCAAAAAATTTTCAGATGTGGCCCAGCGCGCGGACAGGTAAGCTGCAGGCGTCTTGTCCCTGGCCGCGCGTGTGTTGAACCGAGGGTCTGCCCAATCAACTCTCCCTACAAGGCGATCCTACCGGATGCTGGCGCTACAGACGAGAGAGAAAGAGAGAAAAAGAGAGACAGATTATCCCACATTACGTCATCGCCGTACTGCCCGTCCCGAATACATCGAATGTGTGCCGGTTAATTCATCACTACCGGTTATTTGCTTTGATCGATTATGCTGTTTAATAAAATCATACATTTTCATATATGCTTTGCACAGAATGTGTAAAATTAACTCATAATGGGGTTGTCATGTCTGCCATTCCTAATGTTTTGTATACGAAATTTAATGTCGGGTTTTTGTGAAATTTGGTTTTTGGGGGCAGGGGGGGGGGTCCCTAATAGTTCTTAAACGAATGTAATTTTAGTTTACGTATGTAAGTCAGCAATAATCATTTTAAATAACGCAGAAAGTTGTACAAAATTGGTTCAAACTAGTTTCGGTAAAGTAAAAGTAAAGTTCACCCTAGAACAGGCCACGAAGGCCCAGAGGGGGAGTAGAGGTATAGCTCTACTCTTTCTTTAACCCCGGCACTAGATGAGGGTGGGTGGTCAACTCCACGCCCCGGCCGCTTTACCCCCGGGAAAGAGACCCGGTACCCATTGTATAGGAGGCTGGGTGGGCCCCAGGGCCGGTCTGGACGGGTGCTGAAAATCTCGCCCCCACCGGGATTCGATCCACTAGTTTCGGTATGGAGTATATTTTAACGAAGCAGTCTTAACGAGGGAAAACTACTCTGACGCATGTCTGCGGTGTGATGAGGTTTTAAACGATACATCTGTGCCTACAGTAAAGAAATATTAGGAAAACTGAAGTGCCCCAAGTCACAACTAATCCGTCCGGAAAGTACATGCATTTGTATTGGAGTAGGCCAGCAATCTCTCGCTTCTGTTTCATGCCTGTTCCGATTAGTGCTGATAACTTTGAAACGTGTTTTATAGGCCTACTGTTGTTGAAGACACCATCGTATGTACACGCGGCATGTTTGTTCTTTTTGGAGGTAATAAATAGATGGCGTCATTGTTGACTGATTACGCAGTGTACAGTTGCTACACATTTATAAGTTTTTATTATCAATTACTGCACAATAACTTTATACACTCTTACATGTTTCGGCTGACTATCTCAACCATCATCAGGGAGTCATCCTCCATAGACATAAGCAACGTACAGGGTGTCACTGAATGGTAAAATGCACATTTATCACAGCCGCAGTCGCTGATATTACTTAAGAAATAAACACAGGGTACCGCAGCCAGGAGTCTCCACCCCACAAAAAACTGGAAGTGGTTGAGAGACAGATGTTTGGAGACAGATTTTATATAGATTTTATACCATAAATTTTAGGGCACGCGGTGGCTCAGTTGGTTGAGGCACTGCGCTACAAGCCGGAAGGTCGCGGGTTCGATTCTCAATGGTGTCATTGGAATTTTTCATTGACATAATCCTTCCGGCCGCACTGTGGCCCTGGGGTCGACTCAGCCTCTAACGGAAATGAGTACCAGGAATATTTCCTGGGGGGTAAAGGCGGCCAGTACGTGGGGCTGACAACCTTACCACCTCCATGTGCCGATTGTCTAGAAATCTGGGAGCCTAAACCTCCTGGAACCCTAAGGTCCTGTCCAGACCTGTAATGGGATTGCTTTACCTTAAATTTTATGTAATAACATATTCGATTTTATCATATGTAGTTTAAACTATATAATCAGTGACTACGGCTGTGATAAATTTAATTTTACCATTCAGTGACACGCAGTACGCTGCTTATGTCTGCGGAGGATGACTCCCTGATGATGGCTGAGATAGTCAGCCGAAACATGTAGGAGTGTATAAGGTTATTGGGCAGCAGTTGGTATAAATAAACGTATGTATGTAAAACAACTGCACGGACTATGTACAATATTAAGCTTTGGTGACTGTTGACACTTTTAACGGGTAGGAAGAAGTTCGTGTAACATATCTTGCATCTTTTATTTTTTTTTGTGTGATACCACTTCCGGTATTGCGAAGAAAGACGATGAATTGAGGATGCGTAGATAACGACGATGACGGAGCATGTGACCTACTTGAAATTGGAATTCTGTTCGGCAAGTCATAGTAAAGTTACCCGTGACGAGCGCCTGGATGACGAACGGGCTGCGAGGTCTGATGTGCCACCGCGAGGCTTGTGACTTTTGTGACAACATTGTTATTCACTTCCAGCATTGTGATCTTTGTCAGCCGTAGAACTGTGTGGATATTAATGAGTGCGCTGAGGAACTAGGTTGCTGAGCTACCGGTGATCTGGCCGGAACTGCTACGAAATCAAATTCCCATCCGAAGAAAGATCTGAGCCGAGCTTTGCATGTACTAATTGGCACTCCAGCTTCGCATTCAGATACTTTACGTTTCGAATCTCGTCTGAGAACTGCGTATCGTGATTTGCCTCAGTTCCTTCAGTAAATTCCGGCTTATATGTTAGGTCGTTGACTCATCATTCATAATTGTCCATTTGTATTTCGTTTAACACTATATGGCTTAAGGAGTAGATACAGCATCGTAAAATTATCGTATAATCACTATTAGGTGCCGTCGCAAAATTGCGAAATACGACTGTTAGCTTCGTCATGTCTGTCTGTCTGCCTGTCTTAACGTCTGTCCGTACGTATGGAGCAACTCGGCTCCCACTGGACGGATTTTCATGAAATTTGATATTTTAGTATTTTTCGAAAATCTGACGAGAAAATTCAAGTTTGATGAAAATCTCACAAGAATAACGGGTACTTTGCATGAAAACCTATGTCCATTTATGATAATATCTCGCTCAGTCATGAGAAATGTTTCAGATAAAAGTTGTAGAGAAAATCAAAACACACATTTTATGTTCAATAACTTTTTCCGAAAATTGTGCCGTTTATGAGATAATGTGAAAAAATGCTGTACAGCCAGACAGGTCACAGATGGCAATACGGGGCATGCTCTTCGCGTGATGAATAACTAAGGCTGCACACACACTAAAAATATGGAATACTTATTGCTTTTCCACGGCAACAATGGTTACGCGAACGCGCCTCAATGTTACGTTATGCGTGCATTGCCTGGTTTGTTCTTCCTACCACTATCCTTGGACACTAAGTAGGCTCATGAACTCAACAAACCGACAGGCAGCAATCTTGACCTGCTGTGTATGGTATTCTAGGTGTTGTCGCAAGCGTTGTAGCAGTCTGGGTTGAAGTACAGTAGTCCCCCGGTATCCGCGGGTGATACGTTCCAAGACCTACCGCGGATGCCCGAAACCGCGGATAGTAGCGAACCCTATATATAAAAGCGCAGAGTAAACTTTAGATCGACTGAAGTCGACGCTGGCAAATTAAAACGTAAATACTGAAATCGACCATGGTCGACTTTGGCAGTGAATGTGTTAATATTTTCGGGCCGCGGTAAACCTCCGATACCGAATCCGCGGATACGGGGGTTCTACTGTACTCTGTTAGTTGTGATGCTAGGCGTCAGTAGGTTTTTGGCAGTACCTGCCGAGTCTATCGTCAGGAGTTTCTCTTCATACTTCTTCAAGAAATAGCAACAAGGTTTACACTAATGCAAGATGATCTTTTAAGCCAATTGTGTGAGCTGTTTTAATGTTCGGGACTCCTTAAAGTGCTGCGCAGCGTTTAGAAGCAAACTGTACCGTTGGATGTTTCAATTTCTCACAGATTCAATCATGTATTAGGTCTGCTTTGTTCTCA
Source organism: Reticulitermes speratus (assembly GCA_021186555.1). Taxonomy (NCBI): domain Eukaryota; kingdom Metazoa; phylum Arthropoda; class Insecta; order Blattodea; family Rhinotermitidae; genus Reticulitermes; species Reticulitermes speratus. Next base: position 7,402,059 of record JAJKFL010000013.1, on the reverse strand, counting down.
TTTGCATTTTGTACATGTTCCGAAATAGCATATCGCTCACGAAACAGCAGTTCGTCGTAACCCACGCAATTCGTCAAACTGAGATTCCCGCATTACTAGACAGTTGGCTTACAAACACACCATCTCTCAAAATATTGCATCCACAAAAAAATTGCTTCTTTTTATTGTCGTAAAAAACGTAACATGTTTAATTCTGTCTATTAAGAATCTGTCGAGTTTTTCATATGTCTCCTGTAAAATTGTGTATCGGTGGCGTACGACAAATCGCTGCTTCTTGAGCGATATTACACAGTGCCCGTTTAATTAAAGAGCATGTAAGTCTGGGAGACCCAGTTCTGTTCCTGTCGTGTTACATGGCGACGTTCTGGCTTCGCTGAATGGGTTGAGTGTATGAATTTCTTGTCAGGTAAACTGGTTACGTAAATTGATGTTGCATGATGCGAGGAGATCGTTTCGAGCGATCTGTAAATTGGTTTCGTACTGCAGTGTCATTAGAGATGAGCACTTTTCGACGATGTACCTGCAAGGACGAAACGGAGCGTTTTTAAGACATGCCTTTGTACGATGCGATTTTAAGACATGCCTTTGTATGATGCGATTTTAAGACATGCCTTTGTATGATGCGATTTTAAGACATGCCTTTGTATGATGCGATTTTAAGACATGCCTTTGTATGATGCGATTTTAAGACATGCCTTTGTATGATGCGATTTTAAGACATGCCTTTGTATGATGCGATTTTAAGACATGCCTTTTTATTATTTGATTTTAAGGCATGCCTTTGTATGATTTGATTTTAAGACATACCTTTGTATGATGCGATTTTAAGACATGCCTTGTATGACTTGATTTTAAGACATGCCTTTGTATGATGCGATTTTAAGACATGCCTTTGTATGATGCGATTTTAAGACATGCCTTTGTATGATGCGATTTTAAGACATGCCTTTGTATGATGCGATTTTAAGACATGCCTTTGTATGATGCGATTTTAAGACGCCTTTGTATGATTTGATTTTAAGACATGCCTTTGTATGATGCGTTTTTAAGACGTGCTTTTGTATGATGCAATTTTAAGACATGCCTTTGTATGATGCGATTTAAGACATGCCTTTGTATGATGCAATTTTAAGACATACCTTTGTATGATGCGATTTCTCAGTTTCATCCTCACATTGCGTTCCTGGCTGCTGTCCGCGGAATGTGTGTGCGGATTGCAGCTTCGGAACAAATCCGGTGTGTCGAGTTCCTACTTTCGCGAGTGAGCAACACGGTGACTCGACACTGGCCTCCTTTATTAGCAGCTACCGTCATCTCATCGTATTTCAGGCGATGAATCGATCCGTTGTGGTGTAACGCGGCTGTACATTTACAACCTGTGCGTTACATCATTCACTCATCTCCACCTAGGGCCGAGGTTAAGAATGAGTGGAGCTATACCTTTACTACCCCATATATGTCATCATGGCATGAACAAGTACATCTTCTCCTTTACCTTTAGCTTTTACGTTACATCATTTTGTATTTGGAATGAAGAGACATAGGCGTACGTTTTTACGAATAAGAATACTAAGAAGAAGAATCTTAAATCAGTCTTCAGCCAACAGCCTGTTACATGTAACTAAGTTTATCACCATGTCCGCTGTTGGTCCTGAAGTCACACCTCGATATCCTTTTGAAGTGCTAGTTTTCGGAACAACTGTCACCTTGTTGCTGGTATTCCAACCATCCTCCGTCATTTCGCGTCACTTCCGCTTCCGATGACACGGGTTAAGAATGAATAATAAGAACAAAAGTCTTTTCCCAACCGTACGGAAGTGGCTAAGTATATATAGTTACATACGAGACGGGGTGAATAAAAAAGGATGGTAAATTTGGAAGGCATAATCCTCTAACACCTTTTAAATGTCCAACTCGGCAATGTTCGGGTAATGTCGTCGGTATTCGGTTATGTTATGGTGGGAGTAGTTCTCAGTGCGGCATTAGTGAAAGCCACGGCAGATGCTCTTTGAGAGCAGTGGCGAGAGGTGGTTAGTGTATGCGTTGTTCGTCCACCTGACAAGACTCAAGTGATATCATGTCTGGACCATGTCGGCATCGTATCTGGGACCACCAGCTAGACTTGTACGTCCGAAAGTGTTTGTTTGGGGTAATGAAGAAGTGTTGAAAGTGCATTTGTGCAGTGCGGGGCCTTCAGAGGGCTCCATATTTTACTTGTTCTAGAATGTGCCGCTTAGCTAAACTTTTCCAGCGATTCCAAAGAACTGTTTGAATGAACGCGACAACAGTGAGCCCAAAGAAGTGAGATATATTTTTCTAACATAAGTGCTTGTATATATTGTTTATAAAAATAGTGTGATGGACCAACGTTTGGAGGGGGAATTTTGGGCCCCCGTATTTTCGGAAACTTGGGGCCCTCCATGTGGGCTCGTGGTGGCAACTTTGGTCGCGAGGACAGTTCGATGTCTGTGTGTGACGCTTGTATCGCCTTTCTACAGGTTCCTAGCCAGATACTCAGGTGAGAGAGAGAGACCGTCAAGGCGGTCTCAACCCACGATACTTTTTTAACGAATGTCGTGGGCCTTTTTTGGGTTGTGGATTTCACATGTTTCATTATTCTCTTTAGTAGCTGTGCTAACCCTTGTATAATGTTGCGGAATTTATCGGTATCCTGTTATACGTGACGAAATGTCTCCTTGTGGCTGAGAAAAGAGGATCGCGGTATAGCTGTATCAGTTTTCTAGATGAGAGAAGCTGCGAAATGAGTGTTTGCTCCACTAATTTCGGTACATAGATCCGTGTCCCGCGTTACCTTGTGCAAAATTTCATAATACCGTGGAATGAAAACGGTAGCTATCGTCTTCTGCGCGTGACATCAGAATTTCGCGTGATTGCGAAACTTGCGTCTGTGTTGAGACTGGCACGATGTGATGGTGTAATAAGGGAGACGATGTGATTTGCTTCTTGACCTGGGCAACAGCATCACACATAACTGGGATCAGGCATCCGCTTATTAAAAGACTGAAGGGTTATTCAGGTAGCGTATTATTATTATTATTATTATTATTATTATTATGACAACTATTAGGAGCCGGGGTAGCGTAGTCAGTATAGTGACTAGGCTACGGGCTGGACGATCCGGGGTTCAAATTCCGGTAGACGTAAGAGACATATCTCTCCTCCAAAACGTCCAGACCGGCTCCGGGGCGCCCCCAGTCGCCTATTTAATGGGTCCCGGGGGCCGAGGCGTGAGGCTGACTACTCATCTCCGTCTAGTGCCTAGATTATGAATACGTGGAGCTATACCTTCACTCCGCCTATATGCCTTAATAGTGTGTACAGGAAACTTTACTTTTAACATTTATTCTTACAGCTATTACTACTGTCGGCATTGCAGTATTCTATCATACCATCTTTTTTACGTCACAGCTCGTCTCGGTGTACTTTAGGCTTCAGAATGTGAATTGAGATTGTGACGTAAATCATGTCGAAAGTATACTATAGCTAATTCATCGTCAGTAGGTACTCTTCTATCTGGGTGTTTAACCGCGGACTTGAAAGCATGAGCAGTAATAAAGACGTCAGAGCCTCATACCCACCGCACATGTATTTCGGAGAAGCTAAAATAATATTGTTCTTAACGTTTACAAAAGCCAATTCGATGTCATTTACACTATCAGCTAAAAGTTTGTTGCCTTCGTTCTTTTATTTGTAAATTTTTGAAAGTGAAGTCGTCTGTTTTCATGTATCACGTAGTTACAGGGGGATAGCTGAGTTAGCCGCGTGACCCGCTCCAAATATGACCGTGACTCTGAACTGTACAAGTGCTGAAGGCTGTAGAAGTCAGTGGCTCTCATTTCGTCCCCGATTTGCTGTTAGGTTAAAAAATAATCACAGTAGCTAAGTCGTGGTGTTTTTGGATCCGTCACCGTATATCCTTGAATGTGATTGATAGCAGTTGTTTCTATTTAAGGGATATCTTCTCATTAACCGGCAGATGAAGGTTGTTACAGTTTTGTACTTAAGTTCATGTAATGAAGAGGTTATGTATGCCTGTACAGGTATTTCATCCCCACTGAAATACTTTTGGGTTTATTGTGGATGTTATACGCTACTAGATATAGGTCTCATTCAGTTCAGTTTTCTTTGATCAGTTGTAACATGTTCCTTAAATTAAGCACAAATTCGAACTTAAGAAGTTGCCGAAGAATTGGTCCTGCAAAGTGTCTGAACATACCGTATTATGAAATACGGAGGTTCTTACATAGTTCTGTCTGCATGTACAGGCTTGTCCATAGAATTTTGACTTCTTACATTGTAAGTCTTGTTCAGAATTTTTATACACCGTTTTACACTCGTTCTGGTTTTATGACGTCAGAAATGCCTTCTGTGCTAAGTCTCCTGGCTGATGTGAAGAGCCTGTTAATTGGTATCATGTTCTCACTCTTGTGACAAGGAAGTTTCTTTTTTTTCATTCGTGATCTGGCTGTTACTTGGCTGTCGCACGACAGCGCTAGTGCAACTCCGGGACGTGTGTGCGCTTATCATAAGAAAAACGTCGCATCTCCCTTAAGCTAGGTACAAAATTTGCAAACTGTTTTGTCGTGGACATATTTTCTTTCTAATAAAGAGTTTAATTAGTGTGTGTGTGTGTTTGAAGAGTCAAGTCTTCTGAGATGTTATGCCTTGTCGACTGGTAAATAGTTACCGAACTCTCTTCTAATACAGCTTGACACTGGAATGAAGGCACCACAGTCCTTCGAAACGTCGGTAACTACTTACCAGTCGACACGGTTTAACATCCCAGAAGACTTGAATCTTCTGCAAGACCGCTGCGAGAACCAAAAATCTCGTAGCGAATGTTTGTCAGCCGAAAGCGTATAACTTTCTATTGCGGTTGTAAGCTCTAAAGCAACTTATAGTCTTCCTTATCTTAATCAATTACGAGGAACGGTTTTTCCAAGTTCACATGCGCAGCTGCTGTTTATCGGTGATTCTACATCGTCTTCCTCATTCAGTGTGATAGTTTATCGCATTTGAGGTCTCAGTTCTTCTGGAATTTGGCACTGGGTCGCTGGGTGATCTCATCTTTCGAACTTTGAAGATGAGACTGCTACTTAGTCTCGAAACGTCGGCCAATAGTTATGCAGTGACGCGGCGCCACATCTCAGAAGAACGGAGACATCAACTGAACTGCTGCGAAAGTCTATAAATTCGGATACCAACCTTCTTCGTAGACTTGGCCTTTTATGTCGTATCAGTGGTTGGTGAAAGGACCTTAGGTTTAGTTACATGTAAGTTACAAGAATCTATATCGCCTATGTCATAGGCTGCTTTTCGTTATGGGGTGTGGTAGGCCAAGGCTAAGGATTATATCTACATGTTCGTGTGTGTTCTGTCCGCCCCTAGAAATTTGGAACGAATTATTAGATTTTTATTAAGTTATGAAACAAACATGTAGGTGGACTTGGAAGATCTAAGCACAGATGGGAGGCCTTCCACTGCGGAGGCCCGGGTTCGATCCCGGGTGAGTCCATGTGGGGTTTGTGGTGGACAAAGTGGCACTGGGACAGTTTTTTCTCCGAGTTGTCGGTTTTCCCCTGTCAATTTCATTCCACTGGTGCTCCATGAATTGTAAAACTTGGTAAAAAAAAAACTGCTCATCTTCATCTTAGGGTTGCACAAAAAGCCTTAAGGCTGCGGTGCGTCCGTAGCATCTGCTGCGGGGCCCTTCACCATGTAAAAAAAAATGTATACGTCATAAGTCTTGTGCTTAATTAGGCATAGGAATTACCAAGTTCAACAGTAGGTGCCATTGCTTCGTGTTTGCTGCCACAAATAATATTAACATGGCGAGGGTGCGAACTGAAGGTTGGGTCGTCAGATTTTGGGTGGTGTCAGTTGGGCGTCGGACACTGCTGGACGTCTGTAACTACGTAGGCCTATGCGAATTTTGGCACTGGGGGACATTACATAAGTGCGTCGACAGATGTAATTTGGAGATTATATTGTATATTAAAAATTGCAGAGAATAAAATAACATTCTTAATGGGTACCGATGTTTTTCCCAGCAGGTAAAGCGGCCGGGGTGTGAGGCCGACCACTAACCTCTGTCTAATGCCAAGCTTAAGAATGAGTGGAGCCATACACCCATCCCTCCTATATGCCTTCGTCAATGCCGACGAGAGGAAGGAAGCCGGTACAAATTACCGGGGCCCGGCGGTCCGGAAGGGACCCGGGGCCCGACTAAGTTGCATATATTTTGTCTTTGTCGATAGGATCGTTTGTCGATTTACATATTAACCCTTTCAGACCAAGCCCAAGTCACTGTGTAACTGAGAGTCAGTCTTTCCTATTCAGTGTAAAGATTTTCAGCCGGTCCGCCCTTGTTTGGGGGGGGGGTGAATTTTTTTTTTTTACCGGGGCTCAAGCCCGCTGTCCGCGGCCCTGGCCTTCATGGCGTGTGTATGGAGAAATTTACGTCAATTATTAATTTGTAATTACTGCTAACATCTCTGTAAATGGAGGTGTTTGAACGAAAGTGAATATGTCAGTTCTTTCAAGACTGTTGCTGTTGGAGTCTAGTTCCGTCTAGTTCTAGTTCACAGGACGGACTGCATTGCACGGTTAGTAAGGTCGGAAACTGCGACTGCGTAATGCTTCTTAGATTTATTTGCTTACGTACATGAAGGGCCTCAGTACAGGTTGTGAACCGTAATACGGTATATTTCTGTGTCTTGTAGACCATTTACAATTATTTTTGTGCTGGATCGCTTGTTTTAACCTTCATGAAAATCAGTTTTCGCATATGGAACTTCGCAAGCACGCGTCTCTCCTCCATTGGGGTTTTATTAACCCTACAGCAGATCTGTTGAGAGTAATGTGCAACGCTGTTAGTTAACATCACAATACACGTAACGCTTCCATGACGAAAGAAGATGACATTTTTGTTACTGAAAATCAAACACTGCCGTAGCGTGTGCATTGAAGGCGCCTTTATCTCTAGTTTGTTCACAGATAACAACGTAACCCCGTCGGAATTCTGTGACCATTATCTTTTATTTGCTTCCACGTTTTCACAGTGCAGAGCTCACAAAAGGAACGAAGGTCTCAACTTCACAGGCGGATTTCGCATGAAACTTCGAACACTCTGAGAATTCTTGTGGCGGCCCTCCTCCACAAATCTGGAACGATTTAACTGGTATATCCCCTGTTTCGTAGGTAGCAGCATATCACTTGTATACCTCATACAACGTCGGTTGAGTTGGTACATCAACTGAAACGTCTTCTGGGATATTCCACTGTTTAGGATATTAAATTTGTTCCTCTGTACCTAACTCAGGTCACCCTGAAGATGTAGCCAACACGTTCCTCCTAGGCGTCAAAAGAAACCTATTATCCTACACGTTGTAATAAGCCGAGAGACAATAATCTGACCAACACCCCACCTTGGAAGCCTGAAAACTCATATAAACTGGAAACAGCGCGTTGTGTAGCGACCGTGGCCTATTTTAATACAGGTCTACTGTCCTGCCATTCAACAGAGGAGGACCGACAAATGGTAAGAAATTTTTGGATATCCTATCGTGCTTCCAGCCGAGTCGATACTGCTTGTATGCGTGTACTTGTATTCGCCAAACGTGGACTGTCATTTGAAAATGGCCATGTGTTACATACAATGTGTTATGAAGCTCGTTGAAATGCATAACCGAACTGCTTGGTCTGTATTTTATACAGTGAAGCCAAATAACAATTTATTCAAAGTATTACTGCAAAGGAAATAATAACTTCGAAGTACTGTTTGGGCCGTAGGTTTGTTAGAAAACCGTATTGCCCTAATATGCGCTCCTGACCGAGTAGCTTCAGTTAGTATGCCTCGCCAGTTCCTTTTAATCGTTTTGACCACATTTTTGAAACAGTTAACGATTAAACAGCATTGCTACCAATGAACTACAGCTGAATATCCCGCACCCGTAGGCGTCTCGCGCTACCGTAGGTATATATCTGCAGCATATAATCGTCAGGTGTAGTAATTATGTGTGGATTTCTTCACCATTGAACATACAAATTTACTCAAAATGGCAGGGTGCCCTGGCCCATAGTGGGATTTCACAGGAGGTCCATTCTTAAGCACGTGGAGGTCTGAAAATATAGCCATTTTGTAAGAAGAAACATGCATCGACACACTCTTGGAAATTTATCAGTTGCGTAAACACAGCGAATTCGGGAATAGTGAATCAAGGATTAATACAACAACATGAGCCAAATTAACAGAATTCGTCCCAGTATTAAAATGTTCCCTTTGTATGTGTCGTGTTATGCACATGGATGTGTATGGTGATGTTCTTGTGCAGTGTTTGAACACCTCAGTTCTGGCGGATTTTGTGAAAGGATCTGCAGGTGTGGAACCCAGAATGCGTGTCGGTAGGAAGACGTACGTAGCAGAGCACTTTCACTTTGCTCTGTGTGTGGAATCCTCAGGAAATCATATTCAGCCTGTCTACTTATTATTTGCCCATTGCAGCTCTGTATACTTGTTCTATTGACCCTCCTCACCAATAGTTTAACAGCTGTTTGTGTCAAACTTCAAACCCTACGCTAAGCCTTTTAGATAATTACAAAGATAGTTCTGTTCTGTCTCCTGAAAGAACGTATTGCTCTAGTTTGTTGTAACTTTTAAGCTCGATGGCGAGATTGTTTGCTTGTTTTATTGAATGGTTTTTTGTGTTATTCAACGACGCTGGCAATTGTACAACGTTGTGATTTTTTTCAGCTGTGTGTGTTTATATTATGGGATGACACGGTGGTTGTGAGTTGGAAAGTAAGGAGGTCTTGGCATGTTTGTAAGGTTCTACCCCAGGGGTGCACAAGTTTGTTGAAATGTAGGAGCCAGCACAAAATTTTAGGCGCTTGGAGGGTGACATGAAAGCAAGTTTAATGCAGAGGGCGCGCAAATTTCAGCCCGCCACCGTGCAAAATTTAGTGACCTGGGCGACCTGGCGTCCGGGATTTGTGCACTCTTGTACTATCGCGTCATGAGTCGAGGGACTGCGAACATGGGCGTCGTCCTGAGACGCTGTAGCTGATACTCGAGCTGTAATTGTAACGTGATAACGAGGGCTGATCAGTGGAAAGGTTTACTCTGTGAAGGTGGGAAGGAATGCTTGCCTGCAAGATTAGGTATGATTTGATTTCGGGAGGATAGGGGACTTAATAAGTAATTAACGAAATTTTTGACAGTTTAAAGCAAGTAGGACTACTCGACAAATGTTTGTCGTCTTTTCTCCTCCAGATATTCACAGAAAATTTCAGTGTCGCTTGCAGTTCCAGGTGTTTCAGGTTTGGAGTTTTGAAGCCATCATTCTACACCAAGTGATTCCTTGTACGAGAGGTTATATCATTGAGAACTAATTGGTTTCTGGACTTTGTCCATCGTCCGGAAATCTAAAATCACGACGTTTCGGAAGCTAGATCTGCTTCCGTTCTCAGGTGAAGGGGGAGGGAGACACTCGGTTGGGTCCCTTAGATAGAGCTAACCTCAATCATTGGACGATGGACAAAGTCAAGAAACCAATTAGTTCTCAATGTTACGTACCATCGTCAGAACCTTTTAGAAAATATTTGGTTATATCATGTTTTAAACTCGAAGTTTTGACAGTACACTGCATTGTGTGATGGACACTTCTTCCAAGTGGCGGCATTCTTGAGCTCGCTGAGCGATAATTCGTATTAAACAGAATGTTACGTGTATAATCCGTCCTTTTCGCGTTTCTCCTTCCGCACGAAACAACGGCCAACAGAGAAAGTCCTCTGCAGCTGGGCGTTGAGTTCCCTGGGACGGACGGTCCTTATCCCACGTAGGCCGAGCGAGCGACGGGATCGCAGGGCCGAATTCCGCCCGTGACATTGATATTCATAAGTTATGTGCTTTTCGTCTCAGCCAAGCATCCTACGTCTCCAGTTTGGCCACGGGCTACAGCCCTCTTCCACAGCTAGGCGTACGTACACTTCAAATAGGAGAGAGGAAGCGTGTCGTTTCGTGCGTGTGTGTAGTCTGTCACCCGTAGGGAGAAACAAGAGATTGGGAGAATATTTAAGAACAAAGTGCGTAGGAGGCAATTTGACTTGTAAGTGAAAGTAATAACGAAAAATAAACTGAATAACTCTGTGAGTTTCGTAGTAGTTAAGCTTAAAGTGATTAAGTTAACGAGGCGGGCGGGCGGGCGGGCGTGTAGCACGCATAGGAAAACAAGGTGGGATGAGAATATTAGAATGACAGGTAAATTGACTCTGAAAGTGTGAGTTGGTTTTATAGTCTGAGACTCGGCTTTGCAGCCCCAGACGCTGTGGAAATATGGGGAAATGTGTGGGAGGATTCGCAGAAGGAAGGCGTCATATCGCTGCTGCGAGGAGTGGACATGGTGTGGTATATGGTTCTGAAACGTTTGTTTTCAAGGGCCGGTATGAGAGCGCAGTGATAGTATGGCACTGTTATCTGGTGTCTTATCTATTGCTAGAGACGGAACTACGTGAAGTCCTTCTGGAGACGGAGTGCTTAGTCGCGAACTCTACCTGGTGCACAACAGGACCCACTGACGGCGATGAAATGCGATTCAGTAAGAATACGGATTGCTTTGCTGCTGAAAGGCTACCGGTTGCTGACACAAGGCTGGGTACGATAGCTTAAATCATATCAACGAGACAGGTGTCAGATTAGTGGTTCAGAGTGCGGGCGGTATCAATCGATTGTAAGGTCTTCACGTTACGTCTTCTTATCACATTTCACAGTCAGGAGTTGAATGGACGAATGTCTGTGTGCATTGAGCCTAACAGCAACCAATGGAAGACGAAGAAGCAAGTCAAATGATCAAAAGATTCTGTACTGTGACATAACCCGAGTTCATCGTAACGGTACTTAAAACTGGCTGCTTGTTTTAATTATGATATGTGGGGCTAATTTTTGTAATTATCTTTGAAATCTCATACTGTAACACTTATGTGCTTGTTACAAACTTTCGCAGAGGGAGAGAGAGATATGCAAATTGCAGTCAGTACTAGAGAGGAACAGATCACGTGGTTGACTCATAATGAGACTAGCTACAAGATGCGTCACACACGTGTGTTACATGCCGGAGACCTGCATGCCTCGCTTCCATGCACTCACATTTTAGAATGATCATTATATTGTGTTATGACGATAATATTAAAATGGATTGTTTGTCCGTCATCTGAGCTACCTAGTCTATCGTATATTTTAATGGTGTATTAAGTAGAATATGGTAGTTGTTATTCTTCTTGGGGAACTGGAATAGCTTAGCCGGTACAGGGACTAGACTACGGACTGGACGATCCGGGGTTTGAATCCCGGCAGGGGCAAGGGATTTTACTCTTCACAGAAACGTTCAGACCGGCTCTAGGGGCAAACCCAGCCTCCATTTCAGTGAGTACCGGGGTTCTTTCCCGGGGCTAAAGCGACCGGGGTGTGAAGTTTATCTCTCACCTCCATCTAGTGCTAACGTTAAGAATGAGTGGAGCCATACCTCTGCTTCACGTGTGTGCTTTTATGATATGGACAGGGACAGCTTTACCTCTTATTGTGCTTGGCGATTCAGGCCGATTCCAATCTTTAATCTCTACTTACAGGTGTTTGTAAAACCTGTTCCAATGTAAGGCTCGATAAATCTGGAAACTAAGCCCTATATCTTACAGGGGAGGAAAAAACGTGTAACATCAATGTCCAGAGCGAGATTCAGTGGCGCAGATACAGTGTTACGCGATCCAAAACTGAGCGTGCCTTGCAGACGTTACGGCCACCGCACTCGGAAAGTACAATTACGAAGAGTATTCTACGAAAGTTCCTCGTTATCCAATTTTCCGCATTCCACACTAAACAGTTCTGTTTTATTACTTCACGTTAATTGGCTTCAGTTGAAAATCACCTACACACGTGGATACAAAGACGTCTTTCTTACTTCTCGTCATTTTACGGAACTCTGACTTTCGCTATATTCGTTACAAACAAATTTATTTACTGAGTTGTGGTTCGTCTTTTTGCATGACTTCTCGCCCCTGTAACACAGTGTTCTGGCGGAGAACAGATACCTTAAATACGTACCTATTTAGCTTGGTCGAAGTCGTCAACTCCATGGATCAGAGTACCTCTTGAGAAACTCAAGAGTTCCTCGGCCAATTCGCCACATTTTATGGAACGCGCAGGTTCGTTACTGTGTTCGTAAGATCCCGCCGTTTGTCTCTGTCCTGAGCCACATTAATCAAGTCCACACTCACATTCTGTTTCTTTGACCTCCATTTTAGTGTCCTTCCATCTACGTTTAGATCTTCCAAACGGTCCCTTTCTTTCAGGTTTCCCCATCAAACCTGTTTTGCTTTGATTTCAGGCTTCCGCCGCGATGCTGATGAAATCTGTGGTCTTCTGGGTAATTACACGGCGTCGTGTGGTAACTATTTACCGACGTTTCGGGACAACGTATCGGTCCCATCTTCACGGGTCAAGATTCCAAGAGGAATCTCCTCTTGGAATCTTGACCCGTGAAGATGGGACCGATACGTTGTCCCGAAACGTCGGTAAATAATTACCACACGACGCCGTGTAATTACCCAGAAGACCACAGATTTCAAACCTGTTTGGTCTTTCATTTTAATATTTATATTACTAAACTACTACTATTACTCTACCATCACAATCTTTCCTCTTCTGTCCAGTAATTTTCATAGTTTGTCATTCTGTTCCCATGTTACCTCCAATACAGACTGTCTTACTGATGTTATTTTGTAATTTACATATAATTTTAAGAAGACAATCTTTAAATGTTTCCTGTTTCAGTTACATTTATACGGTTTAATATTTCCGTATCATCTACGGTCAAGTTCATGCTCAACCATTTACAGTACACTAATTCTTCCCTCCACTTTATCGTTTCGTACTATTTCAATAACATAAGTTTACTATCCTCCTTGCTGAGGGTGTTCGAGAATATGGTACTGAGGAGGATATTTGGGCCTAAGAGGGACGGGGTAACAGGGGAGTGGAGAAGACTACATAACGAGGAACTTAATGATCTGTACTCATCACCAAATATTATTTGGGTGATCAAATCAAGAAGAATGAGATGGGCGGGGCATGTAGCGCGTATGGGTGAGGGGAGAGGTGCATACAGGATTTTGGTGGGGAGACCTGAGGGAAGGAGACCACTTGAAAGACCCAGACGTAGATGGGAGGATAATATTAAAATGGATCTTCAAGAAGTTGGATGGGGGGCATGGACTGGATTAGTATGGCTCAGGATAGGGACAGGTGGCGGGCTGTTGTGAGTGCGGTAATGAACCTTCGGGTTCCATAAAACGCGGGGAATTTCTTGACCAGCTGAGGACCTGTTGGCTTCTCAAGAAGGACTCTGCTCCATGGAGTTAGTTAGTTAGTTAGTTACTATCCTCCTTCCTAAAACGTGAGGTGGGGCACCTTACCTAATCTCTCTTAGCTTCCAAATCCTTGCATTTAGCCGTATTATTCCACTGTTCCCGCTTTTTAAGCAGTCATCAAATTAATTCATTTTACCGCGCCTGTGTTTTAGTTCGCAATTTTTAAGTGTGTTGTTTAACCATTCTGACTTTTGCTAAGGTTGCTTGTAGTGTCAGTGGTAGATGAACGAGTGTTGTGGAGCATTTGTAGAATGACACTGACAGGTGGAAATCGAAGTACTCGGAGACAACCTGCCCGAGTGCTACTTTTTTCCCCCCACAAACTCCACATTGATTAGGATGGCAGTTTTCAGTAGTACAGTGCTCTTCCGACCATAATGTCTGTGGGACCTTTTGACTGAATCTGCATTTTCACGGAAGTCGTGTAAAGTAAAATTGTACGTTTAGGGTACAAACATGAAATTAACCTTCTTTAAACATAAAGTTTTATTTGAAAATAAGATATTTTTGAACATTTGTGGGAAAAAATTTTAATTGTTGGTATTTTACACAAATATTAAACCCTGCGCCGATTATGCACAAAGATAGAGAGGAAAGTAAAAAAAATGCAAGAAAAGTTGCTTAAATTATATTTACCAATTTCATTATAAATAAAATATACTCGAGGAACCCCTTCAAGTCACATGCAACGAGTTTGGATACCACTGCGGTGATATAGGTAACAAGGTTCATTCTATTTTGCAGCAGAGCAAATACGCACCACATTCTGAAGGTGCCTGATTTTTTTTTTGCAACAGTGTTTGTCTGTGCGTCGTAATGCGTTGTGCAAAGGCGGTTTTTACGAATCGTGACCCGTAGTTTGTCACGGCGAAACCTAACAGCGCCGTGGCTAATCGGCAATATTTTTTCGCACATACAACTAGATGTGCCCACCGTTCGTATTAAGGGGAATGCGATAGGTTGCTCCGAAGTAAATCTCTTCAGAATTAATGTATGTGTAGAGCATGTGCGAAAATGGGTTTACGCATTTGACGGACATTGCGTTGACCAATGTTGGTTTTGCATTATTACTGGATTAATGTTCCTCCAAAGTTCGGTTCGTTTGTCGTGTCGAGTGTTATTGTAAGGGACTGTTGAATAGGCCACGGCTTTGGTAGGAACAGAATATACTGACGGTCCGATTTATGTAAAACATTTTTTTTTTCTCAATTTTTGTGCAGTATTTGTACGAAGTTTATTAAATTGGTATGTAACTGGAAGTCATGACCGTTTTACACGTCCCCACTGCAAAATTACACAAAGGATTCCGATAAAATTTGGCACAGGAAATCATCCCTAAGCCAGAATTTGGGCGAATTTCGTTTCAATCCACGTGAAGCTCAGATTAATTGCAATTCATTTCAGCAATTTTATTACGTGGTATATATCTACAGGTAGAACGTAAAATTGCCAGCATGTCATGGTGACGTTATCTTGATTATTTCTGTCAACAGTAGTGCCTGGATATATCAGCGGATTTTCCTCGTAGCCTATGTTATAATCATATTATCTGCATTGCGCAGATGTGCTTTATGGGCGTGTGATGTTAAGAGCCAAGTACGCTTTACTTAAGACTTCGAAATCGAATGACAAATTTCTCCAGATCCGTCTAGATTCTGTTCGATTCTGTTTGGATTTTGAAGTATAGATTGTAACATATTACATGATACGTCCACTGCAAGCCCGTATGGATTTACTCAATCCTTGCAGGCGAATTTCGGGTTAGTGCTCGAAAGAGGCAACGACCACTTCTCAGTCAATTCCAGTTCACGTATGACATTCATTCTTGTAATTGGACATTAAATAGCCGCTGTAGTTGATCAGATTTGTTTAAATGAGCGTGATTTTAAGCTTCCTCCGCTATGTCAATGAGATCTTTGCTCTTCTGCGATGTGGCGCAGCGTTGACTGGTGGTTAGTTACCGACGTTTCAGGATATCCTATGGGTCGCATCTTAAAGGGAAATGATACCGATGGGTTGTCCCGAAACGTCTGTAACTTAACTACCAATCAACGCTGCGCAACATCGCAGAAGAGCGAATATCTCAAGATTTTTAAAATAACTTACAAAAATTTGTATATTCGAAATGATTACTGTAAGATGTTGAGTAACGTACGAACAGTTGTGAGTCCGAAACGATAGCTGTACAACAGATACGGTCAGCGTGTCAGCGAGACTGTATGTAATTTATTATTGCACTGTAATGTGGATAGTGTGTCATGTAAGCAGCTGATAACAGGATCATGAAGAAGATACGATGTACATCGCTCATTGTGAGTGTGAAAACACAGGTTGGTCACGCTAATGTGAAATTTAGGGGAAGGAAGTGCAGTTGTGCAGTTGAAAACGCGTCTCGCTGAAGAGTTTGCAGTAATAGTTCACTGCTGGAACTGTAGCAGTGCTAAATTGCACGGAAGTACTGTATGTACGAGTAGGTGAGATGGTTGCACTGTGTGCGGTCTTAGTGGTTATTTTGTGAGTATAAAATGCATAGCTTTATACATTCTCAGAACACGAAGCTTTTGTTTTTAGAATGTCACTTGTGTCAGATAAATATAATATGCATAATTGTACCAAAAATTATTTCAAGTCTATTATCTGCCCCTCCTATTTCCTACAGTTTATTAGCTACGAAAACGCTAGGGAGTTACGAATTATATTTTAATGGAATAATAAGGGTTGACACTATCAGTGTCGTCTTCGCTGTTCTGGGTTGTTACGCAGTGTATGATGGCAATTGTTTATTGACGTTTCGGGATAGCCTATCGGTCCCATCTTCAAGGACCAAGCAGTTCAAGAGAAAGCATATAAAAATTGTATGTTTAAAAAGAAATTCAAACGGGAAGATAACATCAGTAAGACGCAGCTTTTATTGGAAGCTACTGGGGAACAGAATGAATCTTCTTGGACTGCTTGACTCTTTAATATGGGAGTGATATGCCGTCCCGAAACGTCGGTAAACGTTCTTCTTTGACTGCTTGACCCCCTGAAGATGGGATTGATAGGCCGTCCCGAAACGTCGGTGAACGTTCATCTTGGACTGTTTGACCCTTGAAGATGGGATCGATAGGCTTTCCCGAAACGTCGGTAAACAACCACCAACATACGCAGCGTAACAACCCAGAAATTTCAAGCCCTCATCGACATCGCGGCGGAAGTCTGAAATCTCGCGCAGTATCGGTGTTACAACGTGCTGGATTATTTGTGAGGATTAATGTTATATAATAAGGTTCCAGAACATGTGTGTGTGTGTGTGTGTGTGTGTGTGTGTGTGTTATTTTTATTTATTTCTAGCCTTAAGAATCGTTACAACCTGAGAGCTAACTGAAGCAGAGGGTAGGTTTACACGCATGCAACCTGCACGTGGATTGATTGTCTGAAGGGGCCCCGCTGCAGCCGTATTGCTGGTTGTGCAGGGTATAATTAATTGGTGGTGTTTGTATGACGTTGTTAACATCATGATGATGATGATAATAATAATAGTAATAATAATTATTATATAGGAGCGGTTTATCATCATCGACTACGGTTGCGTAACGAATTGTAATTTAGCGTAGTCCGTTTGTGTAGCCGGGGTAGCGTAGTTAGGCCACGGGCTGAGCGCCCGAGGATTCGGACATTTAATTTAGATATCATCTTAACTTTCTTCTGTAATATTAACCAACAAGTGTGTGCAGTTGTTGGTTAATATTACAGAAATTTAATTATAATGCACGTAATTGAAAATATAAAATTATCATCAACCTGTTGTGTTTGTCAAATCTATATGAATACAGGGCCTGAGTAACACAACACTATGAATATCATGTAGTCATTATAAGACTTACTTACTACAACATGTTTCGGCCATTGCACTATTTGGAATAATAACCAAGATACCAAAATATCATATTTTGTTTCACACTATTATCACCGTGCATTTCTATGAATCAAATTAAATAAATAGACCCCCTGAAGATGGACCTAGGCCCGAAACACGTGTAGGGCGTATAAGAAAGACACTACATTAAAGTAGTCGAATAGTGCATTAGTTGGTCTATTTATTTAATTTGATCATATTTTGTGTCTATAAAGGGATGCCTCTTCCCTAAAATATTCTTCTTTTATGAATTTGTACGACTACCTGATAATGGCCGTATAAGTCGGCCGAAACATGTAGTAAATTTAGTGAATACATGATATTAGTAGTGTCGTGTTATTTGGACCCTGTATTCGATATAGATTCGGACATTTACCGCTTCTCCAAAGCGTCCAGCCTGTTTCTGGCATTCGCCCAGCCTCCTATTCAGTGGGTATCGGAGCGCTTTCCCGTGGGGTAAAGCGGCCGGTGCGTGAAACTGACCCCTTTACGTGCTGAGGTTATTGATGAATGGAGGTATACCTTCAGGTAATAGTCGGTTTGTGCACATTGTCGCATTTAAAACGGACATAAGCTGTTACTACAGGTTACCATCTGTATATTTGTGTTCATATTAATTTCCTTTGTGACACAAATTATCGATTGAGATCGTGAGAACTCAAAAGCCCAGTCATAAATGCCAATGGGAAATTAGTCGCCAGCCAAAAATATACGGTCGTCACTGGCGAGAAGGCGACCATATTGTCGACTTTTGCGTATGATGACGGCTTATCTTGCTTTGATTCATAATCCAGTGAGGTCTGCGATTTTTGGAAGAAAGGTTTATTATTTCAGAATTAGTACTGACCCGGAACATGTAACAGGACGGAGTGTCTGTTCCTTGGAAACATAAGAGAGATACAAACCGAACAACTGGCGAGTATGTCTTCAGATTTCATCCTGTGTGCCATAGACCGTTGTAGAGCAGAATAAGTCACATTTCTGGAAGAGAAATCATAGTGCACGGATGAAGAATGTGAAAGTATCCACAGACTACTATAATTAAGGGCCATGGTACTATTGTTTGGTTTGTCGTAGGCTACTGAACAGCGCGGGGCCGTCTCGAAAAATTGCAATAGATGTGATGATGTCAGGGAATCCTGTTCTTGCGCTGAGGTGGAGGTGGAACAGAACTTCCAGAAAAAAGAAATAATGTGCCCATCAAATTGGCTGAAGTAGTAACTTTGCTATCGTGGTATTTCACATGTATTTAAGTAGTTATGGTTGACGTCGGGGCACCGGCTGTCTGGCTGAAGACTTTCATGGCTTCCTTGTCATTTCTTGTCGAATACTAATGAAGGAGGTCTCCTCCGTCGGTATTTCAAACTTGACGATCAATCTCACATCTCACATGTGCATTTGATAGCTGTTTATGTCTCTCTTTGGAGAGAAGTGTCGATCCTGACTTTTGATACGTTTCTGTATGATGAAGTAAGCCTTCGTCTTATGATCTCAGTGTTTATGTGTACAGGTAAAAGGTAAGGTAAAGCTCTCCCTAGAACAGGCCATGATGGCCCGGAGGGGGAGTAGAGGTATAGCTCTACTCTTTCTTTAACCCTGGCACTAGATGGGGGTGGGTCAACTCCACGCCCGGCGCTTTATCCTCGGAAAGAGACCGGTACCCATTATATAGGAGCTGGGGCCCAGGGCCGTCTGGACGGCTGCGAAAAATCTCGCCCACCGGATTCGATCCCCGGACGTCCAGCCTTAGCGAGTCGCTACGACTACGGGCAAGTAAGTTTATCTGGTAATTATGACTGCGTTGTTATTGGAGTTGTGTTCACTAGGTAAGGTAGTCACCTAGAACAGGCATGAGGCCCGAGGGGATAAGTAGCTCTACTCTTTTTAACCTGGCACAGATGGGGGTGGTGGTCAACTCACGCCCGGCCGTTATCCGGAAAGGACCGTACCATTGAAGAGGCTGGGGGGCCAGGCCGTCTGACGCGCGAAATCTCGCCCCCACCGGGATTCGATCCCCGGACCGTCCAACCCGTAGCGAGTCGCTATACCGACTACTGTGTGCAAGTAAAGTATTTATCTGGTAAGTTGTAATGAGGCCTGCGTTTAGTTATTTTGGTGAGTTGTGTTTCACTTCCTAGGTAAAGGTAAAGTTCACCCTAGAACAGGCCATGAAGGCCCAGAGGGGGAGTAGAGGTATAGCTCTGCTCTGTGTTTAACCTCGGCGCTAGATGGGGTTGGGTGGTATACGCCACGCCCCGGCCGCTTTACACCCGGGAAAGAGACCCGATACCCCTTGTACAGGAGGCTGCGTGGGCCACAGGGCCGGTCTGGACGGGTGCGGAAAATCTCGCCTGTGGCCTATATTAAAAGGACGTGGATGGGGCAGGTTAACTCAGTGTTAACTTATCCATCTCACATTTTGGCTGTATCCACTTCAAATCCCGACTGTATTCATTTAATTTATTTCATTTACGTATTATTCAGCCATTCCAAAGAAATTCTGTGAGGGCACTTTAAATGTGCCACGACCACTTCCAATCATTTACAGACGCCCTGCGCCATCTCGTCCAGTCTGAATAATCGCAGTACTTGTTACGGTGTCGTAATTGACGCCATGGAGCGGAGTCCTTCTTGAGACAGTAATAGTTCCTCAGCTGGTCAAGGAATTCAGTGCATTTTGTGCAACCCGAAAGTTCATTGCCGTGTTCACAACAGCCCGCCACTTGTCTATATCCCTAGCCGGGTGAATTTATTCCATGATCTCCCATTTTTTAAGATCAGTTTTAATATTATCCTCAATTTAGATCTAGGTGTCCAAATGGTCTCTTTCTTTCAGCCCCCCCCCCTTCCCCCCAGATCCTATATGCATTTATCTTCATACAGTGTGGTAAGGTAATTCAAGTGACCACCATTAGAGACTGAAAGTTAAAAAAAGCACGTGTTAGAAAATAAGATGCTGTGTCCTGTGTGTCATGAAGCAAGCGGGATCCGGTAAGACGTTTCCGATTCTTCGTTCCGCTTCTGGGCGGTGATTGAACTCCCGCCGCCTCAGACCGTTCAGTGTGTTGCTTATGGGAGCAGGGCAGGCAACACTTCCTATTTCAAATGAGGCCCACGTGATGGGCCATTAAGCTAATTAAGCTTCCAGTTCTACCCTTGATTCTTGTATGAGTGCAAAGTTTGCTGTCTGTAATACAAAAGCAGAGTTTGAGCGTGTTTGAAAACGAAGTGTTCGCACGAAAGTCAGTCATTCATTCTGTAGTCTGTCTTACGACAGGTCCGTAGCCTCTTCCAAAGGGAGATCTCCACAGTGTGCGATCTAGTGCTTCCTCTTTAAATTTCCAGTATCTTCTCTTTTCCTTAAGTTCATCCAGTAGCTGCTTACGTTTTTTCCCTCGTCTTACCGTCATTTCTATCCTTCCTTCTAAGAAAGTTAGTATAAAAGATAAATTAAAGGAGGTTCAGCTTATGTTATGACATGTCATGTCTCAGTGGCAGTTGAGGAATTGCCTTTCTAAAAATACTCTGTATTTAGCGGAACTCCTTATTCCGTGTTACCTGTGAAGTGTATTTTTATTTCTTTAAACCATCTGGGCTGTTGTTCTTGCTTTTCGGGAATGTATCCATCAAACCTCGATCCGGAATGAGGTCAGTCTTTGCCGCACGTGCTGCCAGTGTTTACAGCAACTCCCGTTTCCTGCTAATGCTGTAGCATTATTCACTCTTGAGTTCTTCATTCTCCAGATTCTTTCCTTACTCCAGTACTGCGTCTAGGATACAAACGCCTAGTCCTTAGTTAAGCGGCTGTGGGTATGTAGGGTCATATCTGGTGGCGGATACGGTTTACGGATTCAAGTTATCCGTGACACATCTGATGCAGTATAAAAATAAAATATTTCTGACCAAAATTATGAAAACGAGATTTTGCGACGAAATTAAATAAAAGTTTTGTTCGTTAGCTGATTTTTTCAAAACATTCCTGGAAGTGAAACTCTATAAATCCTGTACTGAATTAATGACTTGTATTCGCAATGTATCGTGTTCCGATATCTGGTATTCTGGGAAAGGATTGCTCACGTCTTCCAGGGTAAGTAACGTCACGTATTAGGCATACTGCATATAAACAGCGGACATTTCTTCATTGTTCATAGCAATCGTCTCATTCGATGTATCTTCTATAGTATGTGTAGTTTTTAGGTACTAGATCGCACTCTGTGGAGAACTCGCTTTGGAAGAGGCTACGGACGTTTCGTAAGACAGACTACGAAATGAATGAACATGACGAAGAATACTGGACAGATGTACCCTTAAAGTGATATAAAGGGCGCATTTTATTTACGCGTGGCGTGTATCTGTCTAGATACAGGGCATTGTAATTCAGTGTTACTCTTTAAAGCACAGTTAAACTGTATGAACCACATGCTATAAGATTCTAATTTTCTATAATTTTCCCCCAAATAATGTATTTATGCGTTTAGTGTGATTCTTACAGTAAGCAGCTGTAATTTTCCTAAACATGAATCAACTGGTCCTTGTAAAGGAGACATAGAATGTTTTCTGTTTGCTAGGAGCTTAATTTCAAATATTATTTAGACGAATCTGAGACGTCATAGGGTTAAGTCGAGCAGTTGTGCCCCACGTTACAGAATAAAAGCTCGGCGTGTTAACAGTACTGTTCATGGCGCGGTCTTAGTACGTAGGTATTTGATCGAAATCAGTGAGTTTCGTGCAAATGTTAAGTATGTAAGGCATATTTAGTCGCGTTCTAGAACCATGTTACTGTAACTCGAGGGTGTCCATAGATACATTTATGGTGTTATGTAATGTGCCTTAAAACGAACTGTACTGGGGTAGGTAAACTCGGAACGCGCTGGAGATGTATGTGTGCCACTAAAATGTTGACATTTCACGTTGCGTCTGTCTTCACAATTGTAGGCAGCGCATACTGGTCCAGTTTTTGTAGTTGGTATCGGTTAATGAGTTATTTAACGAGGGTATATCAACTTAAATGTGTGTCTTGTTACATTAGTGGAACAGGCGAGTAGGTCGGTGTACCGTGAGTGGGAATAGTTGTGGAGGGGTGCTGCCACGGTCTTTTTCGAGGTAGGAAGTTTTCCGAAATTGGCCTGGAAGAACCGTGAACAACAACTAGAGACCTCAGTCGGTGCAACAGAAGTCCCGAATAAAAATGGAACGCTCTGACGCTCAGTGAGCTCGATCCGTGCTTCCCGTAGGCGAACTCTTGTTGCAGGTGTGAGTTCTTGTGATTCGGTGGCGGTTTCTAAGACCTTATCAATAATTTTTCGTAACCTTGATGCGAGACCTTCGGTCGATACGTCATCCACAAGTCGACAGAGAGCATGTCTTGGGGATATCGACGTTTTTTCTTCGTTCAATTAAGTTATAATAAAGCGGGAGGTGAGAGGAGACGCCACCGTCGGTGCGTCACTTCCGTTCACCGGTGACTGATCTGTATTGATTGCTGGAATTTGCTGTTTGAATGATGGGAGAAATGGGATATCACGGGGGTGCACTAATGCTGTTTGGGAATTTGTGTGAGTGAGATACGGCGAGGGAACACAGGCGCGGCCAAATACAAAGTGAAATAAATTAATTTGGCACAGTGATGGGCCCTTTCTGGTTGGAGTGTCGCAATTAAAGAAAAGTGGGCAGCTGGTAATTTTTGAAAAAGTCCACCGTACTGGCCCCTTTAAGCATAGTGATTTTTAGGCAAATTTGTATATATGTAATAGAGTCAAAGGGGAATTCATTTGTAGTCTGTTAAGCAGGATGTGGGGTTTATTATAGCAGTGCCAACCAAAATTAAAATTGCCCCCTTCATTTTTACCTTGTATGTACTTTTCGTATGGAATTTCAAGGAATTGTAGAGACGAAGCAGCGGATAGACTCGCGGATAAGGGAACTCTTCTTATTAGGTGGTAAACATTTTATTGTATAACATTTAGAATATAAGAAACGTAATAATTATTTTTTACAATTCGAGAAAGCTCTATCAACCCACTGAACAATTAATAGATTAATATAAAACATCGTTAATTGTTATATGTAACATGGTGAGATTTTACGAAATTTTAGGTTATTACGGTGGTAAATATTAAGATTGCGGCCTTCTGGGATATGACGCCGTGTAGTCTGGTACCGCTTCTGTCTTTAAGGTAGGAGTGATTTGTTTGATGGTGGAATTTTTGTTTTCTCGTCAATGAATTATTGTGGATATTATTATCACTTTCAATTACGTGCCTCTTACCGTCTTTATTTGTAGACACTCGAAGTTTCTGTCTCATACTCCATCCTGCACTGCACGCACGCACGCACAAATGCTCGCGAACGATAACATGACCACTGCACGAAGTACTATGTTTATGTAACCCAGACACTGATGCCTCACGCCTTTCAGAGGGCGTTGGCCTGCTATAAATTAAGGATATTAGATTGGGTATGGATCAAGCAGGAGGCTCCAGCATTATTTCTGAAGGACTTGCAAAAAAAAAAAAAGAGAATATCAAGTATAGTAGCTGTTTTATGGATCAGATCAGGTTACCTGCTTAAAGAAATCTTCCGGGTCTTTTGACTGAACGGCAGGATATGTCAAATGTGTCCCGTAATTTATGTACCCCATTCGAATTTTGGTCGTGGCATCGCCTTTTCTCGGCGCGTTTATGTGAATGCCAGGATGTTTCCTTGAAGTTTGTCACTGGCTTTTCGGAGACAGAGACGGAAGACTAATTTCACCGAATGGTAGTCGTCTGACGAAAGTTTGTGTTTAAAACCGTAGTAAGAAAGTTGATGAATCAAGAAACTTTTTATTTATGCGGCAGCGTAATTAATTTGTGGATGTGTATATTAATAGTAAGCGGTCTTTTATATTTGGCTTTTCAAAATGCTTTCCGAAGTGAACGTCTAAATACGCCGTTGCAGGACAACTTTAAACATCTCCATTCGTGATCTGTTTTACACTCACATTGTATAGTGTCAGTGCTGCTGGTGCAGTGTCGTTATGTTGTTGTTGGGTGAATAGTTTGCAATGAGGAGGACGTGAACTGTTTTGTAAGTAATGAGCAATCGATTCGGAGGTTACACGAACTGGCAGCCTTATCTCTGGAAGAGCGGTTCGCGTCGACCCAATTCATGTTCATTCGATAATACGCGTCTGACTG
The DNA here is from genome assembly GCA_021186555.1 of Reticulitermes speratus. Taxonomy (NCBI): domain Eukaryota; kingdom Metazoa; phylum Arthropoda; class Insecta; order Blattodea; family Rhinotermitidae; genus Reticulitermes; species Reticulitermes speratus. The sequence goes on along the minus strand of JAJKFL010000013.1, from coordinate 7,377,543 downwards.
CTGCAGGATCCGAATGTCGGCCAAGGCACAGGCTGTATTCCTGCTTGGTGTTTGTCACACGTCGTTTGTGGGAAGTCCTGTACCTACAGTAGGCTTCATTCAGCGTCTTTCCCAGTTTATCCTACTTAAATTAAATCATACTTCATCTGACGCTGAATATCTGTCGTTGACACAGTTTAAACTGTTTAGAAACCGGTGGTAACTATACGTACCACGTGCTGTAACATGTAAAATGTCTGCATTTTGATTACAGATGGTACGTATGTCTTACCATTCTTACGCTAAACAGCGATTGTTTCCGTAAACAATACTGAGTGATATTTTTATTAGATTAGTTTCTGTCTTCGATGGTGGTTTCTCACCACAGAGGCTCGGGTTCGACCCCCCCCCCCCCCCAACCAGTCCATGTGGGATTTGTGGTTGACAAAGCGGCACTGGGACAGGTTTTTCTCCTAGTGCTTCCGTTTTCCCCTGTCACTGTGATTCCACAAATACTCCATCTTCATCTTCAGAAGGACAAGGGGGCGAAGCCTGGGAACCTTTAAACAAAGCAATGATGTTTACGTATCCGTATAGAGTTGCTTTCTGCAAGGTAAACAGTTGGGTGTGTTGAAAGCAATTCTGTGCTAGTATTTTTATCTACTAGACACCGAAGGTTGAGGCGGCCGGAGCATGAAGCTGACCACACTTCTACATCTGTTGCCGCCGAATTTATTGGTATAGCATAGCCCTCTAGATTTGTATTTGAGAGATTCCTAATTCGAATCTAGGCCGGGTCATTAGGAATCTTGACTGAGGTTTTTCGTAGTTTTACTCAGACATACTGGGATAATACCTCGATTATGCTACGACCGCTTCCTTCCAAATCCTGTCCAGTTAATTCATCAGTGGCACTCCAATGCGATGCTATAATCAGAGTTACTGGTGACATTCTAATATACACTACGAAATAAACACGTCTGTTACCGAAGTTCGGATTCCGAAGGTTTACCTCCATCCCATCTGTATGCTTTAATTGAGTGGTCTTTAGGCATAGAGGTAACGCGTTCTTGCGGAAGTGTTGTTGACTGGGGTCTTCGTCCGGCCCGGCATAATGCTAACCTCACTCATTCACCTCGCGAGTTTCTTCATCTAATTGAGCACTGGCGGAGAGGCCCTCAGCACGCACTGCGACACGCACAGTGTAGAAAGCTTCTGGAGTGCGAATTGGGTTCAAAGGTTGCAGAGTACTAGGACGAAGTCAGTTCTGGGACGGTGTATCAGTGCAGTGTCGAAGAGGGTTAATGTCTTGAATTACTTCCATCTGGTTACAGACGTTTGCAGTTACCACCACATCCAGCAAGCTGGCTCAAGCACTGATCTCTTCTGATTTATATATAGGCTGCGCGTTCGAATGCCAGTCAGAACCCTGGCTTGAGGTTTTTCGATTTTACTTATCCTAATTTAATTTGTCCCCCTAGGCAAATTTCGAGTTAGTACCTCAAGTTAGGTCACGATCTCTTTTTTTCTTACTCACTCTTTCCAGTTTTTTATTCACTAATCGTCATACCGTTCGAAGCTATATAGTCTTAAGCTGCCGACGTCGTCGTTAAATAAACCATGAATAAATTACTACAACCACCACCACCTGTTACGACAGGTTGTTGTGAAACAATGTTTGGCATGCTTTTAAAGACCTTCCTGAACGTATCCCTTGGTTTTGTATAATTCGTACGATTTTGGGGATATGAGGAGCTCAGTATTTCAGCGTGTTCTTTGCATTATCTCGCATACATTTGGTATTTATGACATTTTAAAAATCTTTCATTATTTCTTAACGTGTCCGAACAGCGTAGCAGCCTGCATGCTTCATCCTACCCTCCTGTGACGTAGATTTCTTGTCCTACACATCTCTTATTATTATTATTATTATTATTATTATGTTGTGCTGTTTCTGTAATTGGCCATCTGGCTGTTGATTCGGCACATTAATAAACTAGAATTGAATTGAATTATTATTATTATTATTATTATTATTATTATTATTATTATTATTATTATTAGAAGTACGCGCCGTGAAGAGTGCTTGTATGGTGCAGTATAGAGCACAAGGTCTCACGTTTATGGCTTGCTGCTGTATTGCGAACTTGAGGTAATGACTGTGCATGTTGCTGTTTTATAGAGATTTTTCGTTGTACAGCCCGTCTTTATGTCATAACTACATCCTCTGGATTTCTGTACATCCACCAGTAAGGTTACTTCCTGCTTTAGGCCCATTTGGATAAGAGGATTGACATCACACGGTGAATCGTTGTACACAGGTCATGGCCTACATGGCCGTCATTCCTCCGGGTAACGTTTGAAGCTGTTTGTCGATTCTTTCACTCTCAAATCACGACAGTGGAATTTGCCGTGTTTCAGTGTTTTGAAGACTGAAATGAATAGGATTTATACATTAAATTTAATTGCTACCTCACAGAGAACACACTCTATTATAAACACCGTTCAGGGAAATAAACGCTGTTTGTTCTGGGAAGCATACGAAACCGTAAGTAGACTATGGGCATAATGCAGTAGTTTGTAATGCTACGGCCGGTGGTAAGCATGTATAGGTCACTGGGCGTTAAACGGTACGTGTCACTTGTTCATGACTACAGCGTGATTGTAAGAGCTCAGTAGGTCTGCTGGCGCCCTTAATGTTGAAATGTGTAATGACTGAGATATGAAAATGTATTGCTTGTACTCATTTCATACCATGTAACATATTATTTCGCCGATCCCAGTGGCCGTGCGGTCTAAGGCGTGGGTCTTCGGCCGCTCGCTTACTAGAATCGTGGGTTCGAATCCCACCGGGGGCATGGATGTCTGTCTCTTGTGAGTGTTGTGTGTTGTCAGGTAGAGGTCTCTGCGACGGGCTGATCCCTCGTCCAGAGGAGTCCTACCGACTGTGGTGTGTCTGAGTGTGTGTGATCATGAAACCTCGACGAAACGAGGAGGCCCAGGCCCATATAGGGCTGTCGAGCCATAAAAAAAAAAATATTTTAATACAAAAGTAAAAAATAGGGGTAGTTGTAATTCTGTCTACGTATTATCCATGGAAGGCGACAATGGTTAAATCCCTGCATCCTTAACATCAGTGCCAGACGTGGGTGACTGGATAGCGTATCGCTCCAGCCGTGTTACCCAGCAGATATTGCTACCAGTGACCCTTCAGTATATGTGTTTGAGTGTTAACTAGAGGTACAAGCTGTTCTTGAGTAACTGACTGACCAAGAAGGTGTATCTTGTTGTGGTATTTGAAGGTTCGTTGCTACAACTAAGCAGACCCACCATTAGACACAGTCCTGGTACTGTCTAATCCAGATCGCGTCTTGTTTCTGCAGAATCCGTGCTGATATATCTTACCTGTGCTTGTGTCGCGCATTTGGTAAAGCATCGTTAAGAAGACTGTGATACTTTCTTCCTTGATGTATAGGAATGGTGGGCCGGGATAGCGTAGTCGGTATAGCGACTTGCTACGGGCTGGACGGTCTGGGGATCGAATCTCGGTGGGGTTGAGATTTTCCGCACCCGTCCAGACCGGCCCTGGGGCCCATCCAGCCTCCTGTACAATGGGTAGCGGGTCATTCCCGGGGATAAAGCGGCCGGGGCGTGGTGTTGACCACTCACCATCAACTAGCGCCGAGGTTAAAGAAAGAGTAGAGCTATACCTCTACTCCTCTGGGTATTCATGGCCTGTCCTAGGGTTAACTTATCTTTACCTTATATAAGAATAGTGATGTCCGAAGAAGGTGTCTTTCTGAAAATTGGTCCGTATACTCGAGAGTGATGGAGTTGTAGCATCCGAGACGGGGTTTGCTTACCACTGTCAGTCAGTAGCAGGAGATCCAATCATCGGTAAGCGAGCGACGCCATTTTCATCCCCGACGCGCCAGGTCACAAACTGTTAATGATGTGTGAAGGTGGCAAGAGACCCGATAGGCGTAGCACCGGGGGCTTTGGAACGGTTTCAAGGTTTCTTAAATGTGAAGCTGTTGGCCCACGTTTATTGTGGGATCACCGAAAGGTGCTGACGGTACACTGGGGTCTAGACAGCCAGGTCACACCCACTTCCGTGTCACCGACCGAGCCACTATCGCGAATTGTACGCCCAGAAATGATGATTAACTAACCGACTCAGTGGTAACGTACCGTATCTTATCTCGAAAATTCGAACTCAAGCCCGCCATCTAAATGAGAGGCTAGGCATAATATTGGAGTATGTCTGGTTTGGACCACGAAAGTTTGATTCACCTTGGTCAGGAAAGAAGTTTACGATTTTGCTGTATCGGTGAGGGACCTAGAAATGCTGGGAATCCTGAGTTCGGAGAAGACGTTAAAACTTTTTTTTTGTTTTCAGATTTTGCATCATATTGATATATGAGCGTGGTGTTTTGATGGTCATAAATACGTTAGAAATAGATGTTGGCGAAACGAATTGTGAGGGTCAGAAACGGAATGAAATGACTTGGAGTAGGTTTTATTGCATGGGTTCTGTATTGCAAGTGTTGAGCATTACCATAGGGTTGGTTGGTGTCGTCCTTTGGTTCGTTCGGTTGGTTGATTGTTTTGGTTGGTTGGTGTGGTTGTTTGGTTCGTTTGGTTAGTTGATTGGTTTGGTTGGTTTGTGTGGTTGTTTGGTTCGTTTGGTTAATTGATTGGTTTGGTTGGTTGGTGTGGTTGTTTGGTTAATTGATTGGTTTGGTTGGTGTGGTTGTTTGGTCCGTTTGATTAGTTGATTGGTTGGTTGTTTGGTCCGTTTGATTAGTTGATTGGTTTGGTTGGTTGGTATGGTTGTTTGGTTCGTTTGGTTAATTGATTGGTTCGGTTTGGTTGGTAGGTGTGGTTGTTTGGTCCGTTTGGTTAATTGATTGGTTTGGTTTGGTGGTTGGTTGGTTGGTGTGGTTGTTTGGTCCGTTTGATTAGTTGATTGGTTTGGTTTGGTTGGTTGGTTAGTCACGTGAACTAAGAGGTTATGTAGACACGGTTTACAAAGCAGAGTTTTGCGATTTGCCAAGATTATCACTTCTCTATGCAGCAGGTGATGGAGGGGGATTGTGGCGGCAATACTGCGAGGCTCGCACAGGTGATACTTCTCATCTGTACAGCTCCTAATTTATCTAGGTCAGAGTTTTTTTCAGGATCATAATCTTGGACTCGTCAGTGGGTCGTGTGTTCTCAGATGGTTTGTGTTGAAACTGCGACGTCGTTTCGTATATAGAATTTTCTTTACACGACGTTGCGTGAGCGCTGAACTATTCTCGGACGGCTCTTTTTTTTTTTACCAGCATGTTCGCCGCATTGTGATCTGAAACTCCCGTAGTGTTGTGTGGGCTGTTTGGGTCTGTGTGAGACATAGAGATTATTTATTTAACTTACATGTTAAACCTTGTTTTATTTTGCACCTCTTGGGTAATTATGTAATCAAGTCTTATGTTACAAATAGGCCCATGACAACAGTTTAGCTGGAGAACCATTTGCATAGACCACATAACATCAGTCCCGTTATTAGGCATTCTTTACGAAGTATAAGCAAACGTCTTATGTGGAGACCACGTCCGGCCTTCCGTCGGTCGGTTTATCTGATATCAAGGGCTAAAGTTTTTGTCGGATTGGGTGTGGACGTCCTTTACAAAAACTCTTGAACAAGCTTAAGTTTCATAAACGTTGGTTGAGTGATAGTCATACTTTGCTTACGGGCGTCAGTGAAATTCTGTGTACATTTGTTTGATCTGTTTGGGTAACATTTGGTATAATATCCACGTAATGTCCGTGAGCAGGTTTTGTGTTTCGTGAAAATCGGTCCATTGAGAGCCATACTTTAGTTTAGGGGCTTAAATGCAGTTTTGTCCTATTTTGTACATTTTTTTTGTCCGATTTGGATAAAATTCGGCACGGGACATTTTTACAAAAAATGTATTGAGTGATTATGAGTTTTGTGAAAATCTGCGCAATGAACGTCGTGCTTTTGTTAGGAATGCGCATGAATTTTTACCGGTACTTTTCGCGATTATTTTCCGATTTGGGTGACATTCGGTGTAAGAAATCTGTACCTGATGCTCTTGAGCGTGTATGAATTTCGTAAAAATTGGCTGAGGATACACCGCGTAGTGAAATGGCATGCGTGTACAGTGAAAACGCATGTCATTTGGAATGTAAAGAATGCCTTGTAATGACTTATACTGCGTCACATTGTATACCGTTTGCAATCTCGTTTTATTACAATGCTGATGGCAGCGTTGGTAATGGTACTTTGATGAGGGAGTCATTATTCAGAAAGAGTAATGTAGCGAAATTGGTCTATAATAATGATAACACGAAATGCTGTATGCTGACGAAAGGGTTATTTTTCTCGGTTATTAACGAGTAAACGTACTTTGACCCAGTATTCTTCATCTGCGTTGCTGTTAAGGGTAATGTGGACACCGCTGTTCAACTTTGACCCGACATTAGCGTCTAGTTTCTACACGACGCCTCGTGCTGTGCACCATGACGCGCCGTAATTCAAAACCTAGGTGCTTAAATATCTGGCGTCACGTTCTCTTCTAATGCTGCCATCTGCCACAGCATGACTTTCATGGTGAAACCTTCTGAAGGGAGGAAAACTGTATAATGCGGACAAAATTATGTATATCCGTTCCTAGTCTCTGCTATTCGTCCATTACTATATAACGAATTCTGCTTAAAAGTGGAAACCGAGATTCCGAAGTGTACATTCTGTGGTATAGTAACTAGCATTTTAAAATGATAACTTTTATTTCATATTCAGTTCTTTACATATCTTCTGTAAAGTGTCCAGACCGGCTCTGGGGCTCACTCTACCTCCTATTCTGTGAGTACCAGCGGAGCTTTTCTCCGGATTAAAGCGGCTGTGGCGTGTAGCAGACCACTCATCCCATCTAGTGCCGAGGTTAAGAATGACTGGAGCTCTACCTTCACTTTCCCATATACCTTCATGGCATGCTTAGGGACAACTTCCGCCCCACCACAGTTCAGTGTAGCATGTAACAAATAATGTAATTCAGTAGGTAGGCCTACACTGTTTGAATGTCGTCGTACGAACATGTTCGAAGCTTTTGTATTCTTCATTTCTTTCTGGCAAAGTGCCGTCAGAATAGGCGAGCACTTTTATTCATATTTAAAATCGCTATATATGACTCTTCTCACATGTCATTCGCACAGCATCACCTGTATCGGCCTGTAGTTGTTGGCCGTACTTATGGCTCTGGACAGGCTCATTCTGTTATTTCTGTGATTGGGCAGTTTAGGCTGACAGGAAGTCTGAAGCGTGTGTCCAGCGCCCATCTGCTCGTGATTGTGCATTGAGGTATTAATATAATTAAACTCTTATTATAGACGTGGGCGGCGTGCCGAGGCCGTTTGCGGCTCCTTGCTTTGTCTTCAGTTAGCAGCTAAACCTGCGCAAGGCGACCACCTGCCCAAGTTAATCGTAGTTAGGTAGCTGGCTTATCTAGGCCAGCTGTCTGATTTGAAACTGGGCCACCCAAATGTGAATTCAGCCGTTCTGTTATGACCCCTGATGGCGCAGTAATGCGAAATATGCGAATTGAGTGGGGAGTGGTCGATTCCCGAAATGGTCGCATTTTTTATCTGCGCATCACTTCTGTGTTCAGAACGACCCCGGGTGACCACCAGCAACCTATCTGTTTGGGTACCTTGGGCTCTTTTAACGCAGATTGAAGATTTCAGAAGCGTTAAACCAAACATTAATGTTACTGAGATTAAAACGAGTGGAGCTTGCTGCTTATGGTCCTAGCCGTTTCCACGGCGGGAGCACAGGAACAGGTTTTATGTGTCGTGTAAGTTTACGCCAATTAAGACTGCCACTTCCGACAAACGTTTTTTATTTTTATGGTGTTTGTTAAAGAGTTTAAGTGTCTATTGACAGGAATATTTGAACGCGCCGTGTCAGAACGTGGTTTCTCTAGCAGGAAAGTTCGACTGGTGATAAAGTGAGACATTTTCTAACAATTATCGGTAATATTTCTTACTTACAGAACCAACATATGCAATAGAGTATACAAAGAGATGAAATTTCTTATTTTCTTCTACATGTTTCGGCAGCCACCCGCCATCATCACGGTTTATACATACCAATATATTTAAATCAATAAAATATGATACATTTACAATAGGAATATGCATTGCATCATAGTGATTTCCGCGGCTATGTTCGTAGGATGTTAAATGCATTGAAATAGTTTATAAAAGGTAAAGCAATCCCATTACAGACCTGGACAGGCCCTTAGGGTCCCAGGAGGTTGAGGCTCCCAGATTTCTAGACAATCGGCACATGAAGGTGGTAAGGTTGTCAGCCCTACGCACCGGCCGCCTTTACCTCCCCAGGAAAGATTCCTGGTACTCATTTCTGTTAGAGGCTGAGTCGATCCCAGGGCCATAGTGCGACCGAAACGATTATGTCAATGAAAAATTGCAGTGACACCATCGGGAATCGAACCCGCGACGTTCCGGTTTATAGCGCAGCGCCATTGAAATAGTATATGCGTAGTTAAAATTCTGTGTGTTTGAAATACTGTTGTAGGCTTCACAGCGGCATGCAAACATGTAATATTGTCTTGATCCGTAATGGAGATTGTCCCTGTGTTAGGCGATGTAGTGTTCTGTGTAAGTGAATTGCTACTTTTCTTAACTACGCATACACTACTCTGCTATATTTACATCCTGTGAACATAGCTGCGGATATCACTGTGATACAATGTATATTACTATTGTAAATGTATCATATTTTATTATGTTTTAAATACATTGGTCTGTATACTCCCTGATGATGATGGCGGATGGCCGCCGAAACATGTAGGTGGAAATAAGAAATTATACCCCTATGTATACTTATTGCATATGTTGGTTTTATAAATAAGAAATATAGTGTGATTGTACGGAATGAATGGCGTTAAGAAGGTATCGGTAAGCCTGCCATATTGAGAATTACTAATTGTATTAACGGATACGTCTCAAAGGTCTCCAGTCGAGCAAGACAGAGTACTCGTGGATACGGCTACTGTGATACGGGAGTGATATCCACAGATGAGTTGGAGCCGAAAATATTCTGTGTACTCGTCTTTCTTCTTGCCTTGCTAAGGTGTGTTGGTGACCTGTGTTGGAAATCCTAGACTTTTATCGGCTCTCTTTACGATGCAAACGTCTATATGATTGACGTGTGTTGCAGACTAAACAGGAAGTGTGAGCATATCGGAATTGGATATGCATTTTTCCACTCTTCTTATATATTTAATTTTACGAAGTATCCGAAATTCGTGACAGGAAATATTTCAGTATAGACTCCTACGTTTTGGGGACAAATATACATTTACACCTCATTAAACAAAAGTATTCGTAGGTAAAGCAAGTCAGAAGTTAAATATATCGCTCTACGTAGTTTAACAGCGTGGTTGTGTAGTGACTTACTCAGTTGTGTCTCGTTACAACACCCCACTTTCACAGAACGTTTTGACAAGCTGTAGTGACAGTAGCTGTGTTTTATACAACTCCTGAACATTCCTGTGTCGCTGTGAGGTAGCATGATTATTACTGAGATTCCTGCTTATTGGTGTTCTTCTGCGTACTGTAACCTGATGCAACTTCTGTCCCATGCTTGAAGATCCCGGCAGACTGGTTTTCGGAGAAGCAGGAATGGCTCGGAGAAGGGGTAAAGGTACATAAAAACGATTAAAAACACTAGTGTCAAATTCTGCCTGTCGCAGAATGTGGACGAAATGGCAGGCAGCTCTGGCCACATTCATGTTTTGCTCTTCAGAGAATGTGGGAGGGCCGGACTGGATGTGGGGCACTGGTTTGTTCATCTGACGTAGCAAGTGGACTGACTTAATGAATGATGATTGAATGACTGAATGAGTAAATAAATAATGAATGAGTGACCACTTCCCTAAGTATAATGAGAAGTGAATTCCATATAGAATAGCATTTTCTTCTAAATTCATGTATTATCGTGTCACTTCAGTTTTTACTTTTCGAGCCACCAACTTACCTGACAGCCGTTCCCAGTGACCGTGCGGTCTAAGGCGTGGGTCTTCGGCCGCTCGCTTACTAGGATCGTGGGTTGGAATCCCACCGGGGGCATGGATGTCTGTCTCTTGTGAGTGTTGTGTGTTGTCAGGTAGAGGTCTCTGCGACGGGCTGGTCCCTCGTCCAGAGGAGTCCTACCGACTGTGGTGTGTCTGAGTGTGTGTGATCATGAAACCTCGACGAAACGAGGAGGCCCAGGCCCATATAGGGCTGTCGAGCCAAAGAAGAAGAAGAACTTACCTTACAAGTCACCTCATATCTGCAGGGTAACGATCTTTTATCAATCGATCGTTTTCTGTACGAAGGGTTAGCTAGTGTCTACTCAGCCGGGCAGTTGAAACAGACTAACAGTACGCCTGTTTCTATGAAATAAAAATGTGATTTCGTCTTAAAGTAATGTCAATAGACAATTGAAAATCCGTCTTGACGTGCCTATATGGTGAACCTTTTGAAACGTTTAGCGAACGACGGCTGGGCAATGGAATAGACTGATTTCATCGAAATGTATCGGGTTATTCTGCACGTGTTTGATTAGGTTACGATATTTGCCGAATTGAATCAATTCAGACTCTGATTTGCTGCAAAGGCAAACCCTTGGCTTCATGCGGCTCAGTTCGATCCCGCAGTATGACAGACTTACGAATTCTGTTAATAAAAAAAAAAACTGGGGGATCAGCGTTTGCAGCATTTTAGCGAGTCAGACGCGATTCGATTGTGTTAGTGTGCCCTCAGCCTTGCCTTTAGTCTGAACAAGAGTTTACGAGACGCTATCCATAGAACACTGTCAGTGCTGTGTGTCTTCTTAGCACGAATCCCGCATGTCCGAAGCTTGTGCTATATTGCAGTGACGTAATCAGACATTCCGACGGGACACCTCGGATGGACGATCATACCATCGCAATGCGAAATTTTGAACTTTATCATGTTGCATTTATTTTCTGTAATTTCAGCTCTTTCGTTTCGTTTGGTTTGGTAAAGTTAAAGGTCACCCCATGACTTGCCATAGGAGGTACAAAGGGAGAGTAGAGGTATAGCTCTACTCATTCTTAACCTCCGCGCTAGATGGGTGTGGGTGGTCACGCCACGCCCCGGCCGCTTTGCTTCCGGGAGTGAGCCTGGGTACCCATTGTAGAGGAGGCTGTGTGGGCCTCAGGGCCGGTCTGGATGGGTAAGGAGAAGAGAATATATTACCCTCACCGGGGTTAGATCCCCGGATCGTCCAGCCCGAATGGAGCCGCTATACCGACTACATGTTTGCTTTGGAGTTCCGCTTTCCCACCTCCTCTGGCGGTAGAAATTACAATTCTTTTCTGCAGCATTTCATATAAACTGTTTTATTCATATTTTAAGTGAGAAAGTAAGGTAATCATTTGTTAGGGTTGAAGGCCGGTAGAAATGTACTCAGGGTCAATTGTTTGACGATAAAGTCGACGATTCCGGTGCACACAGGCATGTAGACGATAACACGGCAATGACTGGCGCGATATATGGACCTCCTGTAAATGCCTTTCCCTTTCTTGAGATAAGTGACATGTAATGTCAGTGTTTGGTTTCTCATTTAGATCGCCTACCGTTATCGTTCCTTTGGCTTTTAACAGAGTTTCGTGTAATTTATGTGATGTATGAAAATTTGTATACATTTATCTTCGTCTGTGCATGTAGCCAGCTGTTTGAACAGTGTTGGCAATGCCGGTATTGTGAGTGACTTGGCGTGCCCCGAGTCGATATAATAATAAAGGAAACTTCCAAGAAATTAAACTGCAGTTGCGTTGGAAGGTCGCGTTCTTTACTTCGAAGTTACGATAACAAAATTCGCTTTTACTTTTGTTCACAGGCCTGACATTTATTTTAGCAGTTTCGATAAAATCTTATCGTTCCTTTATTTTTCGTATTGTTACAAAAGTGATTATTTCGTGATTGTGGGCCACAGTTCAGGTTGTGACCATGTTCGCTAACTAACCAACGAACTAATAACAGTCGATGATAGAGCCCCTCTCCCTATACGTAACCCGCTTATTTGTCGCGACTGTGTTATTCAAAATACCTCGTTTTATAATGAATACAGTATTATTCAGTAGTGGGTTGTTTGCTTTATTTTCGTATTAATGTCTTTAAGTTGGCGTTCATCTCTTACTGAAATACGTAGAATTTTGGGAATATCATTTTGAGCATAAACAAAAGGTGTATGGCGGTAGTGACGACACTTCCTGTCGTGTTCAATTTGTATGCATTACCTTGCTCGGTATTTCCTACCTTCATGAATTAAGTCTTAGTTCAGCCTGTTCCGTCTATATTCGTTGAATAAGAATGGTCTAGCGTCCTACTTCCTTATAGTTTGTAATTCTCGGCAGATTTATGGGGGCCGATAAACTGTTGTTCCCCATAGATGCTCAATCTGTTGTTTTCTGTAATATTTTATCATTTATCCATAAATAGAAGTTCGTGCATCTGGTCGAATGTTAACATTTCAGTTTTTGCCTTTAGATTGTTACATTTTAACGTTGCTATTTGGTTACGACGCCGTGTACGGTACTTTATGTCTGTTTTCACTTCCACAAAACGCTTTAGCCGTCACTGAATGACGTACTAATAGATAATCTTTCCTACACTTGTCTTGAACACTTGCGTCTAGTGCATGTGTACCACAATTATTATTAACATATTTGTCCTGTGTCTGTCCTGTGTTTCGTTTCTGAACTTACGACAAGTTGCATGGGAAGGCGGTATTTAATTCCTTAATGCTGTTTTGTTTGTGTTTAGTATGGATGTACTGTATGCTCTGGAGACCTAGACCGGCCACGAATTAATGGCAGTTTTGAACTGCTACAAGCCGGATGGTTGCGGGTTCGATTCCCGATGGTGTCATTGGAATTTTTCATTGACTTAATCCTTTCGTCCGCACTATGGCCCTGGGGTCGACTCAGCCTCTAACAGAAATGAGTACCAGGAATATTTCCTGGGGGGTAAAGGCGGCCGGTGCATAGGGCTGACAACCTTACCACCTTCATGTGCCGATTGTCTAGAAATTTGGAAGCCTCAACCTCCTGGAACCCTAAGGGCCTGTCCAGGCCTGTAGTGGGATTGCTTTACCTTTACCTGGATCTTACTAGGAAATTCGGGAAACCGTAGTCGTTTACTATCCTCTGTTACTAAATTTCTGGAAAGACATTTCGTTTCGTGGTTCTAGACATTGGCAAGATCAGGCCTGTGTGTGTTTCGTCCGCCGTATTTGTGGAGCGTAGGGTATCTTTCGTGTTTTGTGTGGATAAGGACATTAAATTATGTACGTAATCAGTTTTGCACAGGGAGCCAGTGGAATACAGCTGACGAAGCCGCTGCGATAAATTATTCGGTCGCTCGGATTATCACGTCAAGGTTTCGTGCGGCCGCCAATCAGCATTGGCCCAAAATTATCAAACGGCATCTCGTCATAGTCTCGACACTAAACTATTTGGGAGCGATCCACTTAAGTAGGCAAGGCTTCCGTGCAGCAGTAACCAGACGTTGGGATTCGCGGTTTATGTAAGGCGTTTTTAAGGTTGCATCGCTTTTATTATTCCTGAAGTGTACTAACTTGTACCGCAAAATATCAGTGCTCGGATATTTATCTTCGCCTCCGGAACAAACCAAACAGGTGTTGAGGGTCGTTTCTGTCAGAGTAAAGGTGGCCATAGCCAGAGGTCCACAAATTTTTCCAAAAATCTAGGAGCCACCTCCAAATTCTAGGCGCTAGAAGGGTGAGATGAAGCAAGTTGCATACTGTGGGCCCACAATTGTGGAGTGACCTGTGAACCTTACTGTCACCTGGCGATTTTTGCTCGGTGTATTTAAAATGATACCGCATACTTGTATGTCAGGAAAGGGGGGGGGGGGACTTCCAGTAATTATGCTTAAAATATAAGGCGTGAGCGTATTTGTTTTCATGGCTCGACATCTGTAGTGGTCCTAGGCCTCCTCCGTGAGATTCCTCGATCACACTCAGACACACCACGCTCGGTAGGACTCCTCTGGACGAGTGTTCAGCCCGTCACAGAGACCTCTACCTGACAACAAACAACACTTACAAGAGACAGACATCCATGCCCCCCGGCGGGATTCGAACCCGCAATCCCAGCAAGCGGACGGCAGCAGACCCAGGCCTTAAACCGCGTGGTCACTTGGATCGGACGTAAAAAATTTAGTCTTCCGGAATTTATGCACCTCTGGTCATAGCTCTTACCCCTCATCAAGGCAAGTATTGTGTAGCACATTATCTCCACGTCCTTAATGCTAATTAAACACTAATTAAATACTTTCTTGTTTCTTAGTCAGACCTCTTTCTACGTACTCATTGCAAATGTAGAGGGTTATTGTTGCATCTGATCACACTGAGACACACCACACTCGGTAGGACTCCTCTGGACGAGTGTTCAGCCCGTCGCAGAGACCTCTACCTGACAACACACAACACTCACAAGAGACAGACATCCATGCCTCCGGCGGGATTCGAACCCGCAATCCCAGCAAGCGAACTGTCGCAGACCCACGCCTTAGACCGCGCGGCCATCGGGATCTGACTAATTAAATACTAACTAAATTTATTTATAAACATTACTTCAATTTGTTATTCGCCTAAATCCTCACGTCAGCACACTGAGATAAGGCTAAAAAGGCACTGGTCGTAGTTAGTCAGGTGGTCAAATAGGCCTGCACCTGTCTGAAAATGAGAGAAGCAGTAAAGATTGTGCTGTTTCTGAGTTTTCGTTCTTTCCAGTGAATGTTGTCAGACCTATGCAAGGAGTCACATTTGAGATGTTCTACAACAAGAGAATGGCCGGACGAAGTATCCGCGGTGCGGAATACAATTGAATGCTGTTGTCGGTCGACCTTGGCCTTTTACTCCACCCCGCTTTCACTACGAGAAAGTTAATTGTGATAATTTAGACGAAATATTATTTAGCTTAAAGTGTGAGTGAGCTACGGTGTAGGGTCAGTCGCGGCGAACTTTTCACTGTGCAACACATCTCTCAGTTGTTTAAGATGAATTGAGGGGGGGGGGGGGGGGTTGCAAACCACAGAAGGTAAAGAGCTACCATTGAAGGCTTACGTATTTGCGGACGTAATGAACACATCGTATCTTCTGGCTAGAGGGCTGATGCCCCTGCTTTTTATCCTTACATGCAGATGAGCTCCTAACGCCACCTGCAGGGTCTCGTGCGTGTTATTGTACAGTTATGGCATTATTGTACTTAAAGGGTTGTTACAACAGCGGTGCGTGTCTTAGACTTCGAACCTCAGTCGGAGTACAGGCTGTAAGCCTATTGAATGGGGTTTCTTTCGTTTTATTCACTCATTCCAGGACCGTGGCGGCCGTGATATGGCTCACCGGTCTCTCACCGCGAAAGCTGGGGTTCGATCTCAGTCCAAATCAATTTCTGGTGAACAGAGTGGCACTGGGATAGGTTCGTCTCCGAGTACTTCACTTTTTCCCTCCCAGTATCATTCTCCCAATGCTCCATATTCGTTTTTATATTTATCACCGGCGCTATATAATCTCAGTAACTGGCAGTGTCGTTAAATAATCACACTTCAACTTGAGTGGCATCACGTAGTAGTACCATAAACCTACAACGACAGCTACCTGCCACTCCCAGTGATGATAACCTTCATATCTCAGGCGACTTTTGTTTTTAATTTATGCAGTTAATACCGAACGATTTGGTGTAGCGGTAACGCTCTGGGCTTGTGTAATGGGGGTTGCTTGGTTTGAGTCCCGACCGGGCCATAGGTATTCGGGAGATGCCTGATTCGAATCTTGGCGAGTCATCTGCTGTTCTGAGATCATTCTGTACTTTTCTTCACTGGCACACAGATGTCAGAACAGTAACCAACCTCGATTTGGCCACGACCGCCTTGTTCCACATTATTGATAATTCATAATTTATCAGGCATCGTATCACTCGATGCTGCGTAGTGTTACAGTGCTGTAAAATAGTCCCCAAAGATACAGTGTTGTTAAGTAAACGAGCTACAAGGTTTAGTCTTGGCTCAGGCGGCAGGCAGAAGCCTGGGTCATATCGCAAGGCGTGGTAGAAAGACGGACAGTGGGGCAAGTTTTTCTCCGAGTTCATTTCCACCGATACTCATCTCTCACCGCCCATGAGATGTGCAAGCCGAAGCAGCAGGCACGTTATCGCAATTTCCGTCTTGAGTGTAGACTCACCATTTCATAAAATGAAATGCAAAGTGGTGGGAGTTAAATCGACCCATCCATCACGTGGCATGCACTGGAGTTACGTTTGGGATCTGAAAGACCCGTGGATGTTGCACGTCAGCAGCGAGAATTTATCTAACAGGCGTTCCGAGGAGGACACAGGCTACAAATGTTGTTACGACTTGTTAGAGGCATGTGGATTGCGTAAAACATCCAACGTCGCCTCACTTATTGTAGGTGGGCGATTGATATTCTGCAGTTCGAGGCGTCTGCAAGGACTTCACGTGGTTGTTGGTCTTAAAGGGTCTACAACTGGATGTGGTTTTTTGTGTTTTAGTGCATCGTTAGAGGGCAGTGGCAACGACTCTGCCATCTCTCTCTCTCTCTCTCAATGGTCCGTAAGTAGGCATTTCATCCATTGAGGTGTACATAAGGATTTCACCTGATTCCAAAAATAATCAGCAGTTTCGTAGCCTCTGTCTTTAAAACTAATAATCCTTCCTGAGAAGCTAACAGGTCCTCAGGAAGTTAAGAAATTCCCCGCATTTTTATGGAACCCGAAGGTTCATTACTGCATTTACAAGCGCCCGCCACCTGTCCCTATCCTGAGCCACATCAATCCAGTTCATGCATCCTCATCCCACTGCTTGAAGATTATTATATCCTCCCATCTATGCCTAGGTCTTCCTAGTGATCTCTGTCCGTCAGGTCTCCCCACCAAAACCCTGTCTGCACGTGTTCTATCTCCCTTTCATGTTACATGCCCCGCCCATATTCTTCTTGATTTGATCACCCGAATAATATTTGGTATTCTTTTGGATGTGCGATGCGTTATGAAGGAAGGAACCGAGATGTGTTTGAACTTTAGCCTTTAATTAATTTGTACACTACACGTTACAGTATAGCCCAGTATCGAGAATAGCAGACTATAATTTCTATCTTTCACACCATTAGTTCTGGTCTTCATCGGAAGGTTCCTGTACTTGCTATTGTTAATATCTATGTATTAAATTCATGTCATTACATTTTACGAACTGGGCAATCGTGAATGTTACGTAACTTGAAAATAAACACATTTCTGTGAACGAAAAGATGTCTAGCCAATTAAGGGCAAGGCGGTCTTATGCAAGTGGCATAAAACGCTACATTTTGTTAACTGTGTTCAGAAATAGACAACTTGTAATGTCACTATTCAATAGGACAGGTTCACTGAAACAGTTGCCAGAGAATAAGTAAAGCGTAGGGTAGATTTGGTGGAATTACAGGTCAGACGGGAGAATAATATCACGGAGAAGTTTGTAACTTTCCTATTGAAAAGGGAATGAGAATCGTCAATGAGGGACAGGATTTTTCGTATATAAGGAAACTATATCAGCAGTAAGCCGATCCCAGTGGCCGCGCGGTCTAAGGCGTCGGTCTGCGGCCGTTCGCTTGTTGGGATTGCGCCGGGGGCATGGATGTCTCTTTTGTGAGTGTTGTGTGTTGTCAGGTAGAGGTCTCTGCGACGGGCTGGTCCCTCGTCCAGAGGAGTCCTACCGTGTGTGGTGTGTCTGAGTGTGATCGTGAAGCCCCGATAATGAGGAGGCCCTGTCCGACTAGGGGCTGTTGCGCCGTTGGGGAAAAAAATTCAGCAGTGAAATATGGTGGATTCTGTTAGCGATCCAGTGTCGTATATAATGTCCTGAATACGATGCCTCATTAAAGGAAGATCAGATGGGCGGGGAATGTGGCACACATGGGAGAGAAGTGGAATGGGTACAGCGTTTGGTGCGAAAATATGAACGAAAACGAATGATTGGAAGAAATAGACGTAGATGACAATAGTAAATGTGGACTGGATTTACCTGACTCAGAATAGGGACCAGTTGCGGTTTTTTGTGAATTCTCAAGGGATTTCGTGACTAAGTGAGGAACTGTTAGCTTCTCAAGAAGGACTTTCCTCTATGTAGTTAGTAAATAGACTCCTTAATTAACATTGCTGTTGGTTTTCATCACCAGATCTTTATTCGATGAGTTTTAGTAAAGTTGCAACATTTCTTCGGTTTGTGTATCATCCCAGTGGTGTGGATTCGAATCTGTAATCCTCCAGTTTTCTAATACGTACCGATAGCCCCGTTGAAAGCAGTAGCACTTCGTGTTGTTACGTTAGGAAGGATCGCCGTGCTTTTGTCTTCGACGATATTTTCCCGGATCGAAAGAAAAGGTGCGTGTTTTCATCCATTCAGACCGCACCTGGGTTCTGTAATTTGGAAAGAATGTGTCTTCCGTCCTTTTCCTTCTGTAGTTTTTGCTGCGTGCATCGTATTTATTTCCAGTCATGTGATGGAAGGGTAACCTAAGTTTGGTACTTTCTGTATTGGGATTGGCCGTCATGGTAATTGGTGCCACGCGCTGAGCAGATTGCGCGATGCAGGTGTATCCTACAGTCTTCGGAACAGCGATCAGTGCGTCTCTCTGGGAAACGGGTGTTCACTGCACACCTCTCCTGCATCTGGTACACAATCGTTTATCTCCACAGTAGTGTAATAACAGGCGGTCAGTAGCGCGTTTGGGATTTCCTTTCGTTGTATAGAAAAATTGATGGACCGAAACTACGTTTTGTTGCGTAGATTCGAGCATTTATTGTTGCATTCACATAAATGATGTCTCTTTCGCGAAATGTTTTGTTTTGTTTTGTTTTGAAGAGCGCTTTTTTTTTTGTGTGTGTCCTTCGTTAGGATTGGAGAGAACTGTCGAGCTGTGAGTCACTTCCCTCATTTAAATGCGATATTATGTTCATCAGAGTCTTTCCATTTATTCTGGCGCCATTAGGACTCTTTCATTCGTTGCTTCACTAGCTTTGTACCACACTTTTGCTTCACGCTTCATTAAGTTGAATGTTTATTAAAAGAGATGTGTCAGAATGAAGAGGAAAGCTTTCTTTCGAAGTCCTCACGTTCTTCTAAGGCCACGTCGGTACAATGTGAGGGGCTTTATTGATGTAACCGGACGTCACGACTTAGGATAAGCTGTTCTTCTCGTATCTGGGAGATCCACAATTGATGTTTTATCCCCGAAACTACGTCGCCTACAATCTTTGTGGGGTCTCTAGTCCTCCCAATCACTTGTTGCGTAACAATATCAGTTTCAGAAAGGCAGTGACAGGTTTCATATGCTTAATTTGTCACTCACAGCCACCTTATAATTTTGCATCCTACGCATGCGGTTGCGTTTTATGCGAGGGATGCGTTTCTGAACGCCTCGCGTGTTTCAGGACTATCTTTTCCGTAGGAATAAATGTAAAGTAGGGGGGGATAAGTTCTCGGAGCGCATAGTTAACAACCATTGTCTTTTTTTTTTTTTTTGTAAGTACGATGTACATAAATAAGCAATGAAATTTAAATGTAATGACAATTTTATTAATCACTGTAGTATGCTGCATGAAAAATTGGAAACAGTCATTATATTCCGACGACACTGAGGGAAAAGGAGATTCCAGATGCGCCTAATTAGGACGCGCCATCTCCCCGCTTGATGTTGAAGGTTGGGCTGATTCCACAGAAAGTTTTTTTATTCGCATTATTTCAAATTTTTTGCATAAAGTGAATTTCAGTAATGTTTTCATATCAAAGTATTTCAAATTCGCATAAAGTGCGACCGCACTGTAACCTGCCCATTTAACAAATGACATTAAATAGACAAGCATTTAATCCAGTTGTGTTTCTGACACAAGTAGGGTGTGTTATTGCAGAGTATTTTGTGGGCTCTCAGTTTAGGGTGTAATGACGTACGGCTCGCTGCCACCTTATCTTAGCATCTGCCATCACCAGCCCAGTTAAAACTCGAGGAACCACGAAGTTTTCCGACCGGTCTTACAAATTCCGTTTGCAGCAGCCTTGATATCTTCCATTCAACAGCTGTCGGGTTGGTAGGTTAACTTTACGGGTTTATGCGCGTGGTTGGAACTCCCAGAATGCACTGCCTGTCTTAAAAGTACATTACGTCAGTCTTATCTCGCTCCTGATTGTTTTGTTCTGTATTCCGTTTCCGTCATTAACAGTTACACTTCTATGAGAGTAGGTCATGTCCGTCACATGTGTATCGTACGAAATCTGATGCAGTATGGGAAGACGACTCATAAAATTTACGTTTCGTACACGGTAGTTGAGTTGGTTTCTTCACTGACTGCATTACCGACGATTTATAGTTACGTCGTTTATATTCATTTGAATGGAAAGGTGATTATGAATAATAAGTCACTGTGAAGTTCTGTCATGTCTTTGAAAAGAAATTCAATTAACCTCTCTCACGCTCTGATCTGCTATGTCTTCCAACACTTAGCAGCGCAGAACGCTCCGACTTGAATGGTCGATAATCTTAAGCTATGAATTAGACGAAATTGGGGATAAGATTGAAGAACAGTGGTTTTATATAGCTTTCCATTTACTGAGAGTTTTATGGTGCAACGTCTGCGGAACAGGACGAGAAAATAGGCAGAGATTTTATGGATTAATTTCTGGGTCAATACTTTGTCCAACTCCGTTTGTCCGTGACTATTTCACATTTTATACTACGAATGCTTGAAGGTAGTATAACTTCGGGTAGCTTAATTTCTCCACAACATATGTAATGGTATAGCCTACTGTCAACACATTCGCTAGTGGAAACTGGAAGGTGAAGTTGGTGTTACGTCAATAAAAGCTTTAAGAGTAGCACAGAATCCGTTACAGCACTTATGATGGGTGTTTTCGAGTGTGTCCAAAGCTTTGGTGTCCTGTGCCTGGAACATGTATTTAAATTCAGGAATGTATGCTGCGATACAGGTTTGTAAGCCAATCGTTTGTCTTTGTCTCCCCAAGGAATACAATATGAAGAATTAAGATTTTAACTGTTGTCTGATATATTTGAAACTTCGATCTCGCACAATAAAGGAAAGACGTGGATTGGGTGTGTTTAAAACACTAGCGCTGTGGAGGATATTTTCAGGAGAGAGGGTGGAGAAAATTGCGTAATGAAAACTTCTATAATTTGCACACTTGACCAAATATTATTATTGTGATTAAATCGAGGGGGACAAGATGGTAAGGATTGTAGCATTTTATGAAGATATGAGACTCGCACACACAATTTTGGTCGGTGTAAATATTAGAATGGATGTTAGGGAAGTAGCTTTAAGTATATACTTGATTAATCTAGCTCAGTGGTGAACTTGAACGTTCCATGAAATGTGGGGACTTTCTTGAGCCATAGTTGACTTGTCCAAGGACTCTGCTCCATGAAGTTATGTCTGAAACATCGCGTTACTGTTCCTACCATCCCAATTGCCAGGTGCCTCTGTAAGAGTGATTGTGGAAAGAGAAGTTTGGAAAGTTTGCCGCCGTTTTGAAATTAGAACCGTTTTAAATAATGACTGATCGTTTTTCTTCTCATTTGTATTCATTGTGTTTCTGATGATATGACCTTGATAGGTAATGCCTTCCAGACACGCACCATCGTCAGTCCTTCTGCATGCTTCTGATATGTTCGGAAACCGTTTTGGTGCCACCAGAATCAAGTTTATAAACATTCCATCAGCAACGGCGTAGACTGCGTTTCTTTAGCGTGTTCGCCACATTGCGAGAAGCGACTGTTAGCTTTGTCGTGTCTGTCCGTCCGCCCGCATGGAACAACTTGGTTGCCACCTGGCGGATTTTCATGAAATTTTGTATTTTAATATTCTGCGAAAATCTGTCGAGAAAATTAAAATCTGACAAGAATAACGGGTACTTTACATGAAGACCTGTGTACATTTATGACTATATCTCGCTGAATTCTTCATAGAATGACAAATGTTTCAGACAAACGTAGATAAAATCAAAACACACATTTTATGTTCAGTAACCTTTTTCCGAAAATCGTGCCGTTTATGAGATAATGTGGAAAAATATGGTAGAGCCAGACAGGTCACAGATGACAATATAATACGGCGCATGCGTATTGCATGCTTGATAACTAAGGCTACAGACACACCCACAGAATATATAATACTTATTGTTTTTCCACGGCAACAGTGGTTACGCGAACGCGCCTCAGTGTTACGTTTATTCGCACATTGCCTGTCTTCTTTTCTTTTATCCGGATCTTAAACGTTCTGTTTTCTTTTTGGAGACAAAAATATTTTCTACATTTGCCGAACGTTGTTTGCTCCGAAAAAGGCTTGTTGAGGATTGAGTTACCATTCAAGTTGCCTGAGGTAGGGGGCTTCCCAGAATAAGCTTACAGCCATATGACTCGTATTTTCTTCGTGGTTGCGTAGTATAAAGAACGGCGAGTGGGCATGCCTTAAACGTAGCTGCCCGCCAGTCCTTGTCACATTATGATTATTAAGGTGTAGCCCGTTGACATTGCGAATTCGGACTTGCATGTGGTTAAGGACACGAGATAATTACGTAAATGTCACTTGGCATTATTAGGGTTTTTACGTCAATGGAGTTAAGGAGAGGGTACATGTGGTGCGGATAAAAGAAATGCGGGTAGGAAATAAATACAGAACTTTGATGGTAGAAGTTGCGTGTAAAAACAAATAGGGTACTTTGAAGATAAAAAAAAAAGAAACATAAGTACATTAAAATTATTATAGGTTGCAAAAATGTAACCTAGGTCAGGATAGAGTATTGTGAAGGACTTTTCTTTTAACGTTGATACATCCGGGTTACATTTCAATATGTGATGTATATAGTTACCAGTGATCTGTGAAGTATTCTTATGCGGTACGCTTAATTACCACAGTGCTGTTAAGTATGTTAATCTGACTTGTGTTTCCACTGCTTGCAGGCCGAAGACGCGAGTTCCCAGGCTGTTCAACGGGTGTAGGTGGTACATCCGCCTGCTACCCGGCCCCTGCGGAGGCCCGGACCCCGCGGCGGGCCCCCGCATCCCTAGGTGGCGCTCACTGCAGAATGCCGCCACCCCTCGCCACCCTTGTCCTAGTCGTCTCAACCTTTCTCAGCATCGCGGGTGAGTTGAATGTACTGTTGTATTCTTTTCTTTCTAGCAGATCGTTAAACCGCCTATTCGTAGACTACAGACACTTTCGTGGTGATTGGTCCATCGTCTGACAGTGGTCAGAGTGCTTTGTTTCGACGACGCATCTGTTGGACGCACGAGAATGTTAGACAAGATGTAGCAGTACTAGTAGAAGAACTAACTTATTATTTTGTTATTGTTATAAGTCTTAGTTTTATACGTATGTTTGTCTGTACATTGAGAGAGATGTTTTTTTTTTAAATCAGGTAACCGCATATATTTTGACATGTTGCATCCCGTTGTGTAAGCTGATGATCCACGGGAGAAATATTCTGTTAGACACAACTTTATTGTATGACACGTACAGGTTATCGAGACTGTTAAAACACTTACACATTTACTGTCACCTTATTGCGTAAGCGGTTATTGACAGATACGTCATAGGCTAGTCAGTTCAGGACCGCGGAAGCTGACACACACACCACTTGGGTCTTCAAAAACTAAAAACTCGTAATACTGTTTTACTAAACATTTGTTTACGCTCATGGTGCTTAGCCCTTTTAAGACCCTCCGTCTATTTAGAATCTGTGCCGCCTTCCCTTGTTCATGCTAATTGCGCCTGTAGGACGTCGCGCCATTTTTGTCACACGGCTTAGGCGTCTCTTATAGGTTATGCCACGACAGTAAGCTACACCACAAGGTTTCCAATCCTCGGCGTACACCATACGTATTTTTCGATATCTTCCTAACTGAAATCTCCCCATATTACAGCAATAATAAAGGAAGTTTATCTAACATAAAGACACAGCGACAGTCTATATCTGGATCCTGTCCACAACAAGTGGATATAAACAAATCTCGTGGCAGGGCCAACAAATAGGACGTAGTAATAGTCCCTGTAGGTTCTATACATGTAGTGACCATTTTACTTAAGTTTTTAGTCGTTAAAAAATTTTTTTAAAGGGGCCTTGTACACCCATAGTGGACACACAATGAAATATCTCAGCTTTTAATATATATTTATGTAATTTTAAACAAATCTCTATATATATATATGATACTTTGGATAACGAATACTATGTGTTATGTCACTAATCGAATGCAAAAGTATTGCGATCCCTATGTTTAAACATTGAATGTAATATTTTTTTTTACGAACATGGTACTATATGTGTTTGTATGAGACCAAATGAGGACCGACTGGTAGGCCGAAACGTGTAGTCTGTGTAACGTGTAGGTGTCACAATGAAGATCTGTCTGGCGGAATGTTTGTCCTGTGAAATTGGTCGCGTATAACTTCTCGTTTAGGTACATGCTCCTGATGATGACCTCATAGTAAGTCGAAACATGTTGAGGTGGGTAAAGTAATGCGATCAGTATGTTTTATGAAGTTACGTTCTCTTGGGTTTATATTATTTATTCACTGCAAGTCAAATATACCAATTTGTCGTAATGTTTGTCGGAAAAGCAAATGGTGAACAGAGAGAAACAGCTAGGAGGTGTTTCATTACCTTGAGTAGGTCTGTTGATGAAGAATGGAAGTTTTATGCTCGATTGTGGTTAGGTACTGTTAGTTAAAATGATACCTGTAGAAGGAATAATCATTTCCGAGTCTTTCAATATGTGTACGGTTTTAAATGTAGTATGTTACGGTTTTTTTTTTTTTTTTTTTTTTTTCTTTTTTCTTCTTCCAATGCGGGAGGTAAGCACCAAGTTTATCCCGAAAATCCTGTACCATGATTTCAGTCATCCGTCGCACATTTTGCGTGTGTCACAAAATGGTGATGTGTTCGAAGATCCTTTCGCCAGGATCCGGAAACTTTCAGCCAAGGCTTAAATTCGTTGTAATGGAAACAGAGAGGCAGTTGCGTGGCCTTGTCAGGCGTTTGAAGAGTTGCTGGATGACATGTTTAACGGCGAATAATATATCTATCTCCGGTATTGGTAAGGTTAAGAGTGATTCTCTGACATGCAGTGTTCGTACCTTTGTACAAGGTCGCACATGGCATGCACGAGGATTCAGAATGTATTACGCAATTATCAAACACAGTGATGAATTTAGGGGGTAGCCGATTCTTTCACATGAATTGAAATCAATAGGTTTAATATCGCTACTAATCAAGAAGGTTATATATAGTATGGATATGTAGCTTAATTCAGTGGCTTGCGTTGGTAATACTCTAGTGACACTTTCTTCGCGAGTCATGTTCTGCCATTGCTATTGGATTTGAAGAGAGGAAGAACTCATAAAGCATGTAGGCGTGTGTAATTTCTATACAGCTGTGATTTACGCTTTCTTTTTACTGTGGTATAATGGCATTGTGGGTAGGAACTCTTCTTTGGGTACTCGGAACAGCTGCAGAGTTTTCTGTTTATATTGAACCAGTTTTCTGTTGGTAGCGCGTATTAAATTGTAAGCCTCAAATTACACCTGAATCTTTTTGGTTTTATTGAAGGTGCCACGTCCCTCGAATGATTAACGGAAATTTCTGTTATTTCTCGTATTGTGGTCATTTGCTCCACTCATATTGTTCTGAATTTAAGAACTATGGAGACAAGGACAGGAAACTACGCTAGTAAATAGAGAACTCGGAAGTTGTAATTTCATTCCTTCGCTGTTTGAAGCGCGATATTTGACAGTATGCCGTAGCCTGAAGTTGTAGCTTGTGAAGTGACGTAACGTTCGCGTTCCACGAATGACAGACCGGAAGAGAACCGATACTCCCGAAGTTGTGAAATAATTGTTCTCCATGTCAGTATAAAGTTAGTATAATATCGATTTATGTTCCGCAACTACGAGTATTTTCCTGTGTGTACGGAACGTCTACGCATCGCCCAACAAGCATTATTAGAAACAGTCTGTATTGACGGAACGCCTTTCAGGATTACGAAGGTTTATTTTTTAAAAATGTGTTTATCCCTCGTCCCTTATAATTTAAATAATTAGTACCAATAAGTTTATGTTTGTACCTGAATCATCGGACAGACCAGTAGAGTCGATCATGATTCCGAAGTAGCAAGCGAAAGGAGCTCTCAGACTGGAAGCTACTTAAGATACGATGGCTATAAGATGGCGATACGATTAGCTTACGATACGACTGTACCGTTCGTTTCTAATGGGACGTCGCACACTGAAGACGTGATAAAGATATGTTTAGGACCGGCCGATACGACAGGGTGACGACTGAGCATGCTGTGTCGGCTACCGCTCGCTCGTAAAGATAACGCCACAGAAGGCGGAAATCGCACGGCCCTTTAAAACGTTGTACTAGCTTGTGCAAGCACGAATGAGGAGGAATATACTATTAGACTTGTGGAGTGTGTTGGGGAACACTGCATTGCGCGTGACTGGAAAGGTACTGGTTATTCAAGAAAGGACAAAATTTGAAACTTAGCCGTAGCATCCTGTAAAATTATCTAAATCTGCCATGGTCCAGGTCTGGTTCCCTGTCTACAACAAATGTGCCGAGTTCACCACTTTTGTTGAACCCAGTGCTTCCTTTTTTTTTTTTTTAAGTCTTCTTCTCATCCACCAGATAACCAATATGCCATCTTCGTCTGAAGGCTTGTTTTTAAGTGGATCGCCTCCAGTGTGCGAGGCACGAATCGTGTCGTATCTACCGTATCGTAATCGCATTGCCGTCGTATCGCAACTTGTGTCGTTTGGGAGAGCGGCGTCAGCGATGTCGGCGGTGTGGTCCTCAGTGGAAAGAGTTTGTTGCGTTATGACACGGACAAAAATCCGAGTTCGTGTATTCTGTTTGTTATTGACATTCGTTAGTGAACAGAATGCGATGCTCTGGACGTTAACTGGGTCTGATGGCATTTCCTGTACTTGATGTTTCTCAGAGAAATAGTTTGCTAGGTAACGTAAAGACACTACCAACTGCAACGCTGAATGGGAGGATAATTATGTACGGCGAAATGGAAGGACATATGATGAATGGGGGGGGGGGGGTCATCTAGGAGACTGGACGTCCGCCTGGCAGGGGCAAAAGAGTTCTGTGTTCTTCAGAACTTCCAGACTGGTCTGGGGTCCACCCAGCCTCCTCCTTATTGGATACTGATAGTTCTATCTCCGGGAATAAAGCGGTCGGTTCGAAAAGTTGACCGACCACTCACGTCCATCTAGTGCCAGCGTCAAGAATGATTGGAGCTCTACCTTCATTTTCCCCATATGCTTTCATGGTGTGATGATTAATTAAACATAAAGACAACTGTTCATCCTACTGTTCCGATATTGGTCTGGATGGACTGAGAAAGACCATGAGAATAACTTCCAGGATGGTCGGTGCCACGCCGAGGTTCAAACGCTGGACTTCTCGAGTACAGATTAGTGCGTTACAGTCTGCGCCGTCTTTGGTTACGCGGTATATCGGCTGGGGTTATTCTTGAACGTTATGTAATAGAGATTTTCGTGGGTACTTCGATTTCTTCCCACCCCCATCCACCACTTCTTCGTG
The DNA here is from genome assembly GCA_021186555.1 of Reticulitermes speratus. Lineage (NCBI taxonomy): Eukaryota > Metazoa > Arthropoda > Insecta > Blattodea > Rhinotermitidae > Reticulitermes > Reticulitermes speratus. The sequence continues at coordinate 7,349,820 of JAJKFL010000013.1, read as the reverse complement.
GAAAGTAAATTTTGGTATATCTGGAAACTTGAAAACGGATACGATAGAATTCAATTACATATTGATGAAGAATTTGTAATATCCGACAGAGAGTGGACATCTTTATTGCGTCTTCTGATGAACTTTATTGCAGTTAAATTTCCTTTTGAATATTCTATAACTTCAAAAAGCAAACCTCATAAGACTTTCTAATTCATTAATAATGAAGTTCGTTGTACGAGAAGTTGAATCTGACATGCTACAATTTTGTGTGACATGAATGTACGTATATAAAGGAGACGAGTAATGTTTGGCTGTCAATATACAGTGTGTTTCTGCACTGATTTATGTGTAAAATAAAAACTCTGGTCTTTATGATTTTATTCCGTCGCGCCACTGTACAGAGAACAAGCTTGCTGGACACTTCTGAATTATGTTAGTCGAAGGTAGCATTCCTGTTTCAAATGGAGTTGTGCTGGGAGTATCTTACCGTGTAATAATATCACCCGAATTATATACACCGCTAATGCAGGAGGGCAGATCCTGTGCACTTTAGATTTCCACAACCTGTTACTATTTCAGTATTATCCTCCCGCTTGTATTTCGGAGTTTCGTTTGACTGCTTTCGAATTTATTTCTTAGTGGGAATTCGGCAAATTCTCAGTTTTTTCTTCGTCGTGTAATTTTCTCTGCTCCTCCGTTTATATCTGTTAGTGTGACTTTTTACGGATAATGTGTTAGATGTGTCGCATGTTGCGGCACTTCGTCTGAATAAACGGATCCATGCCCTTCCAAATCCACAGCGCTGCTGCTGACGTGTTAGTCGTATAGTTGGTGCGTTCTCTTGTCGCAGCTGCTGCTGGATCCAGCGAGCTCGTTGTAGCCTTTTGTGCCACTGTCTCGAAGAAGGCATCCTGGTGCAAGCAATGTGAAATACTCATATCGTTTATCCGTTTATCGTTTATGCTTAACAAACGTGAATCTTCAAGGAAATGTCGATTGAATGACTCAGCGTTAAACCGCCTGGCTTGTATTCCGCAGATTCCCGTTTCGAATTTTGGCCGCGGCACCGGTTATTTCTACGTTTAAACAGGCCACGATCGTGATTGTCCTTTTACTTTCCAGTTCGCCCGACTTGGTCATTTTCCCATCTTACTCGACCTGTTAACTTCTGCCGTTTATGCAGCGTCGTCCAGTAACCTAGGAATTGACCGTCAGGCAATTTGAAGATTTGCTGATACGATCTTAATACATCTAGGCCAGGAATCGTGTTAAGAAACGCTTAAGTTGGATTAACATGAAGATCCGACGAAGGAAGGGATAAGCAAACAGGCGGACAGACACGTTGAACGGAATAGCCGCGAATTTTCTGTTTTGAGCCATGTCTACAGTACAGTAAACCTACAGGTTTGTGACGAATGTGTGTCACTTTATTATCTACAGTAAGCTACATGACGTCATATGAACAATGACAAGTACATTTGCATAGTCAGAAACGAAATAGATTCTCGACCTTGACGAGGCCTAAAAGCCTGTCCAAAGCCAGAACCCGTAGTGTTCAGAAGACCACTGTTCGGTTTCTTGTGACGATATTTAGTATTGTGACTGCAGGAGCACGCAATAATTGGCAAATGCATTGAAGATATTTGGGTGACTGTCGATAGTGAAGCGCCCAGACGAGACGTTGATCACCTGCCAAAACCTCCGTGGACGGCGACGTCTAGACTAAGCGTGTTGTAGTGACGGCCTGCGTACCAGTGTGATCAAAACGGGGAAGGAAGGGCAATTGCGCTCTTGACAGGTGCTGAGTTGCATTGCTCCGTGGGTGCAGGTTGTGCTTAAAAGGTTGAGGGATCTTCTTTGTTTTGCTATCAGGGGTTTAGGACGCTGGGGCCTGTCCAGAGACTCGTCGCTGTTCCGAGCATCTTCTTTCAGGTCTTCCAACATTTCTTCTTTCCCGAGGTCTGTCATCGGTAGTCGTATTATCCATCATTTCCATCTGGGCTGTCCATTGCATTCTGTTATTTCTCAGTATCGTATAATGTGTTAGCTACACACTGTTTATCTTTAACTGTTTTACTGCATATGCGGTTTATTAAACTATATACGAATAGCACTTTACGTAAGTAATCTCGTATTCTGCGTCTCCAGACATCACGGTACACTTCGCTGTTAGCGTACGAAGTCTCAGTTCGCCGTCCTTTTGGCATATTTAATTCGCATATCTTCTAATTAATGCATTTGTTATTAAAATTAATGTATCTTATTTTCAAAGTCCGTGTTTCCCTAATGGAGAGTGTATTTACTAGGTAGGTCTACCTGTATTACTAATGGTAATTTAAGATGTAACTGTTCTGCTTCTGTAATTACGTCCGCATACCTGTGGTTGCCATAACTCTTTCAGTATGAGACTTCGGGATGTAAATAAAAAATGTTCAGGTCGTTTAACGCATAAAAATGACTTGAAATTACATATAGCGTTTTCAAAATTTAATTACCAATCAACGTTACCAGCCCATTTTCGGTGACTCCCAGTATGGGTACTCTGCTTACGTTAAAACTTATCTTGCGAATTGAATTTGTATTCACATTTTTCCGTTGTAATTCGTACGTTTTTTTCGTGTAAACACATTAATAATGAGCTCTTTTCTTGTTCATACATAACATTTAAAATGTTTTCGTATGAAAAGAGAGGTCTTAACATGATGCGTATTTTGTGCCATATTCTTTGCACGGTGAGTAGATTTTTAAGAATTTAATGAAGTTTTGTTTCAGCTCAGAGGAGGCTTACGGGTAATGTAAATGTCCATTTTTGCTCTAGTATTTCAGTAGATGTATTACTGAATGAATTTCTTCCGTGGAAGTCACGGGAAACGGGGACCATTTTGTGTATCGCTCTTATCGATTAATTTGAAATTATTTCTTGCAAATTGTGCCCAGTATTAAATCCGATTACAGTCATTACTAACTTTGGTACCTGCCACACAGATCGGGGGACATTTTTATGTTGGTAACATTGATCCGATTATGCCCCTCTTAGGGACGTCGGTTGGTGACGTGGGTTCGCGTGCTGCGGGTAAGCCTACGTGTTGCTTTGTCCACGCTTCGGTAAGCAACACATGGATCACGACAGTTTTCTCGCTTGTAAGTGAACGACCGCCAGGTCTCTTCTTCCGTTTGGTCGCTGCTTCCGACACCTTCACTTGGTTCACTGTGTTTCTTGGAATGTTGAGAGCACGCTGATGTGTAGTTTGTTAGGGAGGACTGTTAGATGCTGTGTTTAGCGAAATGAACAGTGACATTTATTAGGCCTGTACTGAAATTCTCGGTTTTTTTTTTTTAGCTAGCAACTCTTCATTTTCGTGTGTTTCTGGTTCGAGATTCGGGCATAAGACCGACTGTCGATACTGTACATGGTATGGGTTTGTGCTCTCGCCTGATTATTTCTTACGATTAACGATTGTTACTTCTCATATTACGAACTCATATTCATGATCGTTTAACATTGTTCTTTGCCGCTATTAACTTTTGCAGTTGACAAAGGTCGTTAAATGGCATGTTTTGAACGAAATATAAATATCGTCAAGGTTTTTTTTTTTCTATTTCTTTGAAAACGAGGTGTGATGGCAGTCTTCTAAATGCAGACAGCGTGTCACAGGTAGACGAATTCCAAATTAATATATTCATTTTTGTATGTTGGCAGTGCTGATGCACCGATGTGCCCAAAGTCTGAGTTTCTAGATACATTTTACCTTCTGCTGTATAACTGTACCCATTTTCTTAGTGGCCTGACAAATAGTTCAGGAAATGAAAGGGGGGATTTCGGAATTTCGTATGCGTTTTAAACAGCGATCGACCTAAGTGGACAAAATTGGACTTTTTTTTTTAAGAATTGCTTTACCATTCAATCCAGGAAGAATTTGTTGAGTGTGGTGAGATTGTATGACATGCTGATTATGGGTGCTGTAGGCCTGTATTCTCTCCCCCCCCCCCCCCCCCCCCTTTCTTAAACTCATCTAACTATCCTCATTTCTCCTTACCTTTGGAAACTTCGTAAAACATGGATTTATTGTTTGCAGCGCAGCGTGTTGACCTTAATAGCCATGGGATTATCTTATCGTAAAACTTGGGGGGGGGGGGGTAGTCTCAGTAACTGTGGGCTTTTCGATTATGTGACGTCGCCGACTGTCATGCGTCCGATTTCCTTCAGGCCGTTCAAGCAAAAGTCTTACAAAAGGACGTCCCAGTTTATTTTCCCTGCTTTTCCCTTCATTTTACGGTGACTAAACTATCTTCAAGTGCTGCGCCTGATCGTGTTGACTCCGCTTACAAGTGACGGCTAGAACGGCTGGTTCGAACAGTTTTGTATTTGCGGTGGTGAGCAGTCTTGTCCATATCCTCCACGGCCGAAGGAAACCATTGTCGAGAATTAGGTCACTACTCCACCTGACTGCAGCGCGGTACGTCTTCGTATTTATTTATAGCTGACATAGTGTAGCTATGGATAATAAGAATTGGGCGTGATAAGTCGCCAAAGGTAGGCCCCGTCTAGCACGGGTTCTCTGCAGCACGATTTTATATTTTTACGGCCGAAAATTCGTAAAAAAAAAGGACTCATGTTCTTTTTAATGCGTTCGATCTGGGTTTAACAGCGGAATTCTTTTAGTAACTCTTTATCTTTTGAGTCAAACGTGCTGTTGATGGGGGACACGCAGAAAGGGTGAAATTGTTGACTGGATTTGTTGTCAGATGTGCGAAAACCTTTGAAAAACTCATTTTATTTTAGGCAAGGTCCTTTAAGCAACAGCAGCCCAAAATCCCGCTGGATCATCAGATAATATTACAAATCTCTGCACTTTTACATGAAGATCTATGTACATTTATGATAGTAGCTCGCTGAATGTGGAAAAATATGTTAGAACTATACAGGTCACAGATGAGAATGTAATACGGCGCATGCGCTTTGCATGCTGGATGACTAAGGCTACAAACACATACTCAGAATATGTAATACTTATTGCTTTCCCGCGGCAAGAATGGTTACGCGAACGCTCCTCAATGTTACGTTATACGCACATTGCCTGTCTTGTTTAGTGTTAAACCTGGTGGTACTTGAAATATAATGGCTCTGCTGTAAAGCGTTAAGGCCATTGGACGCTATCAGTTGCTTACACATTTGGAAACGGTGTGTACCGGGAAGTGGAAAACATTTGTTCACTCTGATCATCTCTCTCTGTCGAACCTTCAGCTGCGAGGATGCGACGTGTTTCTCCTTGCATGGGATGTCGATGAAACATGCAAGCTGTTTTGCCGACCTCGGGGTTCACTGGTCGCCTGAAGACCGAGTACAGTGTACGGCTAGACAGCCACAAGTATAAAACTGTCGAAGTTATTTCGAGAACTTCCGATACACATTTAACTTATAAGATCCCTGCTGGCATTTCCTCCACCCCTGACATTTCTTTATCCGCTTCGAGTATCACCAAGCAGACTCCGCGCACCATTAAAAGCCTCCCAACGCATTCTGACATTTACCGCAATACAAATTATTCACAGAATTACCGCACTTTGTACCGGAAAATATTTATGATCAAATAAGTGGCGTGTCAGTACAGTACGAGAAGAGGATGATTTATCCCGTGCATTTGGTGTATTATTAGCGTATTACTGTGAACTGGAAGTGTGGCTGGGGTGAAAGCAAATGCGTACAGCATTTTCGTGAGGAAACATCAGAACGGACATTAAGGCAGAAAGATGAGTAAGACTGCCAGTCCATCTCAAATACGTGCTGTATTTTTAATTATTGTATTTTGAAAATGGACGACGTTTTGGGAGCTGGGATAACATAACCGGTATAGCGACCAGGCTACGAGCTGGACGATCCGGGATTCGAATCCCAGTAGGAGCAAGACATTGGTCTTCTCTCCAGTACATACAGACTGGCTGTGGAGACCACACGTCCTCGTGTTTAGTGGGTACCGGAGTTCTTTATCATCAGTAAAGCGGCCGGGGCGTGAATTTGACCTAACACCGCCATGTAGTGCCGAGGTTAAGAATACGTGGAGCTATACCTGTACCCAGTCTGTGCATTCATGGCGTGGACACAGACGTCATTTTTTTTACCTTTATCACTACATGTTTTGTGTATTTAGGGTCTCGGTGCATAATACACACGCCGATATCTGAAAGACTCTTCTGTCGCCTTGAAGTCACTGTTCGTAGGCAAATAAATGCGAATACGCCAGAGTGCAAAGGCAAACTCCTCGTCTGTTGGTTTTTTGCGTCACGGCACTTTGTGGTCAGAGCGAAGCCAAGCTTCAGAGGCTTCTTCTTGCTACTGCTTTACCACCAGGCATCGCGTTACCGACGCCTCTCTCCCTTTCAGGATAAAGGTTCCTGACTACTAGGTTATCGCAGTCATGTGAGGAACATGACCGCGGTTTCTTCGCTGGTCACTTAAATAGGTTTGAAACCGATTGTAAGCACTCTCCAGACGTGCGTAATGACTTAATAGTGTTCACCTTTAGCTCTTTCTTAAGACTTGTCACCTCTGTTCATAAGTATTTTAAAATTTTATGTGTAGAAATGTGATTTAAACCTTCTGCTGAATCCAAGTCAAAAAGTGATGAGGGACTAGGAATAGTTTTGATAACTTCCAGCTTGGGTCCAGAAATCTTCAAGAGTAAAAGTATATAATGCACTGGCTCTCCCCATTTTTCTGTATGGAGGCGAAATATGGACTCTCAGGCAAAATGATAAAAAAAAACGATTGACAGCAGTCGAGATGAAATGTTTCACAAGAACAACGGTATATACACTTTTTTTTTACCACAGAAGGAATGAAGAAATTTTGGAAGAGTTGAAAGTAGAACCAGTTGACGAGAAACTAATAAGATACAAATCAAATTGTCTGTAACATGTAACACGAATGAACAACAACAGGATGCCAGAAATAATGCTTAACCAAATGGACGAAGACGACTTGGAAGACGTTTGAAAAGACTATTAGACGAGGCCGAAACAGGTCTGTTAAGGCCTAACTCGTCACGGGTGTGATGATGATGATGATGCCTAATCCAAATTCCCATTTAATGAAATTATTAATTGCTACCCTTGCAGTAACTATATCTGGTTTCACTATTTGTCCCCAATCTCGCCCAGTAAGGCGGCTGTGACGATTTTGGTGCTTCCCTTGATCTGTTTTAAGTGCAGAACCGCCGTGGTTGCCCTTACGTTAGCCAAGGCATCATCTTTACTGTCCAACGTTACATAACTCGAACTGTTAGTACAGAATTAATGTGTTGATATTACAGTAAAGCGCTATTAAAACTTGCCGTTGTGAATGAATAGCTTCTTGTTTCTCGCCACAAAGTGTTATTATGCAAAGTGAACTGTGCAGGAAGTAAGCAAACGGCTTGCCTGTCTCGTAGGTGTCCCTGAAATCGTGGCGCTGCTGATGGGCGCTTCAGGACACCCGATTGCTCCCACTTTAAAGATCAATTTACTGTCCTTGTGTACAGAGAGTTTAATGCCCGGTCTGAGTGAATGAGGTTGTGCTCTAGATGCTGCAGATGTAACGCTAACAGGACTGTCCTTACAACCAGCACGCTGCTTGCTCACCCGTGCGTGCCTCAGTACAGCGCCGTGGGGAAAAAGATCAACGTATGCATCCTCTGGTAATTGATACGAGATTTTGTTGTGCCAGTCCCTGCGGCATAGTTTATCAAACTGTGGGTCGCGATCTTCTGTAATGGGGATCGTGAAGTTGTAACAATTACAAAATATATTTGTATCCGCGCATAGTTTTTTTTTGGGACAAATCAGCAAGATTTAACCTTTTTAACGACCCGAGAAATTAATCTTTTATACGTAGGCAACAAGGAAATTTACTGCATTTTTAAGACATGCTGCATAGTCTGTGTTTTATTTTCCATAAAATGACGTTTGTTTCATAATTATGTTAATGATTAAATTCATGAACAGTGATCTAAAAATTTAAATGCCCACCCCGGTAGGATGAAGGTTAATGTAGATATTTCAGCCAGTAAAACATCTCACGAATTTTTTCCTGGCCGGCTGGAACATTTTGTAGCTTGCTGTAGGTTTGAATATGTCGTGGAGGCATTTAGGTCGATACTGCCACCATACAGCTTGATAGGGGACCTGCAACAGTGCAGAACTGCTGGCCGACGGAAATAAGATCGGAAGAGAAAGAAAAAAGAAACCTACTCGCGTCGTACCAAGTTACATACAGAACTGATAGTGCAAAAAGTCCGTTTCCAGTGCTCTGATAAAAGTGTAGTATCTTCCCACGTGACAGCACTTCAACCGGTCTTGTATGCTGAGCAGAGTAAGTAGCCTACTGAGCTCTTGGAGCAGGGGTAGCTAGTTCATTGCAGTGACTATGCTACGCGCTGGGTGATCTGGGGTTCGAATCCTGGCAAAGGCAAAGATTTAACACTTCTCCAAAACATCCAGACCGGCTTCGGGGCCCACCCACCTCGTATTCAATAGGGACCGGGAGCTCTTTCCCCCGTGGTAAAGCGGCCGGTGTATGAGGTCGACCATGCCTCGATTTAGTGCCGAGGTTAAGAATGAGTGGACGTATACCTCCACTCGCTCTGTATACCTTCGTGTTATATATAGGGACAACTTCATCCTTTTTTACCGTGAACTATTTTCATGGCCGAGAAAGTAGTTGGTCTTTGTCTCGTTTCTCCGATTTACTAACAAATATATGCAGAATTTTGGAGGGGAAACGTGTTGCAAAGTTACAGTTGAACCTTAGGTAATTTGTTACGTGAGAGGATTCAAATTGCTGCGATACGGTTGAGTAGTAGATTTCTGTGATGACGGTGTTGAACCTTCGGGTTCATTAACCTCACGAAAATATATGAAATGGCCCTTTTGAATTCTTATCGATTGCAGGGAAGATTATATACCAATGAGTTATTGTAATTGCTTAGACTGTTTATGAGATTGAGTGAGTGGCCGCGCTTGTTTGAAATCTCTCTGTTTCTTGTGGACGATTGTCGACTTGCTGTATTTGCTTAAATGTACTCAATCGGGCCCGCGGAACTTGTGCTATGGACGCGTTGGAAGTTGGGAAGGCAGTCGACCTCGCCGGGTAATTTCTGCGTGCCGAGTGATGGATGAATTTCGTGATCTCTGGCACCAACATTGTAGTACCCCCCCCCCCCCCCCGGGTAATCTTATTGAGCGTGACACACAGACGGTTATTATCGTTTCAGGATCAGGCTATCGTCCGTCAGACGGCAGGCCACCTTATCACGTTGACATTAAAATGTTTTCTTTTCGCGCCACTAAGGATGCAGGTTACCGTAAACTAATTACGTTCTTACTGTAGCCCTGTAGTCCTGTTAGCGATGTCCGAGCGCGCACAGGAGATGTCCGTTGTGCAGAGTGCCTCGGCCTGACAATTGTGGCGATTAACCGAGTATCAAACATGATATTCTCAAAAGACAGGAGTAAAGACCTCCCAAGATGGAAGCTATTTGTTCATGTTGTGTTTTATGGCTGTTGGATGAGACATATTCGTAGTGTCTGTTCAAATTACAACAAAAGTGTGAACACTGTTTTGGTTCGAAAACTTGACAGTCAGCATAGGTGGATGGATGGTAGTAAATAGGCTGTGTTGAAAGAACCAGTTTCAATTTATGTTGTTCATACCGTACATTTTTTTTTTTTATTATTTAGGTTCTGTCCGACAAATTTGCACTTGTACATTTGTCGATAGAACCTAAATAATCAGTTTGAAGATGTTACGTGAAGTGGCTCAGAATAGGGTCCGAGCTGTGGGTTTGTGTGGTGGCGGTGAACCTTCGGAAGATAATCAACGTTGATAGGATAAATGACTGGATTATTGAATGCTCAAGAAGGATCGTGTACGGTGTTTATATTTCGGTATTTTGTGTTATGGAATTGTTTCGTCTTTTAGGTTGTTACCAGTCGTTGGTAGGAACCTGTTAACTTCATTTATACCCTGAAGATGGAGTCGGCGGATTCTTCGAAACGTTGGTAATAATCCACAAGATTACACTATGTTACGATTATAACAGGAGGACCACAATTACAATTTTTAGGGCTGTTAGAACTTAAAAGTATATTAACCTTGATTTCAGGCTTCTTCCGCGATGTTGATGAAATCTGCGGCTCTTCTGGGATATTACCTTGGCGTCGTGTGGTAATTGTTTACGACGTTTCGGGACAGCGTATGGTCCCATCTTCAAGGGTCAAGAGTCCGAGGAAAAAATCTCCCAGAAGAGCGCAGATCTCATTAAAGTATATTGCCTTATTGTTACTTATAAATACTTGTCGATACTTGCTGTTCCCAGTCTTTGGCTAATGGGAGGTCTCCGACTATGTGCTATCCACGACACTGGCTTCCTGTTTTAAAGGAACTGGGTATACCTAACAGGTTCCGATGACTTACACGAATGTTGGTCAGAAATATGGAGGTTCGAACAGGGCGTAGACCAGTTACCGAGACGCATCTTAAATTCAAGAGAATACTTCAAGCGAAGTTGTATCCATATCATATATATTAGTGCGGTAGGTTGCTGGCGGCTCAGGATAGGGACAGGTGGCGGGCTCTTGTGAATGCGGTAATAAACCTTCGGGTTTCATAAAATACGGGAAATTTTTTGACTAAGCTGAGGACCTGTTAGCCTCTGAGGAAGGACTGTGCTCCATGGACTTAGTTAGTTAGTTGGTTAGTTAGTTTTGTTTGCGACATCATGATGTGTTAAAATACCGAACAAATCTTTCCAAGAGAGACATTTTAAGAAATCTTATGATTCGGCAATGATGGCAGTCTCCTTTGTTGTTATCAATTCTTTCGCAAAAAAAAAGGTTTTTTTTTTTTAAAGACAAGGCTAGTGTTAAAAATTGACAGTGCTGCCTAAATCGGAGGCCAAGGGAAGCAACATATTTCATGTATTTCCCCTGGCCTCCGATTGAGACAGGGTTGTCGATTTCAATATTTCGTTTCTTATTTAAACGTGGTAGGAAACTTTCTTATTTAAATGTTGCTTCTGATTCGTTGATCTCCGAAAAAAAATGTTACCCAGCATCAAGCATTAGTATGTAAAATTTTTAATGTTTATTGACATTAAGATGCTGTAATTTTTGTTGATCAAATATTTACTGTTTTTGTACGTGAGAATTATTTCCACGGGTACAACTAGCAGAGTAAATTTTATTAATTAGACGTAAATGTGAAACGAGAAGCGCATTTAGACTGCCGTCAGTCGAAATAACTGGCAGACTTGTGTCAGAGATAACTGCGAAATTCGGACAGGCTGTTGACTTGGCCTGAAACCGCTTTAATATCCGTGACTGTCTCATATTCTAAAGGTCATGAGCGGAATCTTACTGATCTTGCCAGTTCTTTCTATATCTCGAAGTGAACCAACACAATGCCTCTTCTCTGCTGCGAAGTTTCAACACTATGCTTTGAATTTTCGCCACTAGAATCTGCATCTTTTAAAGTCCCTGCGATTTCTAGTCCAGAGGTCAAATGTGGCTTGGTTTGGGAGTCTTCCTGTACTTCCTGCATGCATGGTCTCCCGACTGCGACTGTGGCGGCGGCGGCGGCGACGTCTGTGGCGTCTATTTCTAGCCGGGTGCTAGGAGACAAGGTCGTCTCTAGGACTGAGAGAGCGTCAAGAGCCAACTTAAACACGCGTGCTGCTGGACAGACGGTCAGTGTGAGCATCATACAACGTGGTACCCAGTTGCTAGGTGTCGCGGAGGTTAGAACAACCGCTATTTTCGCTCGGACGCTTCCAGGTATCTTAGAGATGAGAGACATTTTGCGAGCGGATTCCTGTCTTCATGTTGGTGGGTGAGGCAGACTGAGGAAAGAGGCTGTGAAAACACGGTGATGGGTAATGCTGGCGTTGGGAAGTACACTGTTCAGGGATTCTTTCGCTTTCAAATCGTCACTCACTGCTTAAAAATTAACGATACTTTCCGCCTTTATTATTTTACCCTCGTCACTCGTATTTATTTGGTTGTAGTAAAATTTTTGTTGTTTCATCAGTGTTGTGTTAGGATAACCGTGCTGCAGAGGATATAATAGCCTCACTTGTCCAAGATTAAAATGTGGTTTTATAAGTAAAATTGTGCCCAATTTTGATTATTAGAGATAACACCAGACCCTTTCGCCTTGTAAATGTGTTTTTAAGGTTAAGGTCCATTTTCTTTCAGTAAGCAACACTTATATTCGCTGTTGTTGTACCACTTTCCCGTTACTGGAGATGTGATGTAGTCACTTGCTGCATATATTAGATTAACTGTATTGGATGCTATTCTCGTTGTTTCGACCTCAGTCGTTAGGCTAACTTGGCTGCGAATAATTTTCTTCATTTATGAGAATGGAAAGATTAGGAGGGAGGCAGCTGTGGCTCGTTCATGCATTAATCTAGAGCAGTATTTCCCAAACTTTCCTCTTCTCGATAAATCAGGCTATAGCATTCACTGACGATACATTTTACAGTTTTTTTTACAGCGTATTGATGACGTAACATACGCAGTCTTGTCCTTTACACAGCCCTTCACAAATCCTTTCGTTTCTGAAAACATCTGTAAGCCTGTATCTGAAATAACAAAAGATAAAGTTCACCCTAGAACAGGCCATGAAGGCCCAGAGGGGGAGTAGAGGTATAGCTCTACTCTTTCTTTAACCTCGGCGCTAGATGGAGGTGGGTGGTCAACGCCACGGCCCGGCCGCTTTACCCCCCGGTACCCATTGTACAGGAGGCTGGGTAGGCCTCAGGGCCGTTCTGGATGGGTGCTGAAAATCTCGCCCCCACCGGGTATCGATCCCCGGACCATCCAGCTCGTAGCGAGTCGCTGTACCGACTGAGCTAATGTGAAAAGGAGTTAGAAACATTTATCACTGACACCGATGTATTTACTTTTGGAAATTAGCCATGAAGTAATATTGAGACAAAAATAGTAACCATTACGCGTTCTTCCTCGACGGACCACAATCTGAGAACTGTTGTCCTAAAGAAACTGAGAGAAACAAAGGCAAAACTTTGTTTAGGATAACCGATTTTATGGCACCATTAAATTTCCTAGAATGCAGTGTTAAGTAAATCAACAGGGTTTAATACATTTTAAATGTCGAAAAAGAAACTGCGCATTAATATTGCGTGTGTTAGTGCGTTGATACACATATGAGGGCGTGATATGAATTAATTTATTTGTAGGGAAAACTCATTCTGTTTACAAAAAAAAACAAGGCTGTGACTGGATCTATTTGTGTTCCTGTAATTCCTTAGTACGAGAGTTCTCAGCAGAAGGTTAATCATAATTCATTGATTCTGTGTTTAGCAAGGAGCTGACCACAGATGTACAGTCTGCAGCATGCAGCATGTAAGTAACGTCTGAATACAGGCTAAATATATGTACTATATATAATGCATACATACATACATACATACATAGTGGGGGGGGGGCATTATTTCATCTAATAACTTGCATCACACTTCACGCGGACCGTTTCGCATGACGACAGGCAGCGCAGTGCTGGCTGCTATTCAAATCTGCCGTGAGTCGACGTACACGTATTTAGTTTAGAGCATTACAATTATAGTAGGTTTTTACTTACCTTATTTAAGGAAGGTTTTTGAAATATTTTCCTTCGAATCGCAGACACGCCTTACATCTGACAAACACATTATTAATCTCGTGTAGAAATGTCAGTTATAACGAGCCGACGGGAAATGTCGAGCGACAGTTGTCAGATAAAACAATTTTCTTATATATCCAACAGGTTTGAGGTTGACACGGCGGTGGAAGTTAGATTGTGGCCTTCTAGTCAATGACACCAAGTAGTTTCGTGGGTCGTTTCAAACGTTTCGGGAGTACACGCTTTCCTAACCAGAAGACCACAATCGTATATGCGAGTTCTTTTGCGCTTGGCACGCCATCTGTATATAATCCGGTTTTTCATTCTTCATTGTCATGGTCGGCTGATTGCATTGCTTATTTGAAACCAGTTGCCTATCAGTTCCTACGTCGAGGAGACCAGTTTGACGTCTTATGTGACCGTTTTTTTTATATGATCCATTGACCTAATGTGACGTTTTTCCGTTGTCTTCAGTTTTACGTTTTATATGATCCATTGACCTAATGTGACGTTTTTCCGTTGTCTTCAGTTTTACGTTTTATATGATCCATTGACCTAATGTGACGTTTTTCCGTTGTCTTCAGTTTTACGTTTTATATGATCCATTGACCTAATGTGACGTTTTTCCGTTGTCTTCAGTTTTACGTTTTATATGATCCATTGACCTAATGTGACGTTTTTCCGTTGTCTTCAGTTTTACGTTTTTGCTCCATTGTAATGTTGTACGTTAATCTTCCGCTATGATCAAGGGTTTAGTTTGATGTCGATCATTGACCTTTAAAAGTAGGTCACTGTCGTTAGTCTTATCAGTTTACGTTTTATAGTGATACCATTGACCTTTGTTTAACGTTTTTGCGTTGTCTCAGTTTTCGGTTTTATATGTACCTGATAATTGACGTTGTTTTCGTTATCCATAGACTTACGATTTTATGTAACCCTACATTATTGTGGAGGGCGATATTTCGCCGTGTGCTCTTCGTTGTAGTTTATGTCCATTGTATTTAATGTGACGTTTTTCCGTTGTCTTCAGTTTTACATTTTCCCGCTCTCTTGTAATGTTTAGCGTCATCTTCCGCTAATAAGATGAAAGGTAATTGTGATGGTCCGTCGAGGTGGTCGGACCTTAAAGTAGGTCACTGTGCGTAAAACAAGTCACCATTCACATCACCGTACTTAACAGTAAATTACCTAGTGGCAGTACTTCTGACTTCTGTTCAAAAGTGCCTTGTTGCTGCCTTTGCTCAGCTGAAGGTTTCCGCGTGTTTCCTCATTGTAGGGCCTGTATTAAAGACGTTGATTTTAAAATGTTATCCGAAGAGACCAGTTAGGAGATCTGGACGTGGGTAAAAGCATACAATTATTGTGGATAAGGGCGGGAAATAAGTTACGACATGTGCACTTCTGTGAAGAGTATTGTGTCCACTTGTATTTAATGAGCGAGATTAATCTAAGAATGCAAATCATTACTGGTCGATGGTGCTTGTCTTTATGACTTTCTGAGAAAAATGAAATGGACTTGGTCAAATATACGTAAAGACAGTGCTGCTAGACGAATAGACGAACTTGGAATGCTCATAGGTATTTCTCGAAAAACCTGATGTTTGAGACAAGGTTAAAAGAGTTGGACCTGTCTGAAGCAGCATGTTGACTCTGGGAATAGCAAGGCATCGTGATGTTCAGTTACTCGTGGTAGGTACATTACTCATCCGGTGCCCAGTTTTGGCCTCCGGATATCATGTAGGCGGCCAGTTTCCGCTACTCATCTCTGCTGTGGTAGCGCCAATATATTATTTCCTTCGTAATTCCATCTCGCGAGTTGCCGTATGCATGCCAAGTCCGCGCGTCAGTTCACTGCTGAAGGAAACTGAATGCGCTGTCCTTTTTCGTTACTAGACCTAGGTAATTCAGACAGAAAAACATAGACTATCACGTATCTAACAGACACGTCTGTTAAAGAGATACTACGTTTCTTGGGGCTCTGGTATTGGTCGTGTATTATGCCCTTGACTGTGGACCACCGATAGAGTGCATGTGGTAATATTTGTAATGAAATTGTGTTTGTGACTGCAGTGAAAATATGGATGGGCCTGAACTAGGTATTAACAAAATGATCGCCATGTTGAATTGTGTGCATTTATAAATAGGCCTACTACATGGAGGGTGCCAGAGTCTAAAACATCGTATGGAGGTTCACGTTTTAGGGTGGACCACGGTCCGTTATGCGTTTTTACTTTAGTCAGACATGCCAATATAATTAGATGTTAGTTGTGGACATTGTGCGCGGATGTAAGAAATGTTTGCGTGAAACAGATGAAGCGTTATAGTTAATTAGCACGGATAAAACTTAAGATGTTTCTTCACAACATACACATTCAATTTTCCGTGGTGGGTGGGGCTGCGTGCACTTAAAGTAACGGCCTCCACTTGTTGACACCGTGAATACGAAGCGAATACAGTGCAGTGCAAATTTTGACTTTATTGTTATTGAGTTTCCGTGGATGGGATACATCCTATTCCGTAATTGGATCTGGTATGTTTTATACATATTACTTTAACAATACTTTCTCATGTACAGCTGAAAACTCCGAATTTAAAATGGCGGGGCAGTGGTGAAGCTTGTGTTGGGTTGCAACGCTGTTGCCGTAAGAACAGTGGTCTACTCTAAACACCGACTGGTCATCAGTGATCAGAAAAGAAGCGATTGTGTTAAATATAGGCTTAGACACTATACTGAATAATTATATGAAATACAGTAGAACCAGATTATAACGACATCGGTTTATACGACACCTCGCCTATAGAGTCAGATATTCTGTGGTACCAATTAATTCGCCACTGTTAACCATAACACGTGGGCCGGGATAGCTCAGTCGGTATAGCGACTTGCTACGGGCTGGACGGTCCGGGGATCGAAATCCCGGTGGGGGTGAGATTTCCGCACCAGTCCAGACCGGCCCTGGGGCCAACCCAACCTCCTATAGAATGGGTACCGGGTCTCTTTCCCGGGGATAAAGCGGCCAAGGCGTGGAGTTGACCACCCACCCTCATCTAGTGCCAGGGTTAAAGAAAGAGCAGATCTATACATCTACTCCCCCTCTGGGCCTTCGTGGCCTGTTATAGGGAGAACTTTACCTTTACCTTTAACCATAACATTATACTCGGTTATAACGACACTCGTTTATAACGACACAAAATATTCAGTCCCTTTTATGACGTTATAACCGAGTTCAACTGTATTTGTATAGGTAGGATATACAGTTATAATGTTATCGAATGTTGGCTCTCTGTTCTCTTACATGGATCCTAGCATTGATCTCTTAATAGAGGAGACAGACGTAGAATTGGTACGGCTGAAGTGAAATGCCTATGAAAAGCTGCTGCTCACGTTTTACTAGCTGAAACAGACAGTCGTACCATTTGGAACTAGCTACGGGTATTTGATATTGGTATTAAAATCGCAGACCGGAAAAAAGAATTGGCACAAACGACTTGGACGAATGAACTCAACTCGACAGGCAGTAATTCAAGAAGCTGGTGGGGATGTGGAGACGTCAGACGGCCGAGAAGTAGATCGGAGGACGGCTTGGGAGGCTTCCTGTGTGACCGGAACAAGCTTTAAGTCCTACCTTGACGCTGATAATGATTGTATAGGGCATAGTACATGTGAGACTAAATGTGCAGTGGCGGGTATAAGTGACTTCGCAAAATATTTCTGTTTAAAATCTGTGACGGTCGGTCTCGTGTCAACCATCAGAGAGAATCTATGCATTTGCGTGAAACTGTATTCGTTAGCCAACGTACGAGTAAAATCGGCCTCCTTTGTCGATGTACTTTGTATGTGGGTGTCACTCAACACGCTCATTACTTTCGTTGCTGTTAGAACAAGCAGAAATAATGCTTTGTGTTGAAGAATTTTATATGTCCGTCTCACCTGTTTGAATTTTGCAGTAATTTATCAGTTTTTTCTTTCAAAACTTTGATGCATCACGATGCCATTGGAACTTCTGAGACACGCTGTTTCCACAGTGCATGCATTTAAGGATGTACTACTGAACGTGGCTGACTGTTAAAGGAAGTCCTCGCTGGGTAGGATTCTCGCTGCCAGCATAACACAGCGGGTCCTGCTTTCTGGTTTATCCGCATAGAGAAACTCCTAAAGGTAAAAAAGGTGAGAGTCCCTGTCTACGCCATTAAGACGTATGGGGGATTAGAGGTATAGCTCCATTCATTCTTAACCTCGGCGCTAGATGGAGGTGAGTGGTCCACATTACGCCCCATCCGCTTTACACCCGGGAAATAACCCCGGTACCCATTGAACAGGAGCCTGTGTGGGTTTCAGAGCCGCTGGAGAAGAGAAAAATCTCTTTCCTCTGCCTGTATTCAAACCCCGGACCTTCCGGCCTGTGGCTTAGTCTGTGTACCGACTGCGGTAAGGAAGTGATGGAGTTACATATCCTACATTGATGAGAGCGTTGCGTGATATGGTGATGACTGAGAGGTTGAGGTTTCTGTCTTCGCCATGACTGTCGGATGTGGACCGGATATGTCCACCAGATGAAAGTAGAAAGTCAAAATATAGAATGCGTGAACCTTTGTGTCTATGGTACTGTATGTCCACATAGTGTGGTGGGTTTCCCCGAGTTCCATGCAGATACTGGACCACGCTCGCATCGCACCATATGGTCGGATAAGAAATGTTGATGGACTTATAAAGCCTGTTGAAGTATTTGGGAAATAGTAAAAAATCAGGAAATAAGGCCCATTAGTCGAGTTTTTTTTTTCCGAGGTTACATCTACAGCAGTGAAAAATGTCGTCTCTCGGAATGCGTTTGGTGTCTTTTGCAGCTATTGTGCCCACTGTTAACTGTGTATGGATGCGAGGATATAACTGCATGACGTGGGTCGCACATTGCCACACACTGTGAAACTTATGTTGGCGTGACGTCACATATGTGATGACGTCAGATACAGTTATAATATGGGTACCATCTGCAGTGAATATTGGTCTGGAAATTGCTTTGTTCTGTTGGCATAGCCCGGAGTAAAATAATTTCACGTGTTTTAAAGTTTTGATTTGCTTAGCTCTTTACATGTGAAGAGTTGCCAAATTGTGTTGAAATTGTAGAAATTAGTAGTGTGTTGAAAACATGTTGGAACAGGAGACAGATGGGAAGTCGGTGGATTTTGGTAGGTCTAATAGTGTTTCAGACGCCGATCCCAGTGGCCGTGCGGTCTAAGGCGTGGGTCTTCGGCCGCTCGCTTACTAGGATCGTGGGTTCGAATCCCACCGGGGGCATGGATGTCTGTCTCTTGTGAGTGTTGTGTGTTGTCAGGTAGAGGTCTCTGCGACGAGCTGGTCCCTCGTCCAGAGGAGTCCTACCGACTGTGGTGTGTCTCCAATGTGTGTGATCATGAAACCTCGAAGAAACAAGGAGGCCCAGGCCCATATAGGGCTGTCGAGCCATACAAAAAAAATAAGTGTTTCAGAAAAACGATTAAATATTGTTTTCAGGTTTATGAATGTCAGAGTGCGTTCTTCATTACCTGCAGGCATCCCCCACTTCGGGCGTTGCGAGCTATAGGGTGATTCTCGATAGGGACAGACCACTTAACAGCAGATGAACATATGAAATGTGGATCCCGTCTTGAGACTAATCCTGGCAAGTCTTAAGCGAAAGTTCCAACAGTTTGTTCTGTTGTGCCCCATTTCCAGAGTTTAATTTTACTAAGTAAAATTCAGACAGTCGGATGGGTTTTAAACTGTTGATGAAAATGGGAAGGGCTTTGATGTCGCAGTATTTAGCCTACTGTTTTTTTTTATTTTTTGAGAAAAGAATGGCATGCTATTGTGTCCGTATTTCTGCCCAACTCCCAAAATAGTTTTTAGTTCTTGAACTATTGGATGGATTTTCATGAAATTTGGTGTGAACGTGATGTCTCCAGGGAACATAACCTTCCTGATTCTCAATTGAATGAATGCCGTTAGTGGTACGAGCATAGGGACCGTGCCAGGAGATGGGATGGAAACGCAAATAGCGCAACTTAATTTAAGGGCCTGAAAATTTGTGTGGTGTAAATATGCAATGAGTATGCAACTGTTAGTAAGTTTTGTCGTATTGAATCTAAACCAGAAACAAACTGGCTATGCGAAATCGGCATGAAGCTTGGGTTGGAACTTCTTTTAAAATGAAAAAGGTTATTTTCAGTAGGGAATAACGTCACTTTCTACCTGGTAACTAGGTACAGGGATGCAGCTGGAAGGCTAATCTGAATCGGTGATGTAGCCTACATAGGCCAACAGTCAATCTTGTGATCTTTGATAGTGAGGAATATTCATACGTTACGGACGTGCGTGAGCACGTAAGAGGTCAGCAAGTCTTGTATCGAGCATGGCGACAGATTACGTGCTCCTGCAGCTGTGAGTAACGCCGGTAAAAAAAAAACTGATTTTGTATTACTCTATTTCATACACGTTCCTGTGTCTGTTCCCTCTCATTTGCATTGACCGTGGTCATGGCATCCGCTGCTAATAAAACGCGTTAGAAACTGCTCTGTGAAAAGCGATGTGGTGACCTGGCATAACGTAAAAAAGCAATCCCGTTACAGGCTTTGGCAGGCCCTTAGGGTTCCAGGAGGTTGAGGCTCCCAGAATTTTTAGACAATCGGCACATGAAGATGATAAGGTTGTCAGCCCTACGCACCGGCCGCCTTTACCCCCCAGGAAAGATTCCTGGTACTCATTTCTGTTAGAGGCTGAGTCGACCCCAGGGCCATAATGCGACCGAAACGATTATGTCAATGAAAAATTCCAGTGACACCATCGGGAATCGAACCCGCGACGTTCCGGTTTGTAGCGCAGTCTGGGATAACGTAGTCGGTACAATGACTGGGCTACGGGCTGGAGGATCTGGGGTTCGAATCCTGGCAAGGGTGAGAGAGTTGTTTTCCGAAGCGCCCAGATCATCTGTAGGGCTCACACAGCCTCCTATTCAATGGATACATGGGGCTCTTTCTCCAGGGGTGTAAAGCGGCCGGGACGTGAGGCTGACCACTTACTGCCAGTGTCGAGGTTAAGAATAATTGGAGCCATGCCTCCACTCTCCCTCTATTCCTTCATGGCTCAGGGATACCTTTATCTTAGAAAATGTCCTTGGTTTAGCAGTGGCGTGATTCTCTTGAATGCCGGCGTGTCATGGCCTTCACCACACGGTTGTGTAAAGGCTTTTGTGTCTGTGACTCCTGCTGTAATGGTTTAGGAATTTGTCTCCTGATTTTTTTTCTTCAAAACAACCCCCATATCACAATGAAAAATTTGTGATCTTTTTTTTTAACCAAAGGCATTTCTGTGAAACGGTCAAGTTTAAAAAAATTTTTTTCCCCCAAATTCTACGTGTTTTCCAGATAACATTGTAATCTACATGCGTTTCTTGCCCAATGGGAAGTGGAGGGGGGGAGGTGTTTTACCTCATAGTTTTCTAGGTGATTTTAATCATAGTTCGTATTGTTCAAATATTTAGGTCTACATATGTCTATTTACACTATTGACAACTCAAACATAATCACTTTAAACGCCGTCTTTGTAGTGCTGTCTAATTTTAATTGAGAAAGTGGTACTGAGGGAGGTTTTGTCCTATCAACATCGGTTGTCCCTTTTACTTCTTTGAGCGTAAGATGTGCAGCAGGTACTGGCCAGATGGAATTTCCGTTCGGTTCTAGCACATAGATGGGTTGTGTTAAGGGTCTTTGTTATCACGTGTTGTAAATGTGTTGGTTTTAATGAGAGAAGACGTCGATGCCTGAAATAACGAACGCCTGTTACATATGCGAGTAAATTAAGAAGGTGTGATGCCACTGTGGCTCTTGTTCTTCGTTACCTGCGGCTGTCGTGTGTAGAACACAATTAATTTCAAATTAAGCATTTGGCGCTGTAATTACGGGTGTAACGAACCGTAGCGACGAGGAGCTCATTCGGAAGGAGACGTAACATTACTGATGTAGTTCCGGGTGACGGATGCCCATAACTTAGGCTGTCTCCGGAGGCCTGGAGGTCGATCCTAAGGCAGTCCGTGTAGGATTTGTGGTGGACAAAGTGGCATTCGGAGAGTTTTTTTTATCGAGTACTTTCCTATACCAAGACGGGAAATCACGGGTTTGATTCCCGGTAGGTTCCTTGGAAAGTTTTTAAGTGACATATTCCTTTTGTCCGCATTCTGTAGCCCCGGGGTCCACTCAGCCTGTAACAGAAATTAGTACCAAGGAATTTCCTTGGGGGTAAAGCGCGGCCGGCGCGTAGAGCTACACCTCTGCCGTCCTAGTTCTGCCGAATGTCCAAATAAGGATGGAAGCCCAACATTACATCCCCTCGCCGAGTCTTCATGACTTATTACGGGAAAGCCTTTACTTCCCTGTTACCCTGTAAATTATCACGGCACCAAAGCTGCATATTCATTCATCTGCCTTCCGGGTTTGGGTAGTAGGCACGTAAGAGCTTGCGGCTCTAAGAGACATAATTACATCTTAACCCAACAATAAACAAGAAATTTGCGCATGGCGTAACAGTCCTGGAGCGTTCGCCCTAGAGATGCATCTGGATTCTTAACTCATAAATGCTGATTTTTTTATTATTTCAAGCAAAACACTGATGAATGCGAATTTGAAATGTGTCTTTCCAAACCTTTACACAACTTACACTGGAAATTTTCTTCATGTCATAGCAGCAGGTTTAGGCTATACAGTCTTATCACGTTCGACAGTAGCCCTGATACTAGAAGGCGTAGAAACTTACACTGCAGGTGGTAACTGTGAAGACCGGTCGGTAAAGTCTGTGTTCAGATCTGCGCTCTTCTACGCGGCGTCGTGTTCACCGACGTTTCGGGATAACATCGGTCCCATCTTCACGGGTTAAGAGTCCGGGTAGGAAAGAAAGAAAGCCAACAACCTAAAACGTACGATTCGTAGATTCATATGGGAAGTGCGCGCGGGGTAGCAATCAGTAGTAGGCGTGATGACAGCCAGTAAGGTAGAACCAGGGTGAGAGAGGGGTGGATAGAAACAGCGTGAAGGAGCTAGGGGTACCGAGAATACAAGAGCGCAGATCTCATCAACATCGCGGCGGAAGCCTGAAATCAGAGTCTGTTTTCATTGAATAATCAAAGAACAAAGTAGACCTTCTGTCCGTGCTGTCTAAACGCAACCAAGACTTTATTTTGTTTTGCGTATGAGATGATGGTGGCCGATCCCGGTGGCTGCGCCGTCTAAGGCGTGGATCTGCGGCCGCTTGCTTGCTGAGATTGTGGGTTGGAATCCCGCCGGGGACATGGATGTCTGCCTCTTGCCAGTGTTGTGTGTTGTCAGAGGTCTCTGCGACAGGCCGATCACTCTTCCAGAGGAGTCCTACCGAGTGTGTGTGTCCTTGAGTGTGGTCAGATGCAACAATAACCCTTACTCCTGCAGAGAGTAGGTAGACAGAGGTCAGGAGTAAGAAATGAGTATGGGATGATGGATAAGCCTATACGATGGAGATGTCGTGCAGAGCTGCATGTGCGAGGTGTTGATGTAAAATTTGTGTTGCATGTGTGTGATTGTAACCAAAATTCAGGGGGCTGCAGCATCTTTTGTGAAATCCCCAGTATCAAATTTCATGAAAATACGTTAATTTGTTCTTGAGCTTTTGTATAGCTACGTACAGACGGACGGATGGAAGAGGGATTTTAAGAGGCGCTCCGCAGGGATGCGAACGCGCGCATACAGGACTCCAGGCGATTCCATCTGTATAGAAACTAACAAAGACGGGTTTTTAGGAAAGGTTTATGTGTTATCTGCGCCCTGTTTCATGCACATTCATGGCGAAGTGTTCGGATGTGTTCCCTTCATCTCAGATTCATACTGATGTGTCATTAAAAGCCTTCGCGAAGGTACATACACCGCAGTTCAATAGTATGTCCGGTATTCTCTTACATGTACTAAGCCTAATATCCGGCTACAGTTTAGGGTGTATAAACAAGATAAGGGTAGTATTTTGGCCTGTTGTCCACCGTTAACGCATTGCTTCAGTGTGAAAGGGTAAACATTCTGTTTGTACACGCCATGAAGTCACGTAGGGGGAGTGGTGGTATAGCATCACTCATTGTTAACATTAGCACTAAATGGAGGTGAGCCTGACGCTCCGGCCGCTTTACCCCCGGGGAAAGATATCCCGCCACCCGTTGGATAGGAGACTGGATGGGCCCCAGAGCCGGCTGAACGTTGCGTTGAAGAGAAATGTCCTGCGCCTGTCGAGATTACTTCAGCCTGAAAGTGATGGCAAATTCAAATAAACGTTTCAGCTTCTGCTAAGTGCTGAGTGCATTAAAAAACCCAGTTTCAAAAAGTTACCCTGTCCAGTCATGTACTGGTACCACCATAATCGTCACTTGAATCAGCATAGCGTCTCCTACTCCGTAGCTCTTTGAGATCCGGCTACCATTTTAAATCCAACTTAGAGGCCCACAGTACATCCTGATGCGTGTTTGTCAACAGGGAAACGCTCGAATCGAAAGTTGTTTGATATAGACGATCTTTATCGATATATGACCGTCAACGGTTTAAATGAACTGTGTCAGTACCTGTCAGGCGCGCCAAGCGTGTCTGTACACAATTGAAGGAATAATAAATAAGGCGATCAGAGAGTGTTTACTGAGCAAAGCAGTGCGTTGTAATGAATTGAAGAGTGAGGCACTAAACAGTGGAAGTATCAGACATAACATTCGAAGCGGCGGCTGCCTTGTCTGAGAATCTCGCTGTCTTTAGCCTGGTTTCTGAGCGTATAACAACCGTGCATGCAGTGTGTATCCTCTCTTTAACCCTACAACGAAGAGGGAGATTTTCATGAAACTTGTTATGAATGTGAAAATAATGTCGATACTTCGGCTGGTATTTAGTTTTTCTAGGAACCAATTTGTCTAAAATGTAGCTTTTGAGATGCTTCTGCACGCTTACGGCGTCTGAATGGTTGTCGGAATTTTCTTCAGATTTTCTTGGAATATTAACCTTTTAAATCGTAGTGGTTACTATATGTAGCACCAGGTTTAACATTCACAAATTCTGCGTTTTGTCCACACAGTGTATTTATGTGTTTTGTTTAGATCTCAGGAAAAACAGCAGTTATTTCCCTAAAGAACATTAACTTTTTGGTTTTTATAACCGAGAAAAAATGTGTTTGCTGTGCGGTACGAGCTGAATCTTTGAACTTAATTCAGGCTAATCTTGGTTAGTGAACTTTACACAGTAGGGTTAAAGGCTCATCACACATGATAAAAATACATATTTAAAAAACAGCAAACGATACTGGTCAAATTCCACGCTTATACAGACGCTTCTCACAGATTATTTCACATAGGCGAGCTACAATAAATGTGGTTCTGTCATTCAGGTTACCTCAGTGGCAACTAGTCAGTCTGGTATATATTCGGGAGGAACAAAATTCGAATCTGAGGATCGGAAACTGGATATGTCAGGACACTTTAGTGAAATAGGCCTTGGCCTGAACATCCACCTTCCTTTTGACAGGTGAAATGGGCTTGTGTTTTGCATCATTTGCTTAGAGATGTTTATTAACCACCAACAAAATACACTTATCAGGTAAATCTGGATACCTATTATTTTATACCATATATTCTCAGACACGTTACGGTTCTAACTTAACCATCATCAGACAGATTACAATTTCAAGGGAAGTGAAGCATCTGAGAACTGTACTTGTATGTAATTCACCGATGTTGTGCGTATCATACAACGTATCAAATACAAGTTGTTATGGTATTCGGTACTAAGTAGGCCAGGTTCAGTGTTTCACGCTTTGAAATATATGTATATGTAGTTGAAATAGTAAAATTAAAATTACAAACCATTTGTAGTCTTCGATAGTCTTAGGTGTTGGTGGTGGAGTGTTGGCCGTATTATAATTAAAAATACAGGCGAACTCGGTTATAACGTTATTAAGTGGACTGAATATTTTTTGTCGTTTTAAACGAGTGTTGTTATAACCGAGGAGTGTAATGCTATGGTTTAACAGTGAGGAAGTAATTGGTACCATACAATATCTGACGTTATATACGAGTTGTCGCATAAACCGAAGTCGTTATAACCGGGTTCCACTATATGTATTTGCATACTGGTTATAATTTATAAGTTGAGAGTAATTTTATGTTCAAACATCTACACTGTTCAAATTAATCTTGCCGTGGAATAATGCAAAGACAATTTGTCCAATCCAGTTATACGTGAAGCGGCAGGGGTATGCAGATTGAGCGAACGCACAATGTATGTTATAATAGGCATCTACCTGTACCTGATAAGTGTGTTTTATTGCTGGTTAATAAACGTTGAATTACAAATACACGGAATATACAACATTTCAAAATTTGTGTAGAAATTTGATGTAATTTTGATATGGATTGTAGTCAACCTGTTATATTGGGTTCTATCCTCGGTTTGCACTGTGCAGGCTCTTGCCCTGTTCTGCTGTCATCCGCGAGGTGCTGTGATACGCAGCCAGGCTCTGTTCACTACAAGGTGAAGAACCTCCAGCTAATTGTTTCATTTTCTTAACGCGGGCTGTGGGCAGGGAGAGTCGAGCGCTCAACCAAGTGCAGACAAGATGGCGTGCAACTGATTAGCAGGTGTTTTCACTGTACGTCAGTCTCTTCCGTCATCTCTGTTCGCTTCTGGTTGTCTCCCAGGAATCGTACACTCTTCCGCTGTTTACAAACAGTGCGCGAGAGAAGCGCCTATACTTGTTTGAAACGTTTCAACAAGACAGGTAGTGTACGTGTAACGTAACATTGAGGCGCGTTCGCGTAACCATTGTTGCCGTGGAAAATCAATAAGTATTACATATTCTGAGTGTGTGTCTGTAGCCTTAGTTATCAAGCATGCAATACGCATGCGCCGTATTATATTGTCATCTGTGGCCTGTCTGGCTCTACCCTATTTTTCCACATTATCTCATAAACGGTACGATTTTCGGAAAAAAAAGTTGTTGAACGTAAAATGTGAGTTGTGATTTTCCCTACAACTTTTATCTGAAACATTTCTCATTCTAAGAAGAATTGAGCGAGATATTGTCATAAATGTACGTAGGTCTTCGTGTAAAGTACCCGTTATTGTTGTTAGATTTAAATGAAACTTGAATTTTCTCGACAGATTTTCGAAAAATGCTCAAATATCAAATTTCATGACAATCCATTCAGTGGGAGCCCGAGTTGTTCCATGTGGACAGACGGATATGACGAAGCTAATAGTCGGTTTTCTGAATTTTGCGAACGCGCCTAAAACGTTTGCACTACTTCAGTTAATATTGGGTAACTCTAGTGAACCACAGCAATGTAGACAATATTTCGCGGCCCAGGAAGGAACTTAACATACGATGAATGCATGCGTGAAATGAGACTAAGTAATCTCCTTCAGAAGCCTCGTATGTATCGAGAGACTGATACTAATTATTTTTTATTCTTGTGCGTGTTTGGAGAGAGGGGGATACGTATTTATATATCTTGGAAGTTTATACCTTTTCGGATAGTCATATTTAATTTTTAACCAACAAGAACGTTTGGACAACATTTACTGGCGATTGTATTTCTGACGGTTAACTATATGGGAGTGGGGAAATCGTAGAGAGTATGGTGACTAGGCTACTGGCTGAATGATCCGGGGTTCGAATTCCCACTGGAACAAGAGATTTATCTCTTCTCCGAAACCGTCCAGACCGGCTCCGGGGCCCACACATTCTCCTATTCAACGGGTAACGAGGACTCATTCCCCAGAGATAAAGCAGTCGGGGCTTGAGTCTGACCCTTCACCTCCACCTAGTGCCGAGGTTTAGAATGGTTGGAGCTATACCTCCGTTCCCCCTGCGTCTTCATGGTGTGCATAGGGAAAAACACAAGGTAGTGTTTTTTGTTGTGTAAGAATTTTTCACTACGTCTACAATTTGGAAGTATGCTACTTGGCACCCAGGGTTAAGTTCCTGCGCGTAAGGCAAAATGGCAGTTGGTGAATGGAACAACTGATGACTAATGTTTGTATTGTTTCTCTTGCTGTAACTAAGAAATGCTAATAAAAATTTTATTATATATATATAGGGAAAAACCTTACGTTTTTACCTGTAACTAACGAGCATTTCGCAACATGTTTGTATAAAACTACAAATCGAAAATGGTTCAGGCCTGTAATACCAACAGCGTCTAATCCTTTCCCAGTTTCATTGTAATAGCAGTATTCAGAGTCTTCGTACAACACACGTTACAGTTTTTAGCCCGTCTCTGTCTGGCCGGCAGCAACTTTTTCAAACTAAATAGTCTTCTAGGCACGGCCTTGTATGGCTTTAAATACGCTAGTAATATATCTTTCGTTTTGTTTTGTTATTGTTGTTCCAAAGGAGATGACTCAGCGGTACGAAGGGAGGGGAAGGGGATCAGGGTGGGCTGTCCGAAATGTTAGGTCCAGAAAAGGATAGTAGTATTCCATGACAAAGAGGGACATATGCTGTGGACGATAAAACAAGGGAAAGAACAAAGCAAATGATGAGAAAGTTGAGACTTATATGTAAGGTGGGTGCCAGAAGGAGAAACAACTAACTTTTTATACGCTGCTTGTAGCCACTTGGCTAAATCAACCTGTATTTTCTTAAACCACTCGAAGGCGTTCTTACGAGCTCTGGGGCCCATCCAGCCTCATTTTTAATGGGTATCGGGTGCTTTTTCTCTAGGCACCCCCCTCGGTGCAAATCACTGCTTACCTCCACTTAATGCCGAGTTTAAGAATGCGTGGAGCTACACATCCACTCGTACGCCTTCACGATGTGCTGGAGGTTGGCATTTTTTCTTAATTGTATGTAGAGAACAAGACAGCCTGCATTTCTCCAACTTTTTGAAGGATATTTGACTAATACATGGATGTACGTAGGTACAACATTCTCCCCTATTATTTTCTACTGAAGCGTGATTCACTGTGTAGCTGATCACTTGGTCTAGGGGCCGAGCTCTCTCACAGATCGGCCGGTATCATCACAGCCATTATGTTCGTTGAAGACCACCCACACGTCCGTCTGTGTGGTGACAGATTCTTCTCACTCCTCCAGTTAACGGTTGAAATTAATGTTCAATTTTGAAAAGGCGGTCTTGTTATTCCACTGCACACTCAGTTCTTTGAATGTGTGCTGTATTTTATAGACCTTCGTATATGTGAACCGTGGTAGCTCAGTCACTGTCATGTCAAGCTGCCGAGAGGATTCTCGGTTAGGGCTTTAAGAATTGTTGTCGTAACGTACGATAGTTATGCCGATAACAAGTGTTGACCTCACCCGGCTTCCTACCCAGTGCTTACGGGCCCTTTGCCAAAAGGTAATACTTTCGAAGTCAGAAGCCCACCGTTTGCTACTGCTGAGTACCAAAGTTTAGAATGCGTGGAGCCTTTCTTAAGTACAGAGACAGTTTAATATGAGTAGGTTTATAACATTGTTATATGAGTTAAACTGATGTTGGCGTGAAGTTTTCCGCTTATTTCAATAGTACTGGCGATATCACTACATGTTTTATCACCTGCAGCGGTTTTTTAATGTTGAACAGTACATGAACTAGTAATCCTGAGGAATAAGTGGATGCTCATTAGGACTGTAGAATTGGTCTTACCGAATGTTAACGTCTTTATGTTAACCATCTTATGCACTTGTAAAATACATTCAGAAGTATAAAAATCCTACGTGTTTCGGCACCAGGGTTTCATCATCAGGAATTTATCTGAACAGAGGAATACAAAGCCAACACGCTTATGTAGGTATTGTGTAGGTATTATGTAGGTATTTGCGACACTACCTACATAAGTGTGCTGACCTTGTATTCCTTTGTTCAGATAACTCCCTGATGATGGCACCCTGGTGCCGAAACATGTAGGAATTTTATATTTATACTGAATGTATTTTATTAAGTGCATAAGTTGATTAATGTATTAATTATACGAATGTTAACGTATTTATTGTAAGACCAAACAAAGTCGTTCTAAATATGCTATCTCTTGCGTGAGTTTCAAACCAGGTACCTCGCGAGAGCTTTCCTTGTCAGCCGCAACAAGGTCAATGCAGTATTAAGTATAGAGGTGATTTATCATAGAATTGAGAGATGATGATAACCATAAAAGTGACTAGATCGGCAAACGTCACAACATCGTCGGTGTGTCGCTCACAAAAAAGCCGGCCATGTGAACTGAAATGGGGGACATGTTCTCGCGACACAATGGACCACCTACAGAAGAGATGAGTCACACACAACCACACTGACAAAACGGAACGTCTCGTTAGCTGATAGCGACATTTTGTCGCCACTATTTGCTCATCCAGCAATTGTGATTCGTTTAGCGGGTTCACGTGATTGTCGACATAATTGTCAATTGGGTTGCTGCAGTAACTGACATTACTAGGCTTCTTGGATTCGAATCCAGGATGTCCATCACTTCATTGACACAAGCAGTGTTGTCGAGTTGTAATAAGATAAATAAAATGCCTTCAACACAACTAGCATATGTTATATCTTTAATGTAGCAACATGTTTCGACCTCAAAGGGCCATCTTCAGGCCAGTATTATAAAGTACATAAAAGGAAATGTATAAAGTTGTAATTATATTTATAGTTGAGATTTCAATTTTATGTATTTTATACCACTGGCCTTTGAGGTCGAAACACGTTGCAACATTAAAGATGTAACATCTACTAGTTGTGTTGACGGCAATTTATTTCTGTTATTGTGAATCTAACACAGCGGGATGACACATGTAAATATTGCGATGTTACGTAGGGATGGACATGAGCGCTTCTGAAACTTTGGTATCATTTTGAATGTTATTGAAGAATTACCGAATTCTGGCTTGAGTTTTGCTTCTATCGCCCTTAGCAGAACCTATCCTGCCATGTGCAAAGTACGAGGCACAGTCATAACGACAATTCTTGCTGGTTTCTGCATTGATTGTGGCTTACAAAATGACGAAAGGTTTCATAGAACTGTACCTGCTATAGGCAGTCCGATTATTACCGCTTCGCCGGTTTTAATCAATTTTGGTACGAATATAACACAATTATTCAAGTCTTAACATAATACGGAATTGGTTACTTTGGCGCCACATGCTTATAGATCACACGTCATTGATGGTTGAAGTAGATGTCAGCATTGCAATTAAGGATTTTTCTCTTTAAAGTTTTATATTTATTGACATAAAGGCTTGGCTAGCAGATAGAATTTTTTTTATCTGTAAGCACTTTTCTCGTACATATTTCTTAACGTTGGTGCCTGATGCTGGCTTCTATAAGCCGAAACACGTGACACACAATTTGACAATAAATGCTGTCATCTATCGACGATCTCTTTGACTTACCTGATAGTTTAGTGATTTCAGTGAAGTATTCATTTATAGTAAGGTCTTCGAAATTCGTACACTTTTAATTAATGTGATGAGCTGAAGCAGAACAGAACGGCGACTACGCGAATATGGGATTGTCGTCGTAGCAAAAGAATTACAACACGTTGGTTTGTGAAATTTGGTATGACTGATGTCGAGCCGCGTGGGGACAGTCTTTACAACACGTGGGTTTGTGAAATTTGGTATGACTGATGTCGAGCCGCGTGGGGACAGTCTTTACAACACGTGGGTTTGTGAAATTTGGTATGACTGATGTCGAGCCGCGTGGGGACAGTCTTTACAACACGTGGGTTTGTGAAATTTGGTATGACTGATGTCGAGCCGCGTGGGGACAGTCTCCATCGAATTCCGTTTAGAACAGCGAAGTTTATGCTCGTTTCTCTCTGCTTTTTATGAAACTAAAGGACGTGGAATGATCTGATTCCCCCATTCAAGGAGTACTGTGACTAGTGTGAATAAGTTATAAGAAACCTGCGTATAAAGGAAGATGAAGGGTTCAAATCGGTCTGCCCTGCTAAGGAGGAGACGAAGCCCAATAAGCTGGAATTCAAAAGCCCCTCGCCACTTACCTTAAAGTAAAAGAAAAATAGCCATTTTTTTTACTGGCAACTTAGAAACGAGAATATAGGCACCTTCGGTAATTCCATGTAAACGTATATCAAATATATGTCATAGAGATGACATGTTGAACTTCCTGTTGGTATACTGAATTTGCCATTGCACAGCGACTCTTGGGAATGAGTACGGAGAATTGTATATATCTAACGTGGAAACGTATATAGTATCATAAGGCAAGGAATTAATTAGCTTGTTTCCGAATATATCGGATTGTAGGTATGTCCCTCTTGATGCGTAACTTATACCCCGAATCACGCAGTTAGGCGTCCGTAATTTTGATGCTCAGTATACCCGCAGCTGGGCGTGCATTGTTATTAGTTTTGTTCCTTGTACGGATCTCCGTAATTATACTGCCATGGCACAAATCTATACGTCCTAATTAGGCACAGAGGAACCCACGCTGCTGTAAAAACCAGCGAACAGGAACATAGTTTTTTTTTCGGACGCCGTCACTGGTTTCTGTGACGATGTGCAGGCAGAATACATTGTAGTCCGAGCATTCGCTAATCTTATCGCGCTGAACAGTTTTGTTAGAATAACAGCAGTACACTTGTTCTTCTTAAGTAGTGTAAAATACAAAGTTTTGCATGAGCCTTTTGCAAAATTTTAGTCTGGGTTGTAGAGTTTTCTGATAGGTACGTGAATTTGATTTATGGATAATGTAAGTACACACAGTATATTTATTATTATTTTAAAGTGTAAAGTATACTTAAAATTCAGCTCTTTGTCGCTACAGACGTTTGTATTGGACTGAATAACGCTATTATAACTTATACCACAGTAAATATTATCCATTGATTGAATGATAATAATGGATTGGGAAGGTCGTGGCCTAATTTAAAGTAATATCGCGGCATTCGCCAGGAGGAAATGAGGAAACTAAAAAAAAACCTCTGTGAGGAAAACCGGAGCCTCTGTCGAGGTTTGAAGCTGGCGCTACTCGAATACATGTCAGAAGCATTACCGCGCTGATCGTGTTGTACCGTTATGCCGTTTAAAACAGCACCGTTTGCATAGTCAGATGCAACTGCTCACATGTCTTTTTCATTAGGAATGGTAGTGTCGAAGAGTCAACTGATAAAGTGTCATTTAATGTTCACGTGCCAATTTTCCTGTCATAGTCATATGTTAACTTAATTTTCGGTTAAAATTTTCAGTAATTTCACAACCAAAATGTCTGATATTAGAGTTTTGAATTACTTGTCTTTTTTTTTTTTTAAATATTAAGCTTTATTTTCTTTGTTGGTTTAATACATCGAGACTCTTCTTACAGGTATCAAGTTGTTCCTTACACCAACTTCCTTTGAATTAAAAAATGATACACTCAAGTGACTGTGATGTATACAATACCTAGATGTGTAGCTGTAGTGAAAAGTAGGTTGTAGCACCCAAAAAAAACACTACCATCAAAGTCGCTCTATTTAGAGCTGCATATGTTTAGTCCGTTTGTGTTTATATCGCCTATACATGTCCATAAGGTCATGGAGAGAGTAGTTTCCTATGTCGCCAATCAATGGATTCGGATGATGCAGGCAGTGGGTATAAAACCTCTCTTCAATTTAATACGAGTAGTTGCATTTCACGATGTTAATGGTATTCATTGAAGCCAAATGTTTTAATAACATGTTCACTAATATGTCTGTACATGCTTTTAATTTCCCCAGTGTTTTAAGCAACAATGTATATGTGTAGATCATATTGTTTGGAACACCAATATGGAAGGCCTAGCCATAGACTGGCGGAGAATATCAAGATGGATCTTATGGAAGTGTCAGCTTGAGTGGATAGACAGCATGCATTGCGGTGGTAGATTCGTGTAACTGTGGTGATAAAATAGCGGTTGCAATAATAATAATAATAATAATAATAATAATAATAATAATACACAGTAAAATGGGTTTTAAAGGATCGGGTTGTGAAGATTAAAAACAGATTCAGCTGGGGGCAGGGCCTGCCCTCCGCTGCCTAGTTTTCGTGGTGACAGTGATTAATGAACCGTCTGATTCCGTACGGCAGATAACTGTTGATCAGCTGGATGCTAATCGCCTGCCCACGGTATACCCTCATATTCTTCTCATACCCAGACAGGTCCCTGTTTTTTTCGCGCATTCCAAACAACAGTTACGAAAATGCGCTTTAAGGTTCGCGATGTCTTTCCTATCGTCCATCCGTCCATATCTGATAACGTGAAGTTAAACGTCGTAATACGAGTAGTGTACTCGTTGTAAGGCACTTGGAAAGACTGTCGGCGTCGCCATGCCGGTGTTAACGATTGTAAAAGTAAGTCCATAGAGCAGAGTCCTTTCTGAGAAGCTGATATCACATGCAGTTTCAAACAACTCCCCGCCTGAAGCCTCATTGCCTTATTCACAATAGCCCGTCGCTATAATACAGGGCATACACAAAAGAATGGTGCGGTTTTAATAGTGTTTACTATTAACACCGCACCATTCTTTTGTGTATACCCTGTACATGGATCTTATAACTTGCCGCTACTTATCTCGTTGCGAACTACTAGACTGAACACCTTTCCTTAATGTAACAACATAGTACGCCGCACTTGTGCGTATCCCCACAGTGACAGTTCAGTTTATCAGTTTGCCATACGACTACTAACAAAGCCGCAGAACTGGTTCTCCTGCTACATTATTTGCAGTCGAATTATCGACGTGACGTCAAAGAGCGGTATGACCAATTGGCATAGTGAAAAGCAGCCTAGAGATTGTGGAGCCGGCTGGAAGAAGACAAAAAACTGAGTTCTGCGTCGCAGCGGAAATTTTCGGAGCTTCCTGTGTCTATTTATTTATTTGTTTATTTATGTGGGTACTTATAGAATTTCATGTGGAAGTCTATTTAAGGAAGTAGAGCTTTTACCTGTTTCAGGCAAATATATTTTCGTTAATGAACCTCGCTAGAAATAACGGAGAAAAATTTCCAACTGACTTATGTGTACACAGCATTAACACTAGGAATAAGCACAATCTTCATAGACCAGCTGCCGACCTTTCATGCTTTTAGAAAAGTACATTCAGTGCTGGCATCAAAATTTTCCAGTTTGCCACATAGTCTCATAAGTCTTAAAAATGAAAGGGCTGACTTTAAAGTAGCATTAAGAAGATACTTATGTACAAACATTTTTTACCCTGTGGATGAATTTTTCATGTTTAAGGATGATTTATAATGCTGTAGGCGTATAGGAAATCTTGATAGTATTTCGTATCTTAATAATTCTGTATATTTTGCATATTTTGTGTGTTTTGTGCGTATATGACCTACTGTACATCCTACTGTCATTTTTACAGGCTGTGGATCCATGGAATATATGTATGTATGTATGTATGTCTGTATGTATATATGTACCTATGTCTGTATTACCTAGCTAGGTATTAGGCTGTTTGTTGCGCTACTGAGCACTAGAAGCAGTTTCAAGTGTCCTCGAGATAATAACGGAACGAAATTTACCAAATTTGATTCATAGGAATTTAAACGCACTCCAGCGTCGTTCATACAAAATACGCCTGATTAAAATCGATTCCTGCTTGAAGTTCCATCGAAGACGTCACCGAATTTTGCCAGTTTCATCGGATTTTAACATCCGAAATTTGTATCGTAAGCTGGTGTCCGTAGTACAGGTACGAGTGCTGTGTATTGCCACATATCTTCGGGGAGTTGGAAGGAAGTTACGTTTTGTATAAAAGTAAGAATTTTATGGGAAAGTTTGGTTGTGTAATGGTTCGTTAGGTGACGTAACAGTAATCATTATGTGGACTCTGTACGAAGTGCACAGTTGTGAAATTGTTTCTAGTAAAGTGAATGAGCCACTTTTGGTTATTTCCAAATTCCTTTTCGTAATTTCAGTGTTTACTGGTCCAGTACGTCACATTTTTTGGATGCTGCAGACATTTTAATGGGACAGTTTAGATATACGGTTCTAACGAATCCTTTCGGAACTATTGATGGAAAATCAGCGTTCTTAGAAACATGACAGCGCAGGATTTCCCATTCACCGGTAAAGTCGTTTCACAAACTGATGTAACGAGTCTTTTGTAATCGCTTCGAGCCAGATTGGTCTGGTTTTAATTTCCCTTAGCGCTAATGAGGTGCGCTGATAATGGTAATTTTTAAAATGCGTGGTGACCGTGTAGTGAGTAAATTGTATTTCAAGAAATCCCTGATCACATAGTGCATATGGTAAAGTTCCGGATTGGCAGGAACTTTGCCTTGAATGAGGTATGTAGGGTCATGGGAGGTGAAAGTGGCTTCAGACCGCGGGCGTTTCACTTTGGAAAACTTAATTACATGGCCTGGCTATGTAAAACTCCGATTCGTACTGACATTTGCTCTGCATTGGTTGGTACTCGTTTACATTTGCTATGTCCGGGATTCATAGCTCGGCCCGGTAATCGGCTGACCTGACTGCAGGCTTTCCTCCATTTTCATAGGCAAATAATTTACTGTGGTATTACCTGATAGCCGATCCCGCTGGCTGCGCTGTCTAAGACGTAGGTGTGCGGCCGCTCGCTTGCTGGAATTGTGGGATCGAATCCCGCTGGGGGCATGGGTGTCCTGTTGTGAATATTGTGTGTTGTCAGGTAGAGGTCTCTGCGACGGGCCGATTCCTCGTCCAGAGGAGTCTTGCGGAGTGTGGTGAGTCTGTGCGTGATCTCGAAACCTCAACAGTAAGGCGGGCTAGGCCCGAGTAGGGCTGTTGCGCCACGGGGGGGGGGGGGGATACCGTAATAATTATAATGGTATCAGGTCTCATTTAATTTTGTATAAAGAAGTGAACTCCACAGAGCAGAGTCCTTCTTGAGAAGCTAACAGGTCCTCAGCTAGTCAAGAAATTCCCCGCGTTTTATGGAACCCGAAGGTTTATTACCGCACTCACAAGAGCCCGCCACCTGTCCCTATCCTGAAGTGATAGTCATTAAATGAATTCAGAATTTATGTTGTTGGAAGGTAATCTAACTACGTAGCGTACTACTCTAGCGTGTTTCTTCAAATGTCACCACAGTTTAATTTGGTTACAAAGAAGGATTTCCTCACCAACGTATAGTAAATGGCAGAAAAGCTCGTACTGTGGCCTTCCTCTGATCTCGGGCATAGAGCGTTAGGTAGCGCTGCATCGTGTGGCAGTCTCCTGTCAAGCTCTGTTTATTCACTCGTAAGTTTGTCAAATGTAGGCTTCAGCAGTATTTGAAATCTCTCACAGAATCCGTACGTAGAGGCCGAACAGGAAACTGCGGCCTCTTGCAGGCATGGGTGCGTCCAGCGTGACTAAGTGGGTTTGGGTTCGAGGTAGAAGCTGTAGAGATGTGTCTGGACAGGTAGTTTGGTTACACTAGTAGCGTATTCGTGTGAAGCCGAGTTCTCGCGAATACGACCGAACCCCCTCGACGAAAACAAAACAGTATTGAGCCTTATGTTTGTATTTTATGGAGAGTGTAGATGGCTGACGCTGTGGAACAGTCCTATTTGAGAAGTTGATATTGTGTCAGCTGGTCAAGACATTCCCCGCTTTGCACAGAATCAGAACTTTTATCGGCGCCTTCACAGGAACTCGTCACTGGAATCTACCTTAAGCTACTTGAATACGATCTGCACTCGTATACCATATTTCTGAGCCGAAGTTTTATATTATTTTATCAGCACGCATATTCGTGCTGCATGTCCCATCAATCTTCTCCTCCTCAAGTTGATCGTCCTGAAATGTTTCGCGAAGGTATAAATTACGCAGCTCCTCGTTATGTAATTTTCTCCGTCAGCCTCAAAGTATGTTTTTAATTTTTCACTAGCGTTCCGGAATATTTGAAAATTGGCACATTTTCGATCTTTTATTACGAAACAAAACTTTCCTTTAGAAAATGCAGTGTCGTCGAGTCTTGCTGTGGCGTCGCACCGCTACTCTGTATTACCCTTCACTTGCACTCATGGCCGCGCCACCACGTCGCACCGCTATTTTGTATTCCCATTCAGTTGCAGTCATGGCCGCGCCACCACGTCGCACCACTACTATGTATTCCCATTCAGTTGCACTCATGGCCGCGCCACCACGTCGCACCGCTGCTATGTATTCCCATTCAGTTGCAGTCATGGCCGCGCCACCACGTCGCACCACTACTATGTATTCCCATTCAGTTGCACTCATGGCCGCGCCACCACGTCGCACATCTACGATCTATTCCATTCTGTTACATCCATGGCCGCGCCACCACGTCGCACATCTACAGTGTGTAGTTACGGAACACCTTTCACAGTGGGTGGCTGTGTAGGCCTGTGAGGTGCTCATGGTAGTTGCGTGTGCGAAAGGTCTAATAAAAAATGTCTGCATTTGTTGGGAATTTAACTGTGCTCGTCCAGCCCTTAAACGGACATCACCAACTGAGCTGTCCCGGTGCATAAGCTACAGGAGAGTTTCATAATCTCGCTCATCTCTTGCGGGTGGCATGTTCGAATAATGACGTGGGCTGTAGCGCCGGTCTGGGCTCTGGGGAAGAGGAAAATCCCTTCCTCGTACCAGGTATCGAAGCACGATACCTCGGTCATCCATACCGTAGCCTATTCATTATACCGACTGAGCTATTCCGGTTCATGTGTAAATGCTGTAACATTTTAGGGTCCGTTAAAATGGCGCCTCTCTTTCCTCTTGAGTACCGTGAAATATTTTTTTAGTGTGGTCTAATGGGCTGGACGGTCCGGAGATCGAATCCCGGTGGGGGCGAGATTTTTCGCAGCCCTCCAGACCGACCCAGGGGCCCACCCAGCCTCCTATACAATGGTTACCGGGTCTCTTTCCAGGGGGTAAAGCGGCCGGGGCGTGGAGTTGACCACCCACCCCCATCTAGTGCCAGGGTTAAAGAAAGAGTAGAGCTATACCTCTACTCCCCTTCTGTGTTTTCATGGCAGGTTATAGGGTGACCTTAACATTTACCTTATGGTCTAATAATCTTTATTTAGGAGCTGAGTTGTCCTCGCAAATCGGTGTCAACTCTCCACCATATCCCATATATTCGGCCAGTCCCCCTGGCACCCCCTTTGAATCGTGAGATGTGCGCAGTTCGCTGGTATCGAAGTAATGATTCGCAGTGTGCTGGCCACATGTCCTACACAATGGCATCATCACAAGTGCAGGAAACGTGCTGGACTCAGTGACTTGGCGCAGCACAAGAGGGTTCCGAATAGCGACTCCCTCTGTGGCCAGACAGGGTCGGACAGTATTACCAAAACGCACAGCAGCAGCAGCAGCAGCAGAAGGTTGTGAAGTACCGGAAAGGGAAGTGACGTGTATATGTGTGTATAGTGAGCGTGACGCAGCGGAGGAAACAATTTCCCGCATTTCCCTGTAGCTTCTGCTACCTGCCTACATCCTCGTAATAAAATCGTTTTACACATCTCCAGCAACCTGAGACTTCTTCAGACCGTATTGCCACGCTAATAAGCGATAGAAAATAATTCTGCATTATTCAGGGGTGTATTTCCTGATGGATCCTTGGATTGTAGAAATTTACGGAATCAGT
Source organism: Reticulitermes speratus (assembly GCA_021186555.1). Classification (NCBI taxonomy): domain Eukaryota; kingdom Metazoa; phylum Arthropoda; class Insecta; order Blattodea; family Rhinotermitidae; genus Reticulitermes; species Reticulitermes speratus. Next base: position 7,310,600 of record JAJKFL010000013.1, on the reverse strand, counting down.
ATTAAGAGAAGAGAAGCGTGATCGTGTATTCGCTATTGTGACTAGGGTACGGGCTGGAGGACTGAGGAATCGTAGTTCGATTTCCGGGAAGTGTAACAGAGCCTTCTCTTTATAATACGTCCAGACCAGTTCTGGGAGCTGCCTAGCCTCGTGTACAATGGGTGCCGTGGGTAATGCGGTCGGGGCGTGAAGCTAACCCCCTCCCCCCATAGTTCCGAGGTCAAGAATGAGTAAATCTGTGCCTCATCCCCCTATATGCCTTCGTGGTGTGTACAGGGACAACTTGACCTTTACCTTTACAGGTGAATGAATTAATGACAGTTGCAGAGAGATCGTTTGCCATGCAGTCCGCTTGGTTTAGTTATTTCGTGATATTATTTTTCCGAGACTGTATTTATTACTATTATAGATTATTTTGGTGAACCCTAAAAAGCTCAGACATAGTGTACTGAAAATTTTGAGTTACTCTCCGCTACCAGAGCCATCATCGCAACGATAATACCGAGCTGTGGGCGTTGCTGTGTTAACGTGTCATATGGATTCGTCTCGTAATTTGTCTTAATTCTTCCGGAACGGAACACACTTTAACAGCATCAAGTAGAGAGAAATAAGGAATTCCATGTGGATTTTGTTTTATATTTGAGACCAGTCCACTTTATTCACGATTTCACTCCGGCACTTCCACCGTCCCTACTTGTTAGAACGGGAAGCGTTTTGCTTGATACACTGCCGGTCTGACAGCCGTGGGTTTAAACTGGGTGAAGTGTGCACTTGATAAGAAGCTGTCGTTTAGGAAATATCGCAAAGGCAGAATTACGGAATCATGAGTGCCCCCTGCAGAAGGCGCACTTCATATCTTCTGATACCCTATCAACAAGTCTGTGAAGCGGAACTACCCTTGCCTGCAACTCCATGTTTTAAAAATGTTTCGATAATGTCAAGTAAAACGATACGAAAATCTTCCCGTTATGCTTGTGGCTGCGTAAAAAAATGCAGCGGTGACGTTAGGAGTTAGAGTGACGTCAGGGAATCTTTTTTGTAAAGATAATACCTGAACAGCTATCTGTGGTTTTGACATTGTAAATAATACTGGGTAGCGCGTATTCGTAATGTCATGGCTGTTGGACAATTAATGTGTACTTATTTGTTCCGAAAGGAGTGTCGTAAACTAACTGATCAGAGCCCTCCTTGAGAAGCTGATATCTTCTCAGATAGTCAAGAAACAACCCACATTTTGTGGAACCGGAAGGTTTCCTTACCGTGTCCACAACAGTCTGCCACTAGTCCCTGCGCTGAACCAGACGAATCAATTCATTCAGCAATTGAACCAACAAATGCACTTTATTTCTTAGTTATGTCCATTAACCCTACACATGTTTCGGCTGCAACAGAGCCATCATCAGGGGTTCAAGGTCACGTTCACTTTAACATTCACTGTTCCATAACTGAACATAACTAAGAAATAAAGTGCATTTGTTGGTTTAATTGTTGAGTGTTATCAAAACAGACTAATCAAATTACGCTCTGCAATCCTGTGCTTTTAATATACGTTTTTATATCTTCTATCAGTCTACTCCTAGGCCTTGCAAGTGGTCTCGTTCCTTCAAGTTTCCCATCCACAGCCTATATGAATATCTTTTTTCTTCTCTTACGTGCAACATGCCCCGCCCATCTCGTCTTCGATTTGATTGCCCTAATAATATTTGGTGAGGATTTCCAATCATGAAGGTCCTCGTATATATTTTTCCCCAGTCTCCTGTTGCCTCTTCCCTCTTAGGCCCAAATGTGTTTCTCAGAACCCTATTTTGAATGTTTTGTATATTTTGTATCTTACTGTTTTTCAGCAAGTAAACTAGAATACAAAATGTGGACGGAATGGTAGCAAGCCATTTCTCGAATTTAATCTGCTCTTAATTTCGTCATGCATACAAATTTGATTTTTTCGTCGCCGAATATTTGAACTTTGCCACCTTCAGGAGGGAGTTTTACAACGATTGTGTTACTCTCAGTCATCTAAAGTTAAATGAACATTACAGTACGTACATGCTGCTTAGCGTTGTAACATAATTTATTGCTCAGTACCGGGGCGCCGTTGTCATGTACACGGGGTCACAGCTTGCTTACTACCCCCCCCCCCCCCCGGAATTTTGTAAATGTACACTGGTAGAAGAGTTCACCATCTATTACTGCAGACGTGGTTCCCAGTGTGGCGCTCCGTTGGTGATCATAAGAGATTGTAGTCCATTGCGATACTCCTTTGTATCATATTTGAAGTGAAATTTGTTGGAATGGCAGCCGTCATCTGTCCACAGACGTTTCATTGATTTCCTGAATCCCTGAAGGCAGATACCGACTAGTACGTCAGGATGTCTTAAGGTAGGATTCTCAGTTGTGATTTCCTGACGACGGTGAGTAGCATTCGAGTTAATAACAGCAGGGAATCTTTCGGCCACCTGAATATTGACTTTTGAAATTGTACGCTGTACCATGGAGTTCTCGGTGTTTAAAAGTAGTTCATACTGTTCCGTCTCATATGTCTTCGAGTCCCTATTTTACAAACATACCGTAAACGTTAAATAACTGCTGTAGTTGATACATAGCTGTCAAGTCTGTCAAGTAATGTCGTTAGGGAAGACCCTGACTGTCCTGTATCCATTTTCGAGAGTGTCCAGTTAAATGCTGGGAATGTAACTCGATCTGATCACGACCGCTTCCGTTAGAATCATTTCTAATTCATAATTCACCAATCATTTGACCGAACGACGATATATAATGTGAGGTATTGAAGGCGACGTAAGATAAGTCCCATGTAATCAAATCAAATCAATTAATTTAGTTTATTTTACGTCTGTGGATGTAACTGATAGCACTGGGGTTTTTTCCAGTATACATCCATTATTTTAATACTAAAGGCACTACGCTACAAACCGGAACGTCGCGGGTTCGATTCCCGATGGTGTCACTGGAATTTTTCGTTGACATAATCCTTTCGGTCGCACTATGGCCCTGGGGTCGACTCAGCCTCTAACAGAAATGAGTACCAGGAATCTTTCCTGGGGGGTAAAGGCGGCCGGTGCGTAGGGCTGACAACCTTACCATCTTCATGTGCCGATTTTCTGAAAAATCTGGGAGCCTCATCCTCCTGGATCCCTAAGGGCCTGTCAAGGCCTGTAATGGGATTGCTTTACCTTTTTTTATGGAAGTCACGTATAAAATAAGTAAATATTCGTAGCAGGTCAATATTTTTCCTTATGTCTTTACGTAACACTCGAAGAGTACCTTCAAGGTAAGTAAAGGACACGTGTTTCAACCATATTGCTAGCAACATGTGACACTAAATAACACGTGTAACTTGTGAAGCGTGTAATTTGTGTTGCTTTTCGTTGTCGGCGTATTCGGGGTTGTGTCACGTAGATGACAGAACTCTGCAGTCACTGTTACAGGAACATTAAGGATGTGAGTGGTAACTACTTCCGGTTACGTGAGCACATGTCGATCAATGTCATATCGCGTCAGCTGTTCTCGGTACACCTGCAGCCAGAGCTTTTTCACTGGTTCTGTCCAGTGCGTATATCTCCGGTCCGATTTCTCAACCGAGGAATTCGACAAAACTTTTTTTGCCTTTATTTCCTGAGAGGGTGAAATGTTTAATGAGCGATCACGTTTATCTGCTCGTTACTTCTCCGAGCCAGAGCTCCTTTTATAAGTGATTCTGTAATGAAAGTTACCCCGATATCGTCTCGGTAACTCGTCTGTCATCGGAACTACCAAGATGACACCCTGTTGAGCGTTCTGTCTTGTCAGATGAAGTTTTTGTTGACATAATTTGCATCTAATTAGAAAAAAGACTGGACGACGATGCGAAATTGTTTCGGCTGCTGCTGTCTGATAAGCCTAACGCCAACAAGTATCTCGATTCCCCCCCCCCCCCCCCCCCAAAATAGCGATTATTGCTTTTCCCTTTAAATCAAAATTCATCTGTTAATATCCTGATGGTACAGCTCATGAGCATAGAAGTACCTTTGGTTCAGGGTAACATGAATGGATGCACGGGTACGAGAACAACTCGTTTTGTGTAGACTGAGTAACCATTTTTTTTTTGCAATACGAAACTAGTACAATAAGTGCGAGGTGGTTTATTGCGTTGTGAGATACTGTTTTGTAATTAATGGCCACAAAATTGTTAAAATCCGTCGTCGTGGATTTACATGTATTGTGGGCTATTTTAATTCAGACATTTTTAATTAATATTCTCCAGCTATTCGTTATTACAGCTAGTCAGTGGTGGCACGGCATCTGTAATATTTCATTGTCACGTGCGACCTTGTGCCTTTTCCTGCTGGGGTTATAGGATCGAAACCCACGCAGACATCGACTTCCAGTGTTACCTTCACTGCTGACGAGATTAAGTTATTTGTTGGTGTGTGGGCCTGTATTGATAAAGTGCTTGGATCCGAGTTAATAGAAGATGATTTTTAGTGTGTAAGTGTCGTGGGAAATTTAGAAATCTATCCACTCTTTCTGGAATGTTAATATTTTAACATTTATTTTCAGATTCGGGTACAGAAATTCAACAAGTGGACAATCTAACGAGTTTCATTTTCCGTTATTTTAACGAAACCTTTGTACATGAAGTCCAGAGACTTGTTTGGCTTCTGAAAACATCCTTCTTTGTAAGAAGTACTTTAAGTAGTAACAAAGCGGTTCATGTCCAACATTCTCCTTACGTAGATTATGTTTATACAGTCTTCTGAGGTTTGGTAAGCAGCAACGTTCATGGCTTCGTGGTACCAATGTATATCACGCTCATACAAATTAACACTTACTGAAGCTTATCCTAACTGCGATATGAAATTAAATTATAATCTGAAATACAATGCCAGTTTAGTTATAAGCGTTGGTCGGACATAGGCGGTCCTTACGTAAGCTCTAGAAAATAACACACTCATGATGTTTTCAATTTTCTGTTGGTGTGATTATTAATTTCTTCAATAACTCCTGATACTCTGCATGACCTACTTTGCTTCGCTTTGCATGTGAACTCCGGTGAAGTTGATCAATCGATTCCTTGTCCTAGTTTTGTGTTTCTTTTGTGGAATGCGGAAGTAGTTCCTTATTTAGTAATTCATAGTTCATTATTATATTAGAGCCGTGTTGTACTATTCATAATACATAGAATACTTGTTACTGTAATTAACTCCATTGAGTCTTTCTTGTGAAGTTCATAGTCCTCAGCTGGTCAAGAAATTCCTCGCTCTTTAAAGTAGTGTTCGAAGGTTAATGCCGTGTTCACATCCATCTTCCTGTAGCTTCCTTTGTAAGGAAATTTGTTCTCTGACAATATACGTTCGTTCACGTTCGTGTAAAATAATAGGTAAAATGGTGTTTTAGTGTCGTAAGTGCCTAGAAGAGAGGAGGATTTAAAATATTTTTAACTGAACGTTAACAGTCTTGACATGTTCTTCAGCTTGTCCGTTAGGTATTTTTGATTTGTTACTAACCTTCCCAAGTATTTTAATTTTGCCTTATTTTCGAAGTATTTGTGAGACAGTTTATATCATGACATTCATTCTGCAGAATACATTTACTTCTACAATAATTTCTTTTCTGGCGTCTAATAGGTGTTTCTCTGTATGTTATGTATATTTACTTCCCCTAAATTGATATCTGGTTTGCTGCAATTTTTTTATCCACTCTGCGCCGGCCGCTCTGTCATCCGGGTAAAATCATTCGCTGTTTGAAACGAAGTGCTCGCTTTTGTTTAATTTAAGATTAAAATTGGATTTAGTGTTGCTCCTCATCTTCTTTACGATTTAAAGTGTAGGGATGGCTTTACATAATGTTATCAGTAGTAGTAGTAGTAGTAGTAGTAGTAGTAGTAGTAGTAGTAGTAGTAGTAGTAGTAGTAGTAGTAGTAGTAGTAGTAGTAGGCTGCAGCGGTTGTGGTACGGAGCCTGGGACTTCATCGTGTTTCTTTCAAGGGTGGGATGAGAATAGGTAGCATGCGATATATATATATATATAGCGCAGTCTGTATAGACTCGCTACGAACTGGCCAGTCTGGGGGTCGAATCCCGGTGGAGGCGAGATTTTCCGCTCCCGTCCAGACCGGCGCTGGGGTCCACCGAGCCTCTTATACAATGGGTACCGGGAGTAAAGCGGCCGGGTCGTGGCGTTGACCACCCACCCTATCTAGCGCCGAGGTTAAAGAAAGAGTAGAGCTATACCTGTACTTCTCCTCTGTGCCTTCATGGCAGGTTACACGGTGAATTTTTTTACCTCCTACTTTTACCTATATATACATGTATAGCATATATATCATACAAATTTTCGTATTGCTAAATTGCAAAAAACGAGACTACTCGAGAGGCGTAATCGTGAAGGGGGTGATAATATTAAAAACTGTATTTGAGGTAGAGGCCTATGTGAAATGAAATTCCGGGTTCAGTGGCTGTTCGTAGATGAAGATGTCGATTGATTCGCGAATCCTCTAACAACAAGGAATACCTGCTGAGCTGAATAACTGCTGGCGACCTAGTGTCAGTTAATCGGTTTGTCGCCACAGTAGGGGATGCACGTCACTGACCAGCTGAGGACTACCGGCCTCTCAAAAAAGCCACGTGTTGTGCTGACAATTGTTTCCGCCGTGTGTTGCAGTCTTCATTCATCGCACTGTCCATTCGTGCCATTCAGGCGGCCTAGGCGCGTAATGCAGTTCCTGTCTTTTCCGGCCATTAGTAATGTTACGTAACACGTCCGGGTAGAGCCCGACCTTAGTTGACATCGTTGTATATGCTGTGCGGCATCCTTCGAAGTATTTGTGTGACATCCGTTTTCATATTTCATTTTGACATTGTTTTTGGCCCTCAGCGAGTTAATCTGTCGCAGACAATGACCAACTGCAGTGACAGGTTTGTGTGCATTTGTTAGTCCTGCCACACGAATACCGTAAACATTAATTACGAATGTTGTTTCAGCCATTACAATTTATCTTTTAGTCATCGTCCTTGACATAATGTACAGCCTGACCTAAACAGTTGATGAAATGCTATTAAATAAGCTAAGAAAACGGCGCTTGGCATTAAGCTGTTTAAAACAACACTTTGACATAGTGAATGCATCTATTTTATTCCTTGAGATCTGCGCTCTTCTGGGATATTACGAAACGTAGAGTGGTTATTCTGTACCGACGTTTCGGGACAACCTATCGGTCCCATCTTCAAGGGTCAAGAAGTACAATATTTCTTCTTGGACCAATAAGTTGTTCCGAAACGTCGGTACAGAATTACCACTCAACGCTGTGTAATATCACAGGACAGCGCAGATCTTACCTACAACACGGCGGAAGCCTGAAATCACGCATCCTGTATTCCTTGTTGCCGAATTATTGGGGTCGTACGACGTTCAGACAGGGGTGCACAAATCCCGGGCGCCAGTTCGCCCGGGCGACTAAATTCTGTACGGTGATTCATAACATTTGTGGATCACCAGTATGGTTATTGCTTTTTATCACTCTCCTGGCGCTTACAGTTTTGAAGTGGCTCATAGATTTTTGAAAAATTTCTGGTCCTCTGGTTTGAGGCAGTATCTTGTATTTATTGTTTTGCTGTATAAAGTTATGACGTTAAGACATTGATACCTGTGTTCCATAAACTGATCCTTAATGCAGAGGAGCAGCATGTAATCTTGGTGTATTCAGGTAGGAAGTAGCCGTTTTGGACTACAACAAATTTTTATAGGCCAGTATAGTGGTACTTTTTTTTTGTCCAGACTGTATTCTAGGGACCTGAATATGTATGACCATAATATTCACTTCCGTTTCTAAGTGATTGGTTGATGTGTTACAGTGTTGATGTTTTGAAGTGATACCAAACAAGAAAGAGGCGTTTAGCTTAGGAAGTTGATGTTTTGAAGTGATACCAACAAGAATGAGGCGATTTAGCGTAGGAAGTTAATGTTTTGAAGTGATACCAAACAAGAATGAGGCGATTTAGCTTAGGAAGTTGATGTTTTGAAGTGATACCAAACAAGAATGAGGCGATTTAGCTTAGGAAGTTGATGTTTTGAAGTGATACCAAACAAGAATGAGGCGATTTAGCGTAGGAAGTTGATGTTTTGAAGTGATACCAAACAAGAATGAGGCGATTTAGCGTAGGAAGTTGATGTTTTGAAGTGATACCAAACAAGAATGAGGCGATTTAGCGTAGGAAGTTGATGTTTTGAAGTGATACCAAACAAGAATGAGGCGATTTAGCAAAGGAAGTTGATGTTTTGAAGTGATACCAAACAAGAATGAGGCGATTTAGCTTAGGAAGTTGATGTTTTGAAGTGATACCAAACAAGAATGAGGCGATTTAGCTTAGGAAGTTGATGTTTTGAAGTGATACCAAACAAGAATGAGGCGATTTAGCTTAGGAAGTTGATGTTTTGCATTGTTTCCATTAAGTCCTGTTTGTATTTCCGAAACTCCCGGTTAGGGATCTTTTTCGAGTCTTCGTGTCACCTGTCTATTGTTAGGTGGACTGACTGAATCATTTCCCGGCCTTCGTTCACGGCCTTGTAGGTACAAGACCAGGAAATGCAAGGGTACTTTGCGTTTATTTATAAATAATTGAGAGACAGGAAGAGTGTGGCTTCCGACAAGTGTTCGGTGCATTTACAACGATGAAAGCACTTTGCTTCCCGACTGTAGGCCTTCTTCGCGAATTCATCAGACTGACTTGGCAGTCAAGGCCGGCTTTCAGAATGTTGTAGATTTTAGATGTTCAAGAGTTCGTTGTAATGCAAAGCAAAGGCTTGTCACCGTCATAAAACGAGGTCTGCCACCGGACCCGGCCATGAGCCATTTTATTCGAATTTTGGCAGCGTATTTCTCAATTTTCAGTACGTCATTTATGACATTTTTTTGTCAATACTTGCCAGCGGTCTGACTTGGTATTTTTCCACGACGTGTTACAACCAAAATTTTGTATTAATTTCTTGTTTCTTCCCGTACTGATGATGCCACTACTTTATCCGTCTTAATTTATACAGAATAACACTAAAAATTCGATATTCAGGTTACAAAGCCCCCTCGCATGCAGTTTTGCCCACCCCTTGCCTGTCTCATACACAAAAACATTCTTCTTAGCATTTTTCAAACATCATCAGCCCGTGTTGTCACGCCCCCTCTTCCCCTACGAGAATGAGATGCGTAGTTTGGAAACTGTAGAAAATAAAGGGGTATAGTTCTGTAGTTCTCGCAGTTAAAGTATTGCTAACTTAATCTTGATTGTACCGTAGGCACGTTTCTCCCCTCCCACCGCGTGTTACTTCACATACTTGCCGTATCAGGAATCTTACAAAACTGCGGAGACTTGTTTGATAAGGTACGTTTACGGAGTCCGCAAGGTGAACCACATGACGATAACTCTGCCTGCAAATATATCAATATGCATCACTTCGTGTCGTAGCCTTCAGAAGCAATCGCGTGTTGCTGCAGTACTCCTTACACCCAGAATGTTTAACTTTGACGACCCTTTGATGAAATAAATGAAATACAGAAGAGTGTTATGAACAGGGGTAATTTGCGTGTTTGAAATAATGAAACATGCGTCAAAAGTTTTAGTCAGTCTGAAAGAAACATGCCAATTTAGAGAACTAGGCGTAATTGGGGATTCGGGTGTGGGGTGTGGATTGGGTTTGGTTCGCTCCAGTGGCGGGTCCTTGTCAATGTGGAGGTGACGAAATTTGGGGGATTTATTGACTAGCTGGGAGACTGTTAGCTTTTCAAGGATTCTGCATGTAGCTGAAAACGTCAGTTACGCCTTCTTAACGTACTAAGTGCTGTAATTAAACAGGGATGGTTGCGATAGGAAAGACATGCAGTACGAATGTGGGAAACACTTGTGCCCGAAGTTCAAACAATGCTGTGTTCGTGAAACGTCATGGATAGCAAACATTAGGAAGACCGAAGTGAAGATGGAGTATGACGAGCTGGGAAAATAGCTTGTGAGGATGTAACCGGAGTGAACAGTCTAGGTCAATGGTTCCCAAACTTTTTCGGTCTACCGCCCCCTTGGTTCCATATACACACTCACAGCGCCCCCCTACCTTTTTTTAAAAAAACATTTATCCGCTTTTGTTTCCACTTTTATTTTATATTTAAAAAATCGTTTAAATAAAATTATAAGACTTAAACTTAATGTTTTAAGTGTTAATTAATAAATTAAAATTTATTATATTTTTTATGATTAACAATAATTTATCTAGCAATAGCTTATTAAAAAGCAATATGTGCTTGAATAAGATTCACAAATTAAAATACTAAGAAATTTAGTTCATTTTTTATTTTTAACACAAAAATTACTTTATTTGAATTTTATTATAAAAATAAATGCACTACTTGTATACTAGCGCCCCCCTGTGATAATAACAGCGCCACCTTCCACCTCTCGTACATATTAGCGCCCACCTCGGTAATCCCACCGCCCTCCAGGGGGCGGTACCGCCCACTTTGGGAACCACTGGTCTAGGTGAACAGTGTTTGTTGTAGTGGCGATGAACCTTCGGTGTATGTAGGTCACGTAACTTATGGACTTGAGCAGATTGTCACATCGTTTTGTCTCGGTTCTCAGTAGCACGCTGTAGTCTTTATTTGACTAGTGCTGTCTACATAATAATAAAGACAGTATGCTGTTGTGGATTTGCGGCTCTGTGCTTTAGCGCAAACGATGAGAAGGAATCGCACGCCGCCGGCTCTTCGATATCAAGAAGAATCTGCTGAGTAATTTGTTTTATACAACCGTTACCTACTTGCGAAACAGCTCGTGTTACAGTGAAGGTCGGTGTTTATTACGCAGCGTTCCCTGCTGGTCACTAAGGTGTTAAAACAGCAAATCATCTGAAAGCTGTACTGCGTATATTGAATTACAACTGAAATAAAAATAGGTCCATGTCACAGAAATTGGTGTTACAGTCTTACTGCTTTGCTTTACAGATTGTATGAGAACACTGGGCACAAAAAAGACCGGTTTCATATATGTATATATGTATATGATTGCAGATTCTGGGCACGGGACGCCTTTGTCATTTTTGTGTTGGATTGATTGTTCAGGTTTGAATGCTCATATGTTTGGGATGGAACTTGTCGAGCCAAGCCAAGCCGTCGGGTTTTGTAATTCTGCGTAACCTGTTAGTGGTTCAGCAGAGGTGTGAACTGTGTCGCTTAACATCTCGTCGCCTGGAGTTGTGGTCCGTTCAGTGTGTTCCACATTTGCATGTTGTTCCCATGTGACTTGTTATGTCCAAGGTGTGCTGCTTTTGTGTCTGTCGACTTCAAGATGTGTGATTACAAGTTGAATACCAAGTTAATTTAGGTATGGCCTATTGATTTGAAGTGACGTCAGTACTTGCTTCCTCGCGAATAAGTTTTCAGAATGTGTGTGTCAGAGGTTATGTAATTGCAGCAGTGATGAAGCACGGATAAGTTGCGGATCATTGTGAATGTCTTTTGGGCCAAAGGAAAATCACGTGAGATCTGCGCTCTTCTGGGATATTACACAGCATTGAATGGTAGTTCTATACCGACGTTTCGGGAAAACCTATCGGTCCCATCTTCAGGGATCAAGACTTGGACTTCTTGACCCTTGAAGATGGGACCGATAGGTTGTCCCAAAACGTCGGTACAGAACTACCACTCTACGCTGCGTAATATCCCAGAAGAGGGAAAATCTTATCTACATCACGGCGGAAGCCTGAAATCAAGCATGAAATAACATGGATCTCATAATAATCTTGATTCTGGTGCAGGCAGTTTGACGATGTCTTCGGACAATTTAATACCAATTTGAGTCGGGTGGATTACCATGTTGGACTAGTCGCGTAGACTGATTTCTGTCCTAGTACTTCGGTTTTCCATGCTGATAAGTTAGCATTATCCGCCATAACTCTTACTGCCACAGATGTTAGATGACTAGGTAGCGTGTAATCACAACCCTTGACCCAGGTAGACTGCAAGGGAGTCACTATTCGAACCGGCGAACAGATTGTCGATGTGTAGTGATGGACAGCCCTGCTTCTTATTCGGAAAGGTTTCTGGTTTGAATCTTGGATGACAATATTCATGAGTGTTGTCAGTCTGCCGAGATACATTACTTGTGTGCAGGGCTGTATACTCGTGTTTTCGTTACGATGACTGCGCAAGGCAACTCAGCGTCACATATGTACTTCTGTCACTGTCCTGTGTTGGGTGTACCGTTTGTATCACAACCAGGATCGTCTCTCTCAGACCGAGCACGCGTTAGTCGAGACGCAACTGTACGTGGTCAACGGAAGCGGAACGTAGCTCTTAACAAATTAAAGTAGGCCCGGGAGATTCCGTATTTTTACCGATTCAGTATTTATTGTCATAATGCCGTTCTTAGTCGCGCCCGCAAAATTGTGAAAAGCGACTGTAAGCTTCGTGTCTGTCTCCGTCCGCGTGGAACAACTCGGCTCCCACTGGACGGATTTTCATGAAATTTGGTATTTGGAGATTTCTCATAAGTTTGTTGAGACAGTTCAAGTTTGAGCAAAATCTGACAAGAATAAAGGGTACTTTACATGAAGATATATGTACATTTATGATAATGTCTCGCTGAATTATTCTTAGAATGAGAAATGTTTCAGACAAAAGTTGTAGATAGAATCAAAATACACATTTTATGTTCAATAACTTTTTTCCGAAAATTGTGCAGTTTATGAGATAATGTGGAAAAATATGGTAGAGCCAGACAGACCACTTATGACACTGTAATACGGCGCATGCGCATTGCATGCTGGACAACTAAGGCTACAAACACACACTCAGGATAAGTTATTGCTTTTCCACGGTAACAGTGGTTACGCGAAGGCGCCTCAATGTTACGTCTATACGCACATTGCCTGTCTTGTTCGTTTCACTTTCGTGTAAGCTAACCAGCTGACACAGTTTCGATAACAAACAGTTAACGCTCAATCTCCCCAAGATATTTGGCAACATTGGTCTCTATGTGCCCACTTTCAAGTGTTTATGTATGATGTATTTAGTTTGAACCCTGTTGTCGGCGGCGGGGTGAGTTTGAACGGCTTATGCTAGTGTTGCGCGCAGCGCCGTGATGGTGGGCAGGCAGCTCGGCGTGAGAATTCGGAGCCACCGCCCATCGGAGGAGACTGAGGCCAGACCAGACCAGTTGTACGGGGAGGAGGAATGCAGACACCCTTGGTGCGAATTGGAGGTGCCCCTAGGTCTGTGTGGTCTCTGTCGGTCATTACGGTTATTCCAAAACAAACTGATAAGGACAGGCCCTTACGCGAAATGGAAGAACTTACCACATAACGATAAAATTAGAGGTTTATACTGTTATTGTACTGTTGTTACAAGTATGGGTAAATCAAGGAGTTTACGATGGGCTTGACACTTTAAGTCTGCAAATTTGGAGGTTAGCTGCTGGGAGTACAGGTGCGAAAATATGAGGTAACATTAAAATGACTGTGAGGACATGACACTGTACTTAGTTGAATCAGTGTAACGGTCTAATATTAGTGGTCGTAAACGTGTGTAGTTTGTTACCACACACTTAATTCCATTACTTCGATTTCGCGAAACATCTGGAATATCGCAGTCGAAGCTGTGCGACTGTTTTAAATTCAAGTGCGTTAATATTACATCCCGTATTGTCTTACGGCCAACTTCTATAGACCACAGATAACGAGATGATACCCGCGGGATGGTAAGAGTGTCTGGCTGCGGTGCGGGGGACTGCCGGCAGAAGGAGGGGACATTACTGGCCCGCTATTGGTAGGAGCGACAGCCTGTTGTACTATTACACACAGACTTAAAACATCAAGAATTTCAAGCAGCGTGCTTTGAGTGATTGCATTTTGCAATTGCTTTCAGGATGGGTAGTAGCAACTTATCATACGTTACGAAATCTTGCGCATGCCCAACTGTGGCTTCCTAGCAGGTATCATCTCCTGGTATGTGGACAGTATTTTCGGCGAATCCAAGTTTCCAAGTCTCACACATGTACGTTCTGAATACGTTAGTAAATAACTAGGAAATGCGAGATTTGAAGTTCTCATACTGATGCTGCTGAATGTTCGGATCTTCTGGGGTTTTGCGCTTTGTTAATTGGTAAATAGTTACCTTTCTTTCCGAAGGCTTGTAGTTCCTTCGCCTTTAGGGACAAGCAGTCTCAGAATAATCTTGTTTGTCGACAGCATGCGACTGCAAGAGGAATCTTCTTAGAGTGCCAGACCTTGAAGCCAAGGGCAGTACGTTCCTTCGAAACGTCGATAACTCTTTACCGACACGGCGGTACATCCCGGAAGACTTGAATCGTTTTCAAGAAAGTATAGCCTTATTGTTTTAAGCCATCGAGCAAAACCCGAATATTAGTAACTTAATGTGACACTGTCTATTTCAGCCGCTTGTCAGTTATTCTAAACGTCTGGAGATGTCTGCCATTGGGATTCCCCGGGCGACGGCAGTCTAAGAAAAGATGAGTGCCACGTGACCTACTTTTATTTCTGTCCGTCGATGACAGTTTTCAGTTTACCGACTTGGAGGCGCAATGTACATATGAAAGCAAACAGTTCCTCAAATGGAACAATGGCGGGTGAGAGATTCCATCGGCATATGCGCAGTAGAGTGTAAAGCAATTCTTCTGTCCTAAAAACAATCAAGTGGCTTAGTTTTCTCGGCCTTCTAGATCTGTATCTTCCATGTTTGCTGCCAATAAAGTTCTGTGCGGCTGGTTAACTAGGCGCCATGTATACAGAATGGCGTCTGAAGAAGGCTGGTTGTGTTTCTCCGTATTAAAGGCGCACGTAAATTCCGTTTGCTATATTGCATTTGTGTGGGTTGATGGACGCATGAAGGTAAATTGTGGGAAATGCCTTGCAAGAAGTCGTACCTTTTATAGTGGTATTCGTTTCACGGAGTGCTTGTATTAAAAAAGAACATGACACAAATATTTCTACTGAATCACCATACAGTGTATATGTTACCGCTAATGTGCGTAATTTCGTTAGTGTGTAGAATATCTGGTTATTTAATATAACGAGAGATTTTATTCAGAGTGTGGAATGAGGATAAAAATGAATGCTTTAACAACGTACTTCATACTACAACCGAAATTAACCTAACCTAACAGACGCTAACGTAAGGTAGGTAAGGTAAGGTAAGGTTATCTTCGGTTACATTCAGTTGCTTAAGGTTACATTACAATGTGGTAGGGTTGGTATTGTATGAAATAAGTAGTTCAAGTGAGGAATCGTTGCTCATTCTAAGCTCTAACTGTGGTCGGTGCGTCGTTCTATGAAATGACTAGTTATTGTGTGGAATAACTAGTTATTGTGTGGAATAACTAGTTATTGTGTGGAATAACTAGTTATTGTATGAAATAAGTAGTTATTGTGTGGAATAACTAGTTATTGTATGAAATAACTAGTTATTGTGTGGAATAACTAGTTATTGTATGAATAACTAGTTATTGTGTGGAATAACTAGTTATTATGTGGAATAACTAGTTATTGTATGAAGTAAATAGTTAAAGTATACATTGGTTCCTTTTCTGTGGTGTAACTAGTGTCGCGTTTTTTTCTTTATTTTGACTGAGGTAGGCTCGTTATTCTATGGAATAACTAGTTATTCTATGAAGTAACTTGTTAAAGTGCTGAATGGTTTCTCTTTCCATTCTTTAAGTGGGGTCGGATCGTTATTGTATGAAACACCTAGTTCAAACCTTCGATGGTTTCTCATTCCATGCTTATACTGCAGTCAAGTCATTATCTTGTGAAATAAGCAGTTACAATGTAGAATGGATCGTTATTGTATACCCGAACGGGATCCGGGTCGTTATGCTATAAAATAACTAGTTAAACTGTTGAACAATCTCTCATGCCGTGCTTTAACTTTGGTTATATAAATACACGCTACCCCGTCTAACACAGCACTGTTTTTTAATTTCGTTTTAACGCGACATGTTTCGATCGTTATCGATCATCATCAGGCGTGTTATACAAATTCTTAAAAAAACAAGGTAAAATGTTGCTATTTGTGAGATCTCTCAAATGTCACAATGTATATGTTACAATAAGATTGTAACGTTGATAGAATATGATGTGTCTGTTAAGTTGTGCTTATCACTGTAGTGATTTTTTATGGTTTTTATGGTGCTAGTTCCTAAGTGACGGTTGTAGCGTTACAACGAAATTCAAAAAGGGTTGTGTTAGGCGGAGTAGGGTGTATTTGTACAACTGACTGAACACAACGGAATGGATATCGTTAAATTAAAATTAAGTTTAACTGTGGTGCTTTCGTTGTAGTAAAGAGCAACTAGTGGAGGTGCTTGGTCCTTGACTTTACACTTTACCTGCCTATTTTCGTTACTTTGCAGAATAACTAATCAATTTTTTTTTTTGGACAAAAACCATATCTGCTTCAAACCCACTAACAGCCCGACATCATACGATGACAGCTATCTGAAGCCTCTAGCCCAGTGGTTCCCAAAGTGGGCGGTGGGATTACCGAGGTGGGCGCTAATAGGTACGAGAGGTGAAAGGGAGCGCTGTTATTATCACAGGGGGGCGCTAGTAGACAAGTAGTGCATTTATTTTTATAATAAAATTCAAATAAAGTAATTTTTGTGTTAAAAATAAAAAATGAACTAAATTTCTTAGTATTTCAATTTATGAATCTTATTCAAGCACATATTATTTTTTAAATAAACTATTGCTAGATTAATTTTTGTTAATTATAAAAAATATAATAAATTTTAATTTATTAATTAACACAAAACATTAAGATTAACTCTTATAATTTTATTTAAACGACAATTTTTTAAATATACAATAAAAGTGGAAACAAACGCGCATTTATGTTTTTTTAAAGAAGGAAGGGGGGCGCTGTGGGTGTGTATATGGAACCAAGGGGGCGGTGGACCGAAAAAGTTTGGGAACCACTGCTCTAGCCCTTTCAGTTTGACGTATGTTCGGATAATAATTAATGCAAATGTAATTCCTTAATAATGAGAATCGAATTCCGCGCATTTCTTAAAAGTAATGTCGGTACCACAGTCAGGTTTTTCATTGACGTTCTTTCATTTTTCAAAAACAATGATGAGCCGTAAACATTAAATTATAATTAGTTGTTATATTAAATTTTACTAGTAAGCAATAGTAATTTTAATCCCATAATCGCTTAATATAAAGTTTTTCCTTGAAAAAATAAAGAATGTTTGATTTTCACAACTGGTTTGTCGCCCTCGCACGTTTTAGAGATTTTCAAATGGCCCTGATGAAACGACAGGTTGCTCTGCACTGCTCCAAACGATTAACTTGTTGGCGTATTTTTAACCCCCAAACCATGTTTCCCTGTCATTCGTTGAACTCTCCACCGACGCAATGACCTTGCATGTCGATTTCTTTAAAACAAATTTCATTAAAATCAACGACAAAGTTAAAATAATTATACTCGTTCTACTTCCCGAAACTACAGACTGTCGTGGGTAATTATACGTATTGCTTCCCTCTAGCCGCACGCCACTCATTGGAGGCTCTTCAGTGCGTTTCCGAGAAGTTAGCGATTTTTATTGAGAGTACCTGTACTTAATTGTTGTAAGTTTTCAGGCTACCGCGGCGGGCGTTGCTCAGATGGTGGTCTGCTGGGTTGTTACGCCGTGTAGGATGATGAGTTTGTTATGATATTTCGGAGGAACAGCCTGCCTCCATCTTCAGGTTGACAACTTATGTGATATCTGTTCCCTTTCCGTAGCTCCGATTGGCCACAATACTTGCAAGCTTTCTATGTAGTCGACACATTTTCTCCTCCCAGTCACTTGAGCAGCCACCTGAAAATAATTCAGTCACCCTGAAGATGGATGGCGAGAGCTGCTACGCAACGTCTTGACAGATTTACCCTAAACTACGTAAGAACCCGGGAGACGATCATTTCAAACATAAAGTACTTACGATTGCCCCGAGAAGATACGGCAACTTTTCCGACGTACCTGTTTAGCGGATGGATCTAAGTAGACACGGTGCTGACTCACTCATTGGAAATGAACGAAACGCCCTGCGTTCAATATGGCGACTGCGCGCTCTTTAGTTGGGTTGCGGGTTCGATCCGCGTCTCGTGCTAAACATGTGTGACTGGTATGGGGAAGTCTTTTCGTCTTTTCGCAACTGTAATTTAAAACAAACCCGGAAGCATGTGTGACCGTACAAAGAAAACAGTAGACCTTGGTGAAAGTGATTTCTTAGAAATTATGGACATTAATTTAGGAGTAAGTCAGAGGTGCCCAAATTCACGTACGTATGCGACATTTATGGAGACGAAATTTTAAGGAAATGGGGAAGAGAAGACACGGGCGTGAAACCTGATGGAGAACATGCTTTTTGCAGACTTCCGGGTCGTTATGCATAAATCAGAGGAATGTTTGCAAATATTGCTCTTTCAAAGTTTTGGTGACCAATTCGACACGAATATTTCCAAAACAAAAACAGAGGCGATGGGTTTAAAGGAAAGCAAAAAGGTATAAGGTAAAGCTATTCAATTACAGGCCCTTAGGGTCCAGGAGGTTGAGGCTCCCAGATTTCAAGACAACCGGCACATGAAGGTGGTAGGGGTGTCAGCCCTACGCACCGGCCGCCTTTACCCCCCCCCCCCCCCCCCAAAGGAAATATTCCTGGGATTCATTTCCGTTAGAGGTTGAGTCGACCCCAGGGACATAGTGCGGCCGGATAAATTATGTGAATAAAAAATTCCAATGACACCATTTTTTTTAACACACATGCCCACGGCGGGATTTTTTTTTTTCTTGTCCCGTTTTTTCCTTTGATCCATTTTTGTACTTTTAAATCCTTCCGTCCTTCATGTCACTTTACGTTCCATACTACTGTCCTAATACAACAAACACAACACAAACGTCTATGCCCCCGGTGGGATTCGAACCCACAATCCCAGCAAGCGAATGGCGACAGACCCACGCCTTAGACCGCGCGGCCACTGGGATCGGCCGATCGGAGAATCGAACCCGCGTCCTTCCGGCCTGTAGCGCAGTACCTCAACCAACTACACCACCGCGTGCTCCCTAGTTTTTTTTTTTTAATTGTGTGAGGTTTATGATGTCACTCACTTAGTTGTCTTAGTGACTGTCTTATTGACTTTTCTTGGTTTATGGTCTCAAGGTGTGAACTTTCTGGGTTGCTGAGATATGCAATTGTATTTGAATCTGGATGGGCCCTCCTCGGGTACTGCACGCGAACCTCATACGTACATAGCTGTCTGTCTGTCCGTGAGAACTACTCGCATTGCTGCTACTGCTGCGTCTTCGGTCGTTGCTCTTTTTTAACCAATGCGACGGCTACACCTCCTCTGTAAATATTATTCCTAATACCAGTCGGCCGAACTCGTGTTTGCTTTTGTTGTTGTTCCCACGTTCATTTGTTGTGTCTGAAAAATCTCATTTGTTCTTTTGTAACTGCTAGAAACGTCTTAATTTGGCTTTTATGTCTTCTTGGAGTTTATCACCCCCTCTAATTAACAAGTTTCGAAGGGTTTTTGTTTCTGTCCAGTTTTCTCCATCCAGGATAAGATAAGTGGGATGGTTTATTGGGTCGGCGTATTCAAACAGACGTCTGTGTTACAAAAATACTCACCGTAACGTAACGTAACGTAATAAAGGTCTTTTAAAAGGAGCAGACTTCAGTGTTTTCAAACGGCCTGAGTATCGTTCTGAAATACGTTTTTTTTTTTTTGCCATTTATCGGGTTTCTGTTATCTGTTTTCCTAAGTTTCACGTAGAACTTCGGTAGACACGTCACGCCTTCACATGATAATTTCACAGCCCAACATGTCTTCACAGTACGGTGTTTTTTGTGTCACGTCTTTAGCTATAATACTGATCTCAGCACGATCTTCCAACAACGCCACCTCTTTAGAATCCTTCGTTCCAGTTTTCTTCGATCATCGCGGTGCCACCGAGAAAGGTGGCTCAAGGGATGGCGCTTCTGAGTTATATGTGGGAGGTGACCGTTTCGAATCTCGGTCGGCACACCGACTGCTCTGACTCAGACCTTTCGTGGTTTTTCTCAGTTTCGTCAGGGTACTTCCGGAATAGTACATTAAAGTAGGTCACTGTCGCTTTTTTAGACATGCTTTCTGGCTCGTAAGTCAGGACCAACCAGTCATTCGTCGCTATATATAGTATGAGTTGCTGACGGCGTAGTTAAACTGCAAGGGAACACGATTTGTGTCCACGAACATTTCGATCAGATTTCTTAGAACTGCTTTCTACTGACACTTGTGCATGTTCGTAGAATTATACATTTGTAGCCTCTTTAAGTTTTAATCTGCACTTTAGTTTTTATGGCATTACTGTTGCATTACAACTTGGATGACAGTGGCTAAACTAACTAACTCCATAGAGCAGAGTCCTTCTTGAGAAGCTAACAGGTCGTCAGTTAGTCAAGAAATTCCCCGCGTTTTATGGAATCCGAAAGTTTATTACCGCTCTCACAAGAGCCCGCCACCTGTCCCTATCCTGAGCCATATCAATCCAGTCCATGCCCCCCATCCCACATCTTGAAGATCCATTTTAATATTATCCTCCCATCTACGCCTGGGTCTTCCAAGTGGTAAGTGACCCTGACCTATACAGGCTCCTTACGTTCCAAGTTCCAAATCTCATGTTCCTTGTCCGTTGCTTAAGTCGTACCAAAGAATCAGTCCAGGTCCGAGGCTCTGTATAGTGTTTCGTAACATGGCAATTTTTTACGGTGAGGAGTTGTTAGCACCTCGCCCAACCCCCAAGCTGGAGGACCGGATGACAGTGGCTGCGATATATAAAGCGTTTCGGCGAGGTTGGGGGGGGGGGGTGTAATATGTCGGCGAATTTTCAAAATAATTATTTTTATGCAAAAAATACATAAAACCAATGCGTTAAACGTCAAACTAGTGGGTTTATTGTAGGATGTCACGGTTCTGTTTCGTTAATTATAACATGTTACTTGCAGTTACGTTACGCTATGTTTGAGCCGATCTAAACGTTAACTGCCTTTAAATAACACAAAGGTGGGCAGGCAGACCTCCCGGTTTACTCTTCTTTAGATGAACATGGTTGATATTTATTGGTTGCTTTTAAGATACTGCTACGATTCGTGGTTTCCTCAACACAGAAGGAATCTGTCTGCAGGGGTTGCCAAGGCAAGGTAGATCAGATGGCCCATTTTGGTGTTAACAGACCTGGCATTGTAAGTCGACCTGCCTTTTTTTGCTGTTATTCGCATTTCCTTGTATAGCTTTGTAGAAAGTTTTGACTCGGCATAAGAGTGCGGTTTCTGTTTAGTGTGCTTGTCTTGACATCAGATTGTTCGGCTTTGTATCAAGCACAAGTTTGCTTTTCGTTAAATTGTAAAGCTTTGTGTCACCGAGAAGCACGTTTGGTGTTATTTTGGAAGATTATTTTTTTTTTTTTGTGAAATTATGTGCTTTAAAGTCGACCTCGGTGGACTAGTGGTTAGCGTGCTCGCCACTGGACCCAAGGTTCACGGGTTCGATCCCGACCGAGGTCGATGGATTTTTAAGAGTGATAAAAATCCGGAGCACCACTTCCTTCGGAGGGGAAGTAAAGCAGTCAGTCCCATGTCGTAGATTTACGGCATGTAAAAGAACCTTACGGGCATGAATAGAAATGTTTCGTAAGCAAAATTCAACCCCAATTTCTCACCCAAGTCTCCTGACTGCCTGCCAGATGGCTCTGGCGGTCACATCGGGATCGATAGAACAGCAGCGCGGCCAGTTGGCCAGTCACCAACTGCCACGAATGCGCACGACCCAGTAACCTCGGAAAGAGGAGGCCCGAGCCCATATAGGGCTGTTGAGCCATGGTTATTATTATTATTATTATTATTATTATATGTGCTTTAAATAGTATCAACCTAGCGCTGATGTCAGCCCCTTTGGAGATTAATACATCAACAACAACGCCCGACACGACACATTTCACAAGCTCCATCAGGACGAGATCTCTTCGGATCATTTACGATCAAGACAGATGTTTGTGGCATGCCCCATGCAGAGTGTAAACAACTGCGAAGTCACACCTGGAACGGTTCGATTTTAATATTATAATATTACAACATTGTATTGCTTGTTACCTTCTGTGTTTTAGAATTTTATATTCTAATCATTCCAATAAGGGCGACGTAACACCTGGATTGGTGTGCTGGCCTTGTTACTACTTTGTTCTGAATAACTCCCTGATGATGGCACGCCGGTGCCGAAACATGTAGGAGTTTTATACATTTTTATGAGTGTATTTTATTAAGTGCATAAGTTGGTTGACGTATTAATTGTAAGAATATGCACGGTGTGAGTAACATAAAATTTGCCTTCGGAGATTATTTTGACAGCATTTAGGTGTTAATATATTACTTCGTATGTCATTTAACGATTATTGTCAACACTGATTGAGAGTAGAATGGCCCTAAGCGGCGAATCGGTGTAAAAGTTGGCTGTTAAGGTATTTGATTGGAGAAGGCGAGGATAAACACTACGCTCGTAGGTAGGCGGTCCTCCAGTTCGGCTTTGTAGTTTCTCAAATAGAAGCAAAAGTCAGTATCGCTGTTCTGGTCATTGGTATGAACAGAGTCCGTAGTGACAAGGAGTTTGGGCACTCCTGCTGGCTGACAATAGTGAGTTGAATTATGTGGAGGGCATCAGACCGCTTCATGTGTCTGTGTGGCCAGTCGGGTCGCACCTGAGGCGCTCCGTCCGCTAATCACCGGAATGTTCTGGAATAGAGTCATTCATCGACTGGGAGGCCTCACCTATTGTCTTGAACGTGATTGTGTTAAACCCTGCCCCCTTCACCAGGATGAATGTGTAGTGTAGCAGTTGTCTACTTTACCCTTATTTCTTCCTTTGCTCGTTTCGATTTCTTTAATTTTTTTTTCATTTGTTTTGCTTTTTTTATCTGCTTTATAACTGTCATAACTGGAAAATACATTCTCAATATATGTGCCGTATCTTCTGTCATTTAGTAAAAAAAAAAACTGCATTTACTCACACCATCCATACATACATAATTAATTAATTTCAGTATCGTGTTCAATCGGTGGGCCAGGATAGCTCATTCTGTATAGCGACTTGCTATGGGCTGGACTGTCCGGGGATCGAATCCCGGTGGGGGCGAAATTTTCAGCACCCGTCCAGACCGGCCCTGGGGGCCTACCCAGCCTCCTGTACAATGGGTACCGGGTCATTCCCGGAGGTAAAGCGGCCGGGGCGTGGCGTTGACCACCCACCCCCATTTAGCGCCGAGGTTAAAGAAAGAGTAGAGCTATACCTCTGCTCTCCTTCTGGGCCTTCATGGCCTGTTCTAGGGTGAACTTTACTGTCGTGTTCAATCGTATTTAGTAGTTGGTAAGGTAAAGGTAAAGCAATCCCATTACAGGCCTGGACAGGCCCTTAGGGTTCCAGGAGGTTGAGGCTCCCAGATTTCTAGACAATCGGCACATGAAGGTGGTAAGGTTGTCAGCCCTACGCACCGGCCGCCTTTACCCCCCAGGAAATATTCCTGGTACTCATTTCTGTTAGAGGCTGCAGCCTGTGCAGCCGAAAGGATTAAGTCAATGAAAAATTCCAATCACACCATCGGGAATCGAACCCGCGACCTTCCGGCTTGCAGCGCAGTGCCTCAACCAACTGCGCCACCGCGTGCCCCCATTTAGTAGTTGGGGTGTTAAGAAATGACAACTGTCAACGTATTTGACAAGATAAGTTGCATAGAAGTAACGTAATGTTACGTAGTTGTTTCATATTATCGTGAAAGTCTTCAAAGTGTGGCACTGGACAGGTTTAGAGGTACGGTGTGTCTTATCTCGGCACAGAATAAAGGGAAATGCTCCGAGATACGATCCTGTAGTCCTTGAAATATCCCACAGTCTAACCATCAGTAGACAAAACTATTATAAGCTGTTCAGAGTATGTGAAAGCCCCTCACCTCCCCTGTCTTCTTACACCCCCCCCCCCCCCCCCCCCCGAGTTCTGTTGTATTTAGGTGAACAATTTTTCGGATCTTTTCAGTAAGAGAGAGATGGGGGAACGAAACCGCAGCCGGCCTGCAGGCCACTGCCTGCGTCTTGTTATTACAAAGCATCGGCACCTTTTATTAGGAAAGACCTCAGCTCCGCCCACTTTGTGTGCAGTTCTTCTTTTCTTAACAAGCTGCCCCACGCCGAAATTTCACGGTGGGTGGTGAGTCTGACGTTCTGAGAAGTTCCCGTCCTTGTCAAGTGTAGGCGAAATTGTGTTATCGTGATGAAGGTTTTACATTCGCGTGCTGTATGACTGGCTCGCGGTATTTCGGGCACTCTTCAGCTGCCGAGCAAGAATAACGACCGCTTTTGTACGTCGTTAAAGATCGGAATGTGCAGTGCGAAATTTCTGGTTTCCGCTGCGGTGTAATTGAGCTCTTCGCTCTTATGGGATGTTAAGCGTAGTAGGTTGTTAGTTTGTTACCAACGTTTCGGAACAACCTATCGGTCCTGTCTTCGTAGGTCAAGCTGTAAAAAAAAAAATTATTCTTGAAGGTCGCTCCTAGAGGATACAGTGCGTAAGCATTACTTCCTGAAGGGCGCTGACTGCACTAGCCAGTTCCGTGGCTTTCCTCGTGCAGTTAGTTGAGCACTCGAAATACCTAATCAATTAGTGGCTGATTAGGTACATGTTGCTGGACTACGCAAGTCTGTCACCGTGTCAGCACAAACATCTGTTCATATCTTGATCCATTTGAATTCATTCCGCATTTACGGTAGTGTCATCGGAGTAATTTCGTCTGGTAAAGTTTCTGGATCAGCATTTTGAATGCAGTTTCCCCATATGCTACCCCCCCCCCCCTTCCCATATGTTGTGCTTTGACCTCCTTCCCCTCCCATAACACTATCGTGTTGCTTCATCAGTGGCGTTAGTAGATCACGTATTTACTTAGACCGGGAATTGTTATCCGCATTCACATTGGGATCAGATTTTGGAATCTTGAATATTGATTGAGCGCGTGTTATTTGTATTTTGGTATGATTGCTGAAGCCTTGCGATTGACTGATTCTTTATCCAAGCAGTCGTAACGAATATCCAGGCGGTATGTTTTTAATCAAATCCCACATTATATAGGACCTGTATGTACGACAGGCGTTCGCCGTGATTTTATTTTCTGTTTCGGACAAGTGTTACGTTGAAGCTTCTAAGGTGATCTTTAAAAACATTCGGGGTTGTACTATCAGAGACGCTTTCGTTTCTGATATTGAAAACATTCAGCAGTTACAAATTTTGTCTGTATAATCTTTGTGGCCCCCAACAGTCTTTAGCCTACTGACCTTGCCGTGGGTCAAGCTATTAGTCGCTGGCCTTACCGCGGAAACCAGTCCTTGTGGCATTTTTGGTGTACAAAGTGTCACTGGGAGGGATTCTCTCCGAGCACTTCGGTTTTGTTCTGTCGGTACATTCTGCCAGTGCGCCTGACTCATTCATTCGTCACCGACGCTATAGAATATTAGCAATTGACATGGTAATTAAACAGCACGCTTCAATGAAAGTCGCGTATGTCTCTTACCAAGTTTCAAAACGACGTCATGTTTGTTCTTTAAGAGGAACTCACATTACGTGGAGTTTTGGAAAGCAGGGTGTGAAGCAGAGTTGATGAATGAGTGCCTAATAGGATGTGGCGCTACTGAATCAGCGGAAACGGCAGTGTGGTAATAGCGTCCCAGATCTGAGTGAAACGCGCTAGTGCGTGTGTCCATCAGCTGATTCATCGGATCAGTTTTGAATGAACATGTCACGGAAGGTGGCACACATTTCTCAATGAAATGTCATTCAGGTATTTCCCCTGGAGGTTTGTGCGCACTGAGGAACTGTCAGTAAAGTACTCGTATCGTCATTGTAGAGAGGATTATCTTAAAACTTGCAGTGACGTAGGTCTGGTATAAAATGTGTGGTAAGGTAACGGTAACACGTATGGTTTATATTATATTGTTTATACCGTGTATGTTATCGTAAGTCTAATATAAGCCAACAAATACACAGATTATATGACATGTAACAAATATATATTCAGACCCCTACATTGTTTCAGCAAACGAGTTGCCATCTTCAGGGGTTTTTAGTAGAAAACTACAGGAATTTTTACATCCAAGTATACACAATATGGTTACAATTACTGGTTTTGAAAAATTTTACAGAACATACATATGTCATGGTCATAATTCATAGATGTAAATGTACAATATTTTAAGTTAAAAACGATAAAACACTATACCTCTGGTGCAAGCGGTAGTTGTAAATAAATATTACACCTTAAAAGCCCAGAATATAAAGTCATGTACATAGTTCACGTATGTAGGGGTTTCAGATATATTTTGTGTATGTCAATAATCTTGTGCATTTGTTGGTTGATATTAGCTTTGTATGATTTATGTTCAGGAGACATGTGGCAGAAATCTGGGCCGAAACACTTGGCATCCTGAGAATTTATCATGGGGTTCATCTCTTTTTCTAGGTGACTGACTGTTGTGGTTTGCTATAAAACTGAACACAGCTCTTTTTAGATCACCACATATAATTATCGTCCAACCTAACAGACGTCGTTGCGTTGCGGTGCATATAGGTTACACGAACATGTAAGAATGTGTGAAATGCACCGGGTGACTGCTGTCTTTAATAGTTATGTAATGTAAGGAAATTTTGTCGCATATTTGGATTTGCGTGTTAGGTAGATGGTACTGCAGTAGTGCTGACGTGACTAGAACTGTCAGTGTCAGAAATGACAAATGACTGCTTTTAAGAGGAATCCTTCCTTGCATAGGTAGATAATGACTAACAAATAGAGAGTGAGAGACATTTTTATTTAACGACACTGTTATTTACAAACGTTATGTAGCGTCGATGGTAGCGGAATGAAATGTGAGTATGGAGCATTGTTGGAATTATACTGGCAAGTGACAACCTAAACACTAGGAGAAAAGTCGATATCATTACCACTTTGTACACCACAAATTCCACATGCAATGGCCTGGCCTCTGCTGTGAGAGGTGTACTGAATCCTTGATTTAATAATACTATAAGTATAATGACGCCGATCCCAGTGGCCGCGAGGTCTAAGGCGTGGGTCTACGGCAGCTCGCTTGCTGGGATTGTGGGTTCGAATCCCGCCTAGGGCATGGATGTCTGTCTCTTGTGAGTGTTGTGTGTTGTCAGGTAGAGGTCTCTGCGACGAGCTGGTCCCTCGTCCATAGGAGTCCTACCGAGTGTGATGTGTCTAAAAGTGTGATCGTGAAGCCTCGAAAAATGAGGCGGCCTAGGCCCCCTAGGGGCTGTCGAGCCATTGGAAAAAAAATACCTGGGTCAGCAGAGTGACGATCGCCAAGTTTGATTGGAACTTTGGTATTTTCAGGTTCTTTTTTTCTTGTTTTTTCCCCTATAAAGCGCACGACTTGAGAGCACAGAGGTTTAGTCATGTCCGTCCATTTGCTACTGGATGTCACATGTGAAACTGTTGACCGGATTTAGGTTGAACCTTGTATGCTGGTGTCTACATTAAAAGTGCCAGGGAAACGTAGTTTTCTTTTATGTTTGTTCAATGTAACTCAAAATTTCCTTTGCGTGATGTCGACATTGAACTGTATTGATGTTATGTAACTGCACTCGTTGTGCAAAACATCAAGTAGCCTCAGGAACGTACACAACTTACGTTTGAACAGTTTTTTGATAAGGTGCATATTTAAGGGATGTTAAGGGGAAGAAATCCGTGAGTTGATACCTGTAATGTTATCAGTAATTGCAGTAAATGAAGTGTAATGTATGTCAGGTACACGAATTCGCCAAGAACGTGTTTGTAAGGTGTCTATATTCGTTACCTCTAAAAAATGTATGTACTCCATTAGAGTGATGGAGGACACCATGCCCCTACCGCCCTCATCACCACCCCTGGGTGCAGGACGGCGGTTGGTGCTATCCAGCGCAACTGAGAATCTAAACTCGGAGGCATACTCACTTGACAGGATGTTTGTAGCTCTCTTACAGCTCCCAATGGAAATGCTGGAATATTGCCTTAAAAAGTGCTACCATGGCTTCCTCTCATGTCTGTCCGGTTGACAGTCTGTTAATTGACGCGAAGTAGGCGACCTGCTGGTTAATAAAGTGCCGTTAAATAAACCAACCTGTGCCAGGAACTTTCCCTGTGGTGGTGTAGTAATCGGTCGGAATGCGCAGTCAACGATTTGCCGTCGTCTAGTGCTAACATCGAGAATACTGGGAGTTTTTCGTCCACACCTCTAAGCATTCGTTTTATGGACGCAAAAGTTTGCTGGTCTTTCAGACAACTTTACTAGATAATTGTGGTTTGACAGTGACGACTTTGGTTATGGAAATTCGACTCTGCCATTCAGAGCTCGGACGTTTGCAGTGTCCGAGTTCGTGACGCACTAAAGTAGTAAGGCGCTCGTGTCCTGTATCGATCTCGGTAAATGGAGTCCGTGGTTTGGTTCCTGGATTGCATGTTTCCTTTGACTTTAAGTAGGTCACCGTTGCTTATTGCGCACTGTACGTGTTACAGAAGGGTCAAGGTTGACGCCGGAAACCTGCATGAGCCCTCATTCATTGGTGTAAATAAATGAGTTTGCAGGCAGAATGTGACTCATCACCCTAAGAGACTTTATAGATTGTACATATTTCTTTAGATTGCTCACACGTCTGAAGAGCAGATCTAGGCCCATACGTTTCTTGCATTAATGTACTTATTCTGACTGCTGAAGAGCAGATCTAGCCCATATGTTTCTTGCTTAAACGTACTTCAACGTGACTCCTGAAGAGCAGATCTAGACCCATATGTTTCTTGCATTGAATGTCTTTATTCTGACTCCTGAAGAGCAGATCTAGACCCATACGTTTCTTGCATTGAATGTGCTTCATTCTGACTCCTGAAGAGCAGATCTAGACCCATACGTTTCTTGCATTGAATGTGCTTCATTCTGACTCCTGAAGAGCAGATCTAGACCCATACGTTTTGCATTGATGTGCTTATTTGATCTGAAGAGCAGTTAGCCCATATTCTGCATTGAGTGCTATCTGACTCTGAAGAGCAGATCTAGACCCATACGTTTCTTGCATTGAATGTACTTCATTCTGACTGCTGAAGAGCAGATCTAGACCCATACGTTTCTTGCATTGAATGTGCTTCATTCTGACTCCTGAAGAGCAGATCTAGACCCATACGTTTCTTGCATTGAATGTGCTTCATTCTGACTCCTGAAGAGCAGATCTAGACCCATACGTTTCTTGCATTGAATGTACTTCATTCTGACTGCTGAAGAGCAGATCTAGACCCATACGTTTCTTGCATTGAATGTACTTCATTCTGACTGCTGAAGAGCAGATCTAGGCCCTTATGTGTGTTGCTTTAACGTGACTGATAATGTTGATACACATTACGCATTTGGCTCATACGATGGTGTTTAGGTTAAACGTTGGGATTTCGTGTTTGAATCTCGTTCTGGTATTGAGACTTGTTCTATATGAAGACAGAAGCGTAATGATTATCTGATCTTCGTATAAGATTTCCAGTCGCTCGCCTGAACGCTTGTGAATTTGAGTTTTGTT
This sequence comes from Reticulitermes speratus, assembly GCA_021186555.1. NCBI lineage: Eukaryota > Metazoa > Arthropoda > Insecta > Blattodea > Rhinotermitidae > Reticulitermes > Reticulitermes speratus. The sequence goes on along the minus strand of JAJKFL010000013.1, from coordinate 7,280,941 downwards.
TAGAAAGGTTTCTGTATGTTATTTGTGCCGTACATTTTTCTTGATTACATAAAATCGTGATCCGACAAATGTACACTCTTTATTATTTGCTGTTTAATACAGTTTATATTAAAAATAGTCCTGAAGATGAACTGTAACATAGTTCGAAACATATTGGACTATTTTTAAAATAGACCTATTAAATAGCAAATAATAAAGAGTGAACATTTGTCGGATCTTGATATGTAAAAGTTTCCGTGTTTCTTTGTAACACATAAATCAATACTGGTGAACTCGTACGCAGGGACATGTCATGGAAGCGTCATTCTTGTTCAGAGGCCATATACCCTGACGTTTTTATGGCTTCATTCACTGTTCCCGTAGGCACAGGTCGGGATAGTACCTTAAACTGACCACAGCCGCCTATTCGTCTTTCTTCAACGTTACATAGCTAGTGCAGATAAGATAGCATCTGTCAAATAAACGAAGAAGACATACATTTACAGACCGGCCGTCGTTCTCTGCATTCCTTCTAGTCGTAGTCATTCCGGAGTAACGCCGTGAACTATTCCACATGCATTGCACTTCAGCTTTTGTGATTGTACTCACATGTGCGTGGACGCGAAGTAAATTAATGTTTATCTCTTGAAAGAAACAAGCAAACAGGCGTAATTTATTCAAAATAGTGGTAAATTTTAATACCTGTGAATCCGACAGTTGGTGTGGTGGTGTGTTCGCCCCTGGAACTGTCGACAAATGCAGCGGACTTCAACTTGGCGTTATCGTAAATGCTTCAAGTGTGATCTTCAGATATCTCGTACGAAGGCAATGTTTGGCAAGTGTCCGTATAGCAGTTTGACCGTGTGATTATGCAGTAGGAATATAAGTTTAAGGTTGATTTCAGGCTTCCGCCGCGATGTTGATGAAATCTGCGGTCTTCTGGGGTATTACGCGGCGTCGTGTGGTAATTGTTTACCGACGTTTGGGGACAACGTATCGGTCCCATCCTCACGGGTCAAGAGTCCGATTGGGAAAGAAATTATAGGCTTTCTTTCCCACTCGGACTCTTGACCCGTGAGGATGGGCCCGATACGTTGTCCCGAAACGTCGGTAAACAATTACCACACGACGCCGCGTAATACCCTAGAAGACCGCAGATTTCATAAGTTAAAGGTGTTTGAGGACAGAGTAGTGAGGGGGGCATGAATTATAAGGAATGAAGTAAATTACGTAATCGATAACTTAAGCCAGCATTGTTAGGGTGCTGAGTGAAGGTGAATTAAACCGATTGTTTAGCGAGCACAGTAAGACGGACAACAACAAATAATTATCGGTCTGAAAAAAATGTGATCGTAATATGGCGTACTGTTTGGAGAATAAAACACTGATGGAAGGATAGTATTAAAGGCAGGGACTGTACAGCTCTATAGGGTGCCGTTATGAAGGTGGTGAAGGGTGTTCAGTTTGTGTAAAAACAAGGAATCCGATGGCGAGCTCAGAAACTGTCAAGTGTCCAAGGACGACTCTACTATTGAGTTGTACGTTGCAAATTGCCATAGTGAGCCGAAAAGTGACTCCAGAAAAGTGCGAGAAACGCGCATGCGTACCCAAGACCACCGCGCTGGTCTTGTTAGGGTTTTCTTTTCGAGATGTGGGTGGGCCACTCCCCTCCCTCCATCCAGGTGGCGGTTCTTATGCACGCTGCACAAGTGAAATTAGAGGGCTGCCCGCCCGCTGTTGATTTTTTACCTTGTTGACGTTCTGTCTTTGAGAAGGTGTATAATTTGAATCGGTCGGCTCCTTTTTTGAAATACGCGTCTGGTTTGTGTTATACTGGCGTATGTACCGGTGGCACGCATTTGTGTTATAATCCTTCCTCAGTTGTTCAGTACTGGTTCATTTGTTCATCGGACAAATATTTCTGCTTTTCAGATGTCAGTAAACACACGCGGGTTCGTTTACTGAAATTCACCTCTTGTTTGCCATCGAAATTTGTTGAATTGTCGTGTGCTGTATTTCTTCGTTGATTAATTCATTAATCCTTTAATTAGTTCATTGACATCAGTGTTCTGCTCAGGATTAAGAATGGAACATTTTTATCACCAGGCTGAGCACACTTCATTACAAGTATGCGAAGTGGCTGTGCAATTTATTTGCAAGGATGAGAACATTGCAGATAAACCGAACGCGTTGCGGAAAGGGTACCGTTTTACATTCTCGATCACATGTACCGTTTTACATCTCGATGACATGTATCCGATTTTACATATCTCGATGACATGTACCGTTTTAACATCTCGATGACATGTACCGTTTTACATCTCGATGACATGTACCGTTTTAACATCGTCGATCACATGTACCCCTGTTCTGATACAGCTTACCCCAAATTCTGAAGTTGCGATATATATATTCGGGTGAAAACGGATTTTAATGTCGCTCATGAGACCGGCTACGCTGAGCTCCATTCCCTTTTCACTTGAGACATGGGTCACTCTTGTCCCGTAGAAGACCGTAATGATCGGCTGATTGCCCATTGCTGGAACAGGTGAGGGGTGTGGCATGTCTGCGGTCGCCGTGACGGTCTTATTGCCATTGTATGATGTTGACAAAAGCCGCCTGAAGGTTCAGAAGTTGTTTTAGAAGCGTATTAAATGAACAGTTTTTGTGTTTCGGTCCGAATTACAGGCTGTGAAATATCTTTCTTGTTATGAGATTTGACCTCCTACTGTCAGATTCGGCAGTCTTGGTGGTGGGTTTCTAAGAACGAGTGTTTTCTCCGTCGTTTTATAGCCGCCTCTGTAATTTGTTCTAACAATAAAATCAGATTTACTTATTCTTTGCAGGGAAGTCGGGAAGTAATTGCTTTTTCCCCAGAGTCTGGTATTGAGGTCATGTTTATGTGTGCGCTTTTTGTCGTTAACTAGCCTCACTTTTGCTTCGATGTGTTTTGTGGGTTTTGGATGACGGTTGGGACTGCGGGAAATTGCCAGATATGTGACATTATTTGTTTGTCTTTCGGTTTATAGGCTGCATTTTAGCTGTGTTCGATACAGCCAGTGTAACGCGCTCGGATATCAGCGGCAGGTCCGCCAATACTGTGGTACAGGTTTTACAAAATATCATCCTGTGGGACCCTTGTGTTCTGCCGTTAAAATCAAATAATGGCCGTCCTTTTCCAGTTCTTGGAAAACGTAAATTTCATGGGTGGAGTACTGTTAATTACATATATTTTTTTTTTTACTTTTGAGACTATATAAAAGCTGTCCGTCCGACCAGATCTGTAATACAATTTGTCGTCATATTTTCTGCTACTAATTTTGTTCATAATATTTTTAAGATATTCCGCAGAGTTCCATATCGTCTGGGTGCTTCACCAACCGAAAACATTTGCGGGCTGCTACTGTACTGTACTGATATCTTGAATTGAACAGCACTGGCCTGTTCAGGGACATCGCACGTACTTCAGGCTTATGTCAGCGGTTCTTTCGTTTGTCGCTAGGGTTAGGCCTATAGGAAGAGTAGAATTATAGCTCCACTCATTTTTAACCTGAGCACAGGATGGAGGTGAAGGCCTACTTTACGCTCCAGCCGCTTTAACCCCGAAAAAGAACCACGCTACCTATTGATTAGGAGGATGGGTTGGCCCTGGAGCCGGTCTGGACGGTTTTTGGAGGAGAGAAAATTGTTTTTTCTGCAGGGATTCGAACCCCAGACCATCCACCCCGTGACTAGTTCGCTGTATCGACTACGCTAATTTAAATTATACTTAAGACTACAGAGTTACATTTACTTTGTGTCGTTACAGAAATGTCGTTCCGTCTTGATTTTAGTATGACGTGTTTTTATATGGGCGTGGGAGAACAGTGCTAAGTGCTGGGTAATAATGGCATTCTTTTAACTTCTCTCCTTTGAGGTAACTTCTGTAGATTAAATGGTGAAAAACTCCAGTGAGCACACCACTGTTTATTGGTCAATTAAAGTACACTTGACCTATAAGTTTTCACGACTGGTGTTGCTGTTCTCGGTTTTTGTATTATAACATCCTGACGTTTTGAAATCTGGTTCAGCATCCACATGAACCAAATTTTGGTCACCCTGAAGATGGAGGCAGCACATTCCTCTGTAACATCGGAACACACACATCATCCTACACGCTGCAAAACCCCAGAAGACCATCGTCTGAGTAATACTTATATGTAGCATTGTGCAGCTACATGTTTCGGCCACATATAAAGCCATCGTCGGGCTAATATGAACTGTATAAGGAAAATTTATATCAATTACGACACCACTGCGCGTTTGAAAACGTGGGATGCCATGCTTCTTCACATTGTATATTCCATGAAGTACAATGATTTGATATGGAATGTGCGGTGTGATACAGCATAGGATCCACATGTTTAAGTAAGTAGTGGTATTGTGGCTGTAATGTTGCCTTATACAATGTGTATTGGTGTGATGATGGCTTCTTAGAAAGCGGAAGCGTGTACCTACTTGTAAATACACTCGAACGCGGTTATAACGACGTCGGTTTATACGACACCTCGCCTATAGCGTCAGATATTCTGTGGTACCAATTAATTCCTCATTCTTAACCATAACATTATACTCCTCGGTTATAACAACACTCGTTTATAACGACACAGAATATTCAGTCCCTTTTCATGACGTTATAACCGAGTTGGACTCTATATTTAAATAACTTGCTACGCGAATTTTTTCTTGTCGTTTAATCCACCGAATATTGCACAATGGGATGAACGAATTTAGAAAATGGTAATTTCTGTACGTTGTTTGACCTCCGTCTGATTCTGTGTTACGTTTTCTGTTGATGTAAGTTCTTTACAAAATTACACTAAGAAACAAACTTGAGGAACATGGTGTGTAGCAGAGAGTGAACTTCGCCTCGTGGGTCAGACATAAACAGGTGGCATACTTAGCTGTCACGAGACTTTATTGCCATTTGGATGTAATCGTAAACATGCCAAATGTTCGATTTTGTGATAATTGAACGCCCACGTCAGTTGCACGATAGACTAATGAGAAAATCTGGCCGTGCCATGGCTCAGGCGGTTAGTCGCCGGCCTCTCACCACGGAGGCCCGGGTTCGATCCCAGGTCAAGTCCATGTGAGATTTGTGGTGGACAAAGTGGCACTGGGGCAGGTTTTTCTCCGAGTTGTCGGTTTTCCCCTGTCAATTTCATTCCACTGGTGCTCCATTACTTGTAAAACTTGGTAAAAAAACTGCTCATCTTCATCTTCATCACAGGGGTTGCACAATAAGCCTTAAGGCTGCGGTGCGTCCGTAGCATCAGCTGCGGGGCCCCCTCACCACAAAAAAAAAAAATATGTATATATATATCACTGTGCTGCTTATCACATGAAGCCAAAGAATAATCGGTACGCTCTTTGACGACAACACTGTCACCACCAATAGTTACGTACCTGTCCACGTTGTCCAATAACGTCATACCTTAATTCAGTGGTGCACAAATCCCGAGTGTCAAGTCGCCATGTCGAATAAATTGTACGTGTACGGTGGCGCCGAATATCTTGGGTCCTCAGTACGGAAGTTGCTTCATATCACTCTTCTGGCGCCTAGAATTTTGAGGAGGCTTCTAGATTTTTTTTTCAGAATATTTGCACCCCTGCGCTGCTGCGTTGCTAGTTAACATTGAGTGTGTGTGCAAATGGAGCTAGGCCACGTGAACCGTTATCTGCTTCATGGAAACTTTGGCCCTCGAGTTATTTTTCTTGTCGTTTGCCAGGTCACCACAATTGAGGGCAGGCCGTTTCAGCCCTTAGCCCAGTCATTAATGCGGGAGAATTTTGGGGTTGGGGCGGATGGAAGTCATAAAGGAAAACCTGTACGCAAGGAAATCTGGTACAGTCACGCAGAGTGTGCTGGAAAGTCGTCACACTTTAGTGCTTGTCTGTAAGAGGTTGTAAAGCAGACTGGACTGAGAATAACTTTATGTGCTTATGTGGTTTGTAAGATTTTTGTAATAAATTTAGTTTCTTTGTGTAAATAGTTGGGGTACCAATCTATAGATTCTCTTTGATTTGTTGTTCCCATTTTTAATGAGTGTAGTTAAAAAGGGCAGGCCATAACGGCGTGTAGAATATTTTGTGACTCGATAAAACTGAAATTAACAAATTAAAGACTGAAATTCGAATTACGTGCCGTTAATAGCGCTCCTAATTCACCATGAAGTTAAAAGAAATGTGTCAGTTGTCTGAAAGAAGAATTAGAACATTGTGCCGTTATGTCAGTATTATATTTTTCTTGAATTCTTTGCACAAAGTGCATAAAATTAACGCAGAGTTCAGTGGATGCGGTGTCTTTGTGTCTGTTGATTGGTTCGCATGTTTCATATCCGACACTACTGTGCGGATTTCGATTAAACTTAATATGTACTGTACTTAAATGGTGTGGCGATTTGCCTTCGTATCCATGTTGGTGCGTTATAAATTATAAGTCATGGGCCTACTTGACATGAAGCCCTAACTGTATAGTAATTTTTTTTTCCAAATGGCTTATGATACAAAAACTAACTAACTCCGTGGAGCAGAGTCCTTCTTGAGAAGCTAACAGGTCGTCAGATAGTCAAGAAATTACCCGCGTTTTATGGAACCCGAAAATTCATTACCGCATTCACAAGAGCCCACCACCTGTCCCTATCCTGAGCCATATCAATCCAGTCTACGCCCCCCATCCAACTTTTTGAAGATCCATTTTAATATCCTCCCATCTACGCCTGGGTCTTCCAAGTGGTCTCCTTCCCTCAGGTCTCCTCACCAAAATCCTGTATGCACCTCTCCTCTCCCCCATACGTGCTACATGCCCCGTCCACCTCATTCTTCTTGATTTGATCACCCGAATAATATTTGGTGTTGAGTACAGATCATTAAGTTCCTCGTTATGTAGTCTTCTCCACTCCCCTCTTACCTCGTCCCTCTTAGGCCCAAATATCCTCCTCAGCACCCTGTTCTCGAACACTCTCAGGCTATGTTCCTCCCTCAGTGTGAGAGACCAAGTTTCACACCCATACAAAACAACATGCACAATTATAACAAAAAGTAACACACGATATAAAGTGGGCTGTAGAGTCCAATAAAGTACATGACGTATTTGATATGCACAGATATTTTAATAAAGAACAAAGCTGTCCTTTCAATATGAAATGTTTAGAGTGAGCGGTTAGCGTGATGTTAATGTCAACAGATTTAAGGTGTAAGTGGGGTTAAGTTTGACTCAGCACCGTAAAGAATGCATGAAACAGATCCGATGCACTGCGGTGTGAATATGATGCTGACACACCTGGACACTGAAGAAGTATTGAATGCACTGTGCCGAAACTTGAACACCGATCTACAAACCCTCTCTCTCTGTCGACAAGGACCTGCAGTGCAGCGCCTGCAGTGCCGTGTTTAGTCTGACCCATATAACAGTACTGCCGGAGAAGTTGCCGGTACGTCACGGCGCAGACTTTTCCGGGCTGACAATAAAGGGGGCTGATTGCAGGCAGGTGCAACTCTTCCCTGTGTTTCCGCTGATAGCACATAGAGTGATTTGGGTCCGTTCCGGATGGCAGAGTCCTTTCCAGAATTACGGAGACGGTGTTGTGTAACACGTAACCTCACTGTAATACAGTAATTCAATCGACAATATGGACTGAATGTATGAAACGCGAATTTTTAAATAATAATGGATAAACTGGTTCTTCGAAGAAAATATGCTATTAGGAGGATCAGTGCGAAGTGCGTTGCGTGGAATTTAATCAAATAAAGAACTGGTGAAGGAAATAATATCGTATCGAGTTATATAACAGCATTTAAGAGATATTAACATTATGAGTACTAAACCAAAGAGAAAGAGGCCAGTTGACATCATAAATCAATTTTCGAAGATATCTGTGTTTGACTTGATGATGTCTGTCTCGAAATTAAATAATGAAAATAACAGAAGAAGAAGTACTTCGGACGGGAAAGTGGAACTTTCCTGTGGTGTGTGAATATGAAAGGCAGAAGTAAGTGTTCAGTAGATTAGTGCGCTTAACACTGACTGGAGGAGCAGAAACAGGAAGGCCGAAATTACAGTGGTTAGAGATTACTCAAAGCGATGAGGTTAGGAGTTTGAATGAGGAAGACTGGAATGATCGACGGTTGTGAAATACGTTGGTGGGGAAAGATCTCACAGGATTCCATGTACATTCACGTTCGCAGGATAAGAATTAAAGCTGTAGGCCTGCTATGTCGATTTAGCAATTACCGTATAAAGTGTAGCTGTATAAGGTTTGTATCTCGTTAATGATAACATCGTTGTTATGTCTATATTTAAGAAGGTACGTATGGAAATTTACTCTGATGAAGTAAAAGTTTCGCTTCTAACCCACAGGTACATATTTTGCCACCAAGCTTCAATTTGTATCTCTGAGAGATGAATACAAATCTTACACACTATGCAGGATTTAAAATGCATGGTTGTAAGAGAGATATGGCGTTCCCGTTGATGTTTTCTTAATTTTTCGCTACGTGTTACGATGGCTAATAATAATAGTAATAATAATTCAATTCAATTCAATGGGTATTTATTAACGTGCAGACTTAACAGCACAAGTGCCAATTACAAAGCCAGCACAAAAGCACTAATAAAACACAAAACAGTACAAATACACAAGACAAAACACTAAAGAAACAAAATAAATAAGTAATAAAACAATGTAAATAAGTACTGGGGCAGAAATCCAATACCCTGACAGAACATAGATGACTTTATTTATTACTAATTCAATTCAATTCAATTCAATGGGTATTTATTAACGTGCAGACTTAACAGCAACAAGAGCCAATAAAAAAGCCAGCACTAGAGCACAACACAAAACAGTACAAATACACAAGACAAACACTAAGATAATAATAATAATAATAATAATAATAATAATAATAATATATAGCAATTCCTAATAGTCACAACCTTTACAACACCATCACCCAGAAGCTCCAGAAATACACAGACCAATGTACATTGTATGTACATTGTCTGCAGGCAACGTGTGCTGGAATTCAGTGACCTCGTCTTCCTTTCCCTCACCATCAGCCACAGCAGTATTGCTGCTATACAATAAAAATTACAGACTTTACTGAGGCCACACAAGGAAGTCCGATGGGTGGTAGAAATGACAATCCTGCAGCCTCCACACACACAGTCTCTACTGTTGTATTCTTAAAAAGAAAAGCTAACAAGGGTATGGCAACTGAACGCGGTGTGTATAGTACCATTAGTATTATCCACAACGGGTATTATCTGAAAAAACTAACGAAGCTACAAACTGCTTCATCTTCGTCCAGCTCTGTATATTCTAATGCAGAAAGCAGTAATACTTAATACATGCCGTATAGCTAGAAAGTTTTTAGCATAATAATGAATAAGAAGTGCTTGGTCAGTGAGACCGTACTGTTTGGTCAGTGAGACAGTACTCTTTGAAAAGCAGCTAAACCCCCGTGAATTAATAATAATAATAATAATAAGGGTACGCGAAATTGGTGTGTGCGAACTGCGAGAATAGAACTTAAAAGTTGCACCCATAAAATCAGACTTTTCAAGAAACGCATTCATTGTATTAAAACAATACGTAGGCGTGCATCATATACGCCATCCAGTTCAGATTTACCTTACTTTAAATAAGTTAGCATGCTTTCATATCTGCATATACCGCTATAGTGGTATCACTCCGAGAAGTGTTACTATCAATCATTTAAATTGCTTTGTCTTGCCACAAGAGAATCAGGTATTGTGGCCTTGTTTGACAGCCCGTTACCCGCATCCACAAAGTTGCGAAAAGCGACTATTAGCTTCGTCATGCATGGTACAACTCTGTTCCCACTTGACGGATTTCCGTGAAATTTTGTGTTGGGGGGACTTCCGTGAAAATCTGCCGAGAAACCTAAACGTTTGGTTAAAAGCGGCCAAAAGTAACGGGTGCTTTACATGTAGACCGAAATAAGTTCTGTATTGGTGACAGCGTCTAGGCTAGATAGCTTAGCAATTCAAAAGAGAACTCGGTGCGTTTCCATTGCAAGGTCCAATATCCCTTGGCAGAAGTTATTCGGGCAAAATATCTCGGCTGATATGTGCGTTAAGGAACTCAAAATCCGAACGCGTCACAGTATTACGTTGTACGTACATTGGCATCTTTTAAGAGTAGCGAGCCGGTTTCTGTGAATGGACACAGTTTTCGTCCCGTCATCTCGTAAGGAGGAAACTCTGCCATTAGTAGCGCTGCTCTGAACCCTCTTGCTGGCTGGGTGCTCGCTAGTTCAAGGTCGCCACCTCTGGCTCTAAAAGTGGCGTAAGTCAAAATCACATGGCTCAGTTATAATAACAAGTGTAATAGTTATTATCGTTGTGGCCTGCATTGTTATTTACCAGTCAGTGTAATGTTTATATATCGGATACCCTAACGTGAAGAGAGGGCTTTTATGCCGATTTATTGTCGCCGAAAACAAAAAAACCTTCCTTAGGTCTCCATGTAAAGTGCCCGATTTTTTGCCCGATTTTAACCTAATTTTGATTTTCTCGATACCTTTTCATAGAAGTCCCCAATATGAAATGTCACTTAAATTGGTTCATCGGGAGCCGCGCTGATACATACGGACAGACTAACAGCCTGATACCATGTCAGTCAAAGAGAGCGTTTTTATGCCGATTTAATGTCGCCGGCAACAGTAAAGCGTAATTAGGTCTGTATGTAAAGTGCCCGATATTTTTACCCGAATTTAACCAAATTTGGATTTTCTCGACAGATTTTCCTGAAAATTCCCAATATCAAATTTTACGGAAATCCGTCAAATGGGAACCGCGCTGATACAGACGGACGGGCGTGACGAAGGTAATAGGCGCTTTTCGCGACTGTGCGAACGTGCCTAAAAACGCATACAAAATTTTGATTCAAGAACCTGAAGGGAAGGGCGAAGATGCGTGACTGGCGATACGATGTCAGGTAGTGCATTTTTGAGAGTTTTCCATGGTTCAGCTGTATTGTTGACATGTATCGATTCTTTCATCGCCAAATCATTTGCTCTTGTAACTAAATTTTCACAGGAAAAAAGCGTTCTTGCTCTCGTTCCTAAAGTTTCTCAGGAAAAAGCGTTCTTGCTCTCGTTCCTAAAGTTTGTCAGGAAAAAGCGTTCTTGCTCTCGTTCCTAAAGTTTCTCAGGAAAAAGCGTTCTTGCTTTCGTTCCTAAAGTTTCTCAGGAAAAAGCGTTCTTGCTCTCGTTCCTAAAGTTTCTCAGGAAAAAGCAATCTTGCTCTTGTAACTAAATTGTCTCAGGAAGAAGCATTCGTCACAGACATTGGAAGGTGGGGAGGTTGAACCTGTGTAATCCCTCTCTAGAAAGACTCCGGGTGAACGATTCCATTCTCTTCATGTAAACAGTCGCCAGATTACTTTTGCATTTAAACCTTTCAGTTTTATGTCGAGGTGTTGTGTGCAGTACAAAGTACTGGCTGTCCCAGCATAGTTAAAGTTTAGCGCCTAAAAGTCAGGTCAAGAAATTGTCGGCTGAACTTTAGGTCTGTCTTGGTGCCAAGTCTTAAGAAATATTAGTTCTGTCCGTAATAGTTGGTCTGATTACGACGTTGTTAGATGCGCTAGCATAGTAACCAGGCTGTAGCACGCGACCTACAGTCGGGAACACAGAATTCTGCTCTTCTGAATTCAGGTTTGTCCTGTCTGAGTCTCTGTCTGTTGTGCTCGGTGGTTTTGACGCCTAGCGGTTAACACATCTTATTTGTATCTCGGTCTCAGCTGCGTAGTTTTCCTGAGGCTTTTATGTGAATGCTGATGTATGCTGATACGTGTACATACGTATAGAACTATCGCTTCCTTCCCATTATTGCCCGTGTATCTACATTGACATTCTGTCACCTCAGTAAAGGCTAAATAACATTTACAGATTTTGATTCCAGGCTTTCGCCGCGATGTTGATGAGATCTGCGCTGTTCTGGGATATTACGCGGCGTCGTGTGGTAATTATTTACCGACGTTTCGGGACAACATATCGGTTCCATCTTCAAGGGTCAAGAGTCCGAGAAGACTCGGACTTTTGACCCGTGAAGATGGGACCGATATGTTGTCCCGAAACGTCGGTAGACAATTACCTCACGACGCCGCGTAATCCCAGAAGAGCGCAGATCTCAGCATTTACAGTTGATGCTTCACTGGCTACGAACTGGACGGTCCGGGTTGGGAATCCCGGCAGGGGCAAGAAATTCACTCTTCTCCGAAATCGCCCAGACCGGCTCTGGGGCCCACATGGCCTCCTGTTTAGTAGATACTGGGGGGGGGGGGGGAGTCTTTCCCTGGAGCAAAGCCGCCGGAGCGTGGATTTGGCCATTGACCTCAATCTAGCGCCGACGTTACGAATGAGTGGAGATATGCCTCTGCTCCACCGATATGCCTTCATGGCGGTGTCAGGAACAACTTGATCGTTCCTTCATACGTCACTAATCTGTGAGTTACACTTAAGGGCTCGCCCTTGGCCCTTCATGCCGTTGCTGTCATCATACGTATATAAATGCGAGATAAATTAAGTCTAAGGTACATAGCATTTAAAATACAGCGACGCCAAAAAAAAATAAAGCTTTTTGCACATTTGTCATGAAGAAGTCATGCTTCTGTGACTGACTGTACGTGTATCGTGCACTTTCTTCTTACGGAGTTCCATGAAATGTAATACTGCCATGTTATTATGCTCTCCTTACACTATTTGTAGGCCTGATTAAAATTTTACATCATCACCTCTTAAAAACTCAATTGTATCGAAACCCCAACAACGGGGAGGCCATGGTCCGAGAACGGGCCGAAGCACCATATAAGAAGAAGAAGAAGATTAATATTTTAAGAAGTGTAATTTAAAAATTAACTGTATCCAAGATTGTACTAGGAAGGTTGTAGAACCCTCTGTTATGACTATTTAATGATGTGCCTATACTGCTTCGATATAATGCTTCCGTTCGCAAGACACTGACCTAAACGTCTGTGTATATTTGTTTTTTAATTCCTTAAGTGGTGAATGTACACAGTGGTCCAAAAGTCATTTCACACGAACACGACCTTTCTGTTGTTAAAAGATCGAGTGTTAATTGACTTTGCGCCATCCTCTATACACGACACGGCAACACGTACAAATATGGTTGTCCATGGTTAAGCATCCACTCGGTCGTTTTGCTGATATGTGAATCCTTCTCGCGAGGGGACTTAAAATCGGCATGTGCAGCGTAACTCTGCAGAAATGCGTCTGGCTTGTAATCAGGGTACCAAATTCGGATTTCGGGTGGAAAATCGGGCTTCCTGATTGAGTTTTTAGTGATTTGGATTCGTACTTCGAAGTCGTAACTGAACGCTTTCTGCCAATCATTTCCAGTGTGTAGGTACCTCGTACATTAAACAGCCTCTGTAGTTGATACAGTATCGTTAAATAACCCTTGGGTGACACAGTAAAGTTGTCCTCACGCACGCCATAAAGGAGTGTGGGCGAATGAAGATTGTAGCTCCTTTCATTCTTAACCTCGACACTAGATGTAGATCTTCGCGCTCCGGCCGCTTTACCCCTGGTGAAAGCGACTCAGGTACTCATGGAATATGAGGCTAGGTGTGTCGGGAATCGAACCACGATTTCTTGAACGTCCAGTCTGTGTCCTGGAGGAAATATGTCGACGTTATTTGCTAAATTAATGAACTACAGTTACGTGAACGCAAAAAAAAGTTTCGGATAAAGACAGCACTGCACAGCCGATGCAGTTTTAGCCTACCGACCGTTTCGATTAGCCGTGTAAACCCACTGGCTCGTCGCCGTTACTTGTTCTGTTGTGTAACAGAGCGATGAACTCCGTCCAGCAACTATTTTACTTCGTAAATTCGCGCGGTTCTGTCTTGTCTTCCGTAATAAGTCTGCTTTCATTTCAGCCGATCTTATACCTCACTTTGGTTAACGACCGATATGAATCTTAAAAGTGCCGTACTTACCACTTATTCATAGAATTGTCATAGGCCAGTTACAGAAAGAGATCATTTAAGGCGTAGGACAACACTGCTGTACACGGGGGTACTGCTGAAGTTTGTGTGCTGTGTAATTTTTAGTGCCGTGAAATTTACGTGAAGAAGTGGCTTTATAGCTGTCGTAGCCTTAGTTTAGTACAAGTCTCAATTAACGAGTTAAAATTTTCGAACGTCTGAATGTTTAATTTATGCAGAAACGAATAGTGTAATGGTTTTATCCTGCCAGGGCTTGCTGTTACCTGAAATAATAGTGGGGTTACGGTTTCCGGCGGGCTGCCTTTGCGCTGTTGTCTGGTGCCTGGTGTTCAGACACTGCTGTGGGCCTGTCCTTATCGCTCACTGCCGTAACTTGACATGATTCATCCCTTGGATTTGTTCATCCTTTCGTGTAGTACTGTCCCACTTTTCCCTCCGCAACCCCTTTACCGAAATTATTTAAACCCATTGCCCTGTTATACGAGCAACTGGAAGTATCGTGAAGTGGATACCAGAGACCGTATCCTCACGATTCTAATCTTGCCTTCCTGTGTCTCACTCTTCTATGTGGCTCTTTTCCAGAGTTTTCAGATCAGAATTTTAATACCAGCAGAGGAGTATAAGCTACGAAAAACAAATATAAGATTGTCCGTATGCTAAATGAAGCACCATGCCATGAAGGCGTATGGGGAGTGGAGGTGTAGCTCCACGCATTATGAACCTCGGCGAGGTCTCTTCATCGTCGAGGAAAGCACCCTGCGGTGTCTACTGAATGGGAGAGGGGGTGAGCCCCATTCACGGTTTGGACGGTATAGCGAAGAGAAAAATTTCTGTCTCCTTGCTGTCGCTCTTTGGATAGCCTGGTCCAGGATTGCTCAGTCTTTTATGCGGTGCGGGAAATTTCGACAAAATTTGGCCCGAATACGGGCAACATGAAATTTAATACACAGAATTAAGGATGAATAAGTATACGTACAATTATATATATATATATATATATATAATTTTACCTGTGTATTTTTCTGTACGTCATGTGCAATAAAAATGTACTGAAAGTTATGTGAAAAATTTATAAGAAATGCAATTCACAATTTAGGCTAGTGTGTCGCAATTTTTTTTGGCACATTTGTACAAAATGAATTGGTAATGTAATTGTCTCCATAAATAAATAGCTCGTAAGTTTTCAAAATTGCTTCGACGTTGTACCTCTGCTGTGACAGGGGAAAGGGCTAAAACACTTTTTCTCATTTCGAATATTTGCGCAGGCAAAATAACGCTATAGGTTTAGCGGGCCTGGCCTAGTCACTATAGTGACTGAGCTATCTCGCCATGTAAGTACGAAGCTATTTGCTGAATTGCTAGGCATTTTCACGTGTAGTCTGTGTTCAAATATTCCCACGCAGCCCAAGTTTTCAATGCGTTCTCTCTGTTTTGGCCTCACGATGTAAAATATGGCCGGCATTTGTTGTCCATAATCTGATGGAGGCCGAAGACACGGCAGTCCGTACCTAATGCAGGTGGCCACAGTTTGCTCTCTTGTTGTTCTGACGGTCCCATCATTATACGGACCTGTTAATAGTTTGACAGTAATCGTCTTTGTTGTGGCCGCTAACCAATTGTCTGCATGTTGTTGACAGTTGGTCACTACCTAAATCTCAGAGGGGAGTAAATCCCTCTGAAGGGGTGAGACCACCTGGAAAATATGGCTGCATTTTCGACGTGTGGACGATTTCAGATTATGTATCGGAGATGAATATCTTTTGACAGTCGCTTTGTCATTGATTTCGGATTATGGTGATAACACTGAATATTATTATTATTATTATTGTTGTTGTTTACATGCTGAATTAACAGCCTGGTGGCCAATTACAAAGACGGCTGAAGTACGAGGAAATAACATCGACAAGAGCAAGGCCAAGACAAAAAGAAGAGGAGAAGAAAGAAAAGCGTTACGATTAAGTAGTTAAAAACGAAAGCTAAACTGAAAGAAGGGAAAAAAAATTCTAATTTGGAATTGACTAATTGTACTAGGAATTGATTATAATTAATTGCTTGGTACAGCATCGTCTCCAAGCAGTCAATAGATACTTGGCCAGACCAGTTAGTTTTTTGTTGTTATGGTGCCCCACGGTTTATTACCCTGACCACAAAAGGCCACCATTGGACCCTATTTTGAGCTTCTTCCGCTGGATTTACATCGTCGTAGTCTTCATAGTGTATCCATTTAAATATTTGTGCCATCTGCATCCTTCCTTTCCTTATACGAAGATTTCTAACGTAAGTGTTGTATCGTTTGTTTCCTGTACGCTTGCTATACCTTCCAACCATCTTAACTTGCCTGTGCAACTGACTATATTTCCTGAGTGTTGCTGCTGCTGCTGTTGGTGCTGTTGTTGTTGCTGCTGTTGGTGTTGCTGCTGGTGCTGTTGTTGCTGCTGTTGGTATTGGTGTTGCTGCTGGTGCTGGTGCTGTTGGTGCTGTTGTTTTTGCTGCTGTTGGTGTTGCTGGGTGCTGCTGTTGTTGCTGCAGGTGCTGCTGTTGTTGCTGCTGGTGCTGTTGGTGCTGTTGTTTTTGCTGCTTCTGCTGTTGGTGCTGGGCTGTCCTTACAGAAAATGTTTAGTGACTTAAATGCATTGTCTGTTGATCATGGCTGTTCTCTTCCTGTTTACTTCTATCTCGCAGAAAATCGTAAATTGACGTTTTTCTAAGATATCTGTCGTGTGTTGGTAATGAGATCGTACGTCTGGTGATAGCTGGCACTTGTAAGTTGCAGCGTGATCGTGGCAACGTTATTTCTATACACGTGTAATAAGTGTAACCAGTATTTGTTATTGTATCATCGTCATCGCTGTCGATGTGGAGATAATGGCCATGACGTGAATGACATGAAATGGGAACGCTGGTTGACGCTGTATAGCCTCTTGTACCAGGCTGCGCCTCGGTGCGTGCAACCCGATACAGTTTCAGCATGGCAGCTGGGTGCCTCGGCCACCCTCTTCTGTTTCTGTCGATCACAGCATATGGTTTTATAACGACACGTGAATGAAGGGTCTAATCCGTCGTGCCAAACAGTGTTTTGTTACGATGAGCCGTGTTTGTCACTGCTAACTGCCGTATGCGTACGTGCTCGAGTGACGAGGCTCTTCATGGCGGGGCTAGAAGTTCCAGAAAGAACTTCTCTATTGATTGCGTCCATCTTTGCGGATAAACCAAGCAAACTTCAAATGGTATGGCTCAGTTAACTGTTTTTGTATAAAATTTCCGCTATGAACAAGTAAAATCAATATCAGTCTCAACGCAGCTATCTGTATTAGACAATGTAGTCTGTATTAATTAATTAATTAATTAATGGAACATAGAAATCTGTTGTTTAATAAAGATAGTTGTGTTAACACTAATACTGATTTTACATATACAAATCTTATTCAGACAAATGTACACTGTTTTATGTTATTCAACACAACTTTTTTTTAAAGACTGCCCAACATGTTTCGAACCTATACAAGGTTCATCTTCAGGGACTTACTTGTTGAAATTACATCAGCTATACATCTGGTATTAAAAGTTACATAAATTCTTACAATGTTGTTAGATGTGTATGGGTTTTTGTAAGAATGTGTGTAACTTTTAGTACCAGATATATGGCTGATGTAATTTTAACGAGTAAGCCCCTGAAGATGAACCTTGTATAGGTTCGAAACATGTTGGGCAGTCTTTAATTAAAAGTTGTGTTGAATAACATTTGTCTGAATAAGATTTGTATAATCAAACATGTACGGTACAAGTTACGTAAACTGATTTTACATGTTCATATCATAGGCACATAACGGGTTGTCAAACGTAGAAATTCCCTGTAGCGTAGTCTTCAGGAACCAAAGGTATCAGACGTACGGAATGTTGAAAGTCCGCGTCCTCCAAAATATGTAGGCCTATAAATGATAAATAAATTTTATAACCGTTTTTAGCCGATCCCAGTGGCCGCGCGGTCTAAGGCGTGGGTCTGCGGCCGCTCGCTTGTTGCGATTGCGAGTTCAAATCCTGCCGGGGGGGCATGGATGTCTGTCTTTTGTAAGTGTTGTGTGTTGTCAGGTAGAGGTCTCTGCGACGGACCGATCCCTCCTCCAGAGGAGTCCTACCGAGCGTGTGTGTGTCATTGAGTGTGATCAGGTGCAACAATAAGCTTCTGCACCTCCAGTGAGTAGGTAGAAAGAGGTCAGGACGAGAAATAAGATGCCGTTTTCGTCTCCTCGTTTTCAATTTTCCCGAAAAGAAATTCTGATCATTTGGAACGAAAAACGGTTTACTTGGGCCTCCTAGTGGTTGTTAAACAGTGCAGTTGTGTTTTGCACCTACTGTGTGAATAATTTAGTTTCATCCTGTTGTGAAATCCGACACCGTGTTGCCTAATCTGCATCACCCTGGTGGCGCACGAGCGGAAACGCGCACTTTGGGGGGCAGATCGGTTACCACACAAGGAGGGATGTTATCCATTTGTCCTCCGTCCATG
Source organism: Reticulitermes speratus (assembly GCA_021186555.1). Lineage (NCBI taxonomy): Eukaryota > Metazoa > Arthropoda > Insecta > Blattodea > Rhinotermitidae > Reticulitermes > Reticulitermes speratus. The sequence continues at coordinate 7,262,413 of JAJKFL010000013.1, read as the reverse complement.
GTATCTTGTTTACCTCGAGACGGATAGGAAACTGTCGCCTCCTTGCTTACACTTTCCTCTTTTTTTTACCTTAATAATGATTATTACCTTCACTGAGGTTAATTCGGCACCATTGCTTATTATTTATTTATTTCTGCGCATAATGTACACCGATCTCGTCCAAAAATACAGAAGCAGTTCGTGTTTTGTCTTTCCCTTATTTTTACAGAAACATTTTTCGTAGTTTGGTATCCACTGGTCCCCCACAAAAAAGAAACCTTAATGGGGGCTTCACTAAATGAGTCGGGTGAATATTTTTTTTTTAGGTCTGTGTCTTCCTGTGTATGGTTATGAAAGCTTTTAGGCGATAATGGGTGGAATTTCTTGTTGGAATATTACAGAACGTTAGCGGTGGTTATTGAGACAAGTGCAGGCACGTAATGAAAACTGAAGCGATCAATTTGGTTCTGATGAACTAGATTACAAAGGTGCGTGGTGCTCCGCTGTGTAAGGTGTACTGACTGTGACGGAATGAACAGGTGTGTTGCAGGCAGTTCATAGCAATAGTGGCATATAGCCTTTATGTTCAGGTTCGATCCCATACTTCGTCAGCGCCCGCGTTATTTTGACCACATTTTCTCCATCCACCCCTCCCTCACCCTGGTTCAATCCTATTGGCTATCACGCTTACTGATTACCACCCAGCGCGCACCTTCCCATATAGAATCTACGTTACGGTTAGCCGGCTTTCTTTTATTCTAGGACCCTTGAAGATGGGACCGATGCGTTGTTCCGAAACATCGTTAAAAAATTACCACACGACGCCGCGTAATATCCCAGAAGAGCGCGGATCTTATAAACATCGCTGCGGAAGCCTGAAATCAATGCATTCCAGTTAGTTTTGCCATGCCAGTCCATCCGTATGCATTTCAGTTTGTCAGTAGCGCGCTACATGAACGCGTTTGATGGATAGTCTTTTAGGTTCTCACTACCGGTTATCAAACAAATGTCATACTGGTTCGACGTGGACAACTTGACTGCTGCTGCACGGTATCGTGGCCGTCTTGTATTGCGAATGTGTCCGGTTGAAGAGCTGGCCGAAGACTGTCGTCTTCTGGTTTTGCTTAGTTCTTAGCAGTTTCAGGTACGCCACGCCTGCTTCCTTTCTGATTCATCCATCATTCTTTATTATCATCATGTGTTATGTGACGATAAATATCATCTGGGGTGACATGTCTTTTCAGTTCTCACGGCGACAGAATTCAATAAAATCTTTCTGGGCTGATAGCCGCGTCAGATGGTTCAAATCAACCCGTCTCTGAAACGTCTCGGAGTCTCTGAAACGTCTCTTTGAACTACCTGACGCGGCTGCCAGCCCGAGAAAATTTTTATTGAACGTCTGGAGTTGGTACAGCTACGTTGAAGAAACCCGCGAATGCAACTTCTGTTTGAAAACAAAGTGATGGAATTAGTATCGACTTGGTCCACTCAGGCTGTGGGTCGCCAGGATCAAGGGGAAGTAACGACCAGCTGGGAGGAAGAGTCGCAGTCCGTATGGCACACACATCACCTGGCCGGAGCCGGGCCGCCGACCGTAACTCGCAATTATCGGCAAGCTACTGCAACGTGCAGTACTGCCATTCTAGCCGTTCTTTCTTTATTATCCCCTTCCTTCGTTACACGCTTCCCTCTTTCTTCTTCACTGTCATAATACAACAAATACCATAACATATTTTCAGAGTGAGTAAAAATCGTCTTACAGTTTTGAAAATTCTTTTAAAAAAATGAAAGCTACACACGTCAGTGAACACTGTATGGTGATAAGCATTCGAATTTTTCATAGTCGTTTGTTTTAGTGACGGAATGTCTTGGGCAGCTTGTTAACTATTTTACGGTCGAGAGTAGGAAACATTCCATTAAGTGCCCCCCCCCCCCCCCCCCCCCACTTCGTATTTCTGAACTTGAATTTCTGCCGTCCCTTTGGTTGTTATGAGTCAGTTTAGTGTTTTCGTGTTTCGACAGAAGTAACTCAGGAACACTTGTGCTGTGAATTTCTGAAACTCTTGTTATGCTATCATTGATTTTACCAGGGAGTGAGTTACTTGTTCGGTTAGTTAGCCAGTGGCGATTGTCTGTCGCCTTTAGCAGTTTCAAGGTGCCGATGCAAGTCGGGCGGTGAGTTCATCGCATGAGACTTACCGAATCAATGCCAAACAAGACACTGTCCCGGTACTGTGGCAACTAGAGAACGATGGCGGGGGTTGGGCGTACATCGCCTACTTCCTTCCTGTGGGTGGTCTTCAGCAGCCCTTGAGAGGCCATCCTTTGTGCTGTACTGACTGACTTAATATCTCTGATAACTGAATAAACGAACGACCAAATTTGTGTTTGTCAGCCGGATGAATTGACCTGCCACTTGCCCTGTATTTATTGGGCTATTTCCCATTCGAAATTTCCGAGAGCGATTGTAGTTTCTTAAGACGATACACGCTTTGTCTCCCGCATAAAGTAACTTTTGATTCGAGACACTCTGTAGGAGGATCATGTCATGGAGGTCACATGGACACCTTACGTTTCGGAATATGACCTTCAGGGACCTCAGGATGAGGAGCTGCCACTAATCTCTCTTCTTCTGAATCCCTCAACGTGCAAATTCAGGAGTTAAGCCTGTATTGAAGACCTAGACTGTGTGATTGTTGTCGCTGTCCGGGCTTCTCGTACACTTCAGGGGTGACGTTTTCGCTACAGTCAAAATCTACGTTATGAATTTATGTAGTGTCACAGACCGTTATCGACGTTTCGGGGGAACCTCCTGCTTCATCTTCAGCGTAAGAATAGTGGTGGTAATATTTTTAAGTGTGACAGCCCTTTGTGATACAAATACACAGAGGTAAGGAGAGTATGGTCAGTCAAAACAATCTTGGTGTATTAATGAAGTTGAAATTTATTAAGCTACGTGTTTCGGCTCACCTATAAAGAGCTATAATCGTGTAGTAAGACGCAAAGGGAAAGTTATGCATGTGTAACGTCTTACCTAGTTGCAGTATTGCGTTGAAATCTCACCTTGTGTTATCGTAAGATGTATGTACTGGTATGATGTATGTACTGGTATGATGTATGTACTGGTATGATGTATGATGGGCAGAAAATTATTGGGTACAAGAAAAATGTATACGTACAACAGGAATCAGCTAAAAGGTTAAGAATGATTATAGTTATAATCATAACAATAATATGAATTATAAATTATAAAAATAGTCAGAATATTTAAAATGATTAAAATTGGTGCTTCCCAGTAGAATTGTAGAAATTATACACCGCGTAATGTAACAACCCGTTTTTACTGTATAATGTAACATCGCCCTTTTATTGATTTATTTCTTTACAGTTCATCCCTATGAAGAAAGACCAACAAAAAAATAAAATAAAACACATATACGCTAACAACGTACAATTTTAAAAAAATATGTATATATAGATAAACAGACATATCACCCCGGCCACCATCACTAATTTCTACAGTTCTGCCGGGAAGCGTCAATTTTAATAATATCAATAATTCTAACAATTTTAGTAATTCATAAATCATATTATTTTTATGATTATAACTATAATCATTCTTAACCTTTCAGCTTATTGCTATTGTAGACATTTGTGTTATACCCAATAATTTTCGGCTTATCATGTATCATATATAATATATCTTATGATAACACAAGTTGGGATCTCAACACAATTAATACTAAAACTATATAAGGCGTTACACGTGTGTAATTTTCCCTTTGTGTCCTACTGCCTGATAATGGTTCTTTTATAGGTGAGCCGAAACATGTAGCGTAATAAATTCCAACTTACTATGCGAAGATTGTTGCGGCTGACGATACTCTCCTCACCTAGTAGCAGTAAGTTAGTATCAAAGTATTCGGAGAGGGTGTGAAACTGGAGCGATAATCAGATGATTCTGTTACTTTTCAGAGGCATGCTCCAGCCGGTCGACCCCGAAGCAGCCCCGGCCGCCTGTACCCACGGCGCGCCCCAACATCACATTCCACACGTTCCCCTGTCCGCCGGCCTACAACACCTGGTACTGCCTGAACGGAGCCACCTGCTTTACAGTCAAGATCGCCGACTCCTTACTGTACAATTGCGAGTGAGTACTTGGCACATGGGGGGAGTGGAGGTATAGCTCCAATCATTATGTTGAGGAACATTGACGTCATTAATGAAGAGTGCTGGTGTTTTATATTTATGACATGCATGGATAAGTTGAGAAATGCACTCATGGCGTAAGAATTCGAGCGTCTTTGCTCTGTTATTGTTTCTGGATTTGTAATTCGCGAGTGCAAGCTGTTTTGTGAATAACGTGAAACTGCTTACTTCAACTGCAAACACATAAGAAGACCATCTGACCAATACCCGCTGTGAAAACCCGAGAACTGATACTTGTTCCAAGCAAAACACTGATGGAAACGAGTATTTTAAATTTGTCTTTCAGCCTTTCACTCGACAAGCACTGTGGCCGAAATGTGTGAACACAGAATACTTAATGAAGACTGTGAAGAGGTCTTCACTCATGATAAACGTGTGCTTCAAAGCCATATTTTAAAAAAATGAAAGTAGTCCCACCCACCAGATTTTGCATTATATTGTTGTATGTTCTACACACAACGGGTGGAGTGTAGAATGACGTAAAAGCAGTGTATTTGTTGGGTCCTCCTGGATCAGGGCTTTTTCAACTCCTGTTTTGATCTGTTTTATATAAATGTCACGAGCTACGAGTGTTTTTTACGTGTATTTCTTTGTCACGGGACTTAAGAAATCAGTAATGTAATTTCTGTCCTGGGGGACCATACGTGTAAATCCACGGAGTGACCATTTTTCAAATTTACCAAAATTTTTCAAATAGCAAAAGTGTGTAGTCACTGCTCAGTAAATAACACTTGAAAAGGACCTCCTATATTATTGACTTGTGAGTCAATTGTGGCCTAGACTCGCAGTCCATGGATTCTTGTAAAGTAAGAAACTGAAATGGGGAAGGTCGCTACCTAATCCTGCTGAGGATTGCCCGATCATGCTTCTAATCTGTCTGCTGCACTTCACTAAACCCAGGGGGTTCAAAACCGCCTACAGAAAAGACGAAAATCCCATCATCAATTGTGCGTTGTAAAACGCTCACTCAGTATACAATAAGCAGTGTTGCTATGTTCTCACAGGTAATGTGCTGGAATGCGTTAGATTTATAATACGGTTGGAGCGTGCTCCCACATTACTTACAGTAGAGGGTGTTCAGAAAACAAAATTATGTGATTCTGTCTCTCTCTCTTTTCCAAGGAGGAAAGCGGGGGCAAGAATTCGTAGGCGTACTTCGTCGAATGCTGAAGAATTTCTAAGTGCGATCTCTGAGGTTGTGCGTCGTTTTGGTGTTCATTTATTAAATTCTAAACAGGGCGCTTTCCCCGGGTGTAAAGGGGCCGGGGCGTGAAGTTGACTACTCACCCCCTAACGAATGCGGAGGTTAAGAATTGGTGGAGTTTACCGTCACTTCCCCATTTGCCGCCATGGGGTGTGCAGGAAGATGTTCACTCTACTTCACATTAACAAATTTGTGTGTCCGTAGTTGTTACATCTTTAACTAATCACGGGTAGTTTTTATATGTAAACATATACATATACATACATATGCATACATGTGTGCTCAAATAAATTAATAAGCCTCCTATCTGAGACCTGCTGTCAGAGGAGGAGGCCATTTTGTCAAAAGAAGGCGATGTAAAAATGAAATGGAAGGCAAGTTGCGGTGCTGTCATGTCGCTGTTTAACGCAGACCGTACTGTACCACGTATGTTGGAATTGTAGACAGGAATGTCGGACCAAATTACTGAAAATCGGCTGTCAAGAGGGGAGCCTATTGCAAACAGAATGGAATCGCCCTAATCCTTCGCGGCAGTCTTTCATGTTTGGGGGAAAGAGGAAAGGTTATCTTTTTGTTCAAAATCCTCTTGTAGTAACCAGGATTTTTGTGAAATTTTTCAGGGGCTGAGGAGTACCTCTACGTGTTGAGATTTTAAGTTAACCGGCTTAAGTGTCATTCCAGCGCATTGTCCGTCTCTTGCCTCCATCTTCATCGTATTTCGATGTATAGGCTGTTTGCCAAACAAGAGACCGGCTGTCCATCCAAAATTGACTCTTTCTCAGTTTCCCCTGCTTCTGTAACTTTGTCTCCCGAATAAGTAAAGATAGAATTGTCCCTGTGCTCGCCATGACGGTAGATAGGGGAGTGGAGGTATAGTTCCACTCATTCTTAACTAGATGCAGGTGATTGGTCAGCTTCACGCCCCGGCTGCTTTACCCCCTGTGAAAGCTCCACCGGTTCCCATATAGTAGGAGGCAGGGTGAGCCACAGAGCTGGTTTGGATCCTGGAGGAGAAAAAGTCTCTTTCCCCTTCCGGGAATCGAACCACGATTCCTCGGTTGTCCAGCCAGAACCCCAGTGACTATAGAAATTCTTTGCTTGTCTCCTGAACGGTGTTTAAAACTCGCTGTGAAAGCTGTGTCACTATATAGCATCCCAGCGCCATATTTATTCAAGTCAGCTGCAGCAGGTGTAGTGAATGTAGGCCTTAATTTCAAAGGGTGGAGGGGGGTGCACAGTGTTATGACGAATTAACAAATCTGTGTTTTAATAAAGGCATAAGTGAACCATTCGACTTAAATTTATCTTACAGCTCTCCCAAACATTTTGGAGTGGCTTTGTTGACTCGTTTTACAGATAGGGACCTATTCAGCAACAAGAACTAATTTCAGTTGTGCAAACTTTTACAGTGGGAACGATAGTTGCACTGTGTGAGATTTAAGATTATCAGCAGGTGACTGTGAAGGTTGTTGCCGGGTAGAAGTGTGCAGACTGTGCAGAGGACCATGCTGCCTCTTTATCACAGGCCTTGCCAGTCACACTGGCTTGAGATCCGTATACTTTGACACAGGGAATGCCAGTATAGTATTTTGAAGTAGGTTCAACTGTTCCGCTGTCTTGCACACGTTTTTAGGCCGTTCGCAAAATTGCGAAAAGCGAGTATTAGCTTCGTCATGTCTGTCTGTCCGTCCGTCCGTCCGTCCGCGTGGAAGAGCTCGGCTCCCACTTGACGGATTTTCATGAATTCTGATATTTGAGGATTTCTCGAAAATCTGTCGAGAAAATTCGCGTTTTATTAAGATCTGACACGAATAACGGGTACTTCACATGAAGGCCCGTGTCTATTTATGACAATAGCTCGCTGAATTCTTCTTAGAATGAGAAATGTTTCAGAAAAAAGTTGTAGATAAAGTCAAAACACACATTTTATGTTCAGTAACTTTTTTCCGATAATCGTGCCGTTTATGATATAATATTGAAAAATATGGTAGAGCCAGGCAGGCCACAGATGACAATATAATATTGGTAGTATTATCATAGTTACGATACAATTAGAATTTTAATTACTTGTGTCTGTGTCTGTACAGCATTGGCCAATGTTGGCTGTATTTGGTTAGTGCGAGGCGGGGGGGGGGGTTTATATTTCAGGTGTAAACGTATTCGTCATGTTTGGTGTGACATAAAACTAACGCTTTGTGATAAGATTCAGTTAGTAATCGAAATGTGTCAGGAAGGAACCAACATACATGTAATAGTGTTGCAGTAAGTTCTTTATCATGCGAACTTCATAACAGTAAATCCTTTTGCACAGTATTTCCACTGGTATAGAAAGATGAAGCCTCCCTGCATGTATTTACACGTAGATTTAAGTAACACTTAAATGTGAATAATTGTTGCAGTTGGATTTATAAACAAACCAATACTTAATTTATTCTGGGTATGTAAAAAACAAGTCAGGAAATATATGAATAGGTAACAGTTCTGCTGAATTCTCTCCCTTGTGTTTGGTTGGCTCAGGAACTCTTAAGACAAGTCATAAAGTGTAAAGGTGTCAAATGTGTTCCATTGTTTCTGGAATGTTTGGTAAATTACACACAAGATGTGCAGGGTAATGTGTGTAGGTATTCGTGTAAAGAATCTGTTCATTGCCGTTTCATTTTAATTGAAATTTATTGACTAATTTCACTGAAACTTCGCAATCTAAAATTTCATGAAAATTCACTGATTGCATTGGAAGTTGTTATATGTAGATGTACAGTTCAACTTGGTGATGCTAATAGGAGCATTTTTGTACCTTACCAATATGAGTGAATCAAAGAGAAATAACAATGATATTATGTTAAATCTGACCACTTTTTGGTTTTTTGTATTTGTGAAAAGACTGATGGCCACACTTCAGAATCACCGACACATATTATCAGTGTCTGGAAACTGATAAATCTAACCTTAGAGGTTCAGTCCGTTGCCATGTTGACATGTTTTATGCAGTCACTGGCTATTGTCTTGCCATCCTTAAAGAGATGGATAAGGGAATGGTGTAAACACTCTGCTGTAAGTCCATTTTCTGTTAATGCATTTGAAACATTTGTTTGCGAATACCACTTTTTTCTGTTTTCCAGGTGTGCAGAAGGCTTTATCGGACAGAGATGCGAATTCAAAGACCTGGACGGATCCTATATGCGTAAGTATGAATTCATGTTGTCAGCCTTCTCTATTTAACTGTATGTAATTGTCCTTTTTAATAAAGGAAAGAAATGTACAGCGTAAGAGTACTGACCAGTTTCTGTTTCATGATGTGCTAAAATAATTTTACCGAAAGTATTTGACCCTAGGTCTCTTACGCAGATCAGCATTCTGTATAGGACTTCAGTTCACAAATACAGCAGTTTGTTTCTATTGTTACTTAGAATATGTTATTAAGAGGATCCCAGCTTGACTGTGTATGCTGATGAGGTTAAATATATTGGGCAACAACGTAAACACCTCAAAAGAAAGAAAGCAGTTCTTTCAAAAGCAGGCAAAATGTTGATGCACAGACATAGGAAAACCTTCTCTTTTGCACTGTGTGTGTGTCTTAGTCCATGATACAAGTGATGGGAAAAGCAGAAATTTTCAGATTTTAAAAACTGTATGTTGAGGTTACTATATCAATGTGAGGGAGATGAAATAAACGCATCACCATCACGTGTGTGTGAGAAATGTCATTAAAAAAGTTAAAGAGAATAATAAGAGACTGTAACTTAATGGAACATAACAGGTACTTTGTATTCTGATATTCTAATATACTAGTATTTCAAAGTGTAAGGAGTCTAAAAAAGGAAGACAATTCTGTTAGAAGCTGGAAAGAATTTTTAGTTCTAAAGAAACACAAGAAACTATTGGTGTATAAGTCATGTCTCAGTCATAATACACAACAAAGTCATAACAAAAGAATTGCTACTAAATTGTTTGAAGTGTGTAAGGCTTTATTTGTTTGGGAGCAACATCAAAATGATGATAACAAAATCAAGCCAGATTAAATTTGGAAAATGCATACTGCAGTTCAATTCAGAACCCTGTAATGTGTTATCTTTCTAGGTACTTAAAACATTAAAATGAGCATATAGAACTATAATTTTACCACCTGTGTTATGTGTGTAAGCTCTGTCTCCAGGAAATAAGAGAAATTGGATCTGGTTACAAATGTTGAGATAAAATATGAGAGATAACATAGCAGAGCTTCTTAATTTGCTGTCTTTACATAGTACTGTTAAAGTGATTAAAACACTAAGGATGAGATGAGCAGACAAATAACATGCATGAGGAAAAGGAAATTTGCAAGGAATTTAGGTTGGGAAACCATGATGGATGAGACTCATTACAGAACTTGGGTGTATAGGGGGTGACAACCTTGTTCATGTGAATAATTGTTGTTGTACTCAAGAAAGTTGTGTATGTGGACTGCTTGTTAATTGAATTGTAACGAGTATTGTATGTTTGCAGCGTCAAAGCAACGCAACATGTTCCAGACAGCAAGCATAGCAGGCGGCGCCACAATAGCAGTATTCCTGGTTGTCATCGTTTGTGTAGCTGTATATATTCACTTGCAGCGGAAACAGAAAGAAACTCGAGCCAGGTACAGTTGGTGTCATTATTGCAATTTAAATATGATGATCTTAGCTGATAGTGAAATAATTTTGTGGCGTCTTGTAATTAATTGTGAAGTATTTTGTTATACATCCAGTAGTGAAGTCTTATCGCAGGCAGGGTAATACACCAAGCTTTTGCTTTACGCCCTAGTTGTGTTTCTGAAAAAGTGGGCATAAATCAAAGAGATGTAAATTAAAAATCATATTCCCATAAGAAATAATGGCATAGGTGGGGGTGAGCGTAACAGAGCGCAGCCAGCCAAAGGGCGTTAAACCAGAAATGAGAGAGTGTAAATTAAGAAGTGGTGTATATTGGCCAGGTACGTTAAAGAAAAAGGCATAAAGCCAGTGGGGCGCAGAACAAGGGCTATGTGTACTGGTGAAAGTGAATTACAAATCGGTGGCAGGAGTCCAGTAGCATGCATGGGGAAATTCAGGAAAGAAACCATTTGGGAGAGATATGTGTATGAAAGGTAATATTGAGCTGGATCTTAGAGAAGTAGGTGTGAGGATGAAAACTGAAGCATTCCTTAATAACAGTGAAGTTGTTGACTGATCAAATGATATACACTCCGTAAGGACGGTACTGTTCCATGAATTTGGTCACTCATTCAGTTAACATGTTTTGTGGAGGTGCTGGTTTCGGTTTTTCAACCACTTAAAAAGGTGATTCTTTTGAAGATGTTGTACCACATTAACCTACTCGTATTTTGCAGAGTGAATTATTTAAAAAAATTTAGTATATGCTGAAATTACTTATTCACTTCAAACATTGTTATGTTTTACATGTTATGTAAAAAAGGTATGCAATTAATCTTTCCACCAGTCCAACATATCTTTCTTCTGTTATACCTATTACTAAACCATGACTTGAATTTGAACTGCCACATTACGTACTGAATTTTTTTTTCTTATTGCACATTTACTGGATCAAATTACTATATGTTCATAATGCAGATACATGCCAGACAACTATATTTGCAGCACATAGAGAAGTGCCAGACAGTTGTAATGCAAAATTAGTGAGACAGGTGTTCTATGGTACGTGGATTTTTTGATACAGGAAACCATACTGAGGGCGGTTTCATTTAGGCCAGAGAAGGTACCAGTTCTTCTGTGATATGACACTGTTTCACAAAGTATTTGGTTCCCAACATTTTGAGACAGCACAGTGGTCTCATCTTCAACCCTTGAACATGCCACCACTGTGCTGTCTCAGCATCAGAGTCCAAATACCCAGCGATGCAGAGTCATCCTGGAAGAGCTGATACCTCATGCACACTGCTACAAAAACCTAAAATTTACATAGGTCAGAGAATGTCGGTATATTTGTAATATTGCTCATTTTCTTTTGCAGCTGTGTGGACGGTAACAGTCAAGATCCTGAGAGAGAGAGACGACCGTTCAGCCGCACGTTGGCAATACCCATGATTCACCAGACTCATACAACATGTGTAAGTACAGAGTGCATGAGGGAGCTGATAACCCCTAAAACTACCTTAGTTGCTGCTAAGCCAATGCTGAGTGTATGCTGTCAGTTAGATGGTATATATAATGCTTGTCATGAAGCAGAACTTTTTTTATTTTCCCAACCTGAGATGATGGTTGCTGTGCCATCTATCAGTCACGTTTGTTCCACAACTGTTTCAGCAATTATTTTGATAAATGACAGTTTCTGTTAATAATTGCATTATCAACATTTCCTTGGCACATGCTGTTTCAGTTACTACAGCTAAAGATATTGTTCTTAGGGTCTCATTTTAGCCCAGTGACTTAACATGTTCGTTCATTGTACATATAACCAACTAAATGCACTTTCACTCTCAACTATTTATAGTTTACAATTTCCCCTACATATGTTTTGGTCTATGTATAGATATATATATCAGGGGGTACACAAACTACACTTTATTTACATCCACAGGTTCACTTTATCACTATATTCATTGTAGTTCTATTCAGTCTTTTATGTTGGTTTTTATCACTTTCTAAAACATCTTCTAAAAACACATGTATATTTAAAAAGACTGAATAGAACTACAATGAATATAGTGACAAAGTGAACCTGTGGATGTAAATAACGTGTAGTTTGTGTACCCCCTTGATGATGGTCTATATATAGACCAAAACATATGTAGGGGAAATTCTAAACTATAAATAGTTTAGAGTGAAAGTGCATTTAGTTGGTTATATGTACAGTGAATTGAAAATGCATGGTGAAAGTCATACAAAATATTCGTTCATATTTCTTCACTTGAATTAGTACTTACTTTTGGGAGGCTTTGAATATGCTACTTTCTGTTCCTGTAATATCAAAATGCAAACTTTTAATGGTTTTATCTCAAATGGAATTTTATAGTTTTTTGTATTTTATGGACACATGGACTTTATGGACTTTAGCGACTCGCTACGGGCTGAACGGTCCGGGGATCGAATCCCGGTAGGGGCGAGATTTTTCGCAGCCGTCCAGACCGGCCCTGGGGCCTACCCAGCCTCCTATACAATGGGTACCGGGTCATTCCCGGGGGTAAAGCGGCCGGGACGTGGAGTTGACCACCCATCCTCATCTAGCGCCAAGGTTAAAGAAAGAGTAGAGCTATACCTCTACTCCCCATCTGGGCCTTCATGGCCTGTTCTAGGGTGAACTTTACCTTTTTATGGACTGTGACTCATTTTGTTGTATATTACCGTTGCCTTTTTTCATGCCAGATAATTAAAGAACTGACAATTCAACCTCTGTGTGAGTGGATTAAAACATTGTAATGTGTCAGGTGTTTGTAAACTTTTCATATATTGTAATTACCTTAGTGTCATGAAGGCGGTATTAAGACACGACTTTCAGAAGATATCCGTGCTGATTCTCATTTTTGGCCTCGTTTCAGTAGTTCGCCTTTCTAATGCATATAATGCAGTTGGTATTGCAGTTCTTTGTACAATTTAGTGACTTTTCTCATTATACTTGGCAGCTGCAGCTTTCAAATTGTTTCACATATTTTCTGGAAACATTAAAATGTCATGTAAACAGCAACTTGTTTTCCTGCATAACCTAAATAATGGCACTTAATGCTGTATTCACTTACTTAGTTGCTGATTATATGTTTAGCTTTTGCAAGGTGTTTTCTTCCAAAAGTTAATATGTTTGTTATGCCTGAAGATAGTTTTGATCAATTATTTGGATATTTCATTCAGTTTATACATTGCCACTCATAGGTTACCTTCATCATAATTATTTTTTATTTATTTTTTGAAAAAAGAAAAAAAAGTTTCTGAACAAGCAAATTTTCACTACATAGTCTTATTTTCCAAGTGACCTATGTACTTAGATGAATTTTTAAAACAGATGTACCTGACATCAGATGTGCAACCTGTAAATCATGACCTGACTCTGAATTACTTCAAGCAAGTCCTAATTTACAATCAGGAATATTCATATTTAAACTTCTATGTCCCTGATTCATAATACAATAAAACTTTATAATTTCCTTTATCTTCCTTCTTCTTTGTATTACCATTTGAATTTAGTAATATAACCCTTGCAGTGAAAGTCCTTGTTGTTGAGGGAAGGCTGTCTCAAGCTTTAGTAAGATACTACTGTAGTAATTTTTTTTTCAGGAGCCTTCAGCGCGAAAGGACCCTGGAGGTGCACCAGGGCTATTTCCCCATCCATCTACCAGAGTAGCACCACAGCATGGCAGTAATGAAGGACAACCACCGCCATAGTGACAACGCAGTGAGATGAGATGCAAGAGGATATTTCTGTTGCCTCATAGTCTGTGTGTTGCTAGTCCGTTGTCCACCTGCTTCCTCTTCTTCATCCACTCGCACGACTGTCCGCTAAGTATAGGACAGATGGACAGACAATATATTTATTGTGTATTATATTGTGGCAGTAGTTACTATCAAAAGAGAAAAGAGAGAAAGAGTCTGATGTGTGGTGGTCAAAGAGTGTGGAATGCTTTTATTTTGAGTTTATGGAACATTTTGTATGTTGGAAATCAGACCGAATGGAACTGCCATACTGGGGAATGGCATGAACTGTTAATTTCTCAACATAACTCCAACATCTTAGTAATTTATTTGCCCTCTGATGAAGATTGTACATAACAATTTTCTGCAGTGAGTCATGTAACGAGAAACAGATGTTGACGTTCCAGTGGTGTTTGTGACATTTGCCTTGCAGCGTCAGAAGATTGCGTTCTGAGATACTTTGTGAACATTTCAGGAAACCTGAAGAAATTGGACATTTAAACTGAAAATACGCTTCAGGATCCAGATGGGTCCATCTCGACTGAAATGCTTGCAGGATGAGGATGGAGAAAAATGTGTAAATTGTGTACTATTTTTTGTCTCTCTCTGTGAAGCCCTACACTAAGTAAATATGGTATTGTTGGCAATTTCTTTTACTGCTTCATGGCCTCAATATTTCTACCTGTTGGATGGGCCCAGGGGGTTATAATAATGTGTTCTGCGTGAGTGAGTGTGAAAGAGAAAGGATTTAACTATATGTAACATTCCGGGACACGATAGCGTTCATTTCTATACACCAAAAATAACCACGAAACCAAATAATCTCAGGTTCTTTAACTTACACAGAAAGTCATGAAAACATAGATTGGGTTAGTATGAAAATACTTGCTTTCCCTCTGCAGTTTTTATTTTATGTTTCAACACCACGATTTGCTCTAGGCGTACCCAAGACCTTGCACAGGATTGTACATAACGTGGAGTACAGGTGGGCATATTCTTCGCTGCTCCAGCACTGCTTCGATAGCTAAAACAAATAAAAATTGTTGTGTCATCAGCTGGAGAACATCCCATAGGAGAGAAATTGAGCCAAAATTATCTTTTTATACATAAATGCTTTTTCTCTGAATCACAGATATGTACATTTTGTAGATAATTATAAATTATCATGTCTTGTTTTTCCCTGCCTGTGTACAAATTTTGCCATAATTCAACAGAAAAAGAAAACCTCTCTAGTTTCTAAACTTCTTAATATGTACTTGGTTCCTAATTTATTGTAATTTTTAGAAGGTAATATCTTTACTAAATTTTTTTTTTTATTGTGCGTGGTGTACATAAATGTGGTGGCCTCTGGCAGCGATTTCCATCTGGTGGTGATGTATAGAAGTTTCATTCCAGCTTTTGCGCTTGTTGCACTTGCTACTCATACTTGGCCGGATTTAAGTTTTATTCAGTTTCCTTTCTGACAGACACTGTTTAAAAACATACCAAAGATTCAAAGTAATAAATACAAGAGGTCACCTCCGTTTTTGTATGTTATATATATTATATCTATATATATTCATACCAAAGCATCAGTCAGACAGTCTGCTAAGAAATGCCTCCCAAAAGTTCCTTTGCATCTACAGGAAAACTTTGGTGAGGTGTATTATGTCATCCGTACGAGAATGGCAAAAATGTTCTCCAAAACCAATAAGGGAAAGGTATAATGAACAAAGCATCATCTATGATATTATGTAAGTTTAAAACATATTTGTAATATGTTTATTGCGAGTCACACATGCCCATATTAGAATGTAGCTCAAAAGAAATAATGGGAAGGAATATAGTATGTAGACTTCAAGCAATTTCCAGAGTAATGTTCCTAGACTACAGTTATATTGCACTCCAACAGTACAGGTTGTTTTAAATGTGTCTACCATGGCTGCAGGGAATCATCTCAACATTGTGTGCAGGCTTTGCTACATTACACCAGGCTACCAAGAGATCCATGTATCTATTTTTGAAAAAACCAAATAGCATGAAAGTTTTACGCCAAAGCCATAATGTACAATATCTTTGTCATTTTATATTACTTGAAGGCCTGTGTACAGTGTTGTGAGATGGTTACCAGGTAGTGTTCTTGTGTTTGTAGAGTTATTTATTTAGTTGAGATCTTAGCGGTATTCAAGCTCTACAACTATGGAACTATTTCTTTTAAGTGTGAGGATATTTTTTCTCTTCATTCTCGTATTCATTTTTACAGAGATGTTCATGCATAAGCCTACAACTTAAAATGTTTTCTTGCTGCCAGATGTAATTCACGGTTCACAAGCTAGTCAGTCGTGAGAGGTTCCACAGCTTCGTATGTATTACAGCAATGGCTGTCTCTAGTTCGGACCACCACTGTCTGTCGTGATAATATGTTGTATGATATAGTAATTATTTTCCCATAATTTGTAAAATGCTTTAATATTTAATTTAAAATTTATTTAATATCTAATTCCCATGAAGTAGAACTGTTGTAAATAATGTTCTTCCTGTTTTGTTCAGATGTATCATTTTTAAAGAGAGTTGGTGTGTTCTCCTGTTTAGTATGCATTTCAGAATATTTTGTTTCTTTGGTGTCTCCATAATACCACAAAGTTTGTTAATCGATACTGTACCATCTCAGTTTTACAAACTTGTTTTTTAATAGCAGGGAAGTGTTTACTGGGCTATTTCCAAATCATTTAATGAGAGTCTTTCATAGACTCCTCATGTGTTTAACATTAGCTTTGTATTAATTTCTTAGATAAGTTTTGCATTATGCTGTGTATTTTGGGAAACAGAATAATAGATGATGAAAACATGTGTATTAGAAAGAGGTTGTAATATTTTACCTTTAGTCACAAATGCGGTGAAGTCTGGCACAAATACAGTGCCATCTTGCATGATTTCTGCAGCCATGGTTAATGGTTACATTTATATAAGCAACATTTCACCTATCCAATCATTCTAAAGTTGAATTTGTGGATGATTCAACATAGTAAATGTATTCAGTATTCATTTCAACATTTGCAACTGTTTGTTTGTGGAGGTGTTAACCACAGCAAATAGCAATCAGGGTAACAAACACCATACTTTGCTTGAGGCATATAAATCACGAGAATCAAGAATCGTCAACTTATGTCATTGTTAATTTCAAATAAGTGCTGATGTATTTCTTTTAATATTGCAGCTGTTCATTTACTTGTATTGTATTCGGTTGTAACATAAATGCCATGTACATACATTTCAGTGTCCTGGTGAATTGTAGATCCTTCAGACTCTTCCACAACTGATTGCAAGGCTGCATTGAATGTGACCATGTACAATGTAATTTTGTATAAGCTTTAAAAATGTTAAATTTTACTGCAGTAGTAGTATACAGATATGAGTGCATGATGTCAAAAGTTCCAGGACACTGCTGTATATCACTAAAATTGATGTTGAAACCAATACTGGTCTCTTCTGTTTCAAGCATGGGTTTTGCAGTCACAGTTTTGTACTGAAGAAAATTTCTTATGTAGTATTTGTTGCGAGGTTGGGTGTATGATTATCTTCCACCATTGTAAGTTCCAGACCTATACCCATCCTTCGTCCTTTCTTGTCCAACCAGCAGCACAACATAATGTGACTAGGTCTACGATTACAATTACTTTCTAATACAAGTAAACTCTAGATGAAGTGTACACAAAAAACTAATTTTGAACAACAAAAAGTATAACTAAGAATAACTTAGAATGGCACATTTGTTACCCATTTCCATTATTTTAATGGTGAGTTGATGTCTTAAGAATGAAGTAAAAAGGAAACTTTCTTGTTTAAAAATAATAAAACAGAAACCACTCATTTTGTGTTCAATTTTATACAGAGTACATCCTTTCCAGCAGAGTATACAACCAGTCAGGAACCTTCCTGTGACTCACCTAATTGGGGCCCCTCTATAAATATTGGTGAAGTTACTCCCACATCTCATAACAGGGATCCAGAATTGTGCCTTCTGTCAGAACGGAATCCAGTCCGAAATAATGCACAACAAATTTAAGTATTTGTGCATTTAGGGGCCCTCATGACCCAAAGGGCCCCTCCATGCTGCGGGGTCCATGGGATCCTTGTCTGTGCCACTGATCCCTTCATTTTTCCATTTATTTTCACATAATCTTTAAGAACCACAGTAAATGTATGTGAAGTGGCTTTGTGAAGTTCCCAAAAATGGGGATTTGTCATACACATTGTGTACCGTGAAATTAACAACAGTATCGAATAATGCATTTCCGACTTCATGTAAAATAGAAGTCTTTGTTGTCCAAATGTGTTCCAAGTTGCAAAATGAGAAAATTTTAAATAATTGTTTGGCTTAAATACTGCAAAATACATTCATTCAAAGTTCAATTATTGCATTTTATTGCATACATACTTTGTGGATGCTAAGATGTATGGCAGTGAATGAGGATAATACTGCACATTAATTAATGAACTGTTGCATTCTTTATTGCATGTTACACATACAACCTATATTGTGGCCTTTCATGTTGTCTCCTTTAGTTTTGATTATTTTTATTACAGTATCTGCAGTCCCGTTATTTATTAACTCATCTACTTCTTGTTATATTGGGTCTAGTGTCTGCCAATGCCTTGTTTTACACTGTAGTTGCATTCCTGAAAAAGTGGGTGTAAATCAAAAAGGCATGAATAAAAAATTATATTCCCATCAGAAATAAGAGGTTAGCGCAATAGAAGGCAGCCAACCAAAGGGCATTAAATCAGAATTAAGAGAGCGCAAATTAAGTAGTGGTGCAAATAGGCAGGGGGTTTTAAAGCAAAAATGTGTTAAAATAAATGGGCGTAGAACAAGGTCTGGGCGTATGTGCTCCAACAACGTGTATTTAATGACACATGCCATAAATGTTCCACAAATACCAGAGTTAAAATGTTAGCACCTGTCGGACTGTGTCAGTGGCACAGAAACTGAAATGTGACAAGTGGCTCTGGGGCACAGAATTTGTTGTTACTGAAGTGGAATCAGAAGTGTTTGTATAAATTGATGCACATTTTTAAACAAAAGTATTATGTTACAATATCTTTCAGAAATTTTCAATTGAATACTGCAGCTTACTTGAGTTCACATTGTGCCTAGGTATCAGAACAAAAATTATAAATACGTAGTAACCTGGGTTGCTATTCGAGCACTTGCAGTTTTATTTCTTGCAGATGTAGAGCATGATTATTGATTCACAGTAGTAAAAACTGCTGACTTGTTCACCTTTATGCAAAATTAGACCATTGGTTTCACATAAAAGTCGCATGTCATGTTCCCTGTATCATTACTACCACTTAGGTAAGAATAAATCCAAATCTTTACTTGATGGTGACTTAATTTTAGAACCAAGTCGTATCATTCTGTGTTACAGACTTACTTTTATCTTTATATGTTAAGAATTTAAATGTGTCATGCACAGCAGTAGATGAAGGTACTCAGCTAGTGTTCATATAACACTACAGAATATAAAGTATCATGTATAATCATAGTGATATCAATCACCAGGAGCATTGAGATACAAGGAGCATTACAGAAAAACCTTTTTCAGTAAAGCAATACATTTACATACAAAACACCAATATCAAGGATTTACTTTGGACTGTGGACTGGCATGAAAGAAATAGCTGGATAAACTTATGAATATGGCCTACAGGGAACTTCAAAATTATAAAGGCACTTCCAGGAAGACACTGGAGCCAAAGCAGAAGGTATATGGGTTGTAGACTATGACAGAGGGTTGACATTGGCATGTTTGGGTGTAACTGGACTCATGAGAACAGCTCCTGTAGCTGCACATGAGGTCCTCCTTAGACTTCCTCCATCACATTTGAACACATGGAGGCTGAGTACTGACTCAGTTGCACTGAACCGGTCGTCAGATCTGTATTGTATGAGCATGCCCACACTGAGTCAAAGACTAATGACAATTCACAGGGTGTGTAGACATTGTACAGTACAAGGGAGAAGCACAACTGTAGCAGTGAATAATAAACTTCAGTATTCCAGGCAGTTGTATATGCTGTTAAGGCTTGTATAACAGAGAATGTAGAAGGGGTATACAAGACTAGAGGCAATTGTCAAATAACTCGTAATCTGTTTGTATATGCTATCAGTCCCATATGAAACTGGCTGATTTGAACAGGGTAAAACTGATGTGGGTGTAGGTGAATGGGAGTGTACAAATTACCAAGGACTGGACCTGGGTAGGACATAAGCCACACAAAGAGTTGGAATGCTGGAGTAAAACCAAGTATGGCCACTGAGGATTGGATGAACTCCAACAACAAAAATATTGGAAATCAATATGTGGACAAAGTGCAAAGGAATTTTACTAAAAAAAACTTATACTAAAAGAAATAAGGAACTGTTAGAATCAAACAGACCCATTACATGATGTATGAACGCTATGCTATGCCATGATGTCTGAATTCATAGATCAGGACTCCTTTTCAATGCTATAATGCATGGTTTCTCAAAATGTGGCTGAGGTACTACTACTGGTATGCGGCCTTAGTTAGAAATCGAAATATAAAAAAAGATAGAAATTTAAAAAATGAAAAATGTAAGCCACATACATTTGCCAATTGGCAGCATTGCTTGGCAACATGTAATTCAACCATCCCACACCACCCCTCCGGTCAGCAAGGTCGTACAATTTCGGCTTTTTTACTATAAGTACAAAAATATTGGTGACACACTGAAATTGTTAAATTTCATTTACTGCTACTCCAACGAAAAAATCTGAGAACCCCAACTAAAGAATTACTTTTAGCAAGGAAATGCCGAGATTATTATAGTGGCGTATAACCCTCATCCGTGGTGTACGTGGATACGGTTTGCCCAAGTGCTGCCATCTAGGGACGAAAATGAGAAGAAACATGCACAGTTCCATGTCACCCTGATTAATGTTCAATGGACACCTGGAAAGAAAGTCTTGTGGCGCCACAATTGGACATACGTGCGTTACTGCAGCCGGCGTTCAGTGGCTGCGATTAATTCCACATAGATGGCAGAGAGAAGCACCGTTGAGGGCAAAGTGGTATCACATGATAACCGACAACCAGGGTTCTGCAGCAGTATCACTGACTTAGAACCAAGAAGGTAGTATTAAGCAATAGCGATCCTGTCAGCTGTGACGTAGTACGTGAGGAGTATCTGTAATGTAGGTATGTGAGGTATGTCTTGTTTGATGTGATAAGCTGCACCTCATAATTAAGGTTTAATTGGGGTGTGCAACATTTTGAGGGATGAAGCTGCCTCCAACAGTGGGCTGGTGAATGTAACATTGACAGTGTGTTAGGAGTCTGTTGAAGTGCAAGGAATAGGGTCCCGCCCCCATGACGCAACAGCCCCTAGTGGGCCAGGGCCTCCTCTTTATTGTGGCTTCACGATCACACACAGACATGAGTAATAGGTTATAGGATCTGAATATTATTCATATTCTGTTCATTAAGCATGTTATTTGTATAATACCAACTAAATGAAACTATACTTAGTTGGTATTACATGGGTAAGTGTCATAGGATGTCATGAGAAGAGCGTGATGTTGGCACGACTGTTGGAGACAGTTTGTTGCCACCTTCTATGACTATTCAATATTTGTGTTCAGCATTGCAAAAACATTCCTGTATATCACCTAATATAGAGACCAAAAACTTATGGAGCAGAGACTCTCATGAGAATCTAGGAGTTGCTCAGCAAATTATTATGCTTTCTGGAAAGATAAAAAACAAATACCACACATTAACCTAAGCTAACCTAATCGCCAG
Source organism: Reticulitermes speratus (assembly GCA_021186555.1). NCBI lineage: Eukaryota > Metazoa > Arthropoda > Insecta > Blattodea > Rhinotermitidae > Reticulitermes > Reticulitermes speratus. The sequence goes on along the minus strand of JAJKFL010000013.1, from coordinate 7,240,837 downwards.
TATAATTAAATACAACAGTGCATTAATATAAGTACATGCATATCAGTGATATGTCTGCTTTTCATAGCAGGGAAAACGTAAGTGGCACATGTGGTGGTTTGGGGTCAGTCTCTTGGTAATGCACCATTTACTTAAAGCAATTGAGAATCAAGATATAAGTACTGACAGCGAAGGAACTATTGCAGACACAGTATCAAGTGGATAATGGTGCTGAACAACTTTCTACGGATTTCAGCCCACTGCTAGCCATATTTCAAGATTTAAGGTTTGGAATAAAATTAATACTTTCATCCAAAATAAACATTATTGATGTAGGTGTCCAGTTAAATTCAAGCCATGACTGATCTGCCCCCAACCGTTTCACATTTTTGTGCCTTTGTTTCACTTACATTTATGAAGGTGGACGCTGTGGATGTAAAGTTGGTTGGAGACCAGTACTTTTTTCCAATAATTAAATAAATGAATAACCTAACCTAACGTCACCTAACCTCACCTCACCTCAATGACCAAAACAGAGGAGCGAACGTAATTGTAAAAAGTTACTAGTTTGTGTTTGTTGTACTTGGCGTTTGACAAGTGAGACTGTATTCCAGTCTTACTGCAGAATTTTTCTTTATGTCTTTTTAAGTATATAATATTGTGCTCCATATTATATTTTTCTGTAGGAAGTCGCCAGAAGAGTGTGAGAGAACACTGACATTAAGAAAGAGAAGAAACTCTGCTGTCATGGTGAACCTTTTCCCATAGTGGACCTTGTCCAATAGGAACTAAGGGTTACTTACCTCAGCTCTGTACTGGACTAAGTTAGTGTGCAAGTGTAATTTTTATAATTTGAAATAGTAGACATTGTGTGAAGTATGTGCATTGTGTTATTATGGTTGATAATGCACTACATCGCATAATAAAATGTAGTGTTCACCAAATAATGTCAAGGTTACAAAATTAAGAAGGAAGGGATTGGCAGGGGATGTATAATGCGTGGGAGTTGTCAGAAATTGTATGCTTTGTAGGTCAGAGGAATTGAGTGGAAGAGAAAACAGTTTTCTGACCATTGTTCACAACTCAATGGAAGAGATTAGTTGGGGAGCTTAGACATAAATGGAAGATATTATCATCATCTTACATAAGGTGTGATGTTTCTGATGGGATTGATCTGGCTCAAGGTGCTTTTAAACCCAGAATGAATGTCCATGCTGTATGTAATGTGGGATTCTTCTGTACTTGTTGGGCAACTGCTTGCTTTGCAAGAAGGCGATGCTGTGGGCTGGATGACCAAGGAATCATCCATCAATTTCAGGCATGGGAAAAGTTTTCTCTCATCTTCATAGCATCCAGACAATCTCTGAGGCCAGCCCAGCCTTCTATTCAGTCCGTGCTCAGGGTAAAATGGCTGGGCCAGGAAGCAAACCACTTATATGTGTCTATTGCCAGGGAAAGAATGTGTGGAGCTGTATGTGCTGTACCTTCACACCCCTCTATACTGTCACTGTGTGGTGCTTAATGAAACATGGAGACAGCTTCATCCTGTGTGAAGTGTTTTCATGTTACTGTGTTGTGTTGCTCACAGCACAAACTGTTGTGTGAACAATAGGAGGTGGATTACCGTTTACAATAATGTACTTGTTCAAGGCAACAATGACAGAATGCAGTTCCAAGTGATGAAGAATGACCATGTGGTCGTTGTCTGTACATACTGTGGTCTGGGACCTCAGTGATATCAGATTGAACTTGTATTTTGTGTTACACTTTGTGTTGTTGTTGTTTTGTGTGTTGACTGTTGTGTAACACTGGGCATTGCTGCAGCTTTAGTGTATTAGTGTTGTGTGTAGTGGGAAGAAAATATCACCATCAGAAATGAAGCTTTTTATTCATGTAATCATTATTATGGCATATGTATTTAATTTATTTCATGTGGTGACAGTTGTGTATAATGGAGGAAGTTGTTTCTTCTTCAAGAACACACATCATTGTAAGTAGTTTTGAGTGTGAGATTGTCCTTGTGATATCATTTTAGTAGGACTTTGAAATTCATCAATGTGGTCCTGACCCTAAAATGTGTATTTATACTGATAATGTTTGTAACCAGGAAGTGTTCCAGATCTCGTTTCCTCAGTTTGTTTGAGAGGCAAAATATGAGAAATGTGTACACAGTTGGTGGAAAAAGAATGTGGTATTAAATACAGTGTCTTTAAAGAACATACTGCACTTCCTTTAATTCAGTTTTCCCAATGTGACATTTCCATCCATGCATCAGTTTTTCTTTATGTTGTTTGGTACAAGATTTGAGGTGCTCACAGTGGTGAGGATTCATAATGTGGCTGGGATAGGACACCATGTAGTCTGGTACATGGTTATGAATGTTTTGTAGGAGTATTCTGGGTCTGTCTTCACAGGCAGTTGGAAGATGGAGGCAGTATTTCCTGACTGAAACCTTGGTACCTACCAGTCAGACCACACAGTTCCGCAACTCGGAAGACTATAATTTTGAATCTTAATATTCTGCATTTTCTGTATTGTATTGTATTTCATCCATAAATCATTACAGAATACACATCCAAAGAATAGTTACAGTAAACAGAATAATAATTACAGTAAAAGCAAACAAACATGTAAATGTGATATAATTACATACATGTACAGGACCACACAGGACACGGTTAACATCGTACACAGGAGAAAGCACTGGCAATTACAATATGGAGACATCTTTAACCCAGTTCGTACAAATTAGGAGTCAACTGTCATAAATTCTTGCACTGAATAAAAACTCTTTTCAAGTAGGAAGTTTCTAAGTATCTTCTTGAATTTTATTATGGATTTAACACTTTTAATTTTGCTAGGTAGTTTATTATAAACAAGCACACCATTGTAAGCAATACTCTTAGAATAGTTTGGTGTTGTGGCTTGTAATGAATAAATCTGACTTAGTCCTTGTATCATGGGAATGAAACATAGAATTAGAATTGCATCACCATTACAAAACAACTGAATACACCTCTTAGGCAGTGAATGTACTTCATTATTTTAAATTATATTTTGATGGGAGCAGAAATATACCATTACAAAACAACTGAATACACCTCTTAGGCAGTGAATGTACTTCATTATTTTAAATTATATTTTGATGGGAGCAGAAATATGTCGGAGAAAATATGATGTAAAAGAATATTTTCTGAGTGTATTTAGTAGGTTTGTAACAATTTCGAAAGTTGATATTTTTTTCGTGTCATTATGATTGTAGAGGGGGTGAAGGGGAGGGTATGGCAAAACAGAAGGCTGCTAAGCCGATGTCGTGGTACATATTTCCATTAGTTACCATCAGGAACATGCTGTAGCTACACTCAGTGAGGGATGCTGGCTACAGTAACGCACGAAGTCGCCGCAAATGGCGTTGTAGTTTTACGTTTCCACGGAGTTCCCAATCTGTTAAAGGTATTAATCTGTGGTTCGATATATGCAGAGACCATTTATAGAAATCAATAATGCAGAGAATGTAAATGATCAATTATCTGCCAGTGAACTAATATATTATACGCCATTCATTAGTTTTGATTAATTATGTTTGGTATTTCAAAATAATGGAAATGTTTGGATTCCCGTCAGATGTTGGTGGCGCTGGTAAAAAAAATACGTTCGTTGAACGCAACATTGCAGGATCATATGATTGTGCGTTGTGAAACGTTTGTCGTGTGTAGATGTTGCCGGCTACTGGGTAGCGTGCTTCTGCGTGAGTAACACGTGCTGTTGGTATAATAAAATGATTGGAGACAACTGTCATCAGTGGTCGTGTATAGAATGCGTAATAAAGAAACAGGTAAATATTTCATGATTTTTACGCGTTTTAACGGGTGACGTAGTGGTTATGTTTTAAACAATTGCCGATTTTTTGCGATTATTTTAGTTTGGGGAACATTATAATGGTCGTCCATATGTGTTTACACTTGCACCGTGCTTATTTTATTGATATTCCCTTGGAGTTGAATACACTACACAGATACCGGTTGTTGCATGTAGACAGAACTTAATGGGAATTGACAAACCCTACGTAGTGAAGTTTTTCTAACGGTACAAAGTGTCAGCACTGTTTAGTTGAAGAAATTATATGAAAAGTGGGCTTGAAGTCATATATATGTTGCTGTGCAAGGTCGTCCTTTTGTTGCAGAAAGAAAGCACTACATGGGTAAAGGTTAAAATGCGTGATTTCAGTCTTTCGCCGCGGTGTTAATGAGATCTTCGCCCTTGTGGGATGTGACGCAGTGTAGCCTGGTAGTTATTTACCGACGTTTCAGGACAACGAGGTCCCGAAACGTCGGTAAAATACTACCAGTCTATGCTGCATAACATCCCAGAAGAGCGGAGATGTCACAGGTTAAATTATCCCTGTGCTTGATTAAGAACCAGGGCATTAAAGCTTATGGAATAACTGAGGTATAGCTTCACGCATTATTAACGTTAGCACTATCAGGAGATTAGTGGTCAGCTTCAGTCCATAGTTGCTTGGTCTTCTGAGAGAATGCCACGGTATGTATTTGCTATCAGGGTGGTTGAAATGTTTTCAAATAGAAAAATCCAGTCTGCTGCCAGGAGTTGAACCCTATTTGTTCAAAATGTAATTTGGTGTTACAGAATTTAGGATGGAATGTATTTGCTATCTTGCAGGTTACATTGCATAAATCCATTTTTACCCATTGACATACCCTTGTTTGAGATATTACTGTTGTATCAATTGTGGTAACTTTAGATGTGATATATTACATAGTTGTTACCTATATGTTCTATTTTTCTGCAGAAGTCACATGATGAATTTAATTGATACATGTACAGATACACCCCTACTTAATCCAGTAGTTAGGATCCTGACAATGTTCCCTCCAATTTTTAAAGGCTTGTGTGCACAAAAATTTCAAGTTGTGAAACCTCCCAAAGGTCTGGTGCAAGTAAAATTTTGCACAATCTGGAATTGAGTTTGTGGTCTAGTATATATATATATGTACACTGTATGCAGTATATATACACTGTATGCATAGCCCCCCTGCACATGCACTGTAAAAGATAAAGTTTACCCTGTAGCCTGTCGTGGAGGCACAGAGGGGAAGTAGAGGTATAGCTCTACTCCTTCTTTAACCTCGGCACTAGATGGAGTGGGTGGTTAATGCCACACCCCAGTCACTTTACGCTTGGGAATGGCCCGGTGCCCATTTTGTAGGAGGGTGGGTCAGCCCGAGGACCAGTCTGGACAGGTGTGGAAAATTTGCCCCTGCTGGGATTCGATCCACAGATGGTCCAGCCTGCACCTGCACTGTTATCAATTATAAACTTTGAAATTGTGTAACTAGGGTTGTGCATATGGTTATGATTTCCCAAGGAACAAAGATACTAACAAGCATGTTTGTAGGTCTAATAACTCGGTTACAGTTACCAGTTGTCAGTCTTAAAAAGCAAAACAGCTTCTCAGTGTAACCTTATGTGCCAAAATAATTTGTAGGCTCTTCATATTGTATTTTCATAAACACATGAAGAGGTTTTGTTTTTTTTAAATACAGACAGGAAATATGAGCTCCTGACAGTACTCTGTGTGACCTCATGTTAGATGCTCATGTTCTATTTGCTTTTCAGGAATATGAAAATAACCTCAGTATACTGGAACAGAGGTTTATGGTGTACAAACAGAAACTGATTCTTACAGAGTGAGTATTTCTTGAAACATATTAATTTGAAGTGATAAATTTACATTTATGTTGAAGTTATGCAGAAACATTAGAATTGGTGTCCCACTTCCCAGAAGACTAAGCCATCACTGCCATCCTCCATACCTCCTGCATTTCATCACATGCCTCTGTCCTCCATGTAAGAAGTGGAACCATTCATTAGTTAATTTGTCACCATTTCATATTTCACAAATAAAAATAGTTGACGCTCTAGCATATTCTCTGTTTCTCAAACGTTGATGACATAACTGTGCTTGAAGTGGTGTATCTATGGAGGTTAGGGTCTTTGCTATCTGTCGGTGTGTAAATATGCATCACCGATCGTATGTTGAATGTTTTGCTTTCGTAGAAAGACGCTTATTCTTTTAACGCAGATGCTGGACTAGACCATGGTGTGTTGACACTTCACTGCATTGGTCAGTCGGAGTTTGAATACGCTGATAGTAGAGCTGAAGGAAAATTTGAACTGTTGTACAAAACAAATATGTGTGTTACAGTAGGACTAGCCAAATTCTGGACTCCAGGATGCCATTGTGCATACAATTTTATAATACTGACAGTATTTTGCAAAGATTATTTTTAGTTCATATCTGCTTCCCCCACTCCCTTTTTTTTTGTACATCCCATCTCTAACAGTGGCAGCTCATCTTCCAGCAGTGAATAATATGATAGTATAATTATATATGTGATTAGGTCTGTTAACGCTTTGGCACTGAAAGTCGACCATAGTTTATATGCCATGTGGTGCTGAGAGAACCGAATGCCTGCCAAACTAGTTGGCCAAGAGCATGCAAAGTAATGAGTGGCCATTTAAATCCCAGGTTTTTTTTTGCAGAGTACACTGGGCACTTAATTCTAGCTCCAAAGGGTTAATTGTTGTTGTTGTTTTGTCCCTGTCGCTCCAACGTGGAGCATAGGGGCCTCCTTTCGGAGGTTTCTATGGTCATGTGCGTTGATGTAGTGAGTGACCAGCCCACTGACCGCACAAGTTCGACTCAATCCTGATGTGACTGCCAGAGCCATCATATTTACTTGAGTGTAGGATGATTCCTTTTTCACAGTATTCAGTTTTTGGGAAAGTACATATGAACTTGTTTAACGTTTACAATTACAAGGTAACCCCCCCCCCCCCCCCCCCCAGGTTTCAGATGATGAATAAGGAAAAAATTCTCGCCTTTTATTATGGTAAATACAGTAATGTTTTTCTTGAGATGTCTGCTGTAACAGTACTGTACTGCTAGGTATTTTGCAAATGTGATGTATTATACTCTTGGCTTCTGTGACACCTTGCTTACTATGATCTGTGGAATAAACCTGTCAGAGAGAGAGAGAGAGAGAATGTGTGTGTGTGTGTGTGTGTGTAAGGCAGGAAGAGTGGGGAAGTACATGGATAAGTGGCAGTTTACTGTTTGTATGTGGTTGTCATGGTGATATTGTGCTTATGTTTTTTATAGCGAGCTGATAAGTAAATATAATACCAAATGTAAGGAGAATGAGAATCTGCAAAAACAACAAAAGAAGTACAATGCCTTGTTAAAGGAGTACCAGAGCAAACTGATAAGTGCCGTCACAAAGCAGATGCCTTTGGAGGAGGTAAGAAAGATGTGTCCTGCATGTGCTGGATTAATGTGCAGTGTAGGATAAGTGATCTACTGCTAGGCTAATTGTAATTTAACCCCTTGTATGTTTTAAATGGCCTTGTGTTCTTATTTAAATGGTCAGAGGTCTAAGCTTTCTTCAGAATGGTAAACAAATTAGTTGTGGGAATATCTTGAATTTCATTATGCCCCTGGTCATTGTCAGGTCCTCATTATTTCTGGTCAGCTGCGACCAGCAAAATGTCTCTTGAAGAGAATCCCTCATAAGCACAGATTTTCTGCCCACAAGAAATTATGTAAATATGTTGTAGTGGTGGCTGGGTTGGTATATGCAGTACCTTTTACAAATAAACATTAATTGAATGTGAACATATTTTAAAATATCGTGGTTTAACGTATGTGGGGAGATGGATTGGAACCACTTTCTGTTGGAAAACTTGTGGTTCATGGATGTGATCCCTGAAAGTGCAGGAATTTTGGTTATGGTTTCTCAAAAATTTGGCCGTGTATATGTAGGGAAACAAATATGGGAGACTCTGAAATGTCTTCCTCCTCAAACCTTATACATTTAATTTCATGAAGTGGAACTGTTGTTTTCCTGTGGGTTCAAAAAGAGAGAAGGAATTGCTAGACTAGCTGAGTTTGTAATGTAGGTGGTTAACATTACTTTGGTGGAGCCTGTTGCTTTGCCAGAGATGGGGGCGTCATGTTCTGCTGTAGTGTTTATAAGTACCAAGAACATGTGGAGTCATAACCCAGAAGACTGATGTCTAAATTGCCATTGTTGTGATGATCTCAAACTTCATGATTGTCACTGGTGTACTGAATATTAAACTAGATAGCTATGAAACCAACATGTTCAAAACTGTTAACACAAAATTCTACCTTGAGACCCTATTTTGAGTCAGTGTGTTGCAGCTGATATTTTAAGAATGGCATCTTACCCGTTTCTTCTATAGTCCTTGACATTTCCTAATCAGACATTGTCTATTAATGAAAGTAAAACCATAAATATGTGAAAAAATCATGCTAACAACATGTCTTCAGAGCTACTAGAGGTGAACAATTTATTATTCTTTTCATCTTATCACCTGAAGGAAGTTAAATGTGAGATGTGTATTGACAGGAACTGGAAAAGTTGAAGAAGATAAAAATTGCTTTAGAGGAAAAGCTTGAGTCAGAGACCAGTCGTTATGCAGCTACTGAGAAGCACAACATCCAGCTGAATAACTTAGTGCAGCAATTGAAAGATGAGGTTGTCAAATTTGAAATGAAATTTGAACTGGAGAAAGGTAAGCTACTAACACCAGATCAAACTTTACTTCTAGAATGAGTCTTAACTTTGAGGTACACAAATCTTGTTTGTGGTACAAAAGGCAACTTGTGTTATTATCAACAGATGTGTGTGATTCAAAAGTACTGAAATGTACATACTTTTTTTATGTTACAGAAGCGACTTCAAATTTGACCCGGTCGCTGAAGGAAGCTGAAGCTGAAAAGTTGTCTGTGGAGAAGAAAAGACTGAAGACTCTGCAGAATGTTATCTCATTTGCAGATTTTGCCCAGAAAGAAGGTGATTTTTTCTAACATATTATGCATGGCTGTTGTTCCATAGGTTTTGTTGGTGAGGAGGCAGGGTTACTGTTATGCAAGCAGTTTTTAGGTGCATTCACAAAATGGCAAAAAGTGACTATTAGCTTAGCCGTGTCTGTCCATTTGTCCGTCCACTTGGAACAACTTGGCTCCCACTGGACAGATTTTCATGAAATTTGATGTTTGAAATTTTAAAAAAAAATCTGTCAAGAATATTAAGTTTTATTAAAATCTAACTAGAATCACGAGTAGTTTACATGAAGACCTATGTTTGTTTATGATAATATCTCACTCAATTCTTCTTAGAATGAGAAATGTTTCAGACAAAAGTTGTAGGGGAAATCAAAACACACATTTTATTTTCAATACTTTTTTTTTTTTCTGAAAATCGTGCCATTTATGAGATAATGTGGAAAAATGTTGTAGAGCCAGACAGGCCACAGATGACAATATAATTCAGCGCATGTGTGTTGTATGCTGGATACCTAAGGCCACAGACAATTCAGAATACGTAATACAGTGCTTTTTCATGGCATCAGTGGTTACTCGAAATTGCCACAATGTTACATTATACATACATTGCCTGTCTTGTTATGTAACTGAAGCATATGGGTTTGAAATTTAATCTCTGATCCTGATGGAAAATGGAAGTTATTTGAAAGCAAAGTGCCGAGGAGAAACAAGGTGGTAGCGGAGGAGATTGCGTTTGTATTCTGCTTATCTTTGGGCAGTGGTATATGTGTTTAAAAACTGCAAAACCAGGCCTCCTGGGCTTCATGCGTGTGCAGCTGATGAAGGTTAATTTAAACATTTGATGCTGGAATTAAATGCATGATGTGATCTCCAGAAGACTGAAGCAGCCAAGAATTTAAAGGGCTGAATAAGAGCGGCCATAATCTACCATCGGCAGTAGTTGACATCCGGCATTTTGAGCATCACACTTTGCGCTACATATCTATAACATTTGGCATGAAGGGGTTAATAAACTGTAGCTTGAACAGTAATGTTCTGCCAGTTTCAGTTTGCTAGTGATTGTTGTATTAGACGATGTTATCCCTATGTGGAGGAAGTGCCTTAAAATATGATATGTTTTGTCTAGGGAGACTTACCTCTACATACAAAAGAATGCTGGCACGTTGGCGCACAGAACTTCGGTGTCTTGTAAATAGTGGTGACTTTTCAGAAGATGAAGGAATTTTCTCACCAGCACTGTCCAGCAGCTGTTCATCCAGAGATACTGGCCTGGGTTCAATCACAGAGCTCTTATCTGATGACGATGACAGTTCAGTTATTTCTGTGAGGCTGGAATCCAACACAAGCAGTGTGAAGGACCAAAATGGTAAGACTTAGTGTTTTTGATTTAATGTATACGGAATCTGTACCAGTATTCAAGAAAATCATTCTCCTCAGATATGTGGGACTATAAATCTGTACTATTTTTGTATTGTTGGTGTGTCTTTCTGCACATTTTTGTATTGTGTTGGTGTGTCTTCCTGCACATTTTTGCATTGTGTTGGTGTGTCTTTCTGCTCTTTTTATGTTGTGCTGGTGTGCCTTTCTGCTGTTTTTGCTGTCTCTTATATTCTTTTGTTTCTTATTTTAGCTGCAGTTCCTTCAGATGTGATGTGCAAACCTCTTACATCAGTCCACACAAAGAAAGTACAACACAGGAACAGTAGTAAGCTATCATCAGGCACTGTGGTTCCACTCATTTTGGGTTCAAAAAGTGAGGGAATGATTGGAAGCAGTGGGGTTCAGTTACAAGAGTCCTCTGAAGTGGGAGCAATGCCTGGAGCAGAATCAGCCAAAATGAAGTCTTCTACCAGCACCTTAGTTTCTCTGAATAAGACTTATGTGGAAGAGGCTGTGATTGAGAACAGGAGTGAAGTGGATAATGTAAAGTTCAGTGATAGAAACTTGATGGCAGGTGTTACACAAAAAGCTGGTCCAACATCTGGGACAAAGAGTCTGGAACCTCTGTCATTGTTTGATCCAGATATTCCACTAACTTTGATTGGAGATGGATATAATGAGGCAACACCCAGTGATGCAGTGACTAACAGGAATGGTTCTGATTTGATGCATATTATGGATAATTCTGACTGCATATCAACAATAACAAGGGTGGAGTCTCCTGAGGATATGAGTCTGTGCATCGAGAATATTATGGAAGAGATGAGGAGTATTCCAAATCCCCTGTCACCAGTGGCCCCAGAGCCAGAGACAAGCAGAAGCCATGGTCAAAGTATGTATTATTTAACTGGGTATTTATGTCTACAAAATTCTAATTGTCTGACACAGGGAACTTGTAATGAGGAGGTAAGATCAGGCATGTGTAACGTGAACTTTTTTTGTAGTTTTCAAAGACTGGCCCACTCCTTAATTTATCTGAGTGTCATGTGTATTTTAAAGAAAGAGCTGTGATTTTGGGAAATAGAGATGTGTACTGACGTAACCGTCTGGAATGCTCTTTCTTTGTGCTTTAGAACCTGCATGGTTCAGAGCAACTATTCTCAACCTTTTATGTCTTGCATCTCACAGGTCATTTTGCCAAATAATCCTAGTCCCATCATAGCTGCTGTTAGAGGCATTATTATCAGATAGGAAGCCTGCATTTGCTGGGCATTTAAGAGTCCATTTTTTTCTGCTGCATTTCAACTAATTTTATTTCATAGGAGAGTTTAACATTGTCCAACTTCCAACCTCTGAACAGGCCTCACACTTTATGAAACTAAATCCTGATACATGACAAAGCTCTTGTCTTGAAATATTTGCAGTTTCTCTTCAAAAATTGTCTCTCTCTCATCTTGCAAAGAAAGCCGAATGCCCTGCATTTACTCATCTTGTGTTAAGTCCCTGAATGATGATGTCAGAATTAACTGAACATAATGGTCAGTTTTTTTCCTTTTCAAAAAGTATGTGCGCTATGATTTTACTTTAATGGCATACCAAAGTCTGGCTTAGGTCATGTAAAGGAACTTAATGAACTGCTTGGGGAGTTTTAGAACACTAATGTCTGTTATTCTGGCTTTTTATTTTCCTGTGTAATGTGAACTATGTCTCATTTGAGAAAAGGATGAGTTTGTATATTCTTTTACACAGCACTTTTCATGTAGGATATTTTTTACCAAATTTTGGCAACTTTTATTTCCATGACTCATACATTGCAAAAATATTGCACGTGACATGTTATTCGACTGAATAATTAAAACAAGCATGCCAAGACCGTCTCAGGTCCATGTGTAATAAGAGACGACTAACAAATATGTGACCATACTGGCCATTTGTGTATTAGCAGCAGCAACACAGTTATAGTGTCCACTATCATGCCTACACATGTCAAGATTGTATTTTCCTCCATTTGAGACAGAAACTTCAGTCATATTTCACATTATATTCGCCGTGCATTTTTGTCTTTAAGTAATAGCTTTATTTTTTACCAACACATGCACTACACTTTTGTCGTCATATATACCCCTACATATGTTTCGACTATTTATTAGTCATCATCAGGGGGATCAAAGTTTATACACAGGCTATACATCCATTATAATAGTTGGTTCATCATTCAAGGGATGATGAATGATGAAACCAACTATTATAATGGATGTATAGCCTGTGTATATACTTTGATCCCCCTGATGATGACTAATAAATAGTCGAAACATATGTGGGGGGGTGGAACGACATAATTGTAGTGCATGTGTTGGTAAAAAATAAAGCTATTACTTCAAACAGTCATGTTATGTGAGTGTGAGATCCCCTGAAGATATGTGTGTGGACTTACATTGTATAAGGAATAATTAATATCTCATAGTAAGAATGATACAGATATCATGTAACTAACTTAACTTGTAATTTGGAAGAACACAGGTCTCCAGCGATTAAACATTTCTGTGCAGCATATAAGTCATAGCATGATGTGGAAATTTTACCATTTTACGTCGTCCTTACTGTTAATTCTTCATTTTCTTTCAGGTAATTCATCTTTAGCCAATGTTAAGCAGGTAGAGCTGCATGATGCTTCCACGTGGACTTGGGTTGAGATGTCAGACGCAGCTGTTGGAGTGGATAAAGTTGCTGACTGTCCACACCATGTAGCTGTTCAAACAAGTGGCATTACCAGCTGCAAAACTGCCTGTCAGACAAGTATCATTACTTACAACACATGTGCTGTACAGACTGATGATACAGAGATGCTGCACACTGCTGACATTTTCTCCCATACAGAGGACAAGTTCAGTAGCTGCAGATTACCAAAAGAGAGAACAACTTGCAGTATAGACAAAGTCAAATTCTTAAGGAAGGCTGTTACTAATGATAGTGCTCTGATGAATAATAGCTTGAAATCATATGGGTCCTTGTCAAAAGGACTAAAGGAAATAAATTTTCCCAAGCTAACCTCAGAACAGAAGTATGTGGAAAGTAAATTGAAGAAAACAAACATTCTAGTGCGTTGTGATTATAAAGCAGAGACATGCTTGAAGGAGGAGGTAAAGAAATGGGAAGTTCTTGCACCATGGATATGTTCAGACAGAAGTGATAACATTTCTGTTGAAGAAGATTCCTCTTTTGTGCATGAAGATTTTTCCACTCCAGCAACTGCAGTACAGTCTTCTATGAGCAAACCCCTGATACAATGGAGTATGCTGACTGGTGATAAACACCTGACACAACAGATCATACCAACTACTGATAAACGCCGCACGCAACAGAGCACACCGACCACTGCTAAATGCCTGAGACAACAGAGCACGCCAACTAATGACAGACCTCTGACACAACAGACGACACCAACACATCAGAACACACTGGCTGCTTCTGGTGTGTTTGCAGTGGAAGATGCTCCACATTTATTGGGTTACCCTAAAGAAATCCTTCCACATGGATGTCAGATGCCAATGGTGCCTTACTTCCAACATCATTACATGCATATGGATCCTCTTCTGTTTCAGCCAAACACGTTGAGCTGCCAGTCACAAGTGCAGTCCATGGCTGAGCTCTGGAATGGCTGTTGTTACAAGAATGCTAGTAATGTTGCTTGTGCTAAATTGAATCACCCTTGTGTCTCACAGGGACTGCAGAATTACTGTTGCTCCTACAGCCCCTTTGTTAGCAGTAACCAAAGCAATTGTAAACCACCTAAAAGAGAAGCAAAAGCACAAATATCTTCTGTCAGGTCAGCTTCGAACAAATCTGCCAAGCAGGTCTGGAAGAGAATTTTAGACACTGAAGATTCTTCTGATGATGTGGAGGCAGAAGATGACCATAGGATGCCACATAGAAAATTGTGCCTTAAGAATCACATAGTTAATTCCACATCCACTACAGATATAGATAGTGAAGTTGAGAATACAGTTGCAAGCAGAACAGGAATTTATGCAGATAAACAAGACTATTCTGTAGGCACAGTGTCAGGAAGGGAAATGGCAATTAAACGATTAAGGAAGAGAAGAAAAGTTCATATTATTGGCAGGGATTCTGCATTTAGTATGAATGAGGAAAGAGAAAAGATTCTAAGGTTAAGAAAGACAAATTCAAGTCTGAAAGGAAACAAACAGACAAGAGTTTTTTTAGATAATAAACAAGAGAGTAGTACTTTTTCTAAGCTCAAAAAAAGAAAAAAGAAATGTAATGAAGGTGATGAAAAAAATGTCATAAAAACGTTACAGAAAACAATGACCCAGAAGTTCCCTTCCAAAATGAAATGCAGGTCGAAACATCTGATGCCTAGACAGTTGAGTGGGCATGTTGAAGAAGGTGATACACCTGCCATGAAAGTAGGTAATGAAGGTCATTTCAGTCAGCATGGAGCTATCGAACATATGCAAGATTTTCAAGTTGGGTCCCACAATGTAGATGTATCAGCCCTTCTGCAGAATAATGTTCAGCAGAAGACAGCAGATGTTGCTGCTACTGAGGAAGGCTTGTGTAAGCATTTATCACACGCTGAGGTTGGCACTGTACCAGATATGTGGACCGGTAAGGAACAGCATGGTGGTAGAACTTCAGTAGATTTGCAGACTGTCCAGGCACAGAGTGTTTCCGATAGTTTATTGAACAAGTGCAAGAGAAAAGCTTCCAATCTGTCTGCTAGCCAGGTTGAAAGCAAAATTACGTATTGTTCATTTTCTAAGACACGGAAGCCCAAGAGGGCCAAAACAAGTTTTATAAGCAAGGGAAGTGGTGATTCAGTGACCAGCAATGATTCTGAAGCAATGTCCAGCTTCGCATGGCATTCTGTATCAGAATCGAACCCTGAGAAGTATGCTACACGAACCTGTAGAGCTTCCACAAGTATTATCTTACCATGTGTGGAACAGCGAAGTCCAAATCAAGAACATAAATTTTCTGCAGCAAATGAAAAATTTAAAGTGCTAAATACTCAAGAAACAGTACAGGCAGTAGTTTCTCAACATGCTGGTCCACAAATAAAACTTAGCAAGTTGGAGAAGTTGAGGAGAAATCTTATGAAAGCTAAAAGGCCATCAAAGATAGCTACTGAAGTACCGAAAACTGTAAAGTGCAGGAAGTCACTTATACTGAGGTCTGAAAAAAGTTGTGTAGGTTCAGATTTCAAGAAACCAGGAGTAAGGAGACTATCAAAAACTACAAGGAAAGGTAGAATACCAGACCCAGTTACCAATGTCAGTAACCTGTTTCTCATACCACCACATCAGAGCACACAAACATCATCTCTGAAGGATGAGACGCCATCTGCACAACAGGATACTCTAGCACCTAATATTGTAAATGAGCTTGTGAATCACAGTAAGGACAGTAACCCAGTGCTTGATCACCCGTTGATCTGCAACTTGGTGACTGAGCAAGAACCAAATACAAGAAGAGAAATACACACTGAAACTAATCGTGCACTAGAAGCAAGGAGTCTAGTATCAACTATTGTTCTTGATGCTAAAATTCAAAGCTGTTTTCAGGACAGTGTTCCCCTGAGCAGTCATGTTACGCAAACTGTGAGCTCTCTATCTAAGGTTAATAATGCATCAGAAGTGCAGGCCAAGTACACTCTGACAGGCAAGGTTCCTAAGGCTCTAGAGGTGCCAGCACTTCCAGTTAGTTATAAAGAAGGTGTATCTGAAGCAAGTGATAATCCAAAAACTACAGGGCTTGCTGCTTTACCAGATGTATGTGATAAAGCAGGTGACATATCAGAATCTGTGATGGAAGTTTATTCACCAGGTATGGTTCATAAGACATGTCAGGAAGCAAGAGAGTTAGGAGATGTTACATTACCTACCACGACTTCCAGGGTGGGTGATATGGAAGATGTAATGCTTCCAAACTTCCATCAGGAAACGGTGCCATGTCGCATTTCACCTATCAGAGACACTGAGATTGGTGAGCTTCAGCTAAGTGCAGAAGTTAAGTCATCGATAGAAACTTCAGATACAGTGCAAACTGCTGAGCTGCCAAGTGCTAAATTAGCTAGCACAATTTCCAAGGTGGGTGATGTGGAAGATGTAATACTTCCGAACTTCTATCAGGAAATGGTGCCATGTCGCATTTCACCTATCAGAGACACTGAGATTGGTGAGCTTCAGCTAAGTGCAGAAGTTAAGTCATCGATACAAACTTCAGATACAGTGCAAACTGCTGAGCTGCCAAGTGCTAAATTAGCTAGCACAATTTCCAAGGTGGGTGACTTGGAAGATGTAATACTTCCAAACTTGTATCAGGAAATGGTGCCATGTCGCATTTCACCTATCAAAGACCCTGAGATTGGTGAGCTTCAGCTAAGTGCAGAAGTTAAGTCATCGATACAGACTTCAGATACAGTGCAAACTGCTGAGCTGCCAAGTGCTGGATTGAGCACCGAATCACCAGTGAGGATGACAAGAAGCTCCACGTACCAGACAACTGACAAACCCGTAGCTGTGACAGAAAGTGTGCAAACCAAAAGCACAGATAGAAAACCCTTTGCAGGCTCTTTGCTTCGATGGGTTCTAAAGGATTATGAAGCTGAGCACAGAAAGAAGAAGCCAAAGAAATGCAAATCCATGAGAGGTGAGTTTGGGGTTGGAGGTGAGTATTAAGTGATAGTCATCTCGGTATTTACATCATTGTACGTACGTTACAAAAAGAAAGCACATTAAGTTGAAGATGGAAGCAGTCCAAGGGCCATTTAAAACCCACTTTCTTCATATAGTGTATTAATTTACATACTTCTGTTCAGTTTAGAACCTGATTTTTTCCCATCCCCTTCAAAAGCATAAGGTTCAAATATATAAAATATTTTGCCTGTTTTATATGGGTCTTTGTCTCAGTGAGGGTAAGACATGTTCACCTGATTGTAAGGTGACCCCCTTTTTGAGTTGCCTATGTAGTGGCCCATTTTGAATGCGCAGGGTGGTGGGTAGCATAGCATAGCAGTTACGTTTTTTCTGTATTCCATCACGATGCATTGACCTGCAGTATTAGTCTTTGCACTGTGGCAGATAAGCATTAATTTAAAATTGGCAGAATATGCAGTTTGTAAGAATGAAGGACTCTCTGTATAGTGATCGCATACAGTTTTTTTTTTAAACTTTTTTTTTACATGCATTGTTACCATACACACTTAAAATACGAGACATTTTGAATTTGTGATATCACTTCAAAGTGGTCACCATCCTCTCTTAGGCATATTACTGTTTTACAGTTGTAGTTGAAGCAGTAACTTATTGTGATAAGTGCTGAAAGTGACCACCACCTTTTCTTAGGCAGGTTCACTGCTTTACAATTTTTATTGAAGGAATAACTTCTTACAGTAGTTTTTCAAACACCGTTTTCAAGAAACCTGTCCCTCTCCTTAAAAGAGAACTAACTGGTTGTCAGCTTGCTGTCATACTTTCTGATCTGCACCATGGCATGGGATAGGCAACTGACAAATCGTGGTTTGATTCCTGAACGGGACAAGAGATATTTTCTTTTCCATAGCATCCAGACTTGCTCTGCGGCCCACCCAGCCTCTCTTCATTAGCTAATGAGGGTAAAGCAACTGAGGCATGAACTGACCTAAACTATTCCTCTTCTCCCTCAGTATTATAACCCCAAGTACAATACAAAACATCACCATGTAAAACCCTTGTGTCTGATAAAGGGATATTCCTGATCAGCTGAATAACATCTGTCGAGGAAAGACGTTGTGATGCGGATGTCATAATACTGTAATTAACTGAAACACTTTGATGATCTGCAATTTTTCATGATTTATGTTTACTGTGGTACTGCATGCAAGTGAATATGTACTCAGTAATGTCCCTTTGATCTTCTTATATTTTTGTTCTAGCATGCCTCAGTACTTAGAAGAATATCTGTATGTATGTATGTGTCTTCCAGGAGTCAAGCAGGCAGGGGAGATGAAGCAACAAGAGAAGGTAATATTTAAGAAAGAGATACAGCAACTTTTGTCATCAGGCGTCAGTAGCAGAAAATTCCAAGAGGTTCTACAGAAATTTAGTGACTTGAAGTCTGAGTCTGCTCCACTGGTCCTAGCAAAGTAAGTCTGAATTTAAAATAATAAGAGAGTCCTTTTCGGATTTGCATTATAAACGTTCCGCATGCTTAGAAATCTTGCAGCCACGCTTGTGCCAGACCTGGGTTATGTCAGTTTGGCTGAGGAAGAGTCTAGAGAGCATGACTGTTCAAGGATGTTTGTGCAGCTCAGTCCACATTCAGGGATACTGAACATTTTATTTTCAGTCTGCTGTGAGAGAGTCACATTTTTTGTGGTTGCTAGAAGTAATTACTTCTGTACATCTGTTAACAACAGTGTTCAAGTCATCAGCTCATCCAGTCATTTGACATTAAGTTCACACACCTTCAAACCAGCATCTTAAAAGCAGACAATAGGTGCTAAGTCACAAAATGAAGGCAGTATGACTGACTGTGTTTAAATATTCTGGTCTGTAATTTCAATGTCTGGCTGTGTATGACAATGTGTTCAAGAACCAGTGTCTGTGTGAAATGAAATCCATTAAATCTTTTGTAGTTCAGCATCAGAGGGGGGCGTTGGCTGTGTGTGTGTGTGTCAGTGGCATAACATTTAACTGTTGTGCTCTTCGTTACAATACCTGGAGTCCAACCACAAAATTCCACCACCAGTACCCAGTGTGTAGAATAATTATGTCCAACACCTCGGACACTAACCAGTCTCACCTTGTCTGACCTGATGTAAAGCTTCATTTAAACCTGGCTAATCCTGAACAGATGAATCTGTCAGTAGTTTTATTAACGTAACACGATCCACATACGTGAAATATCACATCATGACAAACATGTTTTGGGTCTACATAGACTTGTTGCTAAACTCAAACCAAGAATTGGAATATGGGCATTTAACATCAACAATTAAACGTGACAAAAATATGGTATGAATTATTACAATCAACAGCACTGAAGCCAGATGCGAAGTTAGTGTAACAATTGACATTTTGACAGCACAGAAGTAAATTATTCGTTCAACATGTTTCAAGTTTGTGAACAGTCAAACCCCTGTGAAAACTTTATCATCCTGGATTCTCCTGTAATCACGGTGTAGATATTATTGGTCACCAGTGTATGTGAAGAGTTGAAGAGTGGTTGAAATTCGATTGGAAAACGTTTGTCTTTTTATGTTGGTAATTTAGGTTACTATGAAGTCATTATGATTGTGAATGTTATAAAAATTATTTTGCATCGGCATGAAAATTTATATTGCCAACAATGTGGATTTTATATGCCAGCCAGATGAATTAGGCACATTGCTTTTACACAGGTTCTATTCCAGGGGAATCCTTGATTTTTCTTTTTTGTGTAAGTGGTGACCTTGCTGTAATATCAACATGGTATCTCTGTACCAGTCCAACTGTGATCAAATCCTGCTGGACGAAAGTATTGTAGAAGAAGTTATTTGAGTTATAAATACTGCATAGGAGACGTTATTCTGTAACAGTGAATTCAAAATGAGAATGAAGATATCATTCATGCTGCTAAGCAGCATTCATGCCCTGCTGTAGATGTGATCAGTGTATCTGATGTGTCAAGTTGAGGCTTTAGATTGCTTTGATATTTTAGTGCTATGATTGGTTCAGAGGATAGCACAAGGCAAAGAGCACGAATGCATTGTTGAACAGTTACCAGTGTCATGTTGAGATCATGCCCAGACATATGATGAAGTCGTCTCCGAAACAGCTGAAGCTGGTAATCATTTCATTTCATTGTGAACTTCTGGACATTTCATCAGCTTGGTGTGCTTGGTCGTACCTTCAGAACTGCTAGTCTTAGAGTAATATGCAGCCTGTGCTTATAGTTTCCCGGTTTTTACGTTTTCACAGGGACGTTTGAAGAATTGGCCTTGTTTTATTTCTCTCACCTTCCCCTAAAGACCTCAGGAGTATCAAAATTCAGAGCCTGTTGTAAAGGCTTTCCTGCATTACTGCACATTGACTGACATGCAGTATTTGATTTTCTGGAGTTTATGAGCATGTGTCAGTGATTCAGAGTATGAGTTTCTTTGATTTTTACAGTGGTGCAGCTGAGGGTTCCCTTCTTCTGGGATGTGACGCAGCATCAGTGGGTAATCACATCTGAATGTTTTGAGGCAAATGTCCTCATCTTCAAGGATCAGTAGATCCTGGATCAACCCTTGAAGATAAGGACACTGCGTTGCCTAGCGTCATGTACCAGAAGAATGGAATCCTCTGACGTAGAATGCTTTTGTAGATCTAAGGCAAGATCCTCAAGTTCCATCATTGCATCCAACAAAATTGCCATAAAAGACAAAGAATTTAGGACGTGAGAGATTTTAAATTTAGCGCATAAGTTACAGTGTAATTATATATACAATGTTATAATGCTTTTTAGAGTTTGCTTGACATAGAATGTGATGGCAGCACATTATGTTGAAATGACTGTGCTGATGTAAAATACAGTAGTGTCTAAAGTGTTGATGATTTTATGAAAATGCAACTGTTGAACTGAAGTGGACACCACGAAAAATCTGTACAATTGATATTGTTATGTAGTCCTTCACAGAGACCACTGCTTCTTCACTTGTTCTGTGTTCATGAATTTCACTTGACTGTCACTTGACTTTAGCGTTCAGTTGGCTGAAAAGAATCTAGTCGTAAACTTCATGCAGACACAAATGTAATGTGCATATATATTTTGAATCAACTACAGTTTTGTTTTGATTAGAGTGTGCTGTAGAATCATTGCATTTGCTTTAATTATTTGCCCATTAACTGTGTCCTGTCTTACTTTAAGAAAAGACCCTTGCTTTTATGGAAGTAACATTTCAATGTATAGTGGGTTATTGTGGGCTGATGAGGTACATTATAGATCAAAAATTAAATGTACAGTCATTGTACAAAAACTTTCTCAGACAGACCTCTCTAATTTTACCGTCAGCTTTTAGTGGTAGGCTTGCTTTTATGTGAAGAACTGGGAATATGTAGAGATGTTGTCCTGTTCATACAAAGAAACTTGAAATACTTGTAGGTTCAGCTTTTTCACCATCATACTGTAGTAGAACTTCAAAAACTTCATTTGTGTTTTTTTCTTTACTTTGTTACTGTTCCAGGTATTTCGAAATAAAAGTGTTTTCCTGTGTGATTGTGTTGATTTCAGGATTATAGTAAAGGTTGTGAGTGATGACATTAAGGACCGGCTGAATTACAGACAGAAGCACGGTGCTCCTCCACTGACGCCCACGCAGCAGTTCTTGGTGACACTGGTCTTCACATTACAGTCACAACATGAACAATACAACGCTCTGTTGGAAACCATTCTGTTGGGCATAGAGTATCAGCTATTTAGGCTTGGACATGTACCGAATGTTAGTATCATGTAATGGCTCACAATTGGAAGGAAACAATGACTTAAAGGTCTTGATCATAAGACAGATTTATAAAATGACATCTAAGGTAGTAGTACAACATTAAATCCCCACATACAACATTTATTTGTTAAGCAGTGAATGTAGCAGTGTAGTCAGTGCTGATATGTTTAAAAGAGCCTGATGGCTATCATTGTGGCAAAACACAACATTGTACCTGAGTGCAGACATCAGAAATTGAACGAAGGATGTGCTGCTCCACAGTTGGCCAGTACAGCTGATTAGCCTGAAAACTCTGAAGGAAAAGATCAACTTTGGAGATTAAGCTTAGGTTGGATGGAAATATTAAATCGAATCTTAAATAAATAGTGTCTAAGGGAATGGATTGGATTCACCCAACTCAAGACAGGCTGGGTTCCATAGAAAATGGTTCACTTTTTTGAATAGAGGAGAAGTTTTTCATGAAATGTCTCGTAGTATAGAATTTGTTACTCGGTTTTTCTGTCTGGTTTTGTTTGTCTGTTTCTCCCAACGGTATGACACCTAAAGACCAGCTATGGTCTTCCTCAGCTACTGTGGGCAAATGGAACCAAATGCTGGGCTAGTATTTTAAAGTATGTCATCTCTTTTTCCTTGCATATGAGCTGAAAAATTTGTACTAATAAGATTTTTGCACACCAAGTATAATTTCTCTCCTTGCCACTAGGTTACACGTGCATGTTCTCTGGCTAGATTCTACGCAGCGCTGTGCTTGGTACACCGAGACAAGCTGCGCGTACAGACCTTCTGCTACGATGCCATGTACTCCCTTAACTACAAAGCATTCCCTTTGCTGTTCACTGTATACACCACATATCCAGATATTCTGCCACATGCTGATGTGGGGAAAGGTAAGGAAAGTAGTTCACTGCATAGATCTTTTCAAACATTTTATTTTGCAGAATATTGGTAGCAACAAAAGTTACTGATAGAACTCCAAATTCATACTGAAAGATTCATGAGGACATAGAGAGACAAAGAGTCTAGGTAACTGCAAATTAAAACAGCATGAACCATGATTTCAGGCTTCCGCCATGATGTTGATGAGATCTGCGCTCTTCTGGAATATTACGTGACGTCGTGTGGTAATTGTTTACCAATGTTTCAGGACAATGTGTCAGTCCCATCTTCAAGGGTCAAGACTTTTGACCCCTGAAGATGGGACCGATACGTTGTCCCGAAACATCGGTAAACAATTACCACTCGACGCCGCATAATATCCCAGAAGAGCACAGATCTCAGCGTGAACCATGGTTTGGCAGTGTTTTCTAAAAGTCTTGAATTGAAGAAAGCAGGTGAAATTGCAGTGGGTGCCGAATCAATCCAAATAAATGAAGACAGGTTAAACAATGTAAAGTGTGAAGTAGTAAATATTTCAGGATCAAAAACAGGAAATGTTTGAAAGACAACATTAATTGAGGATCTTGAAATAAATAGTACGATCAAAAATATTGGACTCGTTTTGAAGCATAAATGAATTTAAGAAGAATTACCAAGGTGGAACTAACTTCATAAAGGATGAAAATGGTGACCTACAGTGAAAGTTTATTGTAATCAGACATTGTAATTGATGAACTTTATCTCTGTAGTGGATGCTCATAGCTAGAATGCACATAACCTTGAAGGAAAACAAAGGAACTTTGGTCGATGTGAGGGTAAGGAGCTGCATTAGTAACTGTTAAAGAAATCACTCAATGGACTTTGACTGGGCGTGAGAAACAATGTAACAAATGAGTAGCAGTGATATCAACCAGAGCAGTGTGTTTAACAAATCAGTAACAGTGATGTCAAGCAAGGCACTGTGGTTTTCCTAAGTATATCTATTAAATTCTGGAATATCATCTAGAAACAGACCAAAACTAAACTTAATATTATTCATTCTGTACATTTTCTTTTCTTTGTTTATTGTCTGATGAATGTACACTTTTACTCACTATTAATTTGTGTAACACGGTCCTACATGTTTCGAACCTTATCCTGGTTCATCTTCAGGGACTTCAGTATTTTAAATTAGTGTAATTTAAAATACTGAAGTCCCTGAAGATGAACCAGGATAAGGTTTGAAACATGTAGGACTGTGTTTCAAAAATTAATAGTGAATAAAAGTGTACATTTGTCGGACAATAAACATAGACTGAAACTACATTCTTCCATATTGCTACCAGTTCACCAGAATCATCCTCAGTACTGATTTAGCTTCAAATAATATTTGCAGTTGATACAGACAATTAAGTAACCAGTAAATCAGTTTGAAGCTTTTCTGTTCTCATTACATATTACTGTCCTTGTTGCAGACATTCTGTTGGTAATGACCATGAGCTGTCTTATTCAGACACAGTCAGTCAGCAAGAACCAATGTGAGTACAGGATCAAGGAGCTCAAGAGCCTTCTGCAGACACGCTATGGTTACAGTCAGGGGGTGCTGACAACTGAACAGTTGCTTCTTTTGCTGCTGGATCGGTTAAGGAAATCTGGTTTGTAATTAATCAAAGAACTGTGTTTTTGATCTCTGGATTTCTAGTAGATAAATGTGTCTTAATGTCCTTGAATATGAAAAGTGGGTTCTGGAATTCTTTAAATCTGGCATTTAAATGTTTACATTCTACACAGATACAAATCACATAGCTGAAAAACTGAGAGCACTTTACACAAAGACAGAGAAAGACCTGCGATTTTGTCATGCATAGCCCAAGTGATTTTTATTAAATCTCACTCACCCGTAGTGTTTTCTGTGTATGAGCCAAAGTGTCTTAAATGCAATGTCTGGGAATTCTTTTGTTTATCGTAAGAGAAACTTTGAATGGTGTTTTTATGAAGATCTTCCACCTCTCCTTTCAAGTGAAAAAGTAGTAGTAGTAGTAGTAGTAGTAGAAAACATCAGCAGCAGGTATGTGATCATATGTGTGTGTGTGTGAGCCAAGCATGCTAACCCATGAACTGGATTTTTTTTTAATAATGCACATTGGTCACAGTTTGTCTAGAACTGGGAGTCTTTGTAGTAGAAGAGTAGGCTTTATGAGTTCTGTGTAGAACTGTGTGTGTGCGTGTATGTGTATATATATGAGTATATATATATATATATATACCGTATATTCTCGAATCTAATCCGCACCTTTTTTACAGTTTTAGAGGACTAAAAAATCAGGTGCGGATTAGATTCGCGGTCTAGAGCTGGATTTTGGAAAAATGATTGAGCTGCTGTACAATATAACAATAACGTAATTAACGTAATTAATAAACAACGTAAGAACAATACAATACAATAATCTATTATTTTATTATTTATTATTATAATTTATTATTCATCAGACTCGCCGTCATCACTCATAACTGAATCGTTATCCTTGCTCTCCACCCAGTCACTATCATCTTTATCTTCAACATCGTCCTCCCATACAATGTCATCGCTGCCTTGTGTTTCCGCCATAGTCGAACGTTGCTTTCATCAACTCAAAAAATTGCAGCGGCTTTGCGGTTTCCATTCTCCTCTGTGCACCAAATAACTTCACGTTTGAACTTTGCCGTATATGAGAGTCGTTTAGATTTCAGGCGTCCCTCTTCCATAACTACGGTACACGACAAATTGGAACAAGCACCTTCCACGTTTCAACAACTAAGGCTCAGCTGACTTCAGACGAGATTGCGCACGTCTGTTGAGAAAGGCCCCGCCTCTATCGGTATGACTCATCGGCCACAGGCGTAGCGTCGGATTTTAACGCATTGGTAACATCCAATATTATTCAATCAGTCGCCCCGTGGGCAAGGGGTGGTTGAAGGAAAGGTGCGGATTAGAATCGCGAACTAACTTTTTTTTCCGTTTAAGAAGTCGCCAAAAACTGGGTGCGGATTAGATTCGGGTGCGGATTAGATTCGAGAATATACGGTATATATACTAGATTAATACCTACTTTATTTTCGTATTTGTAAATTACTAATAAAGAGAATACCTTTTCTCTAACACTAAAGGTAGGTAAAGGTAAAGGTAAAGCTTTCTCATAACAAGTCATGAAGACTCAGAGGGAGGATGTAATGTTGGGCTTCCATCCTTACTTTGACATTTGGCACAATTAGACAGCAGAGTTGTCAGCTCTTTTCCCCCAAGGAAATTCCCTGCTACTCATTTCCGTTAGAGGCTGAGTGGGCCCCAGGGCTACTGAATGTGGGCGGACGGAATAGGTGACATGAATATTTCCGAGGACCTTACCGGGAATCGAACCCACAACCTCCCATCTTGGGGCACAGTGCCTAAACCAACTGCACCGCTTGTCCCCTCTAAAATCAAGGACTAGATAATCTGAACATGAATAACACCTGGAAGCCTGTAAAATAATGATAACGTGGCTGTGTATTATTGATTTATAGTTTATGTAACAATGTTGTTAGTAACTAAAGCTACATAGAATCAAATGGTTTTGATGATAATGAAATTTGAAAGGTTGTGGAATTGGTTGTGGCCTAGTGTAAGAAACTGTCCCAGTGTTTGCCTGGAGGGAGAGAGGAAAACCATAAAAACCTTACTTGGCTTAGTATCTCAAGATTTAAACCAGCCACATCCCAAGTACAGATCAGAAGGATTATCACTTCAGTTAACTTGCTGCATGGTAACTGACACTGATGCTTTCTTTACAGATGGTCATGTAGAAGGCCTGCAAGCATCACTTATTCTGCTGGCTAAACGCATGGGCTGGGACACAACTTACAGGCAGCTGCTATGTCGTAAACTTATCCCGCTGGTAGATGAGTGGAAGGCGGGTGAAGTGGGTGATCGGACAATCATAGAAGTGATCATCATTATGGGTATGTTTGATGAGGATGATCACGTTTCAGGGCCCTAAAATGGAGAACACAGTATAATGGTGACTACCAGCACTGCCCAGCCCTTCCTGTATCCTGTCAATGGAGAAAACTTTCAAACAGAATTGAGGCTTATTTTGTGGAGTAAACGTGTGAAGTGTTATGGCTTCGTGTCTTTTACTGGACCTTCAAGCTGGTATTTGCCCATTGGATTGAATTTCTTTTTGGCTTGCTTACAAAGACTTATTTCAAACGTAACATCCTCTTTGATCAGCTAAGAGTCTTCTGTTTAACTGCCCAGTCGTACCCATTTTCATTCTTTTTCCGCTTATTATTTCTGCTTTATATTGTCATGGCAGACTTGCAGAATGTAACCAGTACTATTAAATAACATTCTGTTAGCAGACGCTCAGGAGTAATGCCTTCCTACAATAGATGGCAGAACACAATGAAATTTTGAACTTTTTGTGCAAAAATATGTACAGTGTGTCCACAAAGTCCCTTCGGGGTTTTGAAAAATTGTGGCGCGCAAACAAATTGAGCTAGCCACATGCGGTTTGCGGCAGATTACAGTGAAACTCTGGAAGTTTTTTACTGACCTCAGTAGACCTCGATGTGGGTTCCCTTGGTAGCATGAAGAACGTCCAGACGATATTCGAGCTCTTGCCATGTTCTGTGGAACATGTCCGCTGGAATAGCCGAGATCGCATTCCTGATACGGGTCTTCAGGTCATCAAGTCATCTGTTGGCCGCAAACAAAACTTCCAGAGTTTCACTGTAATCTGCCGCAAACCGCATGTGGCTAGCTCAATTTGTTTGCGCGCCACAATTTTTCAAAACCCCGAAGGGACTTTGTGGACACCGCTGGAATAGCCGAGATCGCATTCCTGATACGGGTGTTCCAGAGTTTCACTGTAATCTGCCGCAAACCGCATGTGGCAAAAAAAACTTCCAGAGTTTCACTGTAATCTGCCGCAAACCGCATGTGGCTAGCTCAATTTGTTTGCACGCCACAATTTTTCAAAACCCCGAAGGGACTTTGTGGACACACTGTATATGTACATACTTTATTTATCTCACCTTCATATCTACATAAATTGACATGCTTAGTCATAAAAGGAAAGGGCTGCACAGATGTACTATGACTTACTGTGTTGACAGTGTTGGAATTCTTCAGAGTTAGCTTCTTACACAAGTAATTACATGTGCTTGGATGAATTTGTGCGTGTTGAAGTCTCAAGAGCACGTGTGATGAAAGCGTCCCATTACTTAATGAAAAAGTGTGCTGTTCTACTTGTGTTGTTTCTTACAGGTTACATTACACGATGCTTCCCAACTGAGGAGGCGAAAGTTCAGGTGCAGGCAGTGTTGCACCTCTTGGGCACTATATTACTGGAGCAAAATGGTAAGTAGAGAATTTTGTTTTCATATGCTTTACTGGATGTACCCAACCTGCTTTACACACGAGTATTTGCTCGAGCTAAATAAGAATTGACTCGACCTAAATAAGAATTTTAACAACTTTTAGAAACAACAGGAAAGACATATAATCAAGAAGCACATATGAGAAATATATAAAATATTACATTCCAATGCCACATAAAATTTGTAACAGCTTGTACAGTTCGTGAGATCTCGCAAATTTTAAAATATCTCTGTGCATTTGTACTTGTGTGTTTAAAGTAATGTATTTTAATGCCTCAGGATGTTCCACACGACCAAAACATGTAGCATCCATTAACAAAACTAATAAAATTTGTTGTGGTTGACGGTAATACGTGTCAGTATTGATATGTTTTACCACAATGGGATGAATTCCACAAAAATTTTTTACTCTGATAAATATTTAACAAGTGATACTGAAGATAAACAGAGAAATGCATGTATATCGTCATGTAAAGTGCCCCTTACTGTTGTCTGATTTTAACTGAAACTGGAATGTTTTGATGATTTTGTTAGAACTTCCATTTTCAGAGTTCATGAAAATATGTTGAGCAGTTGTAGAGGTGTTACAGATGGACAGACAGACAGACAGACACACATGGAAAAATTAGTATGTACAGTTCTGCAACTTTCTGTTGTAAATGGATTTAAAATCCCCCTAAAAAATTAGCTTGCTAGCCTGTAGTTTTGACAGTACCAACTGACCTGTTGTTGCTAGAGTGCTGGTAATGGGAAGCAAAATGTATGAAGTGTGCTCAGTGGCATGAAATGCATATGAAGTTTCATGAAGAGCATTCTGTTTAAAATTAAAAGAAGGGAAGTAGACTAACAAATAAACAGATGAATCCAGTCCACACCCTTCCACCCTATGTTTAGCACCTTATAATAACCCTATAAATACTATACTTTGTGTGCTACTCCACATTTAGTCTCTTCAGTGAACCTGCTAGACCTACCCATTAATTTAAAACTAGCAGAATAAGCTGCTGATGAGAATGAGGATTCTGCAAACAATAACCCCTCTTGCTTCCACATTTAAACAAATAGAATGTTTAAAACAGATATCAATTTTTATAAGTGTTCTGTGTAGTTAGGCCGTGCCGTGGCTTAGGCGGTTAGTTGCCAGCCTCTCACCGTGGAGGCCTGGGTTCAATCCCGGATCTGTCCATGTGGGATTTGTTTTGAACAAAGTGGCACTGGGACAGGTTTGTCCGCTTTTACTTCAGTTTTCCCATCAGTTTCATTCTACCGGTACTCCATTACACGGAAAAACAAAAAAATAATCATCATCTTCATCACGGTTGCACAATAAGCCTCAAGGCTGCAGTGTGTCCATAGCATGTGCTGTAGGGCCCTTCTCAAAAAAAAAAGTGTTCAGTGTAGCACTAATATTGTATCTCAGCTTAGTTGTCACCACAAAGGATCACAGCACAGCCTCAAACTCAACAACACTGGCAGCCATAGCATACCCCAACACTTTGAGTACTCATAGTATATTGGTATAAGAGCATTTTTAATTAATGTGTCCACCTCAGCCATCATTCTTCTTGGTTTATTGGTAGAGGCATTGTCATATTGATTAATGGCTATATACAGTAGAACCCTGTTAAGAAGTCTTTCAAGGGACCAGAGGATTAGGGACTCCTTAAGTGGGAAGACTTATTAAGAGGGACGCTTATTAAAAGCAATAGGATTTCGGGACTTCAAAAATCAGACTTCTTACAGGGAAAACTTCTTATGCGGGGACTTCTTATCCGGGTTCTACTGTAATTGCATGCAACATTGGCACTAACAGTTAAAGAATCAAACAGTTACTTTTTGGAAATATTTTAACAGTATGGATATGTGAGTTTTGAAATATGCCTTCTTCCCCAGATATTGTTGAATCTTTTTGTTACGTATTTTTCTACATTTGCAAATACAACAACTTTCTGTTTTAATGAAAATAAAAAAGCAAAATATGAGCTTTGTCTTATAGCCTGGTAAATTCAATGGTTTGATCAATCTGTTTATAAAGACACAGAATGGGAGGGCATGGACTGGATTGATTTGGCTCAGAAGAGGAACAAGTAGCAAGCCTTACGAACACAATGATGGGCCTTTAGGTTTCATAAAATGTGGAGAAATATGTGACTAGCTGAGGAACTGTTAGCTTTTCAAGAAGGACTGTGCTTCTTTGACTTAATTATGAAGATATGATTTTAGTCCACTGTAGGGTTCAGTTGCAGGTGTGTGAGCATGGTGAGTAAGTTCTAGCTTCCGTAAAGATGGTATTTCTTGATGGGCTGAATTAACTGTTCAAAGAAGCCCTTGTGCCGTGAAGACACGTGATCTGACAGGTACAGTCTGTTTCAGTTTCCATTGATGTGCAAGAGGCTGCTGCTGCCAGTCTGCTTCGACTGTCGCGACACAACTTCTTTTATGTCAGTAATTTGTTGCTGAAGTGGCAACCCAGTGGCGGCAGCATATCAGACAGTCTTCTGAGGGAAATGCTGCCCTTCTTTCGGTTTAGAAACCCCAAATGGTGGCACACCTTTCTGAAGAGAAAGCAAGTTCATGTTTGACAGTGACTGTGAATGACCTAGCATCACCAAAAATTATTGTGGATTATGTAATTAAGGATTATATTCTCATGGTTAAGTGAGAACAGTGTATCCCTTCGAAAAAAGTGTAGTATCAGTCTTTGATGCAGAGAAGACCATGCTTTTCTTATGGGCATAAATAAAATTACATTTGTTTGTGTACCGTGAAACGACGTCATTTCCAAAGTAAAGAACACTTTGGTAAAGTATCAGTGTATGTCTGCAATCGTGTTAACTCTTAGATTCGGTCTTCATGTCGGTGCAGTAATATAGCCAGCTTGGTTCCATTGGCTTTAGATCTTAGCTGATGTTAAGTGAACTGGCACCAGTTATGTACAATCTAATGTATTGTCTACTAAAGTCATTATTTTGCCAAAAATACGTAAAGGCTGTGGTCTATTTGTTGTTATAAGGGCACTGCAGTCCTTTCTGCGTTTGCAGTTATTGCTTTTTGTCATACTGTTAACTGGTGTTTAACCTTTTAACCTAATATTTATTTCCATTCCATTTCATCTTGCAGAAGGAGGCATTTCTGATTTTTCCTCATTTGTGGTGGGTACCCACAAGTGTTAGGACGTGTTAACTGTTCACTGTATTCTCAGTCTCTGTAAGAGTGTTCAGTCTTGAAGGTTCTCCGTGAAGCAGTAAAGCAATAAAACAGTAAGACATGAAAAATAAATGGTACTGTAAGAGCTCAGTTACTATTAATGGAGTGACTCTAGATGATTGTTTCAGGGCTAAGTCAGGTTAGTCATGTTTAGCTCCCTTATATGAACACATTTATGATATTCTGTAATCACCGTGCATCTTTTCACAGTCACTATTTACATACACCAACTGGATGCAACTCTATTTAAAAAACTGTATAGTTTTTTAAAACATATTTAAAAACTTTATAAAAACTTTTGATGGCTCTGTAAGAGCCGAAACATATGTTGGGTTTTATAAAGTTTTTAAATATGTTTTAAAAAACTATACAGTTTTTTAAATAGAGTTGCATCCAGTTGGTGTATGTAAATAGTGACATTTATGATATGTATTGTTTGGACTCTGAATACGGCACATTTTTAGCTACAAGTAACATAGAATATGAAGTTTGTATTCATTGACTGATACCACTTTGCTTCCAAGGGGCTCAAATATTGTCTTGCTTGTAAATAGTCTGTCAGTCATACTGGCTTTTTTGAACTGTTGTTTTTCTGTGATCAGTGTACTTGAAAATGAATTGATGTATTTATAAATGTATAAAACTTTTTTGTATGCGAGAGATTGTGTCCAGTACTTAACTGTGATCATCACTGACATTTTCTGTTTTTCTTTATCCCTGCCTCAGCATGAGCTAATGTTAATAGTGACTTCTCATTTGCCTGTAAAAATTCACTTTTTTTGTTTAATTCTAATTATTAAGTCATTATGAGTGTTTGTATTCTAGTTCCATTCTCTTTCACCAGATAGTATTATTCATTTCTTCTTCCCAGTGCCAAGCAAGATTTGTGAGTGAATTCTAAAAGGTTTTCACGATGGTATATAACATGTGAACCACTTGTTTCTTGGACTTTGGCCATCGTCCTTTAAGGTGAATAAAATATAAAATGTAAAATATAAAAATATATATAAAATCTAAAATTCACAACGTTTCGGAAAATGGACAAAGTCTAAGAAACAAGTGGCTCACAAGATTTGTGAGTTTTAGGGCAGCATTGTACTTGTTGCATGTTTCCTTAACACGTGCAGACTGAACAGGATATGCATCAGGCCATCCCTTTATAATCTCTCTCCATTACATGATATGAAGAGAGTTCCTGCAAGTGTGTGCATGTTTTCGTGCAGTTGACTGTTCAAAGAGTTATAAATTTCAGGTGTTCATAGCAGGTGTTGCTGAAATAACCACCCAGCCAAAAGTGCATCAGTGTTTTCATATGTTCAAGCCACTTTAACTTCTATGCTCTTAAATTGGATTTTGTGTTTGATGTCATCATCGTTAGTTACATCTTCTAGTGTCTCTTTCAGGGCTGCTCAAAAATTTTGTATCTGGTTTTCAAGGTACTCATATTTGTATATGTTGTGTATATTGTAGGTTATACATTTTTTTAGTTAATCTCAACTCCATGTATGTACTTACAGTTCTTTTGACAGTTAAGTGCAGTTGTTGATTTCATGTGTTTTGATTTTGAATGTTTTTTGCTACAAGTCTCAGAAAGGAATTTCTACCTCTTGTTACAAGAATTTATGCTGTGATTTCTGTGATTAAACCGTTAAGCATTTGATACAGTTTTGAACTACTGTTTATTCTTATATTGAAAGATTCTTCTCCAAGATTCAGGTCAGTACAGCACATAGTGTTACTGACAGATTCTTGACAAAAATGCTTAAAATTTTACAACTAACAGGAGTGTATTGTTTGTCCTAACTCCTGGTAGTGAATTGTTATCATACAACTAGGTGTCTCTTTTCCTCGTAATAGGCTAACATACAGGATTACAACGCACATGGCCTGCCATTACTCAAAAAATCTGGGTGAAGCACAGCCTATTCACTCAAATGAGTCATACCAACGAAAATCGGCACACGCAGGTTGAAGCTTATTCCCTGTAGATCACACATAAATTCACCCCTATCTCTGCTCCATGGTTCTTGCACTCTGGTCACCATACACCATCTACGTACTGCCCTGCACACACAGGCTCTCTTGCCCAAAACTGAGCTCATGACAAATGACGGTGAAGATTCAATAAACCCCTGGAAACATGCTTGTGGCGTCACAAGCGGCACCTACGTGCACTACTGTAGCCAGCACTCAGTGGCTGTGTTTATACCACATAGATGACAGAGAAAAGCACTATTGAGGGCAAAGTTGTATCACATGATGACTAACAACCAGGGTTCTGCAACAGTATCGCTGACTTTGAACCAAGAAGGTAGCCTTAAGCAATAGTGTTCCTGTCCGCTGTGACATAGTACATGAGGAGTATCTGTACTAAAGGTACGTAACACATCAGAATCTTCACACCATTACCTTGGAGCTGTCCTGTTTGATGTGATAAGCTGCCCCTCATATTTAAGGTTCAGTTGGCTCGTGCAACATTTTGAGGGATGAAGGTGCCTCCAACAGTTGGATGGTCAGTGTAACATTGACAGTGTGTTAGGAGTCTGTTGGAGTATAAGGAATAGGGTTTTTCTTCATGGCACAACTGCCAGTAGTGGGCCAGGGCCTCCTCTTTTTCAAGGCTTCACGATCAAACACGGACATGAGGAATAGGACGTAGGATCTGACTATTGTTCGTATTCCATGCATTAAGCTTGTTATTCACATAATTCCAACTAAATGCAAGTACATTTGGTTGGAATTAAAAGAATAAATGCCATAGGATATGGTGGGAAGGGAATGATGTTTGCAGTACTGTTGGAGATGGTTTGTTGCCACTTCCTGTTACTGTTCAATATTGTGTTCAGCATTGCAAAAATGTCATTTGTATCGCATAATACAGTGATTGAAAACTTATGCAGCAGAGTCCCTCATAAGAAGCTAGGATTTGCTCAACAAGTTATTATACTTTATGGAAGATGAAGATAAAAAAACAACATAGTCTAACCTAATCTAATGACCAGTATTACTAAATACAACGGTGAATTAATATAATGACATGCATATCAGTGATATGTCTGCTCATCATTGCACAGAAAATGTAAGTGGCATATGTGGTGGTCTCTTGGTTATGCACCATTTACTTAAAACAATTGAGAATCAAGATTTTGAAATGGCATTTATCAGTGCTGACAACAAGGAACTATTGCAGGTATGGTATGAACTGGATGGTCCTGCTCAAACAACTTACTACAGATTGCAGCCTACTGTCAGCCACATTTCAAGACTTGAGGTTTGGAATGAAATTTATATTTTCATCCAAAATAGAGATAATTGATGGAGGTGGGGGGTTAAATTCAAGCCATGGCTATCCTAACCACAACCGTTTCATATTTTGCTTCCACTTTTTTTAACTTACAGTAATGAATGAGGACATCCTGGATGTAATGTTTGGCTGGAGAACATTACTTTCTGCCAATAAATAAATAATCCAACCCTAAACCTCAAGACCGCAATGACTGAGGGGGAAATCGTAAAAAGGTTGAAAGCCACTGTTCTAGTGAGTGTCTTTATTGTACTTAGTGTTTGACAAGCATGACTGTATTCCAATCTTACCACAGAATTTTTCTGCATGTCTGTATTGTATTTTTCTGTAGGAAATGTCACCAGAGGGGGAGAAGGAGAAGAAGTAGAACTTTGAAATTCATCAATGTGGTCCTGACCCTAAAATGTGTACTTATACTGATAATATCTGTAACCAGGAAGCGTTCCAGATGTTCTTACCTCAGTTTGTTTGAGAGGCAAAATATGAGAAATGTGTACACAGTTGGTGGAAAAAGAATGTGGTATTAAATACTGTGTCTTTAAGAAACATACTGCACTTACTGTAATTCAGTTTTTGAAATGTGACATTTCCATCCATGCATCACTTATTCTTTATATTCTTTGGTACAGGATTTGAGGTGCTCACAGTGTTGAGGATTCATAATGTGGCTGGGATAGGACACCATGTAGTCTGGTACATGGTTATGAATGTTTTGTAGGAGTATTCTGGGTCTGTCTTCACAGGCAGTTGGAAGATGGAGGCAGTGTGTCCTGAAGGAAATCTCAGTACTCACTAGTCAGACTACACAGTCCCATAACTCGGAAGACTATAATTTTGAATGTTAATATTCTGCATTTTCTGTGCATTGCATCACTATTACAAAACAACTGAATACGCCTATAAGGCAGTGAATGTACTTCTTTATTTTACATTATACTTTGTTGTGAGCAGAAATATGTCTGAGAAAATATAATGTAAAATAGTATTTTCTAATAAGTGTATTTAGTAGGTTTGTAATAATTTCAAAGTTCGCAATTTTTTTTAGTGTCATTATGATTGGAGTGGGGGTGAAGGGGAGGGTATGGGAAAGTAGGAGGCTGCTTTGCCGATGTCGGGATACATAGTTCCATAAGTTACCACCAGGAACATGCTTTACCCACAGCCAGTGAACCATGCCGGCTACAGTAACGCACGAAGGCGCCGCACATGGCGGTGTAGTTTTACATTTCCACGGAGTTCCCAATCTGTTAAAGGTATTAATCTGTTCTTCAACCCATGTGACATTTTGACCTTGATGCGTTGAATATGTCAAAAGATAAGTGAAATAAATTAAGCAGTGCATGACTTTTATACTAACTGTGGGATTATAGTTGTATATGCGAGAAATCAGTGTCGTAATTAGGTAGTTACAATGTTTAACGTGTTTGGAAAGAAACCAACTGTAGAAGGTACAATAGTGAGGTTATGTCGTTTTGTTTGCATGTAGTTGGCGGCGTTACAAGTAAACAGATACGTGTACTTGAAATTAATTTTATTTATGTGATGACACCATTTTACAGAACAACAACGTGGAACTGAAAGAACACTCAGGAAAGTGGGACGTAACATCGAACGTGACAGAAGGGGACTGGAAAAGGAAGAAAATAAACTAGTAAGTTTGAAATAAAGTAGTTTTTTTATCTGTAGTATGCTACTGTAGGACTACGAGTAGATTATTTCGTCGTTGTTTTTTTTTTTTTTTTTGTAAGACATATCGCTCATGAAACAGCAATTTGTCAGAACCCACACAATTCATCAAACTGAGATACTCGTATTTCTAGACAGCTGGGTTACAAACACACCTTCTGTCAAAATGTCATGTTCACAAAAAAAATTGCTCGTCCTTATATTTTCATAAAAACATAAAATGTCAAGGTGTTGGTCTATTAGGGATCAGTCGAGTGTTTTCTGTTTCCTGTAAAATTGTATGCCAGTGGGTTATGACAAATTGCTGTTTCATGAGTGATATTTGAAGCTTAATTTGTATAAATTATGTATCGGGTAATCTTAATTGTACCCATCTATCACAATGGAGACAGATTTTCTAAGGCATAGGATGAGATATTATCAAAACCATTCCAACTTAAGTGTCATAATATGTCTGTATTGCAGTTAATAGTTCTAAGACAGACATTCTATGGAAAGACTGCCATTAGGTAGTCCAAACTTTCATATCATTTATGTACAGTATTGGGTCCACTGTCATCGTGAACCCACAGAACATAGCTCCGCAACCTCCCCGTTCCACCAAGCTTTAATCTGGCATCAACAACCAAATCATACTCAACTGAGTACCATTCATTGATGCCAACCAGTAGAAAAGAAAGAACATTTCTGATGTCACACATGTCCTACCTCCTCACACGGTTTGTGTGGTTAAGTTTTGTTAGGTGACATTAGTTTGTTCTATAATATGGTATAATATCATATAATTTATACTTACTGCAGTTTATATAAGGTGTATAACAATGAAGATATCATTTTCATTTTATCCTATGAACTTCAATCTGTGTTTAACTAAGGCATGTTTGTTTTACAGTTGT
Organism: Reticulitermes speratus; assembly: GCA_021186555.1. Classification (NCBI taxonomy): domain Eukaryota; kingdom Metazoa; phylum Arthropoda; class Insecta; order Blattodea; family Rhinotermitidae; genus Reticulitermes; species Reticulitermes speratus. The sequence goes on along the minus strand of JAJKFL010000013.1, from coordinate 7,203,770 downwards.
ACAAGTGTTCATCTGTGGATAGAAATGTGGAAGTTAACGAGTTTAACATGTGGCTCTGTAATAACTGTCTATAACTTCTTGCTGTGTAATACATCTGTTTGGTGATATACATGGGGCAGGTTTAAGTGAATTCTCTTTTATGAAAACATTTGGCAAGAAAATGGAAAATTTGTTGGGAGGCACTGTGCCAAAGTGTAGTAACAGACAGTTCTGCTGCATCCCTTCTGATATAGTGATATTTATTGTGATTTGTAAAACTGATTAAGAAAGTAATCTAAGCATCTTAGGTTAGAAAACGTTATGTCATGCACTCCTGAAGATGCCTTACCAGACAGACATATTATGCAGGGTGCAAAGGAAAGAAGTTCTTAGAACATTAAAGTGTTGTAAGTTGTATTTAATGGTCAATGTATGTTAATTGTTGACAGTAAAATTTTGTGGAAAATGTAATGTTTAAAAATAGAATCAGTTATTTTGAGCGTATTTATTTGTCTGTCTGCAATACTGTGACCTTATGTAGAAGATCAAACAGGGTAAGTTGTCCTTGTCCATACAGGGGGAGCAGATGTGTAACTCAGTTTATTCTTAACCTCAGCACTAGATGGAGGTGAATGATCACCTTCATGCCCTGGCCACATTATTCCTGGGAAAGAAAAATGGTATCCATTGAATCTGAGGCTGGGTGGGCCCCAGAGTCAGTCTGAACGTTTTGGAGGAGATAAAAATCTCTTGTCCTTGCCGGGATTTGAGCTGCGGACCATCCAGCCCAGTCCCTAGACTGACTATGCTATCTGGGCTACCAATCTTGTGTAGATACTTTTGAAATTGCAACAGGAGTCCTAAATTAAAACTTTTGTCAAGCAGATTTAGTTTCAAATCACATTGCTTCATCAGCTGCCAACAGTTTATGATGAAAATTCCACTGGTGTACATTTGTCATTAATGCTACGTGTTTTGCCATTCATCCCGCTGACTGTACCATCAGTGTTTTGATTGAAACAACTGGGGCTCACTCAGTAATGAAATTGCTTAGCTCTGTGGTTACCACAACTGTTGTCATTTATTTTTTATTTACTCATGGTTTGTTTAACAAGTTTGTCAATATATCAGACTATATAGCATCAAATGTTTGGATGTTTGGTGAATAATGAACGTCAAAAGATATGAAAGAAACAGTTGTGGCCTATTATTGCTAAGTCACCAACTGAATGCACTATTTATTTTAAAAAACACTATATGGTTTCTTAAAATATTTTGGTAAACACCCTACATATGTTTCGGCTTCCTCATGAAGCCATCCTCAGGGGTGTCAGAAAACTTGCTTGTATAAAAACACGTCTATACATTGGTCATTGTATAAATGCTAAATCACAGTGAAGGTAGTGATTTAGTATTTATACAATGACCAATGTATAGACGTGTTTTTATACAAGCAAGTTTTCTGACACCCCTGAGGATGGCTTCATGAGGAAGCCGAAACATATGTAGGGTGTTTACCAAAATATTTTAAGAAACCATATAGTGTTTTTTTAAATAAATAGTGCATTCAGTTGGTGACTTAACAATAATTGTGAAAAATGCACTGTTATTATAGAATAAAGTAAGTTGTGGCCTAATTTGAGGTGCTGCCCTACTTGGACTGAGGAAAGCCATGGAGAATCTTGGTGAGGTTAGTCTGTCTCTGAAATGACATTTAAAAATTAGACTTCATAAACACGTAGCAGGAGTACTGTCCACTTGACTGCAACATTTGATGTCACATCTCCAGACATATTATTCGTTACCCTTCAATACTCCTGTGCCTCAAATAACCAGCAGATCTCAGATTGGAGAATTTGTTGCATTTAGCAGTTTAATTCAGGTTTCTTTAACTGTAATTGTAACAGCATCGTCTCTTTTTTTCAGGAATTGGAAATTAAGAAGTTGGCAAAAGAAGGCAACCATGAGGGCTGTAAAATTCTAGCAAAGCAACTCATACAGTTGAGAAAACAGAAAACAAGGACATATGCAGCAGGCAGTAAGGTATGGGTGATATTCTGTCACATTCTAGTTCATATATATATTGTGTGGATTGGGTGGTCTACCATTTGCCACACAGTGTTTGAAGTAAAGTGAATGAGTTGTAGAGGGATGGCTGGTTGATTGGATACAATAAAAGTGTGTGTCCCTTGAAATATAAATCACACAAACACCTTTCAGTGTGTCACCTGTTTGTACAATGACAGGAATGCAAATTGTTAAACCTGACCATGCCGTCGCACACGTCCATTACCCTTACACTTCATTCTGCTTGTCTGGACTGTACGTGAGAGGCACAGAAGGGAAGTCAAGATAAAGTGCTGGCCTGATATTGACTGCCATCTGGGAAATTTGCTCTAAGGGCAGCCCACACAATGTCTTCTGTTTTTCTTGTAGCAGAACCACGTGCAGTCAGAAAATCAGTAGAGATAACAGTTGAGTAAACTGTCATGTAATATAAGTATTTTAGTCATTTTTAGGATGTGGCAGATTGGTTGTTAATGCAGCATGCAGATTTTTTTTTTTCTTTGTTACTGCCATTGCTGCTTTGTGAGATAGGTTTTTCACTTTTCATAATACATAATGCCTTGCCTGTGTTATATGCACTCATACACATTATGAACACGGTAGAATGATAGACACTCTCACTGGACATTATTTAATAGAAACTAAAGCGTACAAATGTTATGTACTAACATCCATGTTCTTCTTTATTATTTACCATTACAGGTTCAGAGTATTGGAGTATCTAATAAAACCATGGGAGCTAACATAAAGTTAGCGAATGCAATGAGCACTACTGCCAAAACAATGACAGACATGAACAAAATAATGAAGCCAGAGCAGGTTGCAGCTGACATGCGAGCCTTCAGTCAGGCGTCCACAAAGATGGACATGACTGATGAAATGGGTAAGTACAATCTGAAATTGTCTGACAGCGTGACATATAATAGCCAATCACATACTAAGATTTGTAACAGTGGTTGTTTATTCATTATCCTGCAGATACAGTGTACCTTTTATTGTGTCCCTGAGCACAGCAGCTTTATCACACTGAAAGCCTGGATCTGCCAGCACATCCTGTGACAGCTGCCGTGCTGTGGGACATGATGAACGGGATGCACTGTATGTTAAACATTGTCCACAGGCCACATTTCATAGTCTGGAAGAAAACTCTCTTAGCTTCATATTCTTTGTATGTTATGTAATGATGCTGAACTGATTGGCACTTTGGTGTTACATTTGACTTGTATTAAAGATGAAACCAATTCAAATCTTATCACCGAGGCAGCTGATTGGAAATGTTGGTGGTTTCATTTAGTCTGTTCTTCAGAAAGATGTGATACAGCCTTAAATGACATAACTGCTTGCTCACATTTGATACAGTGTCATCATTTCTGTTATAGTAAATGATACCTTGGATGACTTGTTGACGGAATCAGGAGATGAAGAGGAGGGAGATAAAGTTGTTCAACAGGTGTTGGATGAGATTGGCATTGAGATATCTGGGAAGATGGCTGCCGCACCAGCTGCTCACCGTGGAAAAGTTGGCGAGAGCTCCAAATCACAGCTGCCAACGGATGAAGAAATAGAAGCACAGCTTGCAAAGCTAAAGACATAGCTCTGACTTTGCAATGAGCTGCTTCTGTTTACATATCTTAAGCTCTGAAGCTGGCTGAGTGGCTCAGATTAATTAAGAAACTATCATATATTTAACCCATAACCTGCAAATAAAAATTATGTCTTTTTTGAAAGGACTATTTCCTTCCTGCAAAAATGTGAAGAGTTTTTCTGGTTTTATTCATCGTTATGTAAAGTAAAAAATTCATTGACATTTAATTCAGCATATCGCCAACAGATCACAGAAGCAGCCTGTTTAGTTACGTCATGATCACACGTGACAGTAAAATAAAGTAACTTATGAAATTCTGTTGCAGAAACACCTCCAAGTGATCTAAACATAATGTTGGGGCTCATTGTGTACGGCGTTTTGTTGCACAGATGAAATGTCGATTATGGATTTTTTTAAGAAAAGTTACAGTACGTGTTTTACCTGAAGGCTTCAGAGCTTAATCCACTACAAGTTTTTGTTGCTGTACCAGCTATATTTGTAGTTCCTTGTTTTGTCCCTTGTTAAGGCTTGTCTGAACCTACACATGCATTAATCCCTGTACACTGTGGGCACTCAGTAAATGAACCGACACTTCCTTGGTGAGAGGCCGGCATCTAACCAGCTGACCCAAGGCACATCCTACTGTCTCCTGGAATATGACATTGTGTAATCTGCTAGATAGGTACTGACGCTTCAGATTAACACCATGCCTGAATGATCTACCCTGCAGTCAGTCTGTCATGATTACTTTGATTTTCCATGTGATGGTGACCGAAAGTGGTTGAAACATATAATGGACATTTTGTTATAAAATGTATGTAACTGAACACTTGTGTTGACAGTTTGTGCTACTAGACAGTAATTTAATACAGTGCAGGTTATGCCATTATAATAACACCATATTTGTTTTTTTGTAGCTTTTCCACAGATCCTACCCAGAGTTTAGGATGAGTGGAGTGTCAATTGCAGCTGGTAAAAAATGTTTTTCGTTCTATATTACCGTCTTGTGAGCAAGTGTGTTTCGGCTGTGTGACTTGACAAAATACATTCTTATTGCCAGAATTACACTATCGGTAACGGTGGTGATCTGTTGTAAGAAACCAACTGCTAATTGTGTTGCTGATGTAGGTTGCTTTTGTGAATATTATCACTGAAATTGTTTCATAATGGTTCCTTTCCTGTGGTTTCATCTAAATGGATAAACAAGGAAGAATTCTGGGGATTGGTCTAGTCAAAGGGATAGAGACCATTAAAAATAGAACCCCATGAGCACTGAGTCAGGCTGTCCCATTGGCACATCTGCCAAGGGATCCACTCTGCAGAGAACTCCATGGGCTGCTACTGGAAAGACTGCAGTCTTAATGCCGTCATCTGACCTTTAGTGTTCAAGGACCCCGATGTCACAATTGGCACACAGGGCTATTGTGGAATTCTCTGAGATACCTTTATATAATCCAAATGTGGACTGTATTGTGGATGGTCCTGAATCGTCAAGCATGTGGAGTGCAGCATTCCTGGCCAGTGCAGGTCACATGATGTTCAGACAAAACGACATCCCCCAGTAGCATGGCAGGACGTTGTCTGTTCATGGTGGAATGAAAGTGTCGAAGCATTCCTCAGCAATGTTCACAGATGGTGATATCAGGGTATGACATTAAAGGGCTGTAGATTCAGGTCGGACAAAGACATCGAGGCTGTCATGGTGCAGTGGTTCCAGCAGCAGCTAAGGGTGTTTTTGTGGAGGGGGTCTATCAGCCGATTTGTCAGTGGGCTGAATCTGCCTCATTGCCCATAGGGACTGTTTTAATGACCTGTACTCCTTTCCTTAGAGTAATCCCTGAACAGGTTTCTTTTGAACAAGCTTTATAGTTACTGCAAATGCAAGGGTATAAATTGAAACTGAGCTGCAGTAGACTAATAGCAGTTTTGATATATGGCTTCTTAGCTGTCTGGTGTTTGTGCACATAAGTTTAGGTTTAATTTTAGAGCTCAAATTAAATTTAATAGCTTACATGTTCAACATAAATTAATTGCTTTCAATGGACTACTGTAATTATGTATTACCTACATTTTTCTTGCTTGTATTATTGAGTAGTTTGAGTTTCCACCATCAGCATTCTTTGGGTCAAATCGAAGGTAAAGATTAAGTTGTTCTAGCACTTTGAGAAGCAGTGTGTAGTGAAGATGTATGGGGGAGGTGAGGTATAGTTCCATGCATTATTAACCTAGATACTAGATGGAAGTGATCTTTACACACTGGCAGCTTTGCAGCTGGGGAAGTACCTCTCACGGTGCAGTGATGATGAGGACATTATATGGCCATGTTGGGAATTGAACCTGTCTGTCTACCAACCCCGTGCCTACGTTGTGGAGTTACGCCGACGCGAAATAAGAATTCTGGGTGAAGGTATGTTGTAGTAGTCAGACGTGTGTGAAAGAGATGGCAGCACAAGTATATAGAGACTGTGCTGCCTCCAACTTCAAATTTGGTCAATTTATTCGCAGCATTTAACCAACAAAACGCGCAATGTTGTGCCTTAGATATTTGTATTATCACAGTGAATATTCCTACATGTTTCGATCCACAAGGGATCATCATCAGGGAACCAAACCAATACCGCATAAAACCAAATTAGTCACTTTTATACACAGCTAACATGGTGCAAAAAAGAGTCAAATAGTTAACATGCAGACACTTCTTTGTAGAATAGTTGTATAAGTGCTGGATCTTGATATACTGGAAATTAATGTTAAAAACATTAATGTGATTAAAGTATGAGGGGTCAAAAGGCTGACTCGGGTCCTGGCGGTGTATACCGATGCCCATAGGTATACACCATTAAATATAAGGAAATACCCCCCTGTAACGGGGTTGGGTCAGCAAGTCCTATCTCTCGCCTCCAAGTGGTGGCTCTGGTAATATGCTCTGAGGTGAGAGCTCAGAGCGTAGCTGAGAGAGGACGAAAGGCGAGTTTCCGGCTCCTTAAAACGGGAGCATTGGGCTAAGGGAAGGAAAACCCTGACAGAAAACCAAGGGGGAGGGGGGGCTCTGTAGGTGGGTAAAACCAGCCTCCCTAGGGGAAGGAACCCTGATTACAAACCCGGTCCTCCAGGGTGGGGGTTGAGCACAGGGCCAACAACCCTATCTCGGAAAAACATGTTGAGGCGAATTGTCGAGGAAGCTAAGGCACTGCGCTACAAACCGGAACATCGCGGGTTCGATTCCCGATGGTGTCATTGGAATTTTTCATTGACATAATCGTTTCGGTCGCACTATGGCCCTGGGGTCGACTCAGCCTCTAACAGAAATGAGTACCAGGAATCTTTCCTGGGGGGTAAAGACGGCCAGTGCGTCGGGCTGACAACCTTACCACCTTCATGTGCCGATTGTCTAAAAATCTGGGAGCCTCAGCCTCCTGGAACCCTAAGGGCCTGTCCAGGCCTGTAATGGGATTGCTTTATTATTGGATCTTTGCTACGTGTTTCGGCCATCTTTCAGGGACACCGTTTAATACTACAATACACATTCATGGATCACAAATACATTTATTATTCAAGAATTAAATGGGTATCCTTGAAGACGCCCGAGAAGGTCGAAACGTGTAGCAGAGGTTAATAATAAATTTATTTGTGTTCCATGAATGTGTACCTTGTTGGTGTTTGCATATTGTTTAATTTGTCTGTATGCACCGGGCACAGAAACAGCGAGGGTTCAACTAATCATAGGAATGATTAATGGTTATATATTTATTACAAACCGGAGCGACATTGCAGACTTCTGTTGGCTGAACGTGTAATTAGTAATGGCCGTGAATCTGTGGTACAACCAGTGCGTAATTAAACATCGCAAGCACAGACGCTACTGACAAATCACAGTCTGCAACCTGCAGTACGCTTTCTCTTAACTGTTGGCGCTAAATAGTTATATTTGTGTACATGTGGTGTACTTAGGAGAGAACACTCAATGAATTGGTACTTATTGCCAAGGTTTTTTTTTTCCTTAGCGAGAAAGTTTTCATTTTGGTTTAAAACTTAATGATTTGTTTTCCAGTAGACGTAGCCATTATGTTTTATTATTTAACAGTATAACAAATAACGTATACTGAGTGTACCCTGTGTGTGTATGTATGTATGTAGTGGCTGTATATATATATATATATATATATATATATATATGCATGCACACTTATGTGAACTTGTTAAATTTATTCTTCTTACTTCGTTGATATTTGTACGAGTATTTAGTGCATAATTTGTTGCAAAACGTACTGCGGTTCATAGGGGAATTCAAGAGAAATGTTATTGGAATAATAAATGGCAAGAGTGACATACGTAAATATTGACATTAGAAACGGTTGCTTGAAAAATAAGCGCAGTATTTAACAGTTATTAAAACCGTGGAAAATATCGGCTTACGGGGTAAGAAACGTTAGCTCAGATGGAAGGGATGGCAAAATAAGGGCGGGCGATTTGTCGCTGCCTATAGCGATAATTCACGTTAGGAAGTAGCGTTGATGTCAAGGAATGTGATTCAAAATGTCGCGCACACTGGTGAAGGTCACTGCTAACTTCCACTTATACACCACCTGTGTAGGTTAGTGTACAATCACACGACACGTAATCAGTATGTAAAATGCCGTTGCACAGGTAAGCTCGAATTTCAGGTGTTGTATCTTTCTCAGGGAAGGAGCCTTACGTACGATTTTTTGGGGGGAGGGGAGGCCTGCTGTGCCACCCTCGGGCCTTGAGGCCAATTTGCCTCCATGCAAACTAGATTTAATTGTAAATATTATTAATTTGGCAGCCTATTTTCTGTTTCTCTTTCAGCTATATAAATAAGCACAGAAAATAAGGTCCAAAAGCAAGGACTATATGCGAGCATTGATACGCACGCACGCACGCACATACACACACACGCGCGCAGGCGCGTTGTGTTGGACGTTAGGTCCTTTGGGACACACGTAACGTTGATGCGTTTCTCTACCACCAGAGGACAGCTCTTTCTGTTTAGCTTGTCAAAGAAAATGTGATGTGTGTTAGTGATAATGATCTACTGGACAAAATTTGCTGATATCTATTGTGCAGGTAAGGGTAGAACAAATTAGTGTGTACTGGTATTTACTGACTTTGTTTCGCGACATAATTTTAGGTGATCGTATTTGTAATCACGTTGATGGCACGTATATTTCGTGATTTCGCGAAGTGGTTCTCTGTTGCTAACTGACCAAGCGTCTGTAATGCCTTTACAGTAGACACCAATGTTAAGAATTATAGAGCAGTAACTCTTGCGAGAATACGATTATATGCGTATGTACACGCCAGAGCTTGTTTGGCAGGCCGTTTTAGGCGTTGTTGGATACTGTATCAGGGCCTATCCAGGATACTCCATCCGAAGTGTATGTTTGAGTTTCCGCATATACGACTTGTTGCACTGACAAATAAAGAGTTCTGCTAGTTGGCATTACTTGCAGCCACAAGATGGATCCGTTTTCAAACGTTTGAAGTAACCCTTTGAAGGTTGACCTTCATCTAAATTATTGGATTATACAAATACTGCAGTTCTTATTAAATTAAGTTTCAGACCAACTGATGCACAACTAAAACCACTTTTATTGTAGCTTTATTATAATTGTTAAAATTATACCCCTACACGTGTTTCGATCCTAGGATCATCGTCAGGGGGATTTTTGTTGAAAGCTACTGTCACTTCAATCACATGATTTTAAATAGTCCAACAGCACATTAAAACTTATATATTATAAGTTAAAATCTTGTTAAAAGTCTTTGTTAAAAGTTGTATAATAGTTGTAAAAGTATTGTAGACAGTGTTGATTGTGGAAGTGCTGGCATGTAGAATCGTGGTATTATGGACTGTAAAATAAACGATTTTGATAAGTAATATAGAATTTGTATACGTATCTGGTTGTTAACAGTTTTTGTTATTAATTTTCTATTTATTATATATGAATGACTTACAAATTCTATATTACTTATCAAAATCATTTATTTTACAGTCCATAATACCACGATTCTACATGCCAGCACTTCCACAATCAACACTGTCTACAATACTTTTACAACTATTATACAACTTTTAACAAAGAGTTTTAACAAGATTTTAACTTATAATACATAAGTTTTAATGTGCTGTTGGACTATTTTAAAATCATGTGATTGAAGTGACTGTAGCTTTCAACAAAAAAATCCCCTGACGATGATCCTAGGATCGAAACACGTGTAGGGGTATAATTTTAACAATTATAATAAAGCTACAATAAAAGTGGTTTTAGTTGTGCATCAGTTGGTCTGAAACTTAATTTAATATGATGAAGATGCACGGTGTCAACAATGTGAAACTGCAGTTCATATCTCGCATTATGAAGACCAGTTGGTTAATGCTGTTTTGGGAAATAATCGTTGCTGATGGTGATAATTATGCGAAATAGGTAAATGCTGTATATTATGTGGGCAGACGGGACACATACAGTAGTATGTGTTGTAGTATATGTAGTTATGACTGGGCCGTAAAAGGTTAATCGAGCTTGTGTGACGTCAATAAGAATTCATCCAGGAAGGGACATACGGAAGCTGACAGTTGGAAGACTCTTCGCTGAAGCACGTGAAGAGCAAGTGTCTATACGGAAAGTAATGAACGCGAAGCACGCCGTGTATATCCGGTGGACTAACATGTTAGATCGCAAGCTGTGATGGCTCAGTCCATTGTGTCCAGTAGGGAGGTAGGTTGAACCATATACCAGCACTGTGCAATACCTGAGACCAGCAACGGTGTGTAACTGAGTAACCGAAATACTAGCACACACGTACAAAGGAGCGAGAACATGACAGTGAGGGCCTAGGAAATACACTGGCAGGGATGTAAACAAATACATCAGGGAGAGCAGCTGTTTTACCAGGTAAACAACACTAGCCAGAAGACAGCAAAAACATCAATTAGAAGAAAATAGTTGCCGTTGACAGTGGAGAGCGACAGCAGTGATTAAAGTTTGGTTGCAAATGGAAAAGGAGAAGAATGCTGCAAAGCGTACACAGGCAATTAGTATGTCATCAAATATATATATCTTTTTGGATGACTGGTTAACGTATCATAAATGTCAGGCTTGATGACATATGGTAGAAAGAGACAGAAGAGACTTGTTTGGAAATTATGTCTATAAGTTGATGAGATGTCCACTTGTAAGTTGACAAATTGTATGACAGCGTAACTGTAACAAATTCGGCTCTGTTTATGATCAAACTAACCTCACTCATACTATATTTTATGCACTGTGTCCAAAAAAAACCCAGTGCTAGAGTCCGTTGGGCACCTGCGCGCCCAAAGCACAGTGTAGTACTGTCAAGTGGTAAAATGAAAGTTTTTGTGCTGTTCCAAGTTCTAGTGCTTCGAAGAAGTGTATTGGACATCGGTACATTGCAAACAACGCTGGTTATTGTTTTCTTGTTGGGTTTGAAGTCTGAGTCAAATGTGATAGTGTCCACACTTAGTATTGTAGTGTCCACACTTAGTATTGTAGTGTCCACACTTAATATTGTATGTCCACACTTAGTATTGTACATCTTCCGTGCAATGATCACATATAAAGAAGTTTATTGCCCGCTAGTTGCACCAATACTGTTATTTAATAGTAGAGTAACGTTAGTTTATATATTTTACCATTTACGATCGAAAAGCCCCATAATAACGCTGTATATGTGTTTGAACATTGTAGCTCCCTGAGGATGGCTACAGGTTGTAGCCGAAACATGTAGGAATACTTTTCTAAATCAAATATTGGTGTAGTTAGTTGTTAATAAACTTGTTTATATGTGATAGTGTCCAGTTGACCCAGAGTGACCTACACATTGGTTCTCAAATCTCGAAGTTCGTATCTGTTTGTCTTGCTGTAATTATATAATGTATCTGTTAATTTATGGCCGTGCGGTCTAAGGCGTGGGTCTTCGGCCGTTCGCTTACTAGGATCGTGGGTTCGAATCCCACCGGGGGCATGGATGTTTGTGTTGTGTTTGTTGAAAGGACGGTAGCATGGCACGTAAAGTGACATGAAGGACGAAGGGATTTAAAACAGTACAAAAATGGATCAAAGGGGAAAAACCCCGGACAGGCAAAAAAAAAAAAAAAATCCAACCGGGGGCATGGATGTTTGTCTGTTGTGAGTGTTGTATGTTGTTGTCAGGTAGAGGCCTCTGCGACGAGCCGATCCCTCGTCCAGAGGAGTCCTACCGACTGTGGTGTGTCTCTCAGTGTGATCAAAAGAAAATTCCAACCTCGATACTGAAACGGGAAACCGTAGTAGGTAGAAGAGGACGACTAAAAAAAAAAAATGTTAATTTAACCCAATCTCACCGGTTTCCTTTCGCACTACCTTAAGATACGGCCGGGCCCCCAGAATGTTCAGTACGCTAAAGCGTGGTTTCTCAAACTGTGGTACGCGTACCACTACTGGCACGCGGCCTTAATAAAGAACCGAAATATAAAAAAAGGTAAAAATTTAAAATGTAAATGTAACATAAGCAGCATTGCAGGCAACATTATATGACTCGTCCCCGCTGTCAGTCAGTCTTTCCAGTTTCAACTTTTTTATTTATATGAAAAAAATCCGTGATACATTGAACTTGTTAAATTTCATTTATTGTTACGCCAGCGGAAAGTTTTGAGAACCACTGACCTAGAGCCCATAGGTTACTTATACGAAACTTAACATGCACATAAAGTTTTGAGAACCACTGACCTAGAGCCCATAGGTTACTTATACGAAACTTAACATGCACATAAAGTTTTGACAACCACTGACCTAGAGCCCATAGGTTACTTATACGAAACTTAACATGCACATAAAGTTTTGAGAACCACTGACCTAGAGCCCATAGGTTACTTATACGAAACTTAACATGCACATAAAGTTTTGAGAACCACTGACCTAGAGCCCATAGGTTACTTATACGAAACTTACACGCACATAAAGTTTTGAGAACCACTGACCTAGAGCCCATAGGTTACTTATACGAAACTTACACGCACATAAAGTTTTGAGAACCACTGACCTAGAGCCCATAGGTTACTTATACGAAACTTACACGCACATAAAGTTTTGAGAACCACTGACCTAGAGCCCATAGGTTACTTATACGAAACTTAACATGCACATAAAGTTTTGAGAACCACTGACCTAGAGCCCATAGGTTACTTATACGAAACTTAACATGCACATAAAGTTTTGAGAACCACTGACCTAGAGCCCATAGGTTACTTATACGAAACTTAACATGCACATAAAGTTTTGAGAACCACTGACCTAGAGCCCATAGGTTACTTATACGAAACTTACACGCACATAAAGTTTTGAGAACCACTGACCTAGAGCCCATAGGTTACTTATACGAAACTTACACGCACATAAAGTTTTGAGAACCACTGACCTAGAGCCCATAGGTTACTTATACGAAACTTACACGCACATAAAGTTTTGAGAACCACTGACCTAGAGCCCATAGGTTACTTATACGAAACTTACACGCACATAAAGTTTTGAGAACCACTGACCTAGAGCCCATAGGTTACTTATACGAAACTTACACGCACATAAAGTTTTGACAACCACTGACCTAGAGCCCATAGGTTACTTATACGAAACTTACACGCACATAAAGTTTTGAGAACCACTGACCTAGAGCCCATAGGTTACTTATACGAAACTTACACGCACATAAAGTTTTGAGAACCACTGACCTAGAGCCCATAGGTTACTTATACGAAACTTACACGCACATAAAGTTTTGAGAACCACTGACCTAGAGCCCATAGGTTACTTATACGAAACTTACACGCACATAAAGTTTTGAGAACCACTGACCTAGAGCCCATAGGTTACTTATACGAAACTTACACGCACATAAAGTTTTGAGAACCACTGACCTAGAGCCCATAGGTTACTTATACGAAACTTACACGCACATAAAGTTTTGAGAACCACTGACCTAGAGCCCATAGGTTACTTATACGAAACTTACACGCACAAAAAGTTTTGAGAACCACTGACCTAGAGCCCATAGGTTACTTATACGAAACTTACACGCACATAAACATCTTGAGATTTTTTTTCCCCCATGTTCAGATTGCTTTTTCTCTTCAAGAGAGTCAAAATGTATAAAAACTGTTTGACGCTGTACTTACATTTCACATAATGAGTTCTATCAGAACATTTTTATCTTTTTTAAATGTAGTTTGGTATTCCGCAAAATTCTACGATCATTCTTGTTTCAATGTCCTGGTTTCAAATATGTTTTTAAAATTTTACACGTTCTTGTCCTAAACCTAAACAGATTTTTGCAAACTGCTCACCGCGGAATACTTTTTCAAGGAATGTGTGTTCTTCGTACAAAATGGGAATATTTGTCGAACACCCTACAGGAGATGGGGCACGACCTACAATCCGGAAAGTCGCGGGTTCGATTTCCGGTGGTGTCATTGGGATTTTTCATTGACCTAATCCTTCCGGCCACACTATGGCCCTGGGGTCGACTCACCCTGTAACAGAAATGAGTACCAGGGGTATGTCCTGGGGAAGTAAAGGCGGCCGGTGCATGTGGCTGACAACCTTACCACCTTTGTGTACCGATTGTCTAGAAATTCTGGGAGCCTCAACGTCCTGGAGCTCTAAGGGTCCGTCCAGGCCTGTAATGGGATTGCTTAGCTTTTACCCTCCTGGGGATGATACATTGTGCCGAATAAGTAGAAACTCATCCCCAAAATGAATAGTTATGAATACAGCTGTGGAACATTATTTTAGATTTTGTTATGAATTCGGTTTGTGTATCACTGAGAACGGTTCTCGAATGTTGACTTCCAAAATTGAATTACTTAGGAATAGTTTGTTGTGCAGCCTTCCCATTTAGGGGCACATATTGCATACGCTAAGAGATGTGGGGGAGTTTGGGAAACGTAGTGCGTCTTCCTCGCGCTGTTCACATGAAGCAAATCAGTTCTATCTGTATTTTGGTGATAGCTACTCTGAAATATGTCGAACCAGTTTAAATTTTAAGTCACATCGATTTTACTGTTGCCAGCAAAATTTAATATTTTTATCGCCATTTTCAACTCGTAATCTGGTTCAAGTTCTGGTTAGATTTGTTAAAATCAACCTCACACTGAAACATGATCAGCAAATTAGACATTCAGGCACATCGGTTTGTGTTGCTAACAACAACGAAGACAGTTTCAGTTGTTCCCCGTTCAACTTCTTGAACGTCGCGTGTTTGATTTGATGCGCGTGTTTGATTTGATGAAATTTGTTGCAATCGGCCGACACCAATATTTATCCAGTACATTAAGTTTTCGTCGCACGTGGTTAGCGTGCTCGCCACTGGACCCAAGGTTCGCGGGTTCGATCCCGACCGAGGGCGATTTTTAAGGGTGATAAAAATCCGGAGCACCACTTCCTTCGGAGGGGAAGTAAAGTCGTCGGTCCCATGTCGTAGATTTACGGCATGTAAAAGAACCTTACGGGCGTGAATAGAACTAGTAGTGTCCGTAAGCAAAATTCAAGCGGCCATTTCTCACCCAAGTCTCCTGACTGCCTGCCAGATGGCTCTGGCAGTCTCATCAGGATCGAGCAAAAACTTGTGCGGTCAGTGAGCCGGTCACTCACTACAGATTGCACACTTACCGACCAGGAAACCTTCGGGATGAAATCCCAAAAGAAGGAGGCTTTGGCCCACCCCGGGCTGTAACGCAATTGAAGAAGAAGACATTAAGTATTCAGCCTCATTAATCTACAAGTTTTACCAACACACAAACACTAATGTATTGTAATCCACTGTGCTTTACATACTTCTTTTAAAATACGGCCTTTTGGGGATAAGAGAAACACCATGACTAGGAAGCAAAACCACGCATTTAAATGAGTGAAATTTTATAATCTTAGCTGAAGAGGATCGTATGTCTTTTGTCAGTCTAAAGAATTTCGTTTCCATGGAACCAATGTCCTAGCGAAGTGAGTATATTGCTGACCGGCGTACAAGAGGCAGTAAAAGAAGACAACTTTAACTGGTCCATTAACCCGTCGCCCCATGTAAGATATGAAGAAGCAACACTTGGAGCCCATAAACTGCCCCACAGGGGGCTCAATGGGCAGACAAATTGTAGGTACCTTCAAGGGGGGCCAAAATGTCTTGGAACAGCGCTGCAGGAACGTACACTCCGGCACTGTGGCAAATAGCTCATCCTTCATGTTTATTGAAATTCCGTAACAGACAAAATCGATGTCGTTTCCGTTCTGTGTAGCGATGAAAATGAATAATGAATGAATGAGTTAGTGATAACCAGCATTCTGGCAGTACGTGTAGAGAGTCTACCCGAGGTTTAACGCATGAATTCACGCTTGGTCCTAATTGTAAGCCAGTAATATTCAGCCTATAACTTGCATCAAATTTTCCTAAGATTAATCTTAATATTATCTTCCCAGCTACATAATAATATGTCTTAAGTAGGATGAGGCTTTAGCGATGAATTTTGTTTTATGCTTCTTTCTGATATCGCAGTTACATGCAGGGTCGACCTTCGCAAATTTTGTGTAGATCTGTTTATGTTGGTGACTGCATATGCCAGGTAACTCTAGTGCAGTGCCTTCATTTTGTAGCGAGGTTTAGAGGTAAAGCTGTTCCATTACAGGCCTAGACGTGCCCTGAGGCTCCAGTAGATTGAGGCTCCCAGGATT
Source organism: Reticulitermes speratus (assembly GCA_021186555.1). NCBI lineage: Eukaryota > Metazoa > Arthropoda > Insecta > Blattodea > Rhinotermitidae > Reticulitermes > Reticulitermes speratus. The sequence goes on along the minus strand of JAJKFL010000013.1, from coordinate 7,187,408 downwards.
TCTAGACAATCGGCACATGAAGGTGGTAAGGTTGTCAGCCTTACGCACCGGCCGCCTTTAGAGATATCCTCGGTAATTTCCGTTAGAGGCTGAGTCGACTCCACGGCCATTGTGTGGCCGGAAGGATTAGGTCAATGAAAAAGTCCCAGTGACACCATCGGGATCGAAACCCCTGACCATCCGGCTTATAGCTCAGTGCCTCAACAGCGAGGTTTAAAGTCAAACTTAAATATATGACCTGTCTAAATAGATTTTCCATTGAAGTGACAGCGGCTGAACCTGTTCGCAATCAAAGGATCTCGAGCGTATGATACATTATCTTTGACTTTTCTTCGTTTCTTTTTAGCATAATTTTTCATACGTCATTTTGCTTATCTTTTTTTCTTTTCCATTTCCATTGCTTTTCCTTTTATTTATTTTCTGTTACCATTATTATCGTCTGCTTCGTCTTCTTCTTGTATAGTCATTATTTTGCCCTTCTGCTTTCCATCCTGTCTTATTCTTTTTAACATAATTTCCTTTCATTTCCTTTCAAATTTTTATACTTCAGTAATGATAAAATATACATGAACTTTCTGTACAGATATTTGTGGGTATCAGTATATCTGATGGGGTTATATATGTATATATATATATATATATATATATATATATATATATACGTATATATGTATATGTGGGTATATAAATAAATAAATATGTATATATATATATATTTTTTAGTGTGTGTGTGTATCCTTTTTCCTGTAAGGACGCTCATTCAGTACCAGTCTGTCTCAGAACCGATAAAGCATAACTTGGAAACTTTAAATTTTACTTCAGTTCGTGAGCTTCATCTCAGGTTGTAAAATCAAGAAAGAGTCAAAATTTGCTGCAAATTTACTGACAGGCTTTATGCCGTCAGTGAAGTGGCGAGTTATGGATTGAAATTTTGTTGTTCAGTACGCAGTTAACCTTTAAAGCTTTTAACAAAGAAAGCCCCTTTAACTTGGATTTAAACAATAAAAAGAGGAAAGAGGCTTATACAAATAAAGAAAAGAACACAAGTTTAAAATAACATGAAATCCTCGTAGGGATAGGCTGACTATTTGACCTTTTCATTGGGTGCTTTAGGCTCTCTGTCCTGGGGGTGGGTTTGGTGATAATACCGGCGAGAACGAGGTAATATTTATTAAACATTTACCTAGTATCAGCGATGAAAATGCGTAAAGATTTACGTTCACAGATTCTCTATGCCATCATGGTAGACTCCTGTGGTAAACTTAGAGGGAACTTATTGTATAAAAGCTTTTGGATTTTTAACCGGCGTCGTTTTTTGGTAAGAAACCAACGTTTCGGGACTACTTGACAGGTAGTCCCGAAACGTTGGTTCTTTTTTCCAAAAAACGACGCCGCAAGTATTTCTGAAACGTTGGTTTCTTACCAAAAAACGACGCAGCAAGTAGTTCTGAAATGTTGGTTTCTTACCACAAAACGACGCCGCAAGTAGTCCCGAAACGTTGGTTCTTTTTTCCAAAAAACGACGCAGCAAGTAGTTCCGAAACGTTGGTTTCTTACCACAAAACGACGCCGCAAGTAGTCCCGAAACGTTGGTTCTTTTTTCCAAAAAACGACGCCGCAAGTAGTTCTGAAATGTTGGTTTCTTACCAAAAAACGACGCCGCAAGTAGTTCTGAAATGTTGGTTTCTTACCAAAAAACGACGCAGCAAGTAGTTCTGAAATGTTGGTTTCTTACCAAAAAACGACGCCGCAAGTAGTTCTGAAATGTTGGTTTCTTACCAAAAAACGACGCCGCAAGTAGTTCTGAAATGTTGGTTTCTTACCAAAAACGACGCAGCAAGTAGTTCTGAAATGTTGGTTTCTTACCAAAAAACGACGCAGCAAGTAGTTCTGAAATGTTGGTTTCTTACCAAAAAACGACGCAGCAAGTAGTTCCGAAACGTTGGTTTCTTACCACAAAACGACGCCGCAAGTAGTTCTGAAATGTTGGTTTCTTACCAAAAAACGACGCAGCAAGTAGTTCTGAAATGTTGGTTTCTTACCACAAAACGACGCCGCAAGTAGTCCCGAAACGTTGGTTCTTTTTTCCAAAAAACGACGCAGCAAGTAGTTCCGAAACGTTGGTTTCTTACCACAAAACGACGCCGCAAGTAGTCCCGAAACGTTGGTTCTTTTTTCCAAAAAACGACGCCGCAAGTAGTTCTGAAATGTGGTTTCTTACCAAAAAACGACGCCGCAAGTAGTTCTGAAATGTTGGTTTCTTACCAAAAAACGACGCAGCAAGTAGTTCTGAAATGTTGGTTTCTTACCAAAAACGACGCCGCAAGTAGTTCTGAAATGTTGGTTTCTTACCAAAAAACGACGCCGCAAGTAGTTCTGAAATGTTGGTTTCTTTACCAAAAAACGACGCAGCAAGTAGTTCTGAAATGTTGGTTTCTTACCAAAAAACGACGCAGCAAGTAGTTCTGAAATGTTGGTTTCTTACCAAAAAACGACGCAGCAAGTAGTTCCGAAACGTTGGTTTCTTACCACAAAACGACGCCGCAAGTAGTTCTGAAATGTTGGTTTCTTACCAAAAAACGACGCAGCAAGTAGTTCTGAAATGTTGGTTTCTTACCAAAAAACGACGCAGCAAGTAGTTCTGAAATGTTGGTTTCTTACCAAAAAACGACGCCGCAAGTAGTTCTGAAATGTTGGTTTCTTACCAAAAAACGACGCAGCAAGTAGTTCTGAAATGTTGGTTTCTTACCAAAAAACGACGCAGCAAGTAGTTCTGAAATGTTGGTTTCTTACCAAAAAACGACGCAGCAAGTAGTTCTGAAATGTTGGTTTCTTACCAAAAAACGACGCAGCAAGTAGTTCTGAAATGTTGGTTTCTTACCAAAAAACGACGCAGCAAGTAGTTCCGAAACGTTGGTTTCTTACCACAAAACGACGCCGCAAGTAGTTCTGAAATGTTGGTTTCTTACCAAAAAACGACGCAGCAAGTAGTTCTGAAATGTTGGTTTCTTACCAAAAAACGACGCAGCAAGTAGTTCTGAAATGTTGGTTTCTTACCAAAAAACGACGCCGCAAGTAGTTCTGAAATGTTGGTTTCTTACCAAAAAACGACGCAGCAAGTAGTTCCGAAACGTTGGTTTCTTACCACAAAACGACGCCGCAAGTAGTTCCGAAACGTTGGTTTCTTACCAAAAAACGACGCCGCAAGTAGTTCCGAAACGTTGGTTTCTTACCAAAAAACGACGCCGCAAGTAGTTCCGAAACGTTGGTTTCTTACCAAAAAACGACGCCGCAAATATTTCCGAAACGTTGGTTTCTTACCAAAAAACGACGCCGCAAATATTTCCGAAACGTTGGTTTCTTACCAAAAAACGACGCAGCAAGTAGTCCCGAAACGTTGGTTTCTTACCAAAAAACGACGCAGCAAGTAGTCCCGAAACGTTGGTTTCTTACCAAAAAACGACGCAGCAAGTAGTTCCGAAACGTTGGTTTCTTACCAAAAAACGACGCTGGTTAAAAATCCAAAAGAATTTATACACATTACGACCGCGCCAGAAGCCTTCAATCACACAGAGGCATCTTATCTCTGAAGATCAGTCTTGTGGCATGTGACACCTCGTAGCGAGGTAGCTAGTTTTCGACGTTTCAGAGGGACGTGCTAAATCCTTCACTTAAGATTCTGTCCTGAAAATTGAGGTGGGAGCTACCTACGAAACGTTAATATCTGTCTACCAGACTACACGGCGACACACCCAAGAAGATGGTAGCCTTCATAATAATCGCTGTGAGAACCCCAGATTTCAAAACCTTTAGCTTTACTTAATGTTGTCATCGAAATTTTATTTGTATCAGGTAAGTCCGTATTTCAACCTGGAGGTGGCTGTCTTGAATGAGGTTTTTCAATTCATTCTTCTGTTCAAGCCATTTGTTCGTACAGTATATAAGTTGAAACCGACCACGACCGCTTCCATCAACGTCCTTCCAAATTTATAATTCACATCTGTCATTCGATGCTATATTAAGCTATAAAGTTGATACAGTTTAGTCAAATGAGCAAGGAAGATTCTTAACGTTTTAATACATCTACAGGAGACGTTGTATAATATTTGGTTTTCAGCAGCGTGTATCAACCAAACACAATCCTTCATTTGTTTCTTCGTGGGGGTGAAATGGTGACTCCTTGCACTTCTTGAGATACCCATGAAAGGTTGATTCCAGTGTGGAAGGTGGCGTCCCACTTCACCCGACTGTATCATCATAGCCCCAAAGGGCGTTCCTCTCTACGAGGGAACAATACCACCTTCAAATAATAATGGCCCGGGTCAGAGCTTCGTTACTGCTTACGAAGGGCAAATTCCCCTCGTGGGTTACCGTCCCCGTTTAGCGAAAGAGGGAGGTATGTCCCGTTCTAAGGAATGTTTCTTTCATTGCCGAAAGAAATGTTAACCAAATCGTCTTTCTATAGCGAGCGAGAGAGAGAGAGAGAGAGAGAGAACGGTTGCGTTGCGTTTTTGAAAGGGTTTGTTTTGGGACAGTGCTGTAAAACAGGCCACGATAGCTTTATTCCGTATCCTTCCCGATTTACCAGGTTTTAACGTCTATGTAATCGAGCATTCGGGTGTTTTGGGATGGAACGTTGCTTCGAAACGTCGGGAACCAATGACCCAGCGGCTGGGTGTCACATGCAAGAAGACTAAGCCCTTGGTGCTATGTTTCTACATGTAGCCAGTCTGCCAGCTCACTGATTAAATAGTCCACTGTCTGACTTACCGACTGACAAACTAACGAACCCATCAACTAATCAACTAAGCAGTGATCTAATTTAGGAACAAAATCTATGGCAATAGAACTCAAAATTTTATTATCGCTGCTAGATGTGCCGCTTTTCCCCCGCAGGATGCCTGTGCGAGACGGTGTGACGTCTGAACAACCGCTCGTGCATCATTACGGGGGTGGTTTTCAAACCCATTACTTTCTGTGTTCACAGAAACACATAAAAATGTAATTACAAACCTGTGGATTGCAGAGCAGGAGATCGAGTCCTGCTGATGTAAGTACCCAGACATCGTGATTTTATTCCCAGCTGGGACAACAGACTGTTAAACCCCCAGACCGGTTATAGAGCTCATCCGGCGTCCTATTCAAAGTGTAGAGGGGAGTTTTATTCAGGGGTGAAGCAGCCGGGGCTTGAAGCTGAACACTGTCCTCCGTCTAGTGCCAAGGTTGAGAATGCGTGGATCTCTGCCTCCACTCCATATGCCTTCATTACATAAGCACAGGGAGAGTTTTACCTTCGAACGTCTTATTAGCTGTTCAAGTTGTTCTACTTTCGATTATGCTGGTAATATATCGCCTTTCTTTCCTTCTGTTTATATGAAATTGTCTTTGTTTGTCATTAAGGCGTATACGAGCAGAGGTATTGCTCCACTCATTCTTAACCTCTGCACTAGATGGAGCTCAGTGGTGAGCTTCACGCCGTGGCCGTTATAACGCCGTTTAAATAGTCCCAGATACCCTTTTAAAGGGAGGTAGGGTATGCCCTAGAACTGGTCTGGGAGTTATGGAAAGAAGGAACTGACTTGCCTCTGCCGGGAATCGAACCCCGGATCGTCCAGCCCACAGCCCAGTCACTGTATGTTGGAATCAGTGCGTTTGGAAGTGACCTGTTTTGTTTAGGATGTCAGATACCTTTGTTCCTTATGCATTGTTTGGTCTCTAGTAAGTTTATGGTTAACTTTTCTACAGCATTTGATATGCTTCAAGAACTTAATTTTCATTGCCTCAGGACTTCTGTCTTGTTGGTTTAGAAGTTTATACAGTATCCTGACTCATAAGCGAATAATGGTCTGAGAACAGCCTTTATTTTATAAAACTTTACAATGCGAGATTCGAGGTACTCACAGCGGTGTTGATGACGATACAGTTTTCTGGGAGGCTAGGCCGTATCGACTGGTAAACAGTTACAGACATTTCGGAGGAGATTCCTGTCTCCATGTTCAGGGTCTAAACACTTCAAGACTGCACTGTTTAGACCATAAAGATAGACGCATCATGCTTCTGTTTACCAATGAACACGGCGTTATATACCAGAAGAACTAACAACCTTAGAAACATTGTTTTTATTTAAAAAAAATTGTTTTAGTTAAACTCTGTCACAAATACGTGATTTTTAAGTTGAAGTTGCAGTCTTCTGCGATATGACGCTGTGAAGATTGATATGTAGGTGCCCGCGTCCGATGGACGAACCTGAAGATGACGGCACCGATCTCCTCAGAAACACTGGCACTTGTTTTCACATTATATTCACAGTGCATCATGACAACAAATCACAAGATCAAAACCAACACATGCACTGCACCTTCACACACAGGGTCAATTGCCCCTACATATGTTTCGGCTTTAACAAGCCATCATCAGACGGTCCCAAGTTTACACGCACTACACATCCATTAGTTCATCTAATAATGTCTCTTATATCACACATAATACCAGTATTTAAGCATATAAAATCCTGGGAATAGTTGTGTATTTATGCTATATATATATATATATATAATATATATATATATAAGGTTAAAAAGTTTAAAAAGTTTTTAAGATTACATTTATATATGTTGGTTTGAAATTCATGGCAGTCTTGTCTTTAGTGTACGGAATATCCAAGTGAAGTTGAGCATATGCTGTATTATGTTGTTACGTGTCCTATGTTCACAGGTTTTATATGCTTAAATACTGGTATTATGTGTGATATAAGAGACGTTATTAGATGAACTAATGGATGTGTAGTGCGTGTAAACTTGGGACCGTCTGATGATGGCTTGTTAAAGCCGAAACATATGTGGGGGCAATTGACTCTGTTGTCGTATATGTTGAGTAAATTTGTGGGTCAGTATATTAATACTAATTGAAATGTACTTAGGGTTATGCTCTCCCATGAGAGGTCGTAAGGTAGGTAGAAATGTTTATTGTACTTGAACTATGGTTTGTGAGTGTACTCTTTGTATTTGTCTTTGTATTGGTAAACATTTCGAGAGAGGGTGATGATTGCTGGAGACCATGTGAGGATGAGGGACGGAGCAAGTCATAAATTGCGGGCGCATGGTGGTGTTCTGGCAGCTTCGAGACAAGGGTCCCACTCAGTTGTGTTTGGGAGGAGGGAGTTGTGACGTAAAATACTTGAGATGACATATAAGCCCTGTTTTGGATATTACGAGGGGGATTTTTCTACAAGACGTGGTCATCACCACTCATCGCACAGGTCTCGAGTCATCTCCTCTCCTGGAACGTACATGCACCACAGCGACTAGCACGCACTTGTATTTTCATAAGCAATATATCTGAGCATCAATATCCTACTCTCGTCGGAACTGGTTTTTCTTTAAATAATTGTGGATTCCTACCTACGTCTCTCACACGGCCCTCCGCTCGGGCATTGACTATTTTCCGGGGAACTGGCCCTTCTCCAGGATACAACAGTGAATAGAATTTCTGGTGTCAGCTTCGTGGGATCCACACCCAGTCCGCGAGACGTCTTCAAGCACACATTAAGGCGGAGGAAACAGTGGACGCACTGTTAACGACGCTGAACCTAGACGTTGCCACTGCACGTCATTATCGGCTCTTCCGAGGCGCTGTTGCTCGAGGATCTCTCCACACTCACCAGGTGGGGCGGACAGAGAACCGTATTTCCTTGAGGGCTGCCAACAGCCGTCGTCGGACAGAACCGCCGTCTCCATTTCTGAACGGCCCAAGCTGAGCGATCGGGGTTGATCCAGAGTTCCGTCTCTGCCCATCGTCCATCCGAGGGTCCCGGCTAACAATCATCGCCATCCGGAGGTTCCAGCTGAACGATAGGGGTTGATCCAGAGTCCCGTCTCTGCCCATCGTCCATCTGCGGGTTCCGGTACACTTCGCTGTCATCTCCACGGATTCACGGATTCAGCCACCCATCCACGACCCAGGAGTATCATCTCATTCTCATTGGCTTCAAAGAAGTTGGGAACCCCCCGTGAGCTGACTCACGGCCCACTCTTCTGGGAAGGTAAGCCGAACTCATAACTTTCATAGTGAAAACTGTTTGTCCACTTTTATTAATCAAAATTTTGTGATATTTTGATTGTGGTTATATACTTATGAAACTGGTGTCGGTTGTGTTTTAATTGGCAGACAGTTTACACTGCTTCCCTATTTCATTTTGTAAGCCGGAGTGATCTGCAGGAACAGTATGTCAGATGAGGAAGATAGTAGTATTGGGACAGTGGGGACAGGAGGAGGAACGTCGCGTAGTTACTGCAGTATTTCAGAAGTAATGAAATTGATAAGTGCCCCATTTGCAGGAGATAAAAGTAAGTTAAGGGAATTTTTAGATAATGTAGACACTGCATTTGAACTAGTAGACCCTGCCAACCATGTGCTTTTGTTGAAGTTTGTAAAGACAAAGATTACCGGAGAGGCGAGATCAAAGTTACTTGTCAGGGATTTAACAGTTACCTGGGAACAAGTTAAGTCCATATTGGAAGAGAATTATGCAACTCGCAGAACAATAGACTACTATGCATGTAGGATGTTTAGCAGTCGGCAGGAAAGAAGCGAGAGAATTTCAAGTTGGGGGTCCAGAGTAGACCAGATGCAAAGTGAGTTGAGGTTAGCAACCAGTAAGGTGTGCTCGGATAAGGAACTAGAAGGAGCCATCAGTTTGATTAACTATTTGGCGCGGGCATGTTTCATTCAGGGACTGGCGAATGAGAGAATTCAAACGATAGTCAGGAGCCGAGGCGAAAGGCTGTTGTTATCTACTGCAGTAGAGATAGCGTTAGAGGAGGAAAGTGCATTGTTGTCCGCCAAGGATAGAGGCCTGATTGCGCACAGGTCAGAGGGCGAATCTAGAGCCAGTTACAGTCCAGATTCAAGGTACCGTAGGCCCAGGTACAGAGCAAATGTTATTGCCGAACAGGATAGCAGAAAGATGATTAAGTGTTATGCCTGTGGGAGTATGGGTCATTATGCGCGTGATTGTAGGAAGAGCAATAATGCGTGGAGCCAGAAGCAGGGAGGCACGCGACAGGCACAGGGAAACGGGCCAAGGGGCCAGGTCAGCAGCCAGCCGGGGTCTCGAAGAATGTAGGAGGTTGCACTATATGCAGTATAAGTGGTATTAAGGCGCTAGACACAGTGTCGTTTAGAGTGGCAGAAGGCCGGAGGTCGAAACTACGATTCCTTATTGATACGGGGGCCCACATTTCTATATGCAAGGAGTCCAGCTTGCAGCCAGGAGTAAAGTATGATAGTTCCGACAAAGTAACAATAAAAGGGATTTCAACGGCTACCCTCCAGACCCTAGGTTCGATGGACTTGCAACTAGAAACTGAGGATATGTACACTGTGCACAAATTTCAAATTGTTAGTGATTGTATTGCTATTCCTTTTGATGCTATTTTGGGACGAGATTTTTGGGATGCAAAGAAGGCTAAACTAGATTTTGCAAACAGGGTTATACAGATGGGTAATTTGGAAGTTATGTTTGATGAGCACGGAGCAGAAATGCGGATGTATATTACATTACCTCCACGGTCGGAAACTTTGGTAGAAGTACCTACTAGCTGTGATGCAAATCTGTTAGGGGTTATAGCAAAGGAAGAATTATTGCCTGGTGTTTACATGGCAGAAACATTAACGAAGTCCGTTAACGGCCGGTGTGTAGTTAGTATTCTTAACACTTTAGACACTGGAGTTAGTATGCAGACGCCGGAGGTACAATTGGAACCGTATGAAGCAGGTTGGGAAGAAAATGTTAGGAGTGCCATTGAGGATAATGATGAGTTACGAAGGATTAAATTGTTGAGCCAACGACTGAGACTGGATCACCTGAGTACGGGAGACAGGGAGGCCATATTGGATGTATGTAATCAGTACCATGATATTTTTTTTTGCCGGGTGATAAATTGTCGTGTACGCAGACCATAGAGCATTCAATTCCTACACCTACAATTGATAAGACTAGGGGTATAAATGTTAGACAGTACAGGATACCTGATATTTTGAAGTCCGAGGTTGATAAGCAAACTGACCAGATGCTGCGGGAAGGTATCATTACTCATAGTATGTCACCATGGAATTCGCCTATAATTATGGTACCGAAAAAGATGGATGCTTCAGGAAAACAGAAATGGCGAATGGTGGTAGATTATCGTAATTTGAATCAGGTTACGATAGGTGACAGCTTCCCCCTGCCATTGATAACGGATATAGTTGATTCGCTGGGGAGTGCAAAATTCTTTTCTACCTTGGATTGCGCAATGGGTTATTATCAGATTCCACTTAATCCCGAGGACCAACCGAAGACGGCGTTTTCGACACACAGAGGGCATTTTCACTACCGACGCATGCCGATGGGGCTAAAAGGGGCTCCTGCAACATTTCAAAGGTTGATGAATTATATAATGAGCGGCATACAGGGTGTGCGAGCGCTTATTTATTTGGACGACATTATTGTATATGGGACAACTGCACAAGAACACAACGACCGGTTAACTGAAGTCTTCGATAGGCTGCGACAGCATAATTTGAAACTACATGTAGACAAGTGTGAATTTTTGAGGGATTGTGTGACCTACTTAGGTTATGTCATTTCTAAGGATGGCTTGTTACCTGATGAAACCAAGGTTGTGGCTGTTCGAAATTTTCCTACTCCACAAACCCGGAAACAGTTGAAGGGGTTTCTCGGATTAACAGGATATTACCGGCGATTTATCGCAGACTATAGCAAGATAGCGAAGCCGTTGTTTTATTTAACTAAGAAAGGGGTGTCTTATGAGTGGAAGGAACCACAAGAGGTAGCATTTAATAAACTGAAAGAACTTTTGACCAATGCACCTTTATTACAATATCCGAACTTTTCAAAACCATTCATACTATGCACAGACGCCAGTGCTACGGCGGTAGGTGCAATACTCAGCCAAGGACACATTGGTGACGACAAACCAGTCGCTTACGCCAGCAAGGCGTTGACTAAAGCCGAGCTAGCTTACAGCGTGATAGAGAAGGAATTTTATGCGATCGTTTGGGCTTGTACCCATTTTCGGCCTTATTTATATGGTAGACCATTTTTGATTATAACAGATCACCAACCATTGTCCTGGATATCTAGTGTGAAGAATCCTAGTTCCAGATTGTTGAAATGGAGATTGAGGTTAGAGGAGTTTGATTACCAGATAATGTATCGAAAGGGTATGTTGAATAGTGGGCCCGACGCTTTGAGCAGAGTTCAGGTCACATTACCGACAGGGAAGGACACAGAAGTGCCTAAGGAACTTAGTCAGGAGCAAAAGTATGCAATATTACGGGAGGCTCACGCAACACCATTAGGGGCGCACATGGGAATGAACCGGACCTATCACAAGTTGAAATTATATACAGATTGGCCAGGAATGAAGAAGGATGTAGAGGAGTACATACAAAAGTGCGAATCGTGTCAGAAAAACAAGATTACTCAAGTTACCACTAAATTACCATTGCAATTAACCACAACCCCGGACACTATAATGCAGAAAGTAAACATTGACGTGGTAGGACCAATTAATGTAAGTGCGAACCAGAACAGGTATATTTTGACCATGCAGGATGACTTAACGAAGTATTTAGTGGCTGTACCCATGCAGGATCAAACTGCCGAGACTATTGCCAGACATTTTGTTGAGAACTTGGTTCTGATTTACGGTTGCCCGCAGATTTTGTTATCGGATTGCGGAGCCAACTTTCTTAGTGAGTTATTCAAAAACATATGTAAACTATTACATGTTCAGAAAATAAACACCACAGCGGTTCACCCTATGACGAACGGATCTTTGGAACGGACTCATCGTGTTTTGGTCGAATTCATCAGACATTTCGTGAACCAGGATCAAACCAATTGGGATGAATGGGTTAAATATGCTGTGTTTGCTTACAATACAACACCACATAGCGCTACAGGCTTTACACCATTCGAGCTTATGTTTGGGCGCATTGCTAACTTACCGGGTTACTTACAGAAGCCACCAGAATGTGTTAATTACAATTTAGATAGCTATGTACAAGAACTAAAGCAGAGACTACAGCACAGTTATGCCATAGCGAAGGAGAGGTTGGAAACTGCGAAGAGAAAAAGCAAGTACTACTATGACAAGCAAATACATATACCAAAATTCCAAGTAGGAGATCTCGTACTTTTACAACATGAGAGCCCACGGAAGAACCGCTCCAGGAAGCTGGGTCCCAGTTGGATAGGTCCATATACAATTAGGGACATAAGGGGAGTAAATGTCACTTTGCAACTCCGAAGAGGCAAGCAAACCACAGTGCACGCCAATCGACTAAAGCCATTTTTTGTGTAACTTCCAGATGTGGCTTACCGCATGTATAGCGTGTTTCCTCATCCTGGAAGGAGGAAGCCTAGACTTCAGACTCGAACCCATCTCCGAGTCACCTGGGTTGTATTACGAACACGTTGGAGAGGCCAGGTTATCCACCAGTGAATGGAAGATTTTAAGTTATGTTAATTTGGCACAAGTTAATACGAATTTTGATGTTGTTAAACGGTATGCCACATTTACAGTGGATTTTTGCCGGGCGCATGAGAGGTCTGATTGGGCGAATTTAACGGAGTGCAGGACCACTATTACACAGGTAGACAGAAAAATTGCTAAGTTGGAATTAATGAAAGGTACTTTGATGGATTTAACTAAATGGGATTCAAATTTACTTAGATTTCGACGACGCCTTTTTGGATTCATTGGTACTATTTATCAGACTTTATTTGGTACTTTAGACGAGGAGGATGGAAAGTTCTACACAGATAAGATTTCGCAACTTGAACAGGAACAGGCTTCATTTTTACGACTTTCCAAGGAGCAGGTAGTCCTTGTTAAAACGACGTTGAGGACAGTAAATAGGACTTTGCACGATGTGGCTTATAATGAGCGAATTTTAGAGAAGGGATTGTTAGATATTAAGAAACACATTGTAGTGGAAGAAGGGAACTTAAATATGCAATTGGGATATACATCTATGTTGATGGCCCTTAATGACCATGCGCTGCAGTTAGATAGAGCAATTGAGGAACTGCAGGATCAGTATTCGACGTTAATAGATGCTGTGATTCATGCACAGAAGGGAATACTGCAGCCGCAGCTAATATCACCTAGGAAGATACTGCAGATCATGAAGGATAATCAGGATCATTTCCCTCGAGACCAGTCACTTCCCATACCCTTGAGTTCGGAGTACGCTCCCCAATTATTGCAACTAATCGATTTAGATGTATTTGTACAAGGAACTTATTTTGTTTATGTTATTACTTTACCTTTAACTTCACACTTGAGCTACAATATGTACCACATTCACATTTTTCCCAGCAAGATAAATGGTACAGCCTCAAAGTTCATTTTTGTACAACCAGAAAAGGAAATTATAATGGTAGATAAGACAAAGCAATATTACACTCGGTTTAGCCTAAGCGAGTTAGCAAGATGCAAGGTACCAACCCCTGCACTATATGTATGCAATCAGCACTCTCCTGTACAGTTGATGCATTCAGGTACTGAATGTGAGGCGAGACTGTTGCAGTACAGTACACGCATACCTCCCACTTGTTCACAACGAATAACTGAATTGACAAGCACATTGTGGACACAGCTGCAAGGAAACACATGGCTGTATGTAGCACCCCAGCCAGAGCATTTTACTATCCTTTGTCCAGGGCAGGAACCCACAGACTTAATTATAAACGGATTGGGTAAGGTCATTTTTTTAAAACTATGTTCAGGATATGGGAATTCTGTGGTTATCCAAGCCCATGGCATTACAAAGGTAAATAACACGGACAAGGACATTATTCCCCCTATACACTTAGAGTATGATTGTTGTGAAACCATAAGTAGCCGGCAGGCGCTGAATGAGTTACACCTGGATACTCCACTTAGGAGCGTATTAACCTCTGAAAATGAATTGAGGTTATCCAGCCACAAGGTATCAGAGGTAGAAACCATGATTAACGAGCAGCAGTGGAAGTTGGAACATTCTAGAAGGACAGAATCCTTATCCTTTTTCTCCATTATTGGTTTATGTACAAGTGTTTTACTTATATGTATTTTATTATGTTTGTGCTGTTGTAAATGTTGTAAGTGTTGGCCTTATTTTAAGAGCTGGTGGGGAAGGCAAGGGTCATGTCACACTATTTTGTTTAAGCCTAAGATAATTACGAAGATCCATAATTCAAATGAAAATTTACCAATGCCGTCGAGTTATGCAACTCTTCGCCAAGTGTCAGGAACAGCTGATGAGACCGAACTTGTTACTATTGTGGCCCCCGATACTCCCAAGTTTCGAAGGGGTCCTAACACGGTCACTGCGACAGACAGGCGCTAGGCGGCACACAAGCAGAAAATTGAACGAATACTTTGTGATCATTCAATTTTCTTCCTTTTTGGGGGGGAGGTGTCGTATATGTTGAGTAAATTTGTGGGTCAGTATATTAATACTAATTGAAATGTACTTAGGGTTATGCTCTCCCATGAGAGGTCGTAAGGTAGGTAGAAATGTTTATTGTACTTGAACTATGGTTTGTGAGTGTACTCTTTGTATTTGTCTTTGTATTGGTAAACATTTCGAGAGAGGGTGATGATTGCTGGAGACCATGTGAGGATGAGGGACGGAGCAAGTCATAAATTGCGGGCGCATGGTGGTGTTCTGGCAGCTTCGAGACAAGGGTCCCACTCAGTTGTGTTTGGGAGGAGGGAGTTGTGACGTATATACTTGAGATGACATATAAGCCCTGTTTTGGATATTACGAGGGGGATTTTTCTACAAGACGTGGTCATCACCACTCATCGCACAGGTCTCGAGTCATCTCCTCTCCTGGAACGTACATGCACCACAGCGACTAGCACGCACTTGTATTTTCATAAGCAATATATCTGAGCATCAATATCCTACTCTCGTCGGAACTGGTTTTTCTTTAAATAATTGTGGATTCCTACCTACGTCTCTCACACGGCCCTCCGCTCGGGCATTGACTATTTTCCGGGGAACTGGCCCTTCTCCAGGATACAACACTGTGTATGAAGGTGCAGTGCATGTGTTGGTTTTAATCTTGTGACTGGCACTTGTATACCGTATACCATTGCGGCGAAAAAATGCAATCTGTTTTGACACAACTGTGAGAACCTCAAATATGAATACGGAAGGTATTTTCTTCCGAGATTCCCGTACTGTTATTGACACCAATTATTTACTTCCTGTCGCTCCTTGCGGAGCATAGGGCCTCCTTTCAGAGGTTTCTTGGTCTGGAAGTGTGCATTCTGTAGTGAGTGACCAGTCCACTGACTGCACAAGTTCTACTCATCCTGATATGACTGCCAGAGCCATCTAGCAGTCTATCAGGAGACGGGTGAGAAATGGCCGCTGAATTTTGCTTACGAAACATCTCTATTATTGACACCAAACTCCACAATTAATGTGGCAAGTGAACACAGTTTGCTCGGCACTAGGCAGAGATTCGGTGTGTAGAGAGGAAGTCACCACGTTCTCTGCGGCCATCAGTGGTATATTTTGAATGCTTAAAAAATATTGCGGAGTTCCAAAATTCTTTACAAGGGCATCAAGTTGCCCACGGACATACGATTGCCTGTCCCAGCGCTCCTGTACACGTCATCAAGGCGTATAGGGGAGTGGAGGTATAAAAATGTAAATTTCACCGCATAACATGCCATGAAGACGCATAGGGGGACTAGAGGTACAGCCATACATTTTCTTTAATCTCGGCACTAGATGGGGTGGGTGGTCAACGCCACGCCTCGGCCGCTTTACCCTCGGGAATGACCCGGTACCCATTATACAGGGGGCTGTGTTCAGTTTCGTGCCCCAACGGTGTTACGACCAGGGAAGCAGCACTCGGTATCCATTGAACAGAACGCTGGTTTCGCTCCGGATCCTGCCAGGTGTCGAACCACGATTCATTGGGCGCCCGGGTCGTAGCGTAATCAATATACCGAGTACGTTGTTCCGGTTATCGCCGCAGGCATTGTCGCCGGTATAATAAAACATGGAGGCAATGTCATAAACCTTCGGTAACAGGGTTTTATTAATTCGGTACCCGAGAGAGATGAGAATATATTCCACCTGGGTTTGCCCTGTAGCTTTGCACCTTTTTGGGCCATTTCTCATGCCGATGGCCATGAAATGAGAGCCATCAGATGCTCCCCACCACAGTGTGAGAACAACAACACACCACCAGATTTATCTAATATATAACCCAACAAATTGGGCCCCTCTGGTTGGGAAAGCTTTCAGTGATCCAGTGTTCTGGACAACATCAGCCGTCTGCTCGCACTTTTGTAAAAAGGTTTTCGTGACCCACAAGCACGGCCTTTATGGTAGTTTCTATATATAAAATAGCCTTAAAACACTGTAAGAGTGACCCATCTTTCAGTGACTACGTCGTCATCTAGCAATATAGATGGTTTCGGATAAACAAGGAATAAACTGAGAACTAATTGTCTTCTGAACTTTGTCCATCGTCCGGATAAAATATAAAATCACAACGTTTCGGAAGCTGGCTCTTCTTCCGTCTTCTCCCTGAAGACGGAAGAAGAACTAGCTTCCGAAACGTAGTGATTTTATATTTTATCCGGACGATGGACAAAGTTCAGAAGACAATTAGTTCTCAATATCATATACCATCTTCAGAACTTTTTAGAATTTAAAGGAATAAATTGTTACCTGGATCACAGGCATAATAAATTTTAGTTTTAATGTGTGTATCAATTCCGGCGTAACTTGTTCTTTGTGACTGACAAGTATGATACGAACATTTCTGTTCTACGTAACTCAAGCGACCGGGGTGTGAAGCTGGTCAGTCACCTGTATCTGATGCAGCGTCGAGTTAATTAACAATTACACATGAAGAATTTTAGAATTTCTCTGACATTTATTGGCACCACATGTTAAAGGTAGAACATCAGTTGAGAACGAACAAGACAGGTAATGTACGTATAACGTAACACTTAGGCGCGTTCGCGTAACCATTGTTGCCGTGGAAAAGGAACAAGTATTAAATATTCTGAGGGTGTGTCTTTATTATTGCCTTAGTTTTGCTGGCATGCAAATCGCATCTTTTCTGCGCCGTGTTATATTGTCATGTGGCCTGTCTGGGCTCTACCACATTTTTCCACATTATCTCATAAACGGCACGATTTTCGGGAAAAATATTTTTTTCACATAAAGTGTGTGTTTTGATCTTCTCTATTTTTCTGAAATGTTTTTCTTTCTAAGAATAATTAATAGAGATATTATCATAAGTGTACGTAGGTCTTTAGGTAAACTGCCAGTTATTGTTGTCAGATTTTAATGAAACTTGAATTTTCTCGACAGATTTTCGAAAAATCCTCTAATATAAAATTTCATGTAAAAGCGTCCAGTGGGATCAGAGTTGTTTCAGCGGACAGACAGGCGGACGTGACGAACCTTGTAGTCGCTTTTCGCAATTTTGCGAACGCGCCTAAAATGGTTTTTAAAATGAATCGATCCTGCACGGTCGACTGTATTTTCCTTTCGACCGCCATTGAAAGGAATCACGGCACCAAACGAAGTAGGGTTACTTGCAATACTCTTGCATGAAATGGAGGCGTTCCCTTCGTCTATCACTTTGTAGTGGTTGTAGAAAATATTGTACGTGAAAGTGGTTCATTTTATTCAGCAGTATTTTTAAAACAGCCCATACGTTACGTGCTAGTTACAATCGCTGGGCTGGTCCGGCTCGTTTACCGGTTGCTGTTTACTCTCCACGCAAGGTGGATGTATCTGAATGTAGTTATACGAGTACGACGTTGCGTGTTTTCTTGTTTCAACAAATGTCGTCGTAGAGAGCTCGACGTTTCATAATTATTGGTCAGTGTTTCAAGAGCTGAAAGTTTGGGGGACACGCAGCATGGTAATATCGCTTGTCGAATTTGGATCTTAAGATATGAAAGTGGGTTAAAATTCTGTATCCATTCTAACAGAAGTTTATTATCGATACTGACAGTAGGATTAAATGTCGTTTCTGTTTTAAATAAAAAGTATTATACATTATTTGATATTATTAATATTTCCAGCACAACAAGCAAATGAAACAAAATACTTTCGCCTAAATTTAATTTTATTTAGTGTTGTTTTCATTTTGGAAACTAAGCACTTTTAAAAACAAAGTGAAAGTGATTTGTAATTATTTGAGCTAATTAATGGGTTAAGTCTTTCAGAAGCAACGAATTATGACAGATTTTTTTTTTTCTGAAAGACTTGTGATAAACAGTTTGCAGTAACTTTGGGTTCGAGACTGTCACCTCTATAACGTAATTCTGAGGCCAGCACTGGTTGTGCCTCCCCTTTCTGGATTGTCTTACAGTGTTCGTTTGCACGTGATAAGATTGTGACCGCGTGCTGTACGTATTGTCAGTTGGAGAGATAATTTACATATCGATTCATTGTAATTAAAAGCACTGGACATATTTGCTGGCCGTTTATGAGTTAAATAGGCTAATATGTCTGTGTAGATGGCTATACTGTAAGCCGTCCTTATAAGCTAAGCATTTACATTAAAATTCTGAACAGAAGTTGAAAGGAAGAACATACACAAAGCACTTTGAATTAATATACAGGGCATACACAAAAGAATGGTGCGGTTTTAATAGTGAACACTATTAAAACCGCACCATTCTTTTGTGTATGCCCTGTACAGCAATCGTATTTTGAATAAGCGATATTTTTAGAAGTGTTTTATTACTTTGCACGGATATGATTCGATAATGTTTATTTTCTTGTGTTTCGCAGCGTGATAGATGTTCTGATATTCCGGTTCTTTTTTAATCACTCTTAATAGACTTACACTCTTTATTAAACGTGCTTAAGCAACATTTCCTTACTTTAGTATTTCAGTTATACATACATATATATATATATATACACACTATTATATAGAGAAGGCTTCTTGTCTCGTTTACTGTATTTTATTTTCGCGTGTTCCCTTTTGTTATTCTTAACAAACTCTAACAAACGGGTAAAATGTAATTATTTAATATTGTAACGAACGACCAAAATACAATAGACAGTAGTAAACATGGTTTTCGCATAGGTTTTCATTCATTTTTAGAACTCAATTAAATCTGTTAGATGTTCTTCATGATTGTTCAAATGTAGGCATAGTTTGCTGGAACGTAACATGTTTTTGGCGTGAGATGTAATATTATATTCATACATTTATGTAAGGCACTTTCTCGGCCGTACGGTTTTTGTTAAATGTATATAGATTTGCTGAAAATAATGTAGCAGATTTTATAGAGTGGTCCACAGAATGTGCAGCAGCGGTAGAGGTATATAATGTAATTATATACAGTGTTATTCCCTGTAATATGTATCTCTACATTCGGCACTGTTTTACTGTGGCTGCGATAGGCTACACAACGTAACGATTGCAGATATAGACGAAAGGGACAGTGGTCAAATGCCTTCTTACTGTTGATACCTAACCGAGTCCTGTTGCCGAGGTTAAAATGTGTAATGATTGTGCTGGAAGTGTAGTCCAGTGATTTCTGGAAGCGTGTTAGTTAATAAGAAATATCAATCCTCATTATACAGTGTCTGATCCAGCCATTTTCAAAGCAGTAATAAATAAATGTCACTTATGTCCCTCTTACATGTTTCTACCAAAAGAAAATGGGAAACATCTAACTGGTGTAGGACAAAAAAGAACATGTTTCGACTTCTACAAGGTCATCATCAGGGAGGTATGTACAAAGGCATACAAGTACAGCAAAAAGATGGCACAGCTTGTGGAAGTCGAAACATGTAGGAGGGACATAACTGACTAATAATTATTTACTGTTGATTTGCAGTTTGTTGGATGAAATATTGTATAAACAATCTATTGCACGGAACATGGATTGCGTTAAATTAATTCTGAATTTTCTTGGCCGATTAACCATACATGTTTGTCAGCCTCAGGTTTTGTATTGATTTTAACAGCAGAACAACACATTAATAAGTCTGGTTTTTGTCAGACAGGCGTATGTAGTTTGTACATTCAGTGCAGAAATTTCTGATGAGATAGTAAGGGCATAAGACGCCGTCATGTACACGAGCAGCTTTCTAGTGCGGTAGTTTGGCTCTACGAATTATTCTGCCAATTTTATAGTCCCATTATCTTCGAAAACTCTTTAACCTCATCAGTCCATCTTTTTCGTGGTCTTCCAGTTTTATTCATTTCTTTAATTGTGGCAGTCACTATTTTTTGGGGGCTTTCTTTCGTTATTCATCTTTCGCCGCCCGCATTGACCATATTAAAAATGAGATAGGAGACTTGGATAATGAACGACTGACAACAGGCATTTCCCGAATTTGATGTGTTCGTAGTTCAGCATCAACAGGTGAAATTAAAGAACATATTCAATATTAACATACATCTACGTGTTACTAAATAATTTCCTCTGTCAAATGCAAGGTTTTGAATAAGCAACTTCAGTAAGTTTGATCCTCTAACGTGAATGTAATTCCCAATGAAGATGGATAAGTAGAGTCGAAGAGTGTAGGGAACGATATTATACACTAAGTACGATATTATACATTAAGTACGATATTATACACTAAGTACGATTTTATACACTAAGTACGATATTATACACTAAGTACGATATTATACAATAAGTACGATATTATACACTAAGTACGATATTATACACTAAGTACGATATTATACACTAAGTACGATATTATACACTAAGTACGATATTATACAATAAGTACGGTATTATACACTAAGTACGGTGTAATACACTAAGTACGATATTATACACTAAGTACGATATTATACACTAAGTACGGTATTATACACTAAGTACGATATTATACACTAAGTAAGATATTATACACTAAGTACGATATTATACACTAAGTACGATATCATACAATAAGTACGATATTATACACTAAGTACGATATTATACACTAAGTACGATATTATACAATAAGTACGATATTATACACTAAGTACGATATTATACACTAAGTACGATATTATACACTAAGTACGATATTATACACTAAGTACGATATTATACAATACGTACGATATTACACACTAAGTACGATGTTATACATTAAGTACGATATTATACACTAAGTACGATATTATACACTAAGTACGATATTACACACTAAGTGCGCTGATGTATCTTCAGTTATTTCGAAACAATTGTACATTTTTTGACGCTACAAATTTATCGGTGCCAATGATAACATTCTGGCAATTAAATCAACTACCATACACGTGTGTGGATGTTTTGTTTTGTAGAACTACACGCAGTATACTGACACGTGTTCGGTAGACAACGTAATTTAAAAACATAACCCGTTTCTCTGACAGCATCAACTTCTCTACATTAATGTTCTAACATTCTTCAAACGATGCTGTATTTTTGGACCCCCATTACATTCCCAAGTGCTGTTAAACCGTAACACAAATGTTTTACTCTGAAATCTTTATTGTGATTGCGTAGGTTTGTCAAGTGTTCGTTGTGCTTCCGTACACCTTGTCAGCGTGTCAGTACGACAGTTTCCAGCCGAATTACAAACTGCAAGCATTGGACATGGCAGCAGGAGCCGCGCACGAATCGTGAGTAGAATTCAAGACATTCAATACGAATTAGCGTACTTACACGGATGTCGGTTGGTAGCAGTTGGCCCATAACCGGAAAAGGGTATTGAAATTCGGATGGGTTAATTCTAAGGTTTTTTTTGTGTGTTTCTTTACAGTATGATACGCAACTTGACAGATTGTCAGTACGATCAGTGCGCAATAGACAAACAGCTTTAAACGCTCTAAGCAACTTAGCCTTGTTTAAAATCTACTAAATGATGAAAATTAATTTAAATGTCGATTTAATTATAACCGTTGATCAGTTTGACATAATCTACCTTCTAAATAATAATATATTATGTATATATACAACATGTTTCGGCCTCTGAAGCCATCATCAAGGCATCACCCCTGTGGCCGAAACGTGTTGTATATATAAACAATGTGGAACTAAACAAGTGTGTTGTGCTTGGCGGATGTATAATATCTTCCACAACGGGATGTCTAAATTACAATTTAATGAGAAATGCTTTTCAATCTTCGGTCGTATTAACTAGTGATAGTTACGTGTGCACAGTATTTAATACGAATATCGTAGTGAGAGTGATAAGTATAAAGGATTTAACTTAATCTAACTTCTGTATCAATGTCCTTTAAATATTCCTTAAGTTCAGAACCTTTTGCACAGGAATCGTAGATATTAGTGAAATGAACCTTATATGACTGCGCGTATGACTGGTTGTGGGCGCCTTCCTATATATTTACTTTAACCCTTTAAAGACGAAGCGTAAACTGTTTCATTTAAAGACCCAGTTCGTACCGCGCAGTAAACACTTTTCATCTCGGTTAAAAAAAAACAAATCAATTTACGTTATATAAGGCAAAAGTCGGTGTTTGTTGTAATATAAATACAATACACATTAATACAGTGTGGGCAGAATGTAGAATTTTTGAATGTTAAAACTGTTGATGCATCAAGTAACCATTAGGCTTTAAAAGGTTAAAGTACTCAACGGGCAGTATTAGAGTATAATCACTGTTGTCAGCTGCATACAAAATGTTATCCGATGTTCTGCTGTCAATGTTAATTCTGTGTGTATAAAAAAACTGTTGACAGTCGTCACTGTGAATGGCCGGTGTACCAGATCAACTGCTGCTCAGATATCCAGCATTTTTCAGACACTGTAAAAAAAAACAGATGTGCACCGAGAGAGTACATTGAATGTTTATAGACTTCAAGAAAGCCTTTGACTGTTTATAGAGATATTAAAATTGTCTTTATATTAGATCGGCCAGTTTAACTAGTTGGGGTAGTCACACCAATAACCCAGTGGATGCCAGTAATAAATTTTCGTTGACGTAGGTGGTGCCACAACATATGTGTCGAAATTTCAGTTGAATGTAGCAGAAGGTGTAGGATTTATGGTTAGAAGGAAACTCCAGGTCATTATTGAATTAATTGGAATATATGGTGATATAATGTCAGAAATGCCGATCCCAGTGGCCGCGCGGTCTAAGGCGTGGGTCTTCGGCCGCTCGCTTACTAGGATCGTGGGTTCGAATCCCACCGGGGGCATGGATGTCTGTCTGTTGTGAGTGTTGTGTGTTGTCAGGTAGAGGTCTCTGCGACGGGCTGGTCCCTCGTCCAGAGGAGTCCTACCGAGTGTGGTGTGTCTAATGTGTGTGATCGTGAAGCCTCGACGAAACGAGGAGGCCCAGGCCCATATAGGGCTGTCGAGCCATAAAAAAAAAAAAAAAAAAAAAAAAAAAAAAAAAAAAAAAAAAAAAAAAAAAATCAGAAATGCATTGACTAATTTTTGTCAGTGTTGATTTTGGATATAGTTATTTAATTCTGTATATAATTAGTGGTATCGCAAAACGGTAGCAAGTTCAGATAGATAAAGGAAGACTCACTGACTTAATATTCTTGTTCCTGACTTTGTACATCGTCTAATTTTTAATGAAGCACGACGTTTCTGAAGCCGGCTCGGCTTCCAACTTCAGGTAAGGAAAGCGCATAATTCGGTGGACCTCGTAGAGGAGCTCTTTTCAGTCAGTATCTAAGGTGTCGACCAGATTACATGCTTTCTTTGCCTGAACACTGAAGCAGAGCCGGCTTCCGAAACGTCGTGCTACATTAAAAATTAGGCAAGGGACAAAGTATGTCAGTGAGTCATGTACCATCGTCACAGCACTATGGAGTTGAGATACAGGAAGAGTTAATAGGCCAAGTTCGCAATTTAAATCGTAAAGTCATCGTCAGAAGTTATGAAGAAGTCATGTACACACTTTTTGGGCGCTGTCGCAAAATTGCCAAAAGCGACTGTTAGCTTTGTCATGTCCGTCTGTCCGTCCGTCCGTCCGCATGGAACAACTCTGCTCCCACTGGGACGGATTTTTAATGAAAATTTATATTTCAGTATTTTTCGAACATCTGCCGAAAAATTAAAGTTTTATTAAAATCTGACACGAATAACGGGTGCTTTACATGAAGACCTACGTACATTTATGATAATATCTCGCTGAATTTTTCTTAGACTGAGAAATGTTTCAGACAAAATTGTAGAGAAAATGGAAACATGCATTTTTAATTTCAATAACTTTTTTTTTTAGAGATTCGTGCCGTTTATGAGATAATGTGGAAAAAATATGGTAGAACCAGACAGGCCACAGATGACAATATAATATGGCGCGTGCGCTTTGCATGCTGGATAACTAAAGCTACAGACATAAACTCAGAATATGTAATACTTATTGCTTTTCCACGGTAACAACGGTTACGCGAACGCGCCTCAATGTTACGTTTTTACGTACATTGTCTGTCTTGTTACAACTTTGTTTCTGTTCGTGTGTTTCCGACGCACAGTTTGTAAACCGATCTGATGCCCCACTATCGTCGTCATGAGTGCTTCATCTGGCTTAGTAACCGGCCTTTGACTGGCGTGTGTAATGGCTCTAATCGCAACCAGTGAAGGCTGATATACTCGTCGTGATTGAGACTCGAAAAAAATTATATATATTATCTCGTATAAATAGAAGTATCGACGACAAGTTACGGATTATTTATTTTTACCGGCTCGTTTGAAATGGCACGATTAAATGACGAAGCAAATTAAAACTAACAGTAGGAAAAATAATAGAGAAGAGTCTGCCATGACACCGTCAAAATCATTAGTCACGGTCACTAAGCAAGCGGCACAAAAAAAATTAATTAAATCTTCAACATCAATCTGGGTTCAATTGGATGCTCAGGTAGGTCCCGCATTGTTATCTGAATGTCTGCCAACCTGACACAAACAAAGTTACCAGGAATACAAATAAAAACTGAAGGACACAGATCGATAACAGGATCGAAATTTTCTTTGTTTCAAAAAGGAGTATTGTGTGTGAACTACATGGAGATTGGATCCGTGCTTACCGAAGAAAGAAACATTCCATGTAAATTTTATCAGGCTACATTTGTGTCTTGGTAAAAGTTAAAAAGTTAAGGTAAAATCCACCCTAGAACAGGCCATGAAAGCCCAGAGGGGGAGTAGAGGTATAGCTCTACTCTTTCTTTAACTTCGGCGCTAGATGGGGGTGGGTGGTCAACGCCACGCCCCGAAGCCGCATTACCCCCTGGGAAAACACTCGGTACCCATTGTACAGGAGGTTGGGTGGGTCCCAGGGCCGATCTGGAAGGGTGTGGAAAATCTCGTCCCCACCGGGATTCGATCCCCGGATCGTCCAGCCCATTTGTGTCTTATGCTTTATTTAAGGACCTTTCTGCAGGAGCAACAAATAGCGAAGTTACACAGAGAGGAATTCTGGATCTCGGGACAGAGTTTACATATTGCCGTAATGGGGGATGGTTATGCTCAGGGGTGCACAAATTTCGGGCGTCAGGTCCCCGTGGCTGCTACTATATTTGTGGGTCCGCAGTATGGAACGTGCTTCATGTCACCAATCTGGCGTCTAGAATTTTAAATTGGCTGTAAGATTTTTTGAAAATTGTGCACCCCTGGTTATGACTGAGGTTTCGTAGGAATGTGGAACGTAACGATCGAGGCTGAAGGCAGATGCTGGTCAGGCATATGGCTGGGAAGCGTGGGCTAAACCAGGAATCGTTTAACATTCAGAGAGGATGGTCTGTCACTCTCCTGGAATATTGAGTCAGCAACGTAATGCATGTCAGAGTATTCTGTGTTGTATATATATATTATATATATATATATATATATATGTGTGTGGTTCATAGTATGTAATTTGTGTATGTATGTAATGTGTGTATGTTATGTCGTTCTTACGACGTAGTCTCTTCACGTACCTACACAGATATCAGCTGTGTTCGAAACTTTGTCATCTGAATAATAATAATAATGACGATGACATGATGATAATGATGATGATGACGGTGGTGGTGGTGGTTATGAGAGGTACGAGGTTCTTTCCTGGGGTTAAGGCAGCCGGGGCTTGAGATTAAAATAATTAAATATAAATTAATACACCGACGAACGGAACTATTATTATATGGCATTTAATGTTCTACACTGCATGCTTCTGCGTTTTGGCCGTCTGGTAGACCTGTATCAAGTTACAAAAATACTCGAACTGCGGTTATTTCGATTATAGAATGAGTTCGTTATCTTAACAGTGGAAACAGGATTTATGAAGTTGACCTCTCACCTCCATCTAGTGCCGACGTCAACAGTGGGTGGAGCTATACCTCTACTTCCCCTATATGCCTTCACAGCAAGTTGACCAGCAACTGAATGGGGCACAGTTACTGAGAAGAAATAGTTGTTCAGCAAGTGAGGAAATTCACTGCATTCTATGGAATCCAAGTGTTCGTTACCGAGTTCACAAGATCAAGATATCCCTGTCCTGAAATAGATGAATACAGTTCACATCCTCCCCGCCTTATTTTACGGCCCATTTTAATATTATCCTCCCCTCTATCGTTAGGTCACCCACGAAGTCTCTTTCTTTTAGGTTTCCCCACCATAATTCTGTGTGCGCTTCTGTCTCTCCCTTGCGCGCCACATGCTCCGCGCCTCTCATTCTGCTCGTTTCGATGGTCCTGGTAATGCTGGTGAGGTGTGAAACTCATAAAGATAATTTTGCAGTTTCTTGCAACTTTCTTTTTACTTTCTCCCCCGTATGTTCTAATAAACTCCTCAGCACTCTTTTCTCGAACACGCAGAGTCTTTGTTCTTCCCTCTGTGTGACAGAATTTCACAGACGTAACAACAGGCAAAGTAGTATTATTTTTATGTTTTAAGCGTTACGTTTTTAGATAGCGGAGGGGAAAAGTTATGGTCCGCTGGTAGCAAGTATTCTCTGATTTTATTCTGCTCATAATGTCTTTGTGAATGAAATTGTGATCTGTTCGCGGCCTTCCCATCTACGTTTTTTTGAATTTCGTACGATTTATGAGCTGTATTTATGGTGTGGTTCTGTCTTTCATTATGTTAGAGATACGTGTAAATACATTTAGTTCTCTCAGTATTCACGTTTTATACCATTCCGCTTAATAACGACTAATAAAGCTTCTGTGTATTTCTTTGTAGAATTTATTTCACGCAGTAAATGAACATTATCAGCCTAGACCAGCAGCTTATGTGTCTCATTTAGACTAGAAGCAACGTACGTACTAAAAGCATGATTTGACCTTTGACTGGTGGTTAACTTCATTGCATTCTGTGAAACAGATCAAACAAGAGACGCAGACTCTCCCGCGGTTTATGCAGGTCAGATCTGCCCACACATCTCCCACTCCCTCCACTCTCTTGGCGTGTAATGGACAGCGTCAAAATGGCTGAGACATCTTGATCCCTGAAATCAGAGACTCATGTACCTTCGTTGTTTTAAGAGCATTTCAACCTCACGGAAAAGTGGGCTAAGTGTCCAATTTCTTGTCTCGCTTGTGAGTGCAGTATGCTGGGTGGAAAAGCCGGAGAAAGGACTCAGCTGTAATCAAAGGAAATGGATTTTTGGTTATGTTTACGACCATGTGGAAGGGTTAAAATTGATGTAGTTGTGTCTAAAAGTTTAACAGTGAATGTGTAGTGGAGATCTATAGAAAAAAAAACCTTGCATATTCTGTACATTGGAAGTGACTGATCAGCCATCCAGTTGATTTGCTGTCGACGCCCGTGGTTGGGTTGGCCACACAGCTGTTCTGCTCTGGTCTTTGTTGCGAGGAGAATTGTGTTCGTGTGTAAAATTTGAAGTATCTCGAAACGTCGGGAATTACACGCCTAACGACACAGCGTCACAACCTAGACTGCCTCAGTCGCCATTTGTACGCTTGCCTAGTCCGTAACCATCCAATATGGGCTGAGCTGCCCGCTATCTGGACTAAGTATGGCTGGGTGCGAAATAGTTACAGAATCAGTGGAAGTGAAAGAAATTATTGCTCAAAGAAATTAAAATATTGCAATGATATGTAATAGAACGAATGCTGGTGTGGATGGGAAGCAGGACCGATTTAAGGCTTTTGAAATCTGTGCGGTCTCATAGGGCCATTCTGTTCCCGGGGGGGGGGGGGGGGGGGGGGGGTCCGAAAAGGCTGGTTGTATTTCAGATTTTGCGTCAAACGTATTTTGTGTGCTTGCTCTGTCCTCATTGTCAGTGTAGGACTACACGTCAGTAGGGCCTTTGAAATTATTTTTGCATTGGGCACTGGAAATTCTTCGTCCGGCTCTGACGGGAAATCGCAGTGTTACATGGCCACGTCGGCTGTCTATTGCACAGGGGGTTCTGCGTGTTACCTAGAATGGGAATTAGAAAACAGCAAGAGAGGAGATGATAGACCCTGGAGCCAATGAAGAAGAAATTATTCGTTGGTGTATTAGTTCTTTTCCATATTATATATCGCTGAATGGCGTAGTCCGGAAATCGGAGGCCGTTTAAGCAACAAATTAAATAAATAACTGGTCACACACTTCAAGATCATAATCAGCGTTTATTGTTATGACAGGGACGTAATACCTTTTCGATTTTTCATAAAATTTCACGGATTTGAACCGTTTAATGACAAGCAATTGCAGTTTCATAGGGGAACATCTCTTTCCGCTACGTTATTATGGGTATGAGTATCAGTCCTATAAAATGCAAAAGAAAGAACGATGTATTTTTGGTTTCTGAAGGTTATTCGATTCATTATTGTAGTGCGCGGATGGGGGGATCAGCGGTATGGGAATTGCCAAATATCGTTTTACTTACTTAGAGTAGCGAGCAGATACTCGTGGTTATTCAATGAAGCTGTATTAGTATCCAGTGTCAAATTGGAAGAGGAAAATTTATGGAAAACAGAAAATTATCGAAGAGCAAGCAGTCATATATATGATCTCTTCAGTTTGGACAGCATTTCCTCGCCCAGTATTCGAAATACATGCTTTTTGAATGCAATACAGACGCGATATTGTTTAGCTAATTTTCTCATATTATTTTTGTATATAAAGATATTCATTGTAGCCAAATAAAAAATTTCGTGAGGGAAGTTTTTCTTGATATCAAAATTCTGCCCTGAAAATGTAGGCAGCACATTCCTCCGGAACGGTAGAACCCATTTATGAAGCTCATGGAGTTACATGCCAGACTCACCGCGGGGATAATCACAAATCTTACAATATTGTCATGACATAGGGCAACACCTACTCTAATTTTCATTCTCCGTCGTCAGTATTGCTACCTCCTTGCCGGACATGTTTAAGAACGAATAGCGCCATTCGAGTATGATCGTGGAACGTCTTGCTTCTTCAAATAGCCACCAGGACTTGCTAACGAAACCAAACACATAATGTAGTGACACTGTGCCTTAGGCCACTTTTTGAGCTATCACAGCTGCGTGATCTTTGTGTCCATGGCAACGCAGCTGCGAGAAGTCGAGCAGTGGACGACCATATTGCTCAGTGCAGGGCGTCACCACAAACATTTAATGAGCAAGGAGATGGATGAAGGCGAGTCTCTCTCTCTCTCCTGTTTTAAAAACTGGTTCCATCTTCTTCGTGCCCTTCCCCAGCTTAGTATCTCTCTATCTGTAAGAGTATCTTTGTCGGAACAATCCTGCACGTTGTCTGCTGGTCTGTCTGAAGAACTAAACGAGTTGCAAGAAGCGTGCTGTTCTCGGGTAGAGCAGATTATGCGCCTTGCTTGGCGAACATCAATTTACTTAATAGCATTTGACAGTCAGGATTTTGACTAAGCGATGAAAGGAATTTTGCACATATGTTTTGCCATCTGTCATGCGTCACAAAGAAAGAGAAAGGATTAAAGTGGGAAGTAGAGAATGTCCTGAACGCGATGCTGCCACTGCTGGTACTGCTGTCCCTCTGCTCAGAATGACACCGCGGATTTGTAAATGGCGCGTGGAAGTAAGGCTCTGTAAACTGATATCGATGAACTGTCAGTTCTTATGGACGAAGAAGCCACGCACAGTGACCATATTTCTGTGGTGTGGAAATGGTCCACTTATAAGAGGGTCTAGTAGTAATAATAGTAGTAGTAGTACCTTCAGGTCGCAAGCGACCCCTGGTGATCCTACTGGATTTTTATAAGAGGATCTAGTAGTAGTACTAGTAGTACCTTCAGGTCGCAAGCGACCCCTGGTTATCCTACTGGATTTTTATAAGAGGATCAGTAGTAGTAGTAGTAGTAGTAGTACCTTCAGGTCGCAAGCGACCCCTGGTGATCCTACTGGATTTTTATAGAGTCTAGTATAGTAGTAGTAGTAGTAGTAGTAGTAGTAGTAGTAGTAACCTTCAGGTCGAAAGCGACCCCTGGTGATCCTACTGGATTTTTTATAAGAGGGTCTAGTAGTATAGTAGTAGTAGTACCATTCAGGTCGCAAGCGACCCCTGGTGATCCTACTGGATTTTTTATAAAAGGTGTCTAGTAGTAGTGTTAGTAGTAGTAGTATAGTAGTATAGTAGATCAGTACTACCTTCAGGTCGCAAGCGACCCCTGTGATCCTACTGGATTTTTTATAAGAGGTCTAGTAGTATTAGTAGTAGCAGCAGTAGTAGTAGTAGTAGTACCTTCAGGTCGCAAGCGACCCCTGGTGATCCTACTGGATTTTTTATAAGAGGGTCTAGTAGTAGTAGTACCATCAGATCTACAAGCGACCCCTGGTGATCCTACAGTATTTTCCAGTAACAGATACAGAGTCTTGCTATCCCTTAGTCTTTTTTCTGTTTTGTCGTTTCCTGTTTTTCACGACCTTGTAGATCAGGTCCCTCCATTGCGTTCTGTTTTGCTTGGCATTTATGGTGTCACGCCAGTTCATTGTCATGGTATTTCGTCTGTCCATTTTGTCCGTTGTCTTCCTCTTCTTCTATTGCCTTCTGTCAATCCAAACATCAAATGTTTCTCCAGTGAATCTGACATGCGCATTATGTCCGAAATATTTCAATTTGCCTATTAGTCTACAGTACTATAAAAATATCTAGAATATTATATTTTATGAATATAAAAGGAAACACCCTGAATGTCTACGGTGTAAACTGAATCTAGATTAAGTACGGTATGTTTTTAAGGCTGTATCTTGGCTATAAACCGGAGATCATTATGTGACGTAAACCGGGACGTAAACCCGGCTTTTTATCTCTCATCTCAGTTTATTGACGACCTTCTTTTTTGTTTCATTTTATGATCTGGAGAAGGATTTGCTTACCTATGGGAAATACCTTCCTGTAATTGGGTCCTGCAAGCCAGTTAGCGTTCTTGTCGCGACTGTACACTGGGGTCGTACAGACTGATGGAAACTTTGTACAAACTTATAATGAATCGTAGCTGGCAGATAGACTGTTGAGGATGAAAATAAGTCTGTTGGCGAAGTCTGCATTTACGAGGACAGGTAATGAAGTTGAGCTGCATTATTATAAGGCCCGTATCACAGATGTTTTGATAGCCTACAAGAAATTATCAGCAGTTAAATAGCACAATAGTGCCATATAGTAAAATATTGTAATAGAAAACATGTTGAAGAAAACACTGGGCCTCAGTATGTGTACTTTAGCAAGAACAGGGAATGAAGTGTTACGGATTATTTTAAGGCACTGACCTAGATTATTTAAGGCACTGATCTGGATTATTTAAGGCACTGATCTGGATTATTTAAGGCACTGATCTGGATTATTTAAAGCACTGGTCTGGATTATTTAAGGCACTATCTGGATTATTTAAGGCACTGACCTAGATTATTTAAGGCACTGATCTGGATTATTTAAGGCACTGGTCTGGATTATTTAAGGCACTGGTCTGGATTATTTAAGGCACTGGTCTGGATTATTTAAGGCATCTGACCTAGATTATTTAAGGCACTGATCTGGATTATTTAAGGCACTGATCTGGATTATTTAAGGCACTGGTCTGGATTATTTAAGGCACTGACCTAGATCACTGATCTGATTTAAGGCACTGATCTGGATTATTTCAGGCACTGGTCTGGATTATTTAAGGCACTGATCTGGATTATTTAAGGCACTGGTCTGGATTATTTAAGGCACTGACCTAGATTATTTAAGGCACTGATCTGGATTATTTAAGGCACTGATCTGGATTATTTAAGGCACTGGTCTTCTGGATTATTTTAAGGCACTGATCTTGTGGATTATTTAAGGCACTGATTTTCTGGGTCATGGTTTCCCGAAGTTTTTTGCTCGCGGACCCCTTTGGTTTCGAAAACTAACCTCGGATTCTCACATCCTTGCTCGCGTAAATATAGTGTCCGGATGATAGGCATCCAAAATTAAATATTTATATCTCAGAACTGATTTTCGGTAGCTACAAATACATACCAGTAGCACACGTAACAATACATGGCATTATTTGACCTTAATTAAAGTGACTGTCGCTCGCTTCGTGGGTACAGGGGGTTTCTTAATTAGATATTCTAAAGGTCATACGAAGTAAACATATCGCCAGTTAAAGAAGTTCCGCGATTATTTTTAACAAAACACAAGTAAACTTACAAAGTAGCCATTACAGAAATGTATCCACGGATCCCCTGGTAACTGCTCGCGGATCTCTTGTGATCCGCGGAACACACTTTAGAGTCCACTGATCTGGATTATTTTAAGGCACTGATCTTGTGGATTATTGTAAAGCTCTGATCTTCTGGATTATTTTAAGGCACTGGCCTAGCTATTGAAATCTCTCTCAGAAGTTGAATTTATCACGATTAACACCATTTTACTCACCCCTGTTTTAAATTCTTTCCCATCGCGGCTGTAAACCACTTAATCTACTTAGAAGCCCTCGTCCCTAATGTTAAATCAATAAACTCGCGTCCCTGAGTTCGTCTTCTGTAACAACTTTGTTCTAACTAAGTGGCTCAAATAGGGGGGGAAAAAGTTGTTGAGCAGACAGTTCTGGTGACTCAATATACTGATTTCACCGAGAGAAAACAGTAACTTGCTGAAGGTGGAGCAGTGAATGTGTCAGAGATTACCAAATCTACCAAATCTCTGACTTCTTTATGGATTGAGATAAACATGTCTACCAACTTTATGATCCCAATTAAAAAAGGGGCTTTCATTGAATCTTTCAGAATGTTTCTCGTAGAATCGAGTACGTTTTTCGACATTTTGATTAGGTTAAGGAAAACGTCAGCCATTAAAAGTACACTCAAGATGAAGGTTTGACCAATAGAAACCCTACTTTAATAACGCTAAGTTTTTTCAGTGGCACTTCGAATGTAATTGCGTATTTATACTGTACTTAGACACTTGTGTGTCCCGTTTAGAGTACTTTACACTCCGATATAAAATTACAAATGTAGGAGCAAAGGACGGTCGACGTAAGGAAAGGAGCTGGAAGACGTGAAAATCGCAGAACGAAATTCATTTTCGGCGGTTCATGCACGAAATTCTGGACTTTAAGACATTCCTTCGAATCCGAAATACCGAGACTTCATACAAATGGAAAAGAAGAAGAAAAAAAAAAGCACAAAATGGCCCCTACTTCTGAATTCTCTATAAGCCCAGTTATTCTTTTCCATATAGTGTCACCATATGTAACCCCAAAGTGCTAAATGTGTGCCCGTATTCTCTCCCCGTGTAGCAAGTCATTTAGACATATATAGGTAAGGTGAATAAGTTTGAAATGTGGTGCTGGAGAAGAATGGAGAAGATCAGTTGGACAGATCGTGTGAGAAATGAAGAAGTATTACACAGAGTTAAGGAGGAGAGGAATATCCTACATACAATAAAGAGAAGAAAGGCTAACTGGATTGGTCACATCTTGCGTAGGAACTGCCTTCTGAAACATGTGACTGAAGGAAAGTTAGAGGGAAGGATAGAATGACGGGACGACGAGGGAGAAGACGTAAGCAGCTACTGGATGACCTTAAGGAAAAGAAAAGATAATGGAAATTGAAACAGGAAGCACTAGATCGCACCCTGTGGAGCACTCGCTTGGAAGAGCTACGACCTGTCGTAAGACAGACTACTACAGAATGAATGAATAAGCTATGTGCCAGTGACAGGCGAAAAACGTCTGCGGTTACGATGCAGTCTAAATGTATGTCCATCGATCGGTATTACAGCTTTGAACTTATCTACAGTTATCTACAGGTAGCAGCACAGTTTATTTCATTAATATATCAATGCTGTATGCAACAACACCCGTCACGTCTTATGACCATTAAGGCCACAGGCATTTCGATGCTGCTGTATCATCGTCAGTGTCTGTTTATGTATTATGTGGTATATACCAGCTGTATACTCTGTGTACTGTAGATTGTAAAAGGTAACGTCCCTGTCCGTACCATGAAGGGTTGTAGAGGGAGTAGAAGTATACCTCCACTCATTCTTTACCTCGATTCTAGGTGGAGGTGAGTGGTCAGCTTTACGGTCCGACCTCTTTGCCCCGGAAACAAACTCTAGTACCCATTGAAAAGAAGGCTGGGTGGACCACAGAGCCGTCTGGATGATTTTGGAGAAGATAAAATCTATTACTTTTACCGGGATTCGAACCCTGGACCGTCCAGCCCTAGGAAAGATTAATTTAGTTTTGTCAGTTTTATCATGATCACCGAAACAGATGAATAAGCATTCAACTGCTATCGATAAATGTAGGTGTCTGATCCTAATTAAATCAGTCATGTGTACAACCCGTGCCCTCTGATGCAGAAGGAATGTCATTGCCTAAGTTGATTACGTGAGCGATGGTGGGATATTCGTTAATACGGAGCAAAAAAAAAGCCACCACCCAGTACTAATTAAGTCATCGTGAAATATGTAATCTGGTGTCAAGAACATACGACTATCGTGCCCAGCCATAGTGAATTAAAATGTTCAAGAAAGACTCGGTACCGTGGGTGTAGTCTTCTTTGTAGAAATTGGTTTTAGTAATTTCGGGCCGAACTTTTGTCTTCTGTGGAAGTATGAATTTGCCCTCGCTCTCGTGATGATTTCTATAATTGACGCGACGCGTGATCTTAGTTCCTGATTATGTAAATATCTTCTTAAGTTGGTAAAATTGATTCTCAGCTAACTACTTTACTTTGCGATGCTTCAGGACTCTTCCTCTTACACTCTTAATTATTAAACATGACTGAGCAGGGTTTAATTGGCCCCGAGGCGGGGTGTCGTAGTGTATTCTCGGTTTGCATAGTCGAGTATTGTATTTCATAATTCAAATTGGAGACCGTCCCATGCCGGCACTTTGTTTGGCTTAGCAACAACTTGATGCTACTTTCATTAAAAGAGACTAACTTAAGATGGAAGTTTCAACTTTTAATGGGGATGAAGAGGGAGACAAAAACCCTTGATGGTATAACCTGGTTTTCGTCTTACTTTATGGCTCGTTGCTTTGCTTTTCTTCACCCCCAAGGACTGCAGTGGTGGTTGTAGAACAAATGTCTGAATAAAGTACTGGATCCTGAAACTAGTGCGGTTATTACTTGGCGCGGAAGAACGTTACTGTAGAGGTATTGTGATTGCTGTGTTGCAGGTGGTTGGTAAGAAGTGTTAGTGTTATATTTAAGGGTACTGTTTAAGTATTTGCATAGAACAACAGGGGAAAGTCACCAAATATGTTAGTAAGCATAATCTGTCTACCAGTTGGAATTTGAAACTGAATCGAAGTCGGACCCTACACTGCCGAGCACCGCCATATGTAACATTTCCCCGAAAGCCTACGGATTTGCTATGGAAATAATCAGGACACAATATGCCACTCCTGGGGATTAGATAGCAATACTGCAGACAGGGACAAGAACCGCCACTGCACGGTATACGTCACTGACCAAACCCACTCCCACGCCACGGTCCAGATCGTGCCGGTCCTCCAAAACTGATTACAGATTCTAATGGAGAGCAGCCAGCATCTCATTACCTCAGGGAGGACGCCATGATGCCTACGTGCAAGTCGACAAAACAGCTAACTGCATTTCCGTAAGGTCCGTTACAGACACAAATGATGAAGACTGGATTCTTCACACAGGGTGTTCAGATGATAGCTTTTTGTTTAATGCATCACGTTTTACCTTCGGCAATTGTTTCTTAGGTAATAACATTTGGCCCAAGCAAAGAATTTGTAAGGGCTAGTGGTACACGTTGAAAGTAATGTCACTGTACAGAATAGTTGTCCAATTTAGTGAATTTAATTACAGTTACAATGGTAACTCATTAATGGATATTCAGGTTCAGTAAATCCATTGACCATATTAGGATTTTTCTCTGCGCAACCGTAAGGATTTTGATGGAAAAGAATGAAATGTATTTTTTTTCGCGTGTCTTTATTCTTTAGAAGTTGTAAGCCTGACAGTTTCTGCAGATAAAACAAGCGACACTTTGTGTTGTATTATAATCATAATAACAACCATGGCTCGACAGCCCTATGTGGGCTTGGGCCTCCTCTTTCCGAGGTTACGAGGTCTTTTTTGTGCATTTGCAGCAGTGAGGGACCGGCTCACTTGCCGCGCTTTTCAACTCGACCCTGGTGTGACTGCCAGAGCCATCTGGCAGCCAGTCAGGAGACTTGGGTGAGAAATGGCCTCTTAATTTTGCTTACAAGCACTACTAGTTCTATTCATGCCGTAAGGTTCTTTTACATGCCGTAAATCTACGACATGGGACCTACGGCTTTACTTCCCCTCCGAAGGAAGTTGTGCTACGGATTTTTATCACCATTAAAAATCCATCGACCTCGGTTGTGTTGTTTTACGGGAGATAAAATAAAGACGTAGATACTAACTGGTACATTATTGGTTCGCCAGTGTATGTACTGATTTTTAGAATGTGATCTTCTGGTGTCATGTAATCCTCAGGTAAAGGTAAAGCAATCCCATTACAGGCCTGGACAGGCCCTTAGGGTC
Organism: Reticulitermes speratus; assembly: GCA_021186555.1. Taxonomy (NCBI): domain Eukaryota; kingdom Metazoa; phylum Arthropoda; class Insecta; order Blattodea; family Rhinotermitidae; genus Reticulitermes; species Reticulitermes speratus. Next base: position 7,150,461 of record JAJKFL010000013.1, on the reverse strand, counting down.
CCCGGAGGTTGAGGCTTCCAGATTTCTAAACAATCGGCACATGAAGGGGGTAACGTTGTCAGCCCTACGCACAGGCCACCTTTACCCCCCATGAAATACTCCTGGTACGCAGTTCTGTTAGAGGTTGAGTCGACCTCAGGGCTATAGTGCGACCGAAAGGATTATGTCAATGAAAAATTCCAATGACACCATCGGGAATCGAACCCACGACCTTCCGGCTTGTAGCGCAGTGCCTCGACCAACGTAATCCGCAGGTAGGGAGGCAAAATATTCTACCTGAAGGTGGAGACAACAGAATCACCTGAAACGCTTGTAATCAGCTACGAGACTACGAAACTAAACACCACCTAAATTTTTACCACTACAAAAAAACCTCAGAATGACGTTTAGGTTTATCTTATGTGTTATTTGTAAGGAACTTTTCTAAGTTCTGTTTCTACAGTAACCACAAACTGCTTTGGTACAGTGTTTTACTGGCCATTCTTCGTTATGGTGACTTTTCTTTTCGGAAACCAAAATAGAAATAATAGATATTGAGGATCCATGCTTCTACGACGCATCGACATTTGAAGATGACATTACGTCGTCCCGAAACATCGGGATCCAGTTACCCACTGACGCAGAGTTATATCCCACGAGATATCCTCAGACACGAGGCTGCGAGAACATGAAAACCCACGCATATGAAACATTATTCAGTGAGCTCTCCGTATGAATCTTCAGAGACCAAGTTGCACCATCTCTTTCATACAGGGACTATGAAAGGTCACGTGACCAAGCTCCTTTGTGACTCCTACACCGAATTGTCGATTAAAATGCGCTTCATTAGGGCCTCTTCATAACTTCACTATTCAGGCATTTCTGAATATATATATATTGTGGCATGGTAAATGACATAGATCAGACTAACCTCGATATGACAACCAATGTCTATCCATTTCTATCAAACAATTTGCTGTAACGACGCATTGTCTTCGTTCTGTGCTGATGGAAGCGGTATGATTTCGTTGTCACGAACTGGAGAGGGGCAAATGACAAGTGATTTGTTGGTATTTTAATGTACCGGCTGTTCGAAATGTGTATGCCATGGCTGTGTTTACATAGTCCTAAATTATATTATATTAAATGTGGCATAGTCAATGGAATTAAACGTGACAGCCATCGCCAGTAAATGTGACATAGATGTTACAGTTATATGTGATATGGCCATTGGAATTAAATGTTACACACAGCCATTGTGGGTAAATGTGACATTCACTGGAAATAAAAGTGACAGCCGTTGCGAGTAAATATGACAGCTATTGCAAGTACATGTGACAGAGTGGAATTGAATGAGACATGATATCTGCGCTCTTCTGGGACATTACGCGGCGCCGTGTGGTGTTTACCGACGTTTCAGGACGTATCGGTCCCATCTTCACGGGTCAAGAGTCCGGGCCTTTCCTTTCCTAACCGCACTCTTGACCCGTGAAGATGGGACCGATACGTTTTCCCGAAACGTCGGTAAACAATTACCACGCGACGCCGCGTAATATCCCAGAAGAGCGCAGATGTCGTCAACATCGCGGCGGAAGCCTGAAATGAATGAGACGTAGTGATTACAGTTAAATGTGACATAACCATTGCAATAAAAATACAGGGCGTTCTTTCTGTTTGAAACTTGGGACTGAGTACTGCAGAGCGGGCGGCGTCTTCGGCCGCTATGCAGCTATGAGGGGGTCCTGCGTTCAGCTGGACGCTCCCTAGTTCAGTTTGACATCATTTTCATTGTAATTCAGCTGCATGTTGTGTACATTTGCTTTCTCGTGAATAACTGCCCACGCCATTGCTCTTTATATAAGTACAATATCCTGGTCAGGTCTCACCGTACGGCCCGTGACGATTAGATTTTAAAAATTAATGCCATCGAGCCATACTCCGTCACGTGTAAGGACTGTGGCAGACATGAAGCCGTATAGCCCACTTCATTAGCAGAATTTTCATTACTCTTGACGCCTTTGCTAGAGGCGCTGTACGGGGAGATCGAACCGTGTGGGTTAGATACTGGATGGTCAGTTTCAGTATCTGGCTGTCTTCGCATGTGGAGAAAGCTGAGTTGGTTGTAAAGGATTTCTGTATAATAAAAGGGCGAAGAGAAAAATCTCCGGCCGACCAGTATGTTTACTGGCAGAATTACCAGGACTTCCGTTTTACAGTTTTACTCTGAATTACGGCGTATATTAAAATATAAATTACAAGTTAGGTTTTGTCATTGTGGTTTGTGCCAGCAACTACGAAACGGACTTCGTGAGGTAGGCATAAAGGTAAAGGGCACCCTATAACCTGCCATGACGGCACAGAGGGGGAGTAAGGTATTGCCCCACTCTATCTTTAACCTCAGCGGTAGATGGGGTGGGTGGTTAACACCACGTTCCGGCCGCTTTACCCTCGGGAATGACCCGGTACTGATTGTATAGGAGGCTGGGTGGGCCCCAGGGCCGGTCTGGACGGGTGCTGAAAATCTCGCCCCCACCTGGATTCGATTCCCGGACCGTCCAGTCCGTAGCGAGTCATAAATGCTGGCACACTGTTTTGAAATATACGAGGACTGCTTCCTCGTACATGTCCATTTACTAGCCATGGTCACGTGAGTGACTCTTGAGCCCCTTTTGAACCGAGTTTCGCGGATAATTTGTCGTGATGTGGAAATCAGGGATCACTGACAAAAGGGAAAGTTGCCGGAGCGTCCTTCACGGATAATTGTAATGATGATGCTATGTCCAGGTTAATAACGCAGGCAGGCCCCCCCTCTATGACTTCATCTTACCTCCAAGGGAACACGGAAGAATGTTTCGATGTTCGAATTTATCCAACGCTTACCAAGGAAGATTTATAAAATGGAGCCATTGTGCAGAAATTTCTAGGAAAGGACAATTGCAGGGCGCTTCGTGTCTTCACTGGTAGAACTTTACACCGACTTAGGAGACTTATTAAATCTAATATTTCAAGCCATTACTGAAGTACGTTAATCAAAATAAGTGTTGGTCGACAAGTATTCAATGCCACGTGACATGAAGAAGGGAACACGCTTTTAAATACGTGTTACTAAAGTATTTTCCTGATGACGACTTCTTACGGCTTGTCATAGTTGAGTGTAGCATGAGCCATAGCATAGTGTCTTTCGACAGATATGGGTCATAGTTGTGTGGGTGTGGACATGTTTGAATGATTGAGGTTGTAATTGAATATTTATCGTTTGAGTGATATGGCCAGTGTTTATAATGTTGTGGGACTGTTTGGGACGGTTCAGAGCTTGCTGAGCGGTTAGTGTTTGGCGGAAATGGTAATAGCTGTTGTTACACGTGGGTTATTGTGTTTGGAAGAATTACTTCTTGATGGGCAGAGAGATTGAGTTGTGGTTACGTTTCGTATTTATTTGATGGAGTAGGATAATATTTGTGTGGCACTGCCCATCTTACGTTCTTGTTCTGAAATCATTTAGATTCATGTGGCATTTGAACAAAATCCTGTAGGGATGAGAGCCGCGTCAGGCGATTCAAGAAAATCGACGTTTCAGAGACTGCTTCCTTCTCTATTGTCAAGACTGTCGCGGTGGTTTTTGTTTGAATAATTTTGATTGTAACAGTGATTATCGTTTGACAGAAGAATGGGATTTGTGCAGTTGTGATTTATGTTTGAATTGTCTTGATTTCGTAAGGGAGAAGAGGTAGCATCCATGCGGTAGAGGGCATGTTTGATATGCAATGTACCACTTGGTTTGTAGTCGCCCTTTTCTGATGGTAGTTTTATTTCGGAGGTTATGTTTGTATTTAATTGGTGATGGGGTGGTTTGTTGCTTTAAGGGTTGTAGAACTATTGGCCTTATTTAGTTGGTTTAGTTACTTTTGGCACTGACGTTACTGGCTGTGATGCGTATTGCGTCTTGTTTTTGGGGCTGTTTTAGTGAGATTACGGCTGGGACGTCAGTCCTGTGGGTATTTGTGAGGTAACTTTGCTTTTGTTGACCACAGACACATTTACCAAATACTAATCTCTTTGAGGAGCCAAGAAATATTTGCTTGAATAAATGCGACCCTTCCTTCTGGAGTTAATTCCATCATTTTGAGAGAACAGGAGAGAGAAAATTCGCTAGAAAGTTCTATCAGAAATCACCAACAGGCAAAAGAGGATAGGACAGACCGCATGAAACGGGAAGACAAATTCTGAATAAAGACCATGGATTCAAAAACAGTGTACATGAGTGTGACAATGACCATGTTTCTTTCATTCTGGCATTTTTTTTTTTCCTGACAGAATAATGTAAATGTTCAAACACACTGATGTATATAGCCTGTGGGTATCCGTGACAAATAATGTTCACATGCCTTTCTAAAGCAAATGAAATGTCACTAAGCCTGCTGTCAAACTGGATATCTTGGCCATCACTGGTCTCTATTTTGTGCGTGGATTTTTATAACTTACAACATACTGAAATGACACGCAAAATCAAATGCTCACAGCTTTGTATTATCTGTGCGCTTATAGTTGAATTCGTTTGCAAAGACAGACGGACATACATGACAGCCTCTGTGGTAGGACTTCCGTTTTCCACATTGACTGTAAAAATCAGTAAAGAAAAGCAAATCCCTCATGCTACGCAGGCTTTTTAAAATAACGGATAAATATTTAAAACCACTGATTCAATTTCAAACATGTCAGTTGTCCCAAGAGTCCAAATGGAAGATCGTGGTATTATGCCTAATATATTAATGTTTAGGAATCTAGAGTAGTGAATATGCCCGATTACTGAAAAATCTCAGTAGGTTCTGAAGAGCCATGAAGAAATTTTTCACCAAAATGAATATGACATTTTTATGCTACTTGTCCTGCGTCTTGGTGTCCATAGTTGGCAGACTGTATTGCACATGGACTTGCTTGTCACATGTGCTAGAGCGTGAGAAATAACCATGTGCTAATCGATCGCAGGATTCTGTGTCAGCGGTGCCAAGGGCCGAAGTATTCGATTTTGTATCTACTCCTACGTCGCCTGTCGTAACTGTCGTAACTGGTGCCGTTCTCAGCGGGGACGTCTGTCCATAGTGGTGATCGTCTATGTGAGATTAATCATTTTATATTTGACGGGGAAAATTTAAATTTATTTCTGATATACAAAAACCTAAGTTGAGCCCCTATAGATCAGGCACTATGGTGAATAGGTTATATGCTACTCAATTTAGGAATCTTCGTTCGATTCTCGACAGGGGCAAGAGGTTTTTCTCTTCTCCAAAGCGCCAATATCGGCTCTGGGAACCACCCAGCCTCTTATTCAATGGGTACCAGAGGTTTTCTCCCAGGGATAAAGTGGCTGGGCTGTGAAGCTGACCACTTACCTCTATCTAGTGCCGATGTTAAGAATGAGTGGACCTGTACCTTCATTCCTCTCTATTCTCCCAAGTCGTACACAAGGACAACTTTGCAATTACAAATACAAACTATTTGTATATTTCTGAGTGCAGGAACGAGACCACCTGTAAGAACAGAGTCAGGTTTAATTGCGTTCAGTTTCACTTGTATCATCTCAGAAGTTACGTAGCGTGCAAAGAAAAATTAAATTAGTTGTAGCGAACAGGATAAGGGTAGTGATTTCAAGAAATTATCCATGTATTTTGTGTGGGAGGTTTGAAGAAAACTAAAGGCAGGATAGCCAGTAGTAGCGACTCGCTACGAGCTGGGCGGTCCGGGGATCGAATCCCGGTGGGAGCGAGATTTTCAGCACCTGTCCAGACCGGCCCTGAGGTCCACCCAGCCTCCTGTACAATGGGTACCGGGTCATTCCCGGGGGTAAAGCGGCCGGGGCGTGGTGTTGACCACCCACCCCCATCTAGCGCCGAGGTTAAAGAAAGAATACAGCTATACCTCTACTACCCCTCTGGGCCTTCGTGGCCTGTTCTGGGGTAAACTTTACCTTTACCTATATCTGTGTACCTTGAGACTGAAACGTTTCATGTCGAGCAAACTCTGCAGCTGGGATGGTTGTCCGCCGACTGTGAGTTCCAACCAGCCTCAGACGACTGTCCTGTTGGGATGAAGACGGCCAGCTCGGGCCTGGAACGAGTGGAAATTTACCACCATTCCTCTATCTACGCCTTCTTTTGATTGTACACACGGAAAACGATACCATTTCTTCATAGCGTATATTATGTTTCAAGTTGTATTCATTCTTAAGCCGTTCTTGGTCTCAAGGTTATGATATTGTTCTTGGCAGGAGATCCTCCTGTGATTCAAATACTTCTAAACGTTCTCTCCTTTCTGCCTTTTATTATTCTTTATCGTTTACGTCTTTGTGTTCCTCAATTTCATTTGAGAGCGACCCCCTGTCAAGTGTTTTAAATTAAAGCGAAATGAGAAACATTCATGATTTTTTTGTTGCATATAAAAAGTAGCACATCTCTCTGATCCAATCCCTTTAAATTATTTACGATCCTCAAGACCAAGACAATTTATTTGTGTGGCTTAATTTAATTTCGTGTATTGTGCGTGATATTCATACAAATCGAACAAAGTTCACTGTTCTGTGTTCGATTCTGAACTTAATTTTCTAATTCACTTCAGTGATCGTGCATGTGACTCGAGTCCAGTAGGTCACTGGGTCGAATATCGTAGCCAGAATCGCAGTATTTAGGCCTCTGTTTGCTAACAAATTGAACGAATAGCCAAGTCTTCGTGGAAATAAGAATACCCGTTTTGTGAAACCTCATATTTCTTGCATTCGTGCTTTTTTACTCTTGCGACATGACGACTGAGCGTGAAAGCACTGAGGTTGGGATCAGTTTACAATCATCCAACAAAACTTTGTGACGTATCATTAAATCATCACAATAATGTAAATTTTATTGTGATTTTATTATGTCAGAGGGTTGATGGTTGTAAATTGAGTCAGATTTCAGGGAGTACAAGCATTTGAACTCCAGTGTTGAAACAACACTGAACTCCTTCACTACTCTTGAGTCTAAAATTTCTGCATCGTTGAGTGCGTAAAATAATCAAATTTTGTAACGGTAATTTTTGACTGAACCACAAAAAAAAAAGAACACATAACGACAGGATCTGTCGTCGGACCTTATCGTGAAGCAGTTGAATTCATTTTATGTCTTTATAACTTATTTAGCCAAGATTCATTTTAATATTATTTTCTCAATCTTCCACTTTTCTTCGAAGTTGTCATTATTGAAGAGTTCTCCTCACGAAACTTCTTCATGCACATATCATCACTATCGTCATCATCATCATCATCATCATCACGATCGTCATTATCAGTGTACTTACTAGTTTCATCGTTAGAATTAGACGGTTATTTGATCAAGAACTTCCATGTCATTGTAGAATATGGACGGTCCTTCACGGCCATCGCAAGAAGAGTCATTTGGCCGTATTCTGTGTCAGTTCGCTCCAGCCACAGCTAAATCACTTTCTCTGCGATAATTACCCTTATATCTAAAGCTATTGTTTGTCTTAAGAATTAGTCTCTATCCATAAAGTTTTTTCCACCCCAGAAAATAATTCCACGCAGGCAATAATTTTCCCTTTATGTGCTACATGTAGGGGCGTAGCTACGAGGTGGGGGTGGGGTCGAATGGTGCGGTCGCCCCGGGCAGCAGAGTCGAAAGGGCGGCAATTGGGGGGCAAAATGAATATTTTAAATAACGAAAGTTTATTTTCAGCGCCCAAAAGTCTAAAATTACTGAACCGAATATAAGTAAATTAAGTAAATAATTGTCATTGTTTTAAAGTTCAAAATTTCTGTTAGGGGCGGCCATTGTGGTTACTCGCCCCGGGCTCCAAAAACCTAGCTACGCCACTGGCGACATAAGCCGCCCGTTTCATTTATTCCCTCTAACAATGCAAGACTCGAGAGGTGGGATGAATGCTATATGCATATTTGTAACTACGGTAACACCTCGTGGTATGACGCACGATTGGGTTACATCACTTGACAAGCGAGATGAGGTATGCGTGAATTTCGTAACGGATCCGTCAAGGTCTGCTCAATACAAGGATGTGCTGGTGTGCAAGGTCCTCAGCCACATTCCAGTGCCGCGCGATAACATTTTGCGCATTTTGCATTCTAACAGGCAGTGTAATACTATGTGGCCACACCTCAGCTTATTTACGCACTTTAAATACACAACAACCTTGGTGACCCACATTCACAACACTAGACATTCTTGTTTGCCGGAGTTCTGCCAGCTGCCAGAGGAGAACCGCAGGATGATAACGAATGCTGACGCGAGAAGAATGTGGCAAGAATCGGTCATTGGCTGTTTCAAAGGTACAACCGCAATATTATAGGGGACAGGCTGAGAAAAAACACGAAAAGTGTCTGCGAGGAGCTGTACATATGGTCGAGATTATGAACCAGTGTCTCCCAAACATACAGCAAGGGTACCAATAACAACACTGATATCTTCAGCGAATACCGTTAAGGCGAAAGATCATGGACTGAACGTCCATGCTTCGATTTCATGCGATGTTTTGTGTACTTTATTCCATGTCACTCGGTATGGTGGCTAAGACTACGGGTTGGATGTCCAGACGGTCTCTGACTCCCACCATGCAGTAAGTACCGGGCACACTTTCCCATGGGCAAGACGGTCGATGCGTGAACCTGACCATTCACTGTTATCTAGTGCAAAGATTAAGAATGAGTTGAGCCATACCTCCACTGTCCCACGCGTTTTCGTGTATTGGTATTTAACTATCGTATGGGCAACGTACCTCTACATCACTGTGCAGATCGGCTCTGAGATCCACCTAGTGTAAACAGTGCATTTCTTTCGATGTCGAACACTGGCAGGCGTCAGGTCCCCTACACGTGTCATTGGACAGCCCTGTTGTGAGGCTCGCAAAAGGAAATGCACTTGGGTCAGTTTTATTTTGCAAAAAGCGGCATTGACGACGGTTGGCTACAGTGGGGGGCGGACAAGATGAACTTCTAGCAACAATTCTTAGGGAAGCCAAAGAAAATGGGGAGTTCATTAGCATCTCCCAACTGTCGGTCACTTTGCTATTTCATATTTCACCGAGACAGTTACGCCTATACTATTCTGCCTCGTAGCCGCTGCTTCACAGGAGGAGGAGGAGAGAGAGGATCGAGAGAGGAGAGAGCTTGTGTTTGTGAAAGAGTGAATTAAAACTGAAAGAAGCCGACTACAAGAGTGATGTGATGAGGACGGCAGACGTACTGTGGTGTTTCGTATGTATCTGAGATAATTCTCAGATTTCTCAAGACCGTGCCACGCGATAATAATTTAAAATATATTGTACAAACTTCCCGATATAAATTTCTAAGAGAAATACTTGTTCTTTGAACACACCTTGCGTTCAGTGTATTCAATTTATTGTACCAACCAAATGCACGTTGTTAGTTACATATGGGTGTTAAACATGTAGCTGCGACGTGTTTCGGTACAAGCGTACCGTCTTCAGAGAGCGCAATACGCCAGGTTTAAAACCAACTGTCAGTGACCAGCTATTGTTTACAAGGTTCCGCAGTCTGTAGTAGGCTCCTTTGTTGATATCGTTTATTTGTAAAAGGTACAGCTTGTACTGTTTTTAAAAACTTATGGTTAAAATGTGATTAAAGTATTTCTTACATAATATGATTTATGCAGCTTAAAGTTATTGTTGCAGCTGGTAGTGGAAACTTCTAGTTTGTGATACAGTAAATTGTATACATGATCTAAAAAATTCACGGAATGGACAACTTTTAAAAAAAAACCTTCAGTTCGTTGCTAAAGTTTATGCACATATTACAATTGTAAGTCGTTCTCTTAAGGTGTGTTATCTGAGACAAATATCCTAAGTACCTCATCATTGAGACATACAAATTACATGAAAGTAGAGCCATATTTTAACGCCTGTTATAAATCTGAGTGTTCACCTTCATCAGTTGGTCAGTTTGTCTTGTGGAAACATTTTACCTATTGGCTAGCCACTCACGTCCAGTGTCGAGGTTAAGAACGGCTGGAGCTATTCTCCAACTCCCCGGTATGCCTTCATGGCCTGTACAAGAACAACTCTGCTCCTTACGACAACAACAACAGGAGCAGCAGCAAGAAGAACAACAACGACGACGACGACAGCAGTAAGACAGCAGCAACAATAACAGCAAGACAGCAGCAACAATAACAGCAAGACAGCAGCAACAATAACAGCAAGACAGCAGCAACAATAACAGCAAGACAGCAGCAACAATAACAGCAAGACAGCAGCAACAATAACAGCAAGACAGCAGCAACAATAACAGCAAGACAGCAGCAACAATAACAGCAAGACGGCAGCAACAATAACAGTAAGACGGCAGCAATAATAACAGCAAGACGGCAGCAACAATAACAGCAAGACGGCAGTAACAATAACAGCAAGACGGCAGCAACAATAACAGCAAGACGGCAGCAATAATAACAGCAAGACGGCAGCAACAATAACAGCAAGACGGCAGCAATAATAACAGCAAGACGGCAGCAACAAAACAGTAAGACGGCAGCAATAATAACAGCAAGACGGCAGCAACAATAACAGCAAGACGGCAGCAATAATAACAGCAAGACGGCAGCAACAATAACAGCAAGACGGCAGCAATAATAACAGCAAGACGGCAGCAACAATAACAGCAAGACGGCAGCAATAATAACAGCAAGACGGCAGCAACAATAACAGTAAGACGGCAGCAATAATAACAGCAAGACGGCAGCAACAATAACAGCAAGACGGCAGTAACAATAACAGCAAGACGGCAGCAACAATAACAGCAAGACGGCAGTAACAATAACAGCAAGACGGCAGCAATAATAACAGCAAGACGGCAGCAACAATAACAGCAAGACGGAAGCAACAATAACAGCAAGACGGCAGCAACAATAACAGCAAGACGGCAGCAACAATAACAGCAAGACAGCAGCAACAATAACAGCAAGACAGCAGCAACAATAACAGCAAGACAGCAGCAACAATAACAGCAAGACAGCAGCAACAACAAAGACGACGACGACAACAAGAACAAGAACATCAACATCAACAACAACAACAATAACAACAGCGATAACGACGACAACGACAGCGTATCCCGACGCTCATAACATAATCGATGTCGCATCTACATTTCTTCTTTCGCTATATCGCAACAAAATCCTGAGTGATGTTTACTGTTCTCTGGGATGTGGCGTCGTGTAGTGTGGTAGGTACGTACCGACTTTCTGGGATGTGGCGTCGTGTAGTGTGGTAGGTACGTACCGACTTTCCACTGGAACCTGCTGCCTCGATGATCATGGAGGTAGCAGGCTCCACTGACCAGATTACGCTCAAGTCAGTGGCCATGCTAGTCACCGCCGTGGTACCCTCGCAGCTGACACGGTGGTGAATGTCATACGATCAACAGCTGTTATGCTAATTGCGACTGCTTCAGAAGTGTTGCCCACACAGCGAAACACAGCCAATATATCACTTTTTTCCCCTGAAGGCGGTGTGTTTTGCTTTAATGGTTCCTGTGGCTGCAAGCAGGCGTGCTGTGGCTACTGCCTACCTAGAAGAATAAACTTCCGTTTAAATTTGGGCATTGCTTATAATTCATCTTCTTCACTTGTCCTAACAGAAATGTTGTGCTTGGTGATTAGATTACAACGTTGTGAAAGTTTATCTGGCACTTTTTTAGTGTCAGATGTGCTTTAAGAGCCATATTTTTACTTAGACTCCATAGAGAGTTGCACATCTCTCTATTTTTCTAATATTTCCGATTTGCTGAGCAATAGTTAACACATTTTTCTTGGAGGCAGTAAACACTGCGTTTTGTTATCACGTTTTTAATTTTATTTCTGTACCACAGTCTGCATTAAACTTACCTTCCGTAACTGAGATTTCCTCTTTGACTGCTTGATCCTTGAAGATGGGGCCGATAGGTTGTCCCGAAACGTCGGTAACCAGCTATCAACCTACGCCGCGTCACATCCCAAAAAAAAAGCGAACATCTTTGCTTTCATAAGTCATTACTCTGTCTATTGGAAATGTTGACCTATCGGTTCGAATTATATCTGGTAGGATAGATGTGACTAGTCAAAGGGTAGGGATGTTACAAGAGTGGTTGTGGCCTATTGTAAGGCACTTACTAGTTCTTTCTTAGTGGAACTGAAGGAAACGTCGAAACCTTGAGCAAGAATGATAATTTCGCGACCAGGATTCAAACAGGGGACATTCTGTAAGCAAAATAGTCACGTGGCAGTGTTAGAAAATTGCTGCTTTGGTACAGAATATTGTGGTTCAAAATTATCGCTTTTGGGAACTGGCTGTCTTAAGAGAGACTGGGGGCTAATGCTCGAATGGTGAGACAATCTCTGGCCGTATCCGTCCGAGTTCGGACCCGCTGCGTCATTGGACGTTACATAGCCACAGAAATGCTGTTAGATAAACAAGACTTGTCTTCCTCGTATTACGATAGAACAATTTAACAACATTCAAATCAAGGACTTCTAGTTTTATTTTTGTTTGTAGCTGTGCAAAAAGCTGACCGTGTTGTATGATGGTTAAAAATGCGCGTTATTTTACCTTCATTTCTTTTCCCGCATTATTGCGTCTGCATTTTTCAGCGCAAAAACATTACCGTATAAACTTCTAGACATATTTGTAACACTTGCATCAACAAAACGAACTCAATCGTGCAGTATTTTTCTCAAGTCATAACGGTCACGTTGTCGAACAATTCCCTGCCTCTTATGGATCCTGGTTTCATTACCATATTGATAAGAAAATGGCAATAAACCATATCCAGAGTCAGCTGAATCCACTACACATCCATACATTTTATTTATTTAATATCAATTTTAATATTATCTCCGATATTTGCACCTATTTTTTCGAAGTGCGGAGGGTCGTAGTGCCGTCATCTTCGGAGTCCAAATAACTACGATCAGTCGAGAAATCCGTAAACATCAGTTGTCACGGCATAACTCCTAGAAGACTTGAATGTTCAACAACACAGCTGTGAGGAGCTCAGTTTAGTACAATACGTATTTTATTCTTAGTGCTGAATGCTCAAGGTCTTATATACAGACCATATAAGTAGCTAATATAAGGTAATGGTTTGGGAAGCATTTAAAGTAGTCGCTACGTATATAAGCCATTTTTGAAGGGAAGAAAGAAAATGAGGTTGTGGATCCCCATGTTGTGGGCTAGCCTCCATCTGAAAACGTCTCACAGCTGGTTGTCATTAGGGGATGCCGTTTTACAGCTCTGTAATTATATCCAGCAATTCTAGCCCTACCCTCCCACAGAGTATGCAACCCTTCAATTTCATACAGCAGGAACCCGCCCTCTAGGGTTGAGACGCGGGTTGGAGAGAGATCTGGGCAGCCATAAAATTAAAAAATGTCCCGGATTTTATTTCTCAGGTAACTCGTAGCATGGCGCTAATTACAGCCTTCAGTCCCCTGTGAACAGGCCGTTGGTATTTTTCCTTATTTAGTGTTTGCTGTTTTTTCCCCCCCAAAGTCCATGCATAAGGTTAGGCTGTTTCTTTATCACATCACAGTTAGTTTACCTTTCATGGATTGTATGTTGTTGCGGCTTACAAGTCTTCGCCCTTATCGAAATATACCTTTTAAGTACTTGTTCTAGTCCAGTTAAGTGCAGTTATTTTCACAAATCACTTCCATTAGAGGGCCTTATACGTGTCTTCCTCTTTCAAGTGTTCCCTGGCCAGGATTGCCAACCGTAATCCTCTAACTATGTCGTCAGTATTTTGCCCCAAGTACGCCACATGCCGGCACCGTCTCGAGCTTCGTCATATGTCCATTGTAACATTGTAACAATGAATATAATTATTTAATTACTTCTACGTATAATTGTTTCCATTATGTAAGCATTTCTTTAGTCTCCTTTCAGAAATATCTCGCTACTCTGTTGCAAATACCACTGAATATTGGCCGACTTTCAGACTTAATTCTTTATTAAGCGAGCGAACCAAGCGGTGGCGCAGTTGGTTGAGGCACTGCGCTAAAAGCCGGAAGGTCGCGGGTTCGATTCACGATGGTGTCAGTGGAATTTTTCATTGACATAATCCTTCCGGCTGCACTGTGGCCCTGGGGTCGACTCAGCCTCTAACAGAAATGAGTAACAGGAATATTTCCTGGGGGGTAAAGGAGGCCGTTGCGTAGGGCTGACAACCTTACCACCTTCATGTGCCGATTGTCTGGAAATCTGGGAGCCTCAGCCTCCTGGAGCCCTAAGGGCCTGTCCAGGCCTGTAATGGGATTGCTTTGGTTTTTTACGTGAGTTACCCTTTAGCCGAATTCAGCCACTTGAAATTTGCTGATTACTACGGCATTACAATTTTGAAAAAGAAAATAATAAACTTAGGATGCCTTAGATGAAATGAAAAAAAAAAGCCAAGATGATAGACCTTATCAGTTAAATTAGGTGAGCGCGTCATGGAACATGTAGTTATATTTGTATGTATATAAATTCAGTTGCAAACAGTGTTATGTTACAGTTAAACTTAGAACGTGATTTTTATAACATAATTTTTAAAATCAAAATTAAATTATATATAGCTCCATGGTCAGCCCCCCCCCCCCCTTCCTGTAAACATTTTGTGTGTGCTCCTGACCCTTTCAGCCCTAAACAACGTGCGTAATTTACACAGTCTATGAAACACTGTAGGAGCACAGGAGATTTTATCTGACAAAGAATGTGAGCGTCACAATTCGCAACGTAAGTTCACAGTGTGCCCATGTGTTTAGCATGTTAAGTGTAGTACGAAGGAGTTCAGACCGTTGGGTTTCAAATATCTGTTTTTAGTGACCTGTCGTATCCTCAGTTACGGTGGTGGCTGTATACAAATCAAAGTGGTTTCGTAGCTTCTTGGCATAACTGCAAGAATTTCTGACATGGCGCCAGTCATGTGCTCCACCCCCAACATGCACCTCCGCCTCTTTCAATTTTTCTGTAAATCCTAGACCCGCTGGGATGTAATGATGGCTTTGTCCTGCTAACGACTCTGCTCTACCCCCTTCCCCTAAAAAAAACCCTCTGAAAATAAAGGCAAAGCTTGTATAGCTTGTTAGCCTTTCTGTCGCAGCGGGTTGCAGGTTGCCAAGTTTGCAGACCGGAAGGACCGGACTGCAAAGGACGTTGTAACAAGAGAGACGGGAGAACTGCGACTGTTCTAAATTTAGAGTTTAAAAAAGTGAATGAGAGATAGAGATAGAGACAGCGCACTTCGAAAATAGAAACTTCCTGGGTTTAACCAAAAATAAGATTGGAAAAATTGTACAGAATATTATAAAAGCAAGGTAAAGCAATCCCTATACGGGCATGGACAGGCTCTTAGGGTTCCAGGAGGTTGAGGCTCCCAGATATCCAGACAATCGGCACATGAAGGTGGTAAGGTCAGCCCTATGCACCGGCCGCCTTTACCTCTCAGGAAATATTTCTGGTACTCATTTCTGTTAGAGGCTGAGTCGACCCCAGGGCCATAGTGCGGACGGAATGTCAATGAAAAATTCCAATGACACAATTGGGAATCGAACCCGCGACCTTCCGGCTTGTAGCATAGTGCCTCAACCAACAGCGTGCCCCCACAGAATATCATACGGTATATAAACCCTTCGCTGCAGCAGCATGTTTATCCTCGTCTGTTGCCAGTAGCCTACTGATTGAACTGATGTGGCTCAAAATCTGATTTTTGATGTAGGTTAATGGCACTGAATTTATTCAGGATAAAACAAGTAATTTAGAACCTGCTAGCGGCGATACTGGAATCTTCACACTGGTCTGTTGACAGCACTGATACACGTAGGCCTGTGTGAACGAAATGTGAATTTGTTGATGAATACTGGTGTAGGAAACCGGCACAAGAATTGAATTGCAGCTAGGTAAATCGTCAGCTTCCTGTCCAATGGGCGACGGGGCATCTTTCTCCGAGGGTAAAGCGGTCAGTGCCTGAAGCTAACCACTTACCATCCGATGGCGATGTTAAGAATGCGTGGAACTGTACCTCCACTCGCCCTTGCACTTTCGTGGCGTGGCGAATAATTAAGCACAGAGGGCAAACACAGGCATATATTTTGGTTGAAAAGGGTGATGGAGTATTTTATCCTTATCTGTGGCATTCTTTACGGACGTATGTCGCTGATCCTGCAACTGCTGTTTTTTCTGGGACATTTATACGCCGTGATGAGTATGAAAAATTATGTAGTGCCGAATAATGGGCTTATTGATAAATTATGAATTGGAATGGGTTTGGAAGGAGGCGTTTCTGTGCTGCTACAGGGGTACACCAGTAGGTGCCTATAGTAACTAGGGAAAACCACGAAATCTCTTGTCAGAATAATCGAGATACAAACCGGTGACTCTTGAAGATGCTTCTCTGTGCTGATTGTAGGGAAAACCACGAAATCTCTTGTCAGGATAATCGAGATACAAACCGGTGACTCTTGAAGATGCTTCTCTGTGCTGCTTGTAGGGAAAACCACGAAATCTCTTGTCAGGATAATCGAGATACAAACCGGTGACTCTTGAAGATGCTTCTCTGTGCTGCTTGTAGGGAAAACCACGAAATCTCTTGTCAGGATAATCGAGATACAAACCGGTGACTCTTGAAGATGCTTCTCTGTGCTGCTTGTAGGGAAAACCACGAAATCTCTTGTCAGGATAATCGAGATACAAACCGGTGACTCTTGAAGATGCTTCTCTGTGCTGCTTGTAGGGAAAACCACGAAATCTCTTGTCAGGATAATCGAGATACAAACCGGTGACTCTTGAAGATGCTTTTCTGTGCTGCTTGTAGGGAAAACCACGAAATCTCTTGTCAGGATAATCGAGATACAAACCGGTGACTCTTGAAGATGCTTCTCTGTGCTGCTTGTAGGGAAAACCACGAAATCTCTTGTCAGGATAATCGAGATACAAACCGGTGACTCTTAAAGATGCTTCTCTGTGCTGCTTGACTCGTAACAATGGTGGTAAGCATGAGAACCGAGAAGGTGAATGTTTTATTTAACTGACATATTAATTTCTGTAATTAACTCTACGAGCTCCTTGAAGTAACGGATGACCCTCGAC
This sequence comes from Reticulitermes speratus, assembly GCA_021186555.1. Taxonomy (NCBI): domain Eukaryota; kingdom Metazoa; phylum Arthropoda; class Insecta; order Blattodea; family Rhinotermitidae; genus Reticulitermes; species Reticulitermes speratus. Next base: position 7,133,370 of record JAJKFL010000013.1, on the reverse strand, counting down.
ATTCTCGGCCGCTCGACCTACGTAATAAACATTTCGCATTCCTGAGCAAACTGCAGACAAAAGACAGTAATTGTGGTCCCTTTTGTATGGTTATGACAAACACCTTGCATGTAATGTGAGATTTGAGGTTCTCACAGCAGTGTAGTTGAGGATTCAGGTCAAGCGTGACATTTGAAGATGAAGGTACTACTTTCTTTCGAAACGTCGGGAAGCTCTCACCCAACGACAGTGTCATATGTCAGAAGACATGAATCTTGTATGTTGTAGTTATGTAGTTTGGTTTAACTGGATATGAGAAGGATCCTGTTGTTGCCTTTCGTGTTCGCTCTGCCATCGGGACTTCATGTTGCAGTACTAAGCGAATTAAATAAATAATTCGTCGCTTGTTATATAATTAGTTATTTTTTTCATGGCTCGACAGCCCTAGTGGGCCTAGGCGTCCTCCTTGTTGAGGTTTTGAGATCACACTCGGGACACCACACTCGGTAGGACCCCTCTGGACGAGTGATCGGCCCGTCGCAGGGACCTCTACCTGACAACACGCAACACTTACAAGAGACAGACATCCATGTCTCCGGTGGGATTCGAACTCGCAATCCCAGTAGGCGAGCGGCCGCAGAACCACGCCTTAGACCGCGCGGCCACTGGGATCGACTATATAATTAGTAGTCAGGTATAATATTTTCGAGCCTCGTAAGTCATGGGTTCTGCGGTTTCTTCTAACATCAGTTTTGTGTCTGTATTTACTGGGGAAAAGTTGCGTATAGGCGTACTTGAAGTCGGGTAAAGTGTAGCACAACTTCGAAAGAGAGCCTGTCCGTAAGAAAGGCCTCCAGAAATGTAATTGCTAAATTCCGAGGTACTCCCGGCTGAACAGAGACAATTACAAGTTGGGGAAAATGGTAGAGGTGTCTGTCATAATAGGGTGACAGGTACAGCGTTTGTCGTTCTGCTAATGGCAGAGGGGTGCATCTGATGGTTCATAAACGCCAGCTTAACAGAAGTTATCTCAGCCAGAACATCTTATCTTGACGTATCTAGTTTTGTGGTTTACCTAACGACTCTGTCAACTTACCGTGAAATTAGATGAGACAATGGCAGTGTAAGGACGGTCGTCGTTTATGTCACGACATCTGTCTGAAAAAAGAAACTGAGGAGATTTACAAGAACACGAGTCCCGTTCCGAGAGTTAAACTGATTACCTCACTAGTACAAGTTACTTCCTTATCATTTAAGTTCATTTGCGCTTTATTTGGTAGCTTAATTTGGCAAGACTGCTAATAAAAATCGTAATTGGATACTGCCGCGAGAAATTGAAATTCAATAACAAGATACGTATAACATGATATTGTAGCGCGTTCGCGTAATGTTTATACCTCCTCTGCTATCCTAACAACCTGATACCATTTCACTCGAAGATGGCGCTTTTGTGGTGATTTAACGTCGCCGGCAACAGTAAACCGTACTTAGGTCTTCATGTAAAGTGTCCGACATTTTTGTCCGATTGTGACTAAATTTCAATTTTCTCGACAGGTTTTAATGAGAGTTTCCAATATCAAATTTCACGAAAATCCGTCCAGTAGGAGTCGAGCTGATACGGAGGGACGGACGGACATGACTAAGTTAATAGGCGCTTTTCGTTAGCATACGTACTTCTTCTTCCCTTTTTTCCAAATGACCGTTTTTCAAAATCGAATACACATTTCTCGTTTTTACCTCTTCGAGCTACGTGCCCAGCCTGTTTTAACTTCGTTGATGTGGTTACAAATTATCACAACTGGACTTGTTATATTCTTTACTCCAAAACCGCCTGTTCTATTAAATACAAGCTTTTTGTCAGAAATTTGTTTTCCAAATCTTTCAACATATTATTGTGACCAAGACTTCTCTGTCTTAAAGACTGTAACCTAAATTGTCGAAAATTTGAGAAGACGATAGCAGTACAGTAGATTTATTTGTTAGCCTGCCGGTTTAAAGACGACAGGAGCGTGTGGCTGACAAATTGTCGCCACGTACTGTCGAGAGTGAACATACTTTACGTCTGCATTGACAGTTTTATGTTGATTAGTAGGAAATTGCCTTATTTCTATGCTATACCTCTACCAGCTTGTAAAACACCTTATTCATTCATTTGCACTGCATGTGGCTTCGAAAGGGGTGTGAAGATTAACATGAATGGTGGCAAGGTAAGGGTTTCGTAGGTGGTTGTCGTGATCATATTCAAGGTAGTCATATTATGCCGACATTTGCCTGGATAGATTAATGGAAACTTGAAAAATTTCTAAAGGACAGCCGTGTTCACGAAGGGAATCGAACTGGATGCCACCTGTTTACATATTTAGAACATTTCCTATTCTCTGTCTTACTCAGTAGATAAATAGGTTTGTGTGCAGTGGCAAATACTTCTTTTTACATGAGTCGCTTTCCCTCTGACTCTGTCAGTGCTATACTGCCCTTCTGAATTTGAAAGGTAAAAGCACTAAGCAGCCATCTGGACAGACCATCTTCCACTGTAAGCCCACACCACGGATCCACCATTAGAGGGCCAGGGATTAGTCTGGCGTCAGATTCACTAATGTATCGTCTCCATGTACCATATCTATTCGAAGGTCCAAAAGACGAATCACGATGACTAAGATGATTTTTAGAGGCTAGATGGGTATCAATACCTTCTGTCCTGCTGAGTCATTTATTTGGGCAATCAAGATGAAGACTTGGCCCTCATTGGAGCACAGACTAAATAGACTAAATATCTGTACTTTCTTACTGTGTGTTTGTATCCTAAATTGTAATACTCTAAGACTTTTTAGCTGTTAGTGAGTCAATTATGTGACTAATTCGAAGGGCCAGGCTCTTTCTGGGCCAGTCGATAGCTCTTCGGCCGATGACCGACCTATATACACAGTCCGACAATTATATAATGAGACTGATTTTATTTTGACCAAGATAGAAGTGCCATCTATGAAGCAATGCATGCCATCCAAGTGCCCAACCTTCATCTGTAATCTGGCAACACCGCAACGTCCCACGCTGAGCATGACGGGAAATACGGCGCCATGTTGTGTAGGTAGTGAGAGGACGCGGTCACAGTAGCAGCATGGAGCAGAGAGCGAACATTAAATTCTGTGTTAAACTCGGGAAAACTGCAGCTGAGACTGTGAAATTGATGAGACAAGTGTATGGGGATAATTCTTTATCTCGTGCACAGATATTCAGGTGGTATGCACGATTCAAAAGTGGTGTGGAAACGATTGAAGATGAAGCCAGGCCTGGGCGTCCATTTTCTGTTCGTAACGAGGGACTCATTGTGAAAGTGAGAGAACGAATACAAGAAGAACGTTGTGTGACTGTGAGAATGATGGCTGATGAGTTTGGTGTTAACAGGGAGACGATTCGTCAAATCTTAGTGGAAGACCTGGGCAAGAGAAAGGTCGCTTCCCGGTTTGTGCCGCATTCTTTGAATGATGATCAAAGACACGAGCGTGTTCAGTACGCAAAAGACATCATTAAAACTGCTCATAGAAATAAAACTTTCTTGAATTCGATTGTAGCAGAGGATGAAACTTGGTGTTTTCGCTATGATCCCACAACTAAACGCCAAAGTGCTGAATGGAAGTCACCAGCATCACCAAAAGGCAAAAAAGTTCGTTTTCAAAAGTCAAAAGTGAAGACAATGCTTGTGTGTTTCTACGACAGCAAGGGAATTATTCACCACGAGTTTGTCCCTCAGGGACAAACTGTCACTGGAAGTTTTTATTTGAGCGTTCTGGAACGCCTATGGAAGAGGATTCGCCGTGTCCGGCCCGAGTACTCAGCACCAGGCAGTTGGTTTCTTCTTCACGACAATGCACCGGTTCACCGGGCAGTTGCTGTACAAGAATTTTTAGCCCAAAAACAAGTGTGCGTGCTCAATCATCCGCCTTACTCCCCTGATTTATCCCCCTGTGATTATTTTCTGTTCCCCAAACTGAAGTTACCATTGAAAGGGCGCCTCTTTGAAGATGTTCAAGACATCCAAGGAGCTGTGACATCGAGTCTTCGGGCCATACCACAAGAAGACGTGCAGAGGTCGTTCCAGTCTTTGCTAGATCGTGCCACTCGCTGTAACGATGCAGAAGGGATGTACTTTGAATAAAATACAGATAGTACTCAAGTCTTTTGTTCCAGTTTTATTCTATAACCTCAGTCTCATTATATAATTGTCGGACTGTGTACCTTGTTGTTGTGACACCCGAACGTCTCTTTGGTCTTAATATTATTCATTCCGTGCGTTTTATTTTCTGTAATCTGTGGTCTTTTGGGTAATTACACGGCGTCGTGTGGTAAATAATTACCACACGACGCCGTGTAATTACCCAAAAGACCACAGAAGGTAAATAATTACCACACGACGCCGTGTAATTACCCAAAAGACCACAGTGGTAAATAATTACCACACGACGCCGTGTAATTACCCAAAAGACCACAGAAGGTAAATAATTACCACACGACGCCGTGTAATTACCCAAAAGACCACAGAAGGTAAATAATTACCACACGACGCCGTGTAATTACCCAAAAGACCACAGAAGGTAAATAATTACCACACGACGCCGTGTAATTACCCAAAAGACCACAGAAGGTAAATCATTACCACACGACGCAGTGTAATTACCCAAAAGACCACAGATTACATCAACATCGCGGCGGAAGCCTGAAATCAAGATTTTCTTTTCTGTTTATTGTCCTACGAATGTACATTTTTATTCACTATAAATTTGTGAAACACAGTCCTACATATTTCGAACCATATCTCGGTTCATCTTCAGGGACTTCAGTATTTTAGATTACACTTATTTTTTACATCAATGGTACAACAAAGACTGTTCAACTGTTAACATTTTAAACATGTGTATAACTTGTAACATCGAAACAACTGATATATAGCACTTTTATCATTTTAACGGTGTATAACTTGATTGTAGAAAAATTCATACAAATTGATATGTTATTCAGTTTTGACTATTCTAACCAGTGTATAAATTGTACCATTGATGTAAGTGTAATCTAAAATACTGAAGTCCCTGAAGATAAACCGGGATTGGGTTCGAAACATGTAGGACTGTGTTTCAAAAATTAATAGTGAATAAAAGTGTACATTCTCTTTGGTCTGTCTAAATAGTCAGACATAAATCTGAACTCAGTTTTAAGGTGATTCAAAACGGCGCATGTCTCATCCATTAAATTCCGATAGCCTATATATACTTGTGTTTTTACCTCCACGCTTGCTGTACGCATTATTGATAAATTAAATGACACTAACATTAGTAAATATATTTTTTTTTTAATCTGGTAATCAGTAGTTATGGTCGCTGTATTAAAGTGGCGCTTTCTGGTGCCTTGCGGTTGATTTCGGCCTCCCTCCTCCGATCGCCATTAAGTTCGTCCTGTTATACTGCTGATGGTGAAACATCTGTAGGTGAGATATAAGATAATGGGAGAAAATAGCGAATTTAAATAAGAGATTATTTGTGGGAAGCCAGGATAGCGTAGTCAGTATCTTTACTAGGCTATGGGCTGGACGATCCGGGGTTCGAATACGGGCAGGGGCAAAATACTGTCTTCTTCCCCAAGAAGTCTAGACGAGCTCCGGGGCCCATCCAGCCTCATATTCAGTCGATACAGGGGGTTTTCCCAGCGGGTAAAGCGGCCGGGATCTGAAATTGATCACTCACATTCACTTAGCGCCGAGGTTGAAAATGCCTTTCTGGCGTGGACAGGTTCAGTTTTTTTTTTACCTTATTGAGATATTGATGTTAATTTCCTTGCGTGTGGTTCCCCATTTCCTATGTGCCACAAGTGACGCAGTGAGATTGCCTGCAATACAGAAACAAATGCCCAAACTAAAAGTGGGCTATTAGTCACCTTCCAGTATTTACAGGTTTGGCGAATATTTGGATCCCTACGTACTTACAAGTCGTCCTCGGTGAACTAGTGGTTAGCGTGCTTGCCACTGGGTCCAAGGTTCGCGGGTTCGATCCCGACCGAGGGCGATGGATTTTTAAGGGTGATAAAAATCCATAGCACAACTTCCTTCGGAGGGGAAGTAAAGCCGTCGGTCCCATGTCGTAGATTTACGGCATGAATAGAACTAGTAATGCCCGTCAGCGGCCATTTCTCACCCAGATGACTCTGGCAGTCACATCAGGATTGAGTAAAACCTGTGCGGTCAGTGGGCTGGTCACCCGCTACATCAACGCACATGACCATAGAAACCTCCGAAAGGAGAGATAATACTCACGTATGTGCTGGTGCTGTCTTCACAGAAACAAATTTTCGATTAAATTTAGCGAAGAAGGATGCTGCTTTTCGTAATTTTGTCTCCGGCATTTCCCCGCGACTACAGAGAAGTGTGTTTATTTTGTTGTTATTGGCATAGTTATGAACTTGTAAGTGGTTAATTTGGCAATTACTTGGTTTACGTGTTTTTACAACAAGCAAACCAAATTACAGGAACATGAATCTTAATGCTAATAGACATTTAAGTAAATGGGATTTCCGATTTTGACGACAGTCAAGCTGGTTTCTCCGAAAGTCTGGCTATCAACCACCCACGAAACTAGACGGTTTTATCGTAATTCAGGGGACCATAATCCAAACTTATGATCGTAACTGTATAGCTAATCTCATACTTTGTGTCTGGAAGTAAAAATAAAGTACTCTAAAAAGGCATTTCCGATTTGAAACAGTAGACTGAGGAGAGCTTTAGTGGCCGACAAGGTCGCTCTCTGCAGCGTGGCTAAAAGGATTGGATTAGAATGCGTGCTCTCGTGCGTTCCCCACGGCGCTTCGTAGAGTGCCTAGTCCGCTGTACTTAAAAATGTGCGTGACACTGGCATTGGTACTTTTTCTCATTGAAATTCATAGCTGTTTAAAATATTCTAACCTTCATTTCAGGCTTCCGCCGCGATGTTGATGAGATCTGCGCTGTTCTGGGATAATACGCGGCGTCGTTTGGTAATTGTTTATCGACGTTTCGGGACAACCTTTTTTCCTACTCGGACTCTTCACCCGTGAAGATGGGACCGATACGTTGTCCCGAAACGTCGGTAAACAATTACCACACGCCGCCGCGTAATATCGCAGAAGAGCGCAGATCTCATAAAATATTCGATGTTGGTATGAGCCAGTTTATTCCAGTTCCCAGCGTAACCTTTTTATTCTAATGCGAGACGTCCCAGGGAATTCCATGTGGAATTTGTGGTGGACAGAATGCTACTGGAGAGGTTTCTATTTGAAAGCTTCGTGTGTCTCGTATGAATCCTCATTCCACCAATGCCCATAATTATTAATTATTATCCGGGAGATGGACAGTGGGCCAGTTAGAGACCGCAGTTCCCCAGAGACTAGTCCTTACCCACAGGGACGTAGTTCGGGGGGGGGGGAGGGGGTGGTGAATGCGAATGGTGCGGCCGACTTGGGCGGCAGAGCCCAAGGTGGCAGCAAAATAGACAACACAGTAAATATTTTCAATGAAAAAAAGAAATGTTGTGTGCTGAAAAAGTTTTAAATTGTTTAGCCAAGCAAAAGGAAATTCTTAAAGTAATTGGGATTTTTTTAAAGTTCATAATTTATGTTAGGGGCGGCAATTGTGTTACTGACCCCGGGTGCCAGAAAGCTAGCTACGCCACTGCTATTTCACCACATAGCAACTTTGTTACTCGTACATAGCGTCAACATTACAACATTTCAGCTACCTTTATTTCTGTGAGCAACATTTACAGTAATTTTCCCTTTTTGTCGTAAGCATAATCACCCGATTACGACGTCTTTTGGTGGTGATGCCGATGGTCTGGCGGTTTTGACACCTTCTGCCGAAACATTACGCCTCAAGTTCTGAAGTAAGATATGAACATTGGTATTGAGCAGTGTAGGTGCCTTCTTTCAAGTGTCTCGAATCCTGCAGTTTGTCTTCCTTTAATTTGACAGCTGTGTCTTGATGCATGCCTCTTCAGGAAGAGTAAAGCATCTTACTGGCTACCACAGAACGTGTATGGTTTCATCCCTTCCCAAACGACTTCGGATTTTATGTTCACAGAGGAGTAGAAATGTATTGTCGTTTGGCTTGCGGACTGTAATCGTGCAACGTTCGTTGCTCTGCAGGTATTGCGTATACACATATATTATTCAAAGACATCTTCTTCTTCTGTGGCACTGCAGTCCAATGCCGACCTTCGCCTCCTTAATGGCCCTTTCCCAGTCAGCTCTGTTTTTTGACCTTTCTTTCCAGTTGTTAATTTTACACTTCTTAATGTCTGTTTGTACACAATTCCACCATCTGTTTCTTGGTCGTCCTCTTGGTCGACTTCCTTGAAGATTATTATTAAATACTTGACTTACTGATTCAGAGACATCATAAACTATAATAATTCGACTTACTGACTGACTGACTGACTGACTTCTGTCTGACTGAGTGACAGACTGCCTGAGTGACAAACTGTCTGACTGACCGACTGACTGGTACAACTTCATTTCTAAGGAGATGACAGTTATCCAGCTGCTTAGAAACTGACAACTCTTACAAAACTCGAATGTTCATCACAGTCACTATAAAACCCTCATTTCATCAGATCCGAAACCAGTTCAGTTCACTGCACATCCTCAAGATCTATTTATCTAAGATAAATTCTAATATTAACACTCCTACTGCAGGGTCTTTTAAGTGATTCATTCTTTTTGAGTTCATTCACTAAGATCTTGCCAGAACAGTTTGTTTCTAAAACCATTCAGTTTGAATCCTTTTAAATGTAGCGGTTATTATTACCACCGTCACAACTTTATTAAAGTTTAACAAATTTCAGTATCATATTAAGAATGACGACTATTTTCAATCATTCCGGTCATCATCAGGCCATCCAATTGTTACAAAAATGTAAGCATTAAAATACAAGAAGATTGATTTTACAGAAGGTAATTGTGTGACTGACGTCTCAATCTTATATATATTATATAAAACACAATAAATTGTGTTGATAAAATATATACTACTGTATTGTGTAATATAGACGATGGAGATCTTAATCATAAAATAACTTGTGTAGACTCAAACTTCGTGCACATTAAGATTGACATTTTTGTAACAATTGATTGCCTAATGATGACCGGTATTGTTGCAAGATGTCGCCATTCTTAATACGTTATGATACTGTAATTAGTTAAACTTTAATAAAGTTGTGAGGATGGTAGAAATGACTATATTGGTAACTAATCCCATTGGGATGCATAACATAAACTTTGAATTCTTTTCGTTTTTTGTCTAAATTTGACGATTAAAAAAGGGGGCAATACGACTTATGACTGATAATGCGTGTTATGTATGTATATTGACCATTGGCAGTAGTTAAAAACAGGACCAGAGGATGGCAGCAATAAGCGGTAATGAAATTTGCCTATACACGGTCTTTAGCACGTTGCATGAATGACATTTTGATTAGGAAGTCTCCCTCAAATGCTACAGTGTTTAATTATGTGTCAGTATAAGGGGTGCAGAAAATTAGAAAATTGTAATTTTAGGAGCCGTGTGATGTGCAGGCCCACTTTAAGCCAGATAGTCCAAATATTACGTTGATGAAGTCAAGAAAGGAAGGACGAAATGGTCGTGGACTGCGAACGGAAAAAATGATAAATACATTTTATTTTTTGGAAAATTTGAAGGGAAGCGATCACTTGTGAGACATAGGCGTAGGTGGGAGGATAATATTAAAGTTGATTTGACTCAGGAGCGGGATGCAGTCTGTTGTGATCTCGGTCATAAAGCCTCTGTTTCCGCAAACAATGGGGCATTTCATAAACAACTGAATGATTTATTAAAATTAAAACCAACTTGATGCACACTCACTATTAAAAAACTTTAATAGTAGATTAATTAACTCTTAATTAACCCGACATGTTTCGGTCAGGTACCTGACCATCTTCAGGGGTATACTACATTAAATTGCGTAGTCCATATGTAAAATACACATAAGATATGAGCCTATAATGTCTCGTCGTGTATAAAGTTTTTCACAAGTCACTAAAAATCACTATAGGCTCATATCTTATGTGTGTTTAACATATGGACTACGCAATTTAATGTAGTATACCCCTGAAGATGGTCAGGTACCTGACCGAAACATGTCGGGTTAATTAATCTATTATTAAAGTTTTTTTAATAGTGAGTGTGCATCAAGTTGGTTTTAATTTTAATTTATACAAGATGCACGGTGAATACAATATTAAATAAACTGAATGATTGTCACTTTGTTAAAGAGTTTGCTGTTTCATGTAGTTACTTTCTCAATGCATTAAGACATCAGAAAGTAATACGCCCCATAATTTGCAGCGGATGTTGGTGCAGCCCTGTTTGTGGCAGCAACAGGCAGTCCCTGAAATGCTACATAATCAGTTCCAGCCACTACATACATTTATTCAAGTTCTTGTTTTCCGTATCTCAGCTAGAAGAAAGCCTTTTATTGCTGAGAAGTTAAAAAATGGTATATGATAGCGAGAGAACTGATAAGACGGCATAAGTCATAGGATTATCCCTCTTGACATTTCCCTCACTTTCCACGACCCCAGACCTCGAAACTGAGTTCACGGTTTCTGGGAAAAAATGAACTATCTGTTTTACCAGCGGCTAGAACGCCTGAACTCCATAAGCGTACTGATTTAGTAGGCATAGCCAACACAATAACTATTTTCATGGCGAATCTTCCTCTTATAGTGTTATGGAACTCGAAGTGTCATTAGCATTTAACAAGAGTCCATCATTATACACAGTCATGAGTTAGCCGAATTCACATTATATTTCTTTAAGATCCACTTTTGATACGAGTATTATCCTCCCAGTTATGGCCTGGTCTGCCAAGTAATCCCATCGCTTTAACCGTTTAAAGACGAAAGGTAATTGCTTCATATAAGGACTCAGTTCGTACCACGCAGTAAACACTCTCCACCTCGGTTGTAAAAAACCAGTCAATTCTTTTTGTATAAGGTAAAGTTGCAGTTTGTTGTGAGATCAGTACAAAACACACAAAGGCAATGTCAGTACAATGTAGAATTTTGCATTTTTGAACCAGGTGCTACGTAAAGTACCCGCTAGGCTTCAAACGGTTAAACTCTCCAATCAAAGTTGGTGTTTCATTTTTCAGTTCCCTTGCGTGCAACATGCGCCACTCACTCATACATCCTTGATATAATCACGCTAGCAATACCAAGAAGCCCCTCTTTATGAAATTTGCGTCATTCTGCAGTTAGATTCTCGTTCTCTTTCTTAGTTCCGTATATTCAGTGGCTAAGGAAGTATTGACGACGCAACTTAGTTGCCAAACTTCATAGGTGGCAAATGAAAAGAAAATAAAATATATGAAAACTAATAGAAATGCAACAGGTTTAGGGGAAGAGGTTTAAAAATTTGAATATTGGGAAACTTAATATGTACAAAGATCAAAATAAGTGAAGATATAAAATCAAAAATTGCTGTAGTCAATAGATGCTATTGTGGTTTAAAAATATGTTTAAGTCTACAGCTGTGAGTAAAACAGTAAAATTCAATATAAGTAAAACAACGATGAAACCAGTTGTTACAAATGGGAGTGAAACATGGCCTATGACAGAGAAGGATATGAAATTATTAAATATGTGGGAGATATATGGACCTGTGGTAGAACAAGGGGTTTGGAGAATCATAACTGATCAGGAAAATCATGTGGATGATATATGGACCTGTGGTAGAACAAGGGGTTTGGAGAATCAGAACTGATCAGGAAAATCATGAGGATGATATATGGACCTGTGGTAGAACAAGGGGTTTGGAGAATCAGAACTGATCAGGAAAATCATGAGGATGATATATGGACCTGTGGTAGAACAAGGGGTTTGGAGAATCAGAACTGATCAGGAAAATCATGAGGATGATATATGGACCTGTGGTAGAACAAGGAATGTTAATAATAAGAAATGATAAGGAAAATCTTAAGGAGGATATATGGACCTGTGGTAGAACAAGGAATGTTAATAATAAGAAATGATAAGGAAAATCTTAAGGAGGATATATGGACCTGTGGTAGAACAAGGAATGTTAATAATAAGAAATGATAAGGAAAGTCTTAAGGAGGATATATGGACCTGTGGTAGAACAAGGAATGTTAATAATAAGAAATGATAAGGAAAATCTTAAGGAGGATATATGGACCTGTGGTAGAACAAGGAATGTTAATAATAAGAAATGATAAGGAAAATCTTAAGGAGGATATATGGACCTGTGGTAGAACAAGGAATGTTAATAATAAGAAATGATAAGGAAAGTCTTAAGGAGGATATATGGACCTGTGGTAGAACAAGGAATGTTAATAATAAGAAATGATAAGGAAAGTCTTAAGGAGGATATATGGACCTGTGGTAGAACAAGGAATGTTAATAATAAGAAATGATAAGGAAAGTCTTAAGGAGGATATATGGACCTGTGGTAGAACAAGGAATGTTAATAATAAGAAATGATAAGGAAAATCTTAAGGAGGATATATGGACCTGTGGTAGAACAAGGAATGTTAATAATAAGAAATGATAAGGAAAATCTTAAGGAGGATATATGGACCTGTGGTAGAACAAGGAATATGGAAAATAAGAACTAATCAGGATCGGAATTTCTTACGAGAGCGAAACACATAAATGTGGTGTTTCTAATACGCAGTAGGTGATGCAGTTGCGAAGGCGTCGGAAAATATGCAAATGATCTAAAACGTCAACGCTTGTGTGCAACCACATCCAAGTGTATGCGGCCATGTTACTCACGTTGTGACGTGCGCACGACTTAGCTCGTTTTTACACTGTTAATGAGGAATTAAACAGTGGACACGGACGAACAGCGTCAACAGCCGTAACTTAAGACGTGGACTGACTCAGCTTTCTGTAGTTCAGTTTTTATTGCAAAGAAATATGAGCACAAGTTATTACGACCTGTCATTATGTTCAGTAAAGCGTTTTTGGTATGTCACGGTGATTATTAATGCTCCAGTATGTCATAAGCCTCACGGATGATATACGCGCATCCTGCACCGCGCAGTTACGAGGGAGCACTGTCCATTTCTCTGAACCGGTCAATTCACTATTTAGGGCTATAAAACGGTAACCAATCTCAGACAATCGAGAGATTTTTTTTCCCATCACATAAAATGCTCTTTATTGCTTAATATTTCATTTTATATGGTTGTATGATTTATTACGTACTTAGATAATAACAAAGAAGTTAGTTTTTGTGTGCTGCGATGTCGCTGAGCTGCATTATGGACGATATAGCGATGGTAACTGTGCACTGAGCCAATGAACTTATTAACTGGCAAAGACAAGAGTGTGCAAGACTAAAGCGAAGGTAAATTTGTTTCGTAAAGACGCCATGAAGGCCTATGGGAAGGGAGGTACAACTCCTCTTACTCTTTACCATGGCATTAGATGGGAGTGACCGGTCAACTTACATCCCGTACCCTTTACCCCTGGCCAGATATTCCACGGTACCAATTGAATAGGACGATAAGTACTTCAAATCCTGACGCCAATTTTGAAAGTTCGTCAAACATGATTTTGAGTCACCCTCGGCTGTATAGTATCGGGTGTGGAACATTCGGAAATTCTGGAGCTAGTTGGCCGCTGAGTTCGCTCGTCCTTTGACCCAACTTCCGTTCATGACTGACAGCTTACTGGAAGCACTGACTTCCGGTGGGAACTGAACCACATCTGCAGTGCACATGTTTGTACCTAGCTGCCCATTCGTACGGAAGTAGCACGCCTGAGTTTGAATTAACCCTGCTACAGGATGTATGGGGCGCGCGGTGGCGCAGTTGGTTGAGGCACTACGCTACAAACCGGAACGTCGCGGGTTCGATTCCCGATGGTCTCATTGGAATTTTTCATTGACATAATCGTTTCGGTCGCACTATGGCCCTGGGGTCGACTCAGCCTCTAACAGAAATGAGTACCAGGAATATTTCCTGGGGGTAAAGGCGGCCGGTGCGTAGGGCTGACAACCTTACCACCTTCATGTGCCGATTGTCTAGAAATGTGGGAGCCTCAACCTCCTGGAACCCTAAGGGTCTGTCCAGGCCCGTATAGGGATTGCTTTTAAGGAAGTTTGGCCACAAAGTAAGCATTTAAGTTCTTCCCAAAATTTTTCGCTACAGTATTTTAATATTAGTTTCCACACCGTTGAAGTTGAATAAAATTATTAGAATGCGGTACAGCCAGACAAGCCACAGACGACAATATAATACGGCGCATGCGCTTTGCGTGCTGGATAATTAAGGCTACAGACACACAATGAGAATATGTAATACTTATTGCTTATCCATGGAACAAATGGTTACGCGAACGCACCTCTATGTTACATTACACGTACATTGCCTGTCTTCTTTCATTTTACATCCAGTGACTCTAGAACGGCCGAGACCTGCCTAGTATTTCCGCAGAGGTAAGGTGGCCGAAAAGTGATGCTGACCTCAACTTGAGCGGAGGTTAAGAACAAGTCGAAATTTCCTCCACGTCCTCCATATCAGTCAGGTCCCAAGCATTGAACTAAGGACAGACAACTTATTATTATTAGACAGCTATATAGGCAAGGCGTCTTCGGATTCATAACATCGGTATTATAGAAACCACACTACACATTCTTCTTTCCCATCGGACCGTAATATCCGGACCTCGTCAAACTGTTTCTAATCTCATCAATGCGGCCGGTGTGATTGGTGTTGTACTTTAGCATTTTTATTTGCTGGTCACCCAGTGGCGATCTGCGAGGCTGAGAGAGGTTCTTCTTGCTCACGTCGGAAGGAAAAGTCACCGGACCGCGACGACAGACATCTTGCTTTATTACGTCATCGGACACTTGGTTTTACCATGTTGCATTAGGAAGCAGCTGTGAGGAATCGACAAGATGTGGTGTCTTAGTACAGAGCGGTTGTGTTTCGTAGAATGACTGCTAGAGGGAAGCTGCAATACTACTATTCTGAAACCCGCCCGTCCTTATTGATATTTACGGTTACTCACTTGGCGAGAGAAAAAAACACTTCCGAGCAGAATTTAGAAACATGCTTTTCTGTTTCATAGATTATAGTCTAACACACCCATTACACTGGTATTATTAGTATTAGCATTATTTAAGTATTCTTCTGTTTGTTTTATGTTTGTTTTATGTTTCCTCTTTATTGGGGTGTTGTCTTAGGGGCATAACCGTCATGCCAGGTGTCATGAAAATTTGTTGCCTGGTTCAAAAGTATGCTAAAATAAACCTACATGTTCAAAAATATGCTAACGTTATAAACCTACACGCTCAAAAGTATGCTAACGTTATAAACCTACATGTTCAAAAGTATGCTAACGTTATAAACCTACATGTTCAAACGTATGCTAACGTTATAAACCTACACGTTCAAAAGTATGCTAACGTTATAAACCTACATGTTCAAAAGTATGCTAACGTTATAAACCTACATGTTCAAAAGTATGCTAACGTTATAACCCTACATGTTCAAAAGTATGCTAACATAAACCTACATGTTTCCGTGAAGGAAGGAAAGTAAATTAAAAATAAAAAAAATAAATACAGAGCACTGTCACGACACATAAGACGAAATTTAGAACCGTAAAATTTGAAGCCATTGTTTGTATCACTCCAGAATTTAGCAGGTACCTGTGTTAGTATTCTTATCGCAAGGCATGTGAAGTTAGTATCCCTATCTCTAAAAGTTGGTAAATTTGTTAAAGAAATTGTTAAAAGACGAAGTTATGATTTTGTTAAATGCAGACGGACAAATTGTCTCTGGCTAAAACAGTTTTGTTTTCATATGCCCAGGATGATGGCATAAATATGGCTGCCCCCTAAAATGCCTCAAAACTAGCACAAGCATGTGTCTGTGATCATCCAGTTTCTACATCGTTGACAGTCTGTTAATGCAATAATTAAATATGGCTTTCAAAACGCTGAGTGTAAAAGCAAGTTATTTAATCAGAATATACTCTGATCTCTCTGCTGTCATAATACAGTGTCGGCAGACTGGCTAGCGAACTTCATCTGTGTACACGTTTTACAGACTTATAATTCTGGTCCTTCGACTTCTGCTTTATTTAACTTTCAGCATTGTGGACTTGACTGATGGCGAACACCAAAATCCACTTTGAACATGTTTGTTGCCTTCTAGCCAGCTTCGAAATTTTAAGTTAAAAATGTGATATTTAAAGTGACTGGCATACAGTCTAGGCACAGCAGACTAACTTATTACACGCACGCCCTTTTAACTCGGGGAGAAGCAGAAGATATCCACTTGTCGGAATTTTAGGATACGCGGAGATTTATCTTCCCACACTGCACCTACACGTACTGTTCGGAGGGACGTACACACTCAAAGCGGAAATCTGGCAGTGAGTGTGTCTTGCTCCCACGCATTACTTTAACGTTTCCTTGAAATAAGCCGACGCTTATTTTAATGACAGGATCAAATATTTAGAGCCAGGAACTGTGAATGAAAGGAGATTTACTCCACGCCATCTGCACCAATTTTTTTTTCGAAATGGATAATATCTTCCTGCATTTTGTTATCTAAGAATTCTTATGAATGAGATTTTTGAGAAGAGTTGAAAAGGTAACAAAACGGGATAGAATTAGAAATCAAGTAATTAGAGAACAACTGCAGGTGGAACCATTACAAGAGTGTATTGAGAGATCCCAGTTGAGATGGTTTGGTCACGTAAGTAGGATGGATGACCAAAGATACCCTAAGCAAGCCTTTGAAGCAAGAAGCCTTTGAAGCAAGACCAGAAGGAAGGAAGAAGAGAGGAAGACCAAGAGTGAAGTGGGAAGAAAATGTAAGGAGAGGACTCCAGGAGAGAGGAGTGGACTGGAGGCAGGCCAGGAAAAAGGCTATGGACAGATCTGCATGGAGATCCCTCGTGTGAATCTCGACACCGGAAGGTTGAAGAGGACGACTAAGCAAGCAAGCAAGCAAGAATTCTTATGCATTTAACATACGCAATCCGTCCACTTCGATTTTGTCTTGAGTACAGAAGCATGGAGGGCGAAATTGACTGTTAGTGAAAACATTGCGAACCGCAATTTTATCCCCTTGTTTCAGAATGGATTGTGTATTTAACATCCCAAAATGCTATGAAAATGAGTCCATGCAATCAGTATTTCCGGTCTGTTTAGGTGCATTGTCTTTTCGAATGGTTTTTGTCCTTGGGTTGCTCATTCAAAGTTCTAAACAAAAATGCAAATTACATCACTCTTCTGTCGAGCGACGCCCTGCCTTGCTTTCCCTTTGGCGATAAGAGGATTCACTCCCCATTGTTTGCAGCTGGGCGTTGTTCGTCTGTTGTTGTTGATTGCAGTTCGGGCGTGAATGTCATCTTTTTCGCAGAAATCCTACGACCATGTGGATACAAGTAAATATTCCTCGTCCTCCTCAAAGAAATAATATTTCGTGAAAAAGGGAATTAAGTCTGACTTGAGGCCTTTGCTCTTCTGGGATGTTTACAACTACCGACGTACGCTGCATAACGTCCCAGAGAGCTGCGGCGGAAGCCAGAAGTCTCACATAAGTCTGTTTTCCCCGTATGTCTTCGTTTTGCATACACTTATAAAATTAATTTATTGTAGGGCATAATTTTAAGATTATGCATGTCAGTTCTTGGTAAAGAAATGAAGGAATTGTGGGCATAACTTCGTCTTTTTCCTGTATAGTGGTAACTGCGTTTACCATCCTCATTAACGGACAAAATCTGTATCTTCAGTCCAGACTGTAGGCCTACACTAATGCTTTTCTTTTGGCTTTATTGGTTTGTTTCTTAACCATTGAATCTGGTGCCAGAACAGTCGTGATACTGTTGTGTAACTGAGTGTGAAATGAATAGACATAACAGCAATATTATTTGCTGTATATTGTTATTCAGACGATGTATATATATAAATATTTCCTTTTTGTGTGGAACCCAAAGATTAATGACCATAGTGACACGCACCCAGTGTCAGACCATATCCTACTACAGTTCACTCCATTTCACGTCTTCATAATCTAAACCTATTGACTGCTGTCCTTCAATATATGTATAAGACTCTGTAAGTATTGCATTCCACTGTGATGTTCCGAAAAAAATTCGTATTTACGTTTTATTTTCCCTAGGTCCACAAAAGGGAAGCGATCCAATAGTTGGCTGCAACAGACCCGATATATCCATCGTTTCTTAGACCCTTTTTGGGCGGAACAGGTTGGCGTTTTGTAGCAGAAGACTTCTGACTTTGGACAAACACGGATTTTTATGACAGGGCTCCTGTCGTGTCTAACACTTAGACCTGGCCTTTCTTTCGTCATCAGTCATACTTCGTACCTTTGTCTTTGTTGAGTGACGACAGCTACGCTTATTGTTAACCATGTAACGCTATTACGAATTGAAAATTGTGAAAGATGTGAGGAATGGGGAAAAGCTGCATACATACAGAAGTTTGGTTGGTCGATATTGGATTTTAACAAGTATTTCTTAACTGCGTATATTACATAGCGTAGGTTTGTAAGATGCCATGGACTATTGTGAGGCACTGTTCCAGCACTCGCCTGAAGAGGCTTAGGAAAATCAAAAGTCTCTGGAAGGCGTAATCAGGAAAGACCTTGGAGAACGTAGGCATAAATTTGTGGTTAATACTAAAGAAATGCTACATTTTGAGCATAGGTTTGTATGGTACTGAAACTTGGACACTTAGGAAAATAGATCAGGAATACCTTGAAAGTTACGAAATGTGGTGCTGGAGAAGGATGGAGAAGATCAGTTGGACCGATCGTGTGAGAAATGAAGAAGTATTACACAGAGTCAAGGAGGAGAGGAATATCGTACATACAATAAAAAGAAGAAAGGCTAACTGGATTGGTCACATCTTGAGTAGAAACTGCCTTCTGAAACACGTGATTGATGGAAAGTTAGAAGGGAAAAGAAGACGAGGAAGAAGAGGAAACAGCTGCTGGATGACCTTAAGGAAAAGAGAAGATACTGGAACTGGAGGAGGAGGCACTAGATAGCACAGTCTGGAGAAGGCACTTTGGAAAAGGCTATGGACCGGTCGCAAGACAGACCAGGCAGTGATGAGTTACGAATCACCATAGAATACAATAGGCAGTGCGGATTGAGCTAAAATAATCAAGCTAACAGATTCATATGATGACAGTTGCATCCGATAACAGCAGGGAATTGAAATACGCGGATTTCCGGACGGAAGGACGACGACAGACATGGCCATGCCTGTGTGCGTAACTTTGTTGTGCTGTGTGCAAAAGACGCAGAATTAATTACAATTGAAAATTCTGATAAAAAGTGGCAAAGAAACGTGTATAATCTAACGGTGAATAATATTTGCAAAAAGTTCTTTGTCGAAATATCGCGTGTAGTTAGGCGTACCTACCGTACATTGTACCACAACTTCCGTACGGTCTTAACTTGTGAGAACACTAATTGTGAAGGTATTGTTTTAGCTGGTGCGGTGACAGAGAATGGGGAAACTTCGTGTTATAGTAACTGATTCATTAGAAGCCATCCTGTTCCAGATACAAAGGGCTCGAATATTGCCTCTTGACGGGACCGTAATTTAGCGCAGATTGTGAACCCCCCCCCCCCCCATCTTAATTAATTTTTAAGCAAGCCTAAGCAGCAAAGTGTTCCCGACCTGGGTATATCGATCCACCACACCTTCATACACGGAATAAATTAACAAACAGAACACACCTGAAAGCTAACCAGCTAATTTTGATTCTTAACTCGGATGAAGACAAAGAGTAGACCTGGGATTTGAGGTTTTCACGGTGATCAACTTTAAGGTTATGGTCTTACGGGATGTGACACCGCGCCGTTTGGTAGGTAGGTGAACCTACCAATGCTTCGGAGCAACAGGCGGCCTCAGTCTTCTCTTCTAATGAATTTTCAAAGAGAATTACATTAATAGACAGTAAATCCTGTCTAACGCGAAATATTTATTAAACAGAAAGCGATTTTTATTAGAGAAATTGTTTAGTCATTAGAACACGATGTGAAGAGTAGTGCAAAATAAACACTAATAAACAGAATTTTTCGTAATTTTCGTAAAAACAAATTGGACTGTCGGCAGAATGTGTACAGAATGTACTGTTATAAAGTACTGAAAAAAGATACGAAAGAAGAAAGAAAGACAGCAAGATGAGGGCAGAGAATTATGAAGATAATAAAGAACTCAAAGAAAAAAGGGAAGGAAGAACAAAGAGAAAGTACAAATGTGTAGATCTGTATTTTAACAACAGACGACTATAAGCCTACGTAAGCAACATGAATTTCTGGCGTGCTATTCGTATAATAAATGCACGAGCCGTGTACAGTCCAATATTTTAGCCAGAATTGGGATACGTAAATCTTAAAGTGCAACCTGTTGAAAATGGAAGGAAGGAAAAATTTTCTCTCTGTTGGAGTTTTGTTACATGCTGGTTTTGATGTGCCTATGTGCACGCAGTTTTGCATGTGTGTATTTGTGTGTGTGCCCCGCGTGTGTAACTGTGTGCGTGTACGTGGTATTGTGCTCGTGCGCTCGCGTGTGTGTGTGTGTGTGTGCTGCACGAGTGCGTCTGTCGTTTTTCGTGTTGTGACCTTTCAATACTTCTGGATGTTTAAAAGCAAACAAAGCATTCAGAAAGTATTAGAAGAAACAGGACGAGAAATTACATTTTATGTTCTTAGAATAAATTATCACCAAATATTGTTCGGGTGATCAAATCGAGAAGAATGAGGTGGGCGGGGCATTTAGCACGTATGGGTGAGGGGAGAGGTGCATACAGGGTTTTGGTGGGGAGACCTGAGGGAAGGAGACCACTTGGAAGACCCAGGCGTAGATGGGAGGATAATATTAAAATGGATCTTCAAGAAGTGGGATGGGGGGGGGCATGGACTGGATTGATATGGCTCAGGATAGGGACAGGTGGCGGGCTGTTGTGTGTGCGGTAATGAACCTTCGGGTTTCATAAAATGCGGGGAATTTCTTGACTAGCTGACGACCTGTTAGCTTCTCAAAAAGGACTCTGCTCCATGGAGTCAGTTAGTTAGAATAAATTATGTTCGGGTACTAATTATTATTAATTATTATTACTAATGAAAGCATGGAAGTTATATTATATAAGCATTATATCAGATTCATGAAGACGTATAAGAAAAAAACAGTTTTTTTTTTTCAGAAAGTATGTGCTGATTAAACTTGCATTTTAATTCTATACGAGATCCCAGAAGAGCGCAGATCTCACCAACATCGTGGCGAAAGTCTGAAATCTAGGTTAATTCTATACGGTTTACCTGTGCAGGTTTGAAATCCAGGAGCAATCATTTATTTGAATAATTTAATTTTCAAGTGAAGTTAATTGGAGTTATTTGCATAATTTTTTTCCCCTATGGCTCGACAGCCCTATATGGGCCTGGGCCTCCTCGTTTCGTCGAGGCTTCACGATCACAAACATTAGACACACCACAGTCGGTAGGACTCCTCTGGACGAGGGACCAGCTCGTCGCAGAGACCTCTACCTGACAACACACAACGCTCACAAGAGACAGACATCCATGCCCTAGGCGGGATTCGAACCCACGATCCTAGTAAGCGAGCGGCCGAAGACCCACGCCTTAGACCGCGCGGCCACTATGCATAATGCCCGCAATAGTCTAATTTTTTACCATCAGCCTTTAAGACGGAAGGTGAGATTATTAACCGTATTTCCCATATCAGAAATACAAACATTTGTGCCGTAATTTAGTACTGCTTGTAGCCTAACCATGTTTAAGCAAAGGAGCAAATGTTAGTTCTTTACAACGCACGTTGACAGAAGGTAGAAAATGCGAAGTCTGTCTCACACATTCCTACTTTAAATTTTTTTTTTTACCCCGGAGTCCCTTCTTGTTGTATACATGGTGCATTACCCATACAGCAAATGTCTTGACTTATTCTTGGCTCCAGCCCAAAGCGCAGGCGTAGTTGTATATCTCACGGTTGGAGTCCTGGCTCGCTTCATAGCGTAGCGTCCCATAAATTTTAACTTGCTCCTTTTTGCGCTCAGAGACTGGAAAGTGTAGCCGGTGCATTGACTAGGCCACGGGCTGGACAACTGGAATTTCACGTGACCAGGCTAATGACCATGTGACAACTTGTTCCAGGACAATACTGTTTACCAAGGCTGCTCCCACATTAACCGAGCCAAGTTCAGTCTATACGAACAGAGTCCAGCTCACTACGTTGCTCCGCGTACTGTGTTGCATAGAGATCCTCTATACCAGTGGTATTCAACCTGGGGTACGCGTACCCCCGGGGGTACGCGAAGACATCTTAGGGGATACGTAAAATTAAAAAAATAGATATATTATTTCATGATAAACACTGAATAATCAGGGCCAGATTTAGGGTTAGCCACAAGAGACATGCGATTTGGGAGCGCCATTTTTTTTCTCTCTCTCTATCCTGTATGCGATTCTTATCTGGGCGGCTAGTTTCATTCTATTCCACATAGTGCATATAATTTTGCTTTACTAAAGTACTTTTCTACCTTTATTAATTTTTATATGATAGGCAATAATATATTTGTTATTTAATAGCTTGACTCTCCTTTTTTCATTTAAAACTTATTATTTAATACATTATTTTGGATGTAATTTATTTAAATAATTTAAATGTAGATGCTAGACTATGTATAACTTGAATTATGCACCAACAACTTTGGGGGTACAAAGTTGAAGAGAAATTATATCTGGGGGTACGCGAACAAAAAAGGTTGAATACCGCCACTGCTCTATACCTTCCGCCACACTGCGCGATTCGAGTAGAGATGAGTGAAGTTGAGGGTCTGTTTTTAGGCGTTTCGCAAAATTGCAAAAAGCGACTATCAGCTTCGTCATGTCTGTCTCTCCGCATGGAACAACTCTGTTCCCACTTGACGGATTTTCATGAAATTTGGTATTTGAGTATTTTTCGAAAACCTGCCGAGAAAATTCAAGTTGATTAAAATCTGAGAAGAATAACCGGTACATAACATGAAGACCTGTGTACATTTAGTTGCAGTTGTGACACCCCCTGAGGATGGCTTATTAATAAGCCGTAACATATGTAGGGGTTTTTATCTAACGTTTTAAAGCAGCCTTGTAGTGTTCTTTAAATAAAGAAGTGCATTTAGTTGGTCACTTATTCATAATTAGTAAAAGATGCACGGTGAAATCAGAAAAATTTAACAATGCACGTTCCGCATGTATCAAAGATCTGGTGACATACAAAATTTCATATACACCTCACTGAGAGAGAATGGCTCATTCATAATAATAGCTTTTTTAGTGACAGACAGCAAATAATAAATGTTTTGGTTTTGTACTGTTCTTCATCAGCATCCATTAATCTGATATGCTGAGGGAATGACGGACGAGCAGTTGAGGCACACAGCGGCATGGACAGGAAGAAATTGTTTAATTCGGCCTGGCCTTTCAAGTGTACTCAATAAATGTATTCAACGGAGAATGAGAAATGTTTGTATCGCAGGCAGTGTAGGCCCGTTCAATATTACGTTTCATCACGGTCACCTGTTCTTCCCCCCACTCTACTGTTAGCTATGGACTTTAGTTCGGAACAACATGGGAATACAGCGAACATTTAAATTCACATCACGTAAATGTAATTTAAAAAACGTAAGGGCAATGAGAAATGTATTTTTATTTTCATGAGTGCTTTAGCGGCTATGAGAATACACGAGTATAAAATGGAGAATGGAAGATTCGTTTTGTGCATTAAAATGTTATAGAATTGCGACCTTACCTTTCGTGATCGCAGTCTCTGAATCACTTTCACTAAACACTGCATGTTTTCAGTTCCTTATTCTCGGTGCTTAATTTACTGATATAGTAACATGATTAGAATGAAATCTGAAACCCAGTTCTTTGACTGTTGACACTACGTAAAATGTGTAATTGTCAAATAAAGCAAGAATGGATTTATGTATATGTATGTATATATCGTAGCTGATCCCAGTGGCCGTGCGGTCTAAGGCGTGGGTCTTCGGCCGCTCGCTTACTAGGATCGTGGTTTCGAATCCCGCCTAGGGCATGGATGTCTGTCTGTTCTGAGTGTTGTGTGTTGTCAGGTAGAGGTCTCTGCGACGAGCTGGTCCCTCGTCCAGAGGAGTCCTACCGAGAGTGGTGTGTCTAATGTGTGTGATCGTGAAGCCTTGACGAAACGAGGAGGCCCAGGCCCTTATAGGGCTGTCGAGCCATACAAAAAAAATGTATATATCGTGTTTATTGAAGGTTTCAGACATTCGGCTTCCGTAGCATTAGCACTAGCATAATTAGTGAATGGTAGATTGGACAGGAGCTAATCCCAGTGGCCGCGCGGTCTAAGGCGTGAGTCTGCGGCCGCTCACTTACTAGGATCGTGAGTTCGAATCCCGCCTAGGGCATGGATGTCTGTCGGTTGTTAGTGTTGTGTGTTGTCAGGTAGAGGTCTCTGCGACGAGCTGGTCCCTCGTCCAGAGGAGTCCTACCGAGTGTGGTGTGTCTGAAATGTGTGTGATCGTGAAGCGTCGTAAAATGACGAGGCCTAGGCCCCCAAGGGGCTGTCGAGCCATAAAAAAAAAAGATTGGACAGGACGCGGTCAGAAGCAGCTGTTTTCCTGTTTGAAGCAGGCAAGCAACCCGGCGTTTGCCTGGAGAGACAGCGCGTGTCTGGCCGATCTTAAAACCCTTGACATTTCGGACGTGAAACAGCAGTGAATGTCACGCTGCTTGCCACGAATTTCGGTAATGACGCTGAAAAACTTACCAGCAGTAGTGTCAGGAATCGAGGAATTAGGACGGGCATTTATTCGAGTTTCTTCAGTTTGGTTATGAAGTCAGTGATTTGATTGGGAAAAATAGAAGTTATACCGTTAAATGTTCAAGATTCCACACATAAAGCGACAATTAAATATTTTTGTTCTTGTACCAAGGAATTATGTTTATATGTGCATGTAAACTTACAGGGCCTTCAGTATTTCAGTTTGTTTGTTGTATGTCCAAAGATGCGGCTAAAAGTCTAAAGGTTACATCTGTCGTCTGGTTTAATCACGGTAGACTATGTATTTTTTTCCAATGGTTCGACAGCCCCTTGGGGGCCTAGGCCGCCTCATTTGGGCTTTGAAATGTCTGATGAGAGATTCACTTACAAATTTTAATTTTTTCTTCCATCCACCTGCTCTTTATCAAGTTAATTCTTACACTGCATCAATGGCGCATCCTTTTTTTCCTAATGGCGCAACAGCCCATAGTGGGCCAGGGCCTCCTCATTATCGAGGCTTCACGATCACACACACTTTAGACACACCACAGTCGGTAGGACTCCTCTGGACGAGGGACCAGCCCGTCGCAGAGACCTCTACCTGACAACACACAACACTCACAAGAGACAGACATCCATTCCCTAGGCGGGATTTGAACCCACAATCCCAGTAAGCGAACGGCCGAAGACCCACGCCTTAGACCGCGCGGCCACTGGGATCAGCAGACTATGTGTTAGCACGTGATTTGTTGATGGTCACGGCCCAATTCCGTACAAAACAACAATCTTATTTCTGCTATCACTGTATGTTAAACGACGCTGAAATCTCCTTGCTCGAAAACGTTCGGTGCGAAGCGGATTATTCTTTTATTATCGGAGCTTAGAATACGTGAAGTTATACGTCTATGTTCTTTATACGTCTTCAAGATACTTTTCATAGACACTGGATTAGTTACGCGTTTTAATTTGAGGAGACTGTGAAACTTATTGCCTTAATTCCTTGTTGTCCTGAGTGGCGTCTTGCACACATGAAATAAAGCTGAGCCCCACATGTCTTTGTTCTTGTTACGTTGGTGACTATGGTTATTATGTTGTATCCCCATCTCTTTCCTTCACACTCTAATCCCATTCTAAAAACTTGGCTCCATTAATCTTTGGCTGTAGCCTCAGGTTGTCACCATCTGCCATACCGTGTCTTTGATGGCCTGATCGGAAATTTAAGGGGGTTTATGGCTTTGCTTTGGATCGGGGTGTACACAACCAAGGCATGATGTAGTTGATGAGGCTTTAGTGTAGATATATCTGTGGTCTTGCTTTGGATCGGGGGTGTACACAACCAAGGCATGATGTAGTTGCTGAGGCTTTAGTGTAGATATATCCGTGGTCTTGCTTTGGATCGGGGGTGTACACAACCAAGACATGATGTAGTTGATGAGGCTTCAATGTAGATATATCCGTGGTCTTGCTTTGGATCGGGGGTGTACACAACCAAGACATGATGTAGTTGATGAGGCTTCAATGTAGATATATCCTGGTCTTGCTTTGGATCGGGGGTGTACACAACCAAGACATGATGTAGTTGATGAGGCTTCAATGTAGATATATCCGTGGTCTTGCTTTGGATCGGGGGTGTACACAACCAAGACATGATGTAGTTGATGAGGCTTCAATGTAGATATATCCGTGGTCTTGCTTTGGATCGGGGGTGTACACAACCAAGACATGATGTAGTTGATGAGGCTTCAATGTAGATATATCCGTGGTCTTGCTTTGGATCGGGGGTGTACACAACCAAGACATGATGTAGTTGATGTGGCTTCAATGTAGATATATCCGTGGTCTTGCTTTGGATCGGGGGTGTACACAACCAAGACATGATGTAGTTGATGTGGCTTCAATGTAGATATATCCGTGGTCTTGCTTTGGATCGGGGGTGTACACAACCAAGACATGATGTAGTTGATGTGGCTTCAATGTAGATATATCCGTGGTCTTGCTTTGGATCGGGGGTGTACACAACCAAGGCATGATGTAGTTGATGAGGCT
The DNA here is from genome assembly GCA_021186555.1 of Reticulitermes speratus. Classification (NCBI taxonomy): domain Eukaryota; kingdom Metazoa; phylum Arthropoda; class Insecta; order Blattodea; family Rhinotermitidae; genus Reticulitermes; species Reticulitermes speratus. Next base: position 7,106,486 of record JAJKFL010000013.1, on the reverse strand, counting down.
TTAGTGTAGATATATCCGTGGTCTTGCTTTGGATCGGGGGTGTACACAACCAAGACATGATGTAGTTGATGTGGCTTCAATGTAGATATATCCGTGGTCTTGCTTTGGATCGGGGGTGTACACAACCAAGGCATGATGTAGTTGATGAGGCTTTAGTGTAGATATATCCGTGGTCTTGCTTTGGATCGGGGGTGTACACAACCAAGGCATGATGTAGTTGATGAGGCTTTAGTGTAGATATATCCGTGGTCTTGCTTTGGACGTGGGTGTGAGTAATTTGATGACATTGCATGGTAGATGCTAAAGACCGAAAAGTTTTAGTACGAACATGAAATGTAATTTAATCCGTCCAGTACTGTTGGAGAAGAAGCATCCTGACTGACGGAAAGACATGGCCTTCTTTCTACTCGCAAATATATATGAAACAGACACTGGCCCACGTATAAACTATAGGGTAGGAAGATAGAAGAGAGGGGAGGAGAGTGAAGGGCCTGTAAATGCTGCTAGACTTTTCGGAAATTGTTTCTAGATAGAGGCTCTTGCGTGATCTGGTTTCATCTCCCCTGACCAGTGTGTTGGTTATGAAAAATTTATTTCAATAGGCACAGTTGGTCTTCCCTCACTGCAGCTCAGACCAACGGTGTGATTATCGCTCGCTGACTGCGTTTTGTATAAAGAGGAAATCATCCCTGCCCCTGTGTTCAAAGACATTTAAGGAAGGTTTAAAATCTTGAAATCTCAAACCCTTGTGTATCTTGTATGGTCCTCAAATTACCGTCTTACTTCCATCTGACCAACTACTTAATTCCTAGTAAAACGCATAGCTATCTAACTGCCTCCATTGACTGGGTTGAATAAATTCGTTTGCTTTTACAGATTCACTTTTCTTCTATTTTTTGTGGCTTATTTTACAGAGATGTCAGTAATGTAACCTCTGTAAAACTTCTTCTCAACCTATGAGTCGCGACCCCGAAATTACTCTGAGCGGATGACGAAAGAGTGCCGTGAATTTACTTGTTACTAACTCACTGCTTTGATAAGTGTATTAAAAGCAGTATTTTTTTTTGTGTAAATTTAACTTTAGTGACATTTTAGCAACATAGGCGTAACCGTCATGTTGTGAAACGTGACTCAGACAACTGACTTACAGGTTTGCCAGCTTCTCAACGAAAAATTACCGGATCAGCAAAGAAATTTTCTCAACCCTAAGAAGTTATCGTAAGGTTGGGAAAATTTGGCAAGTTTGAGGAATAACTACGGAAAACACGGACGAGTTTAAATTTTAGAAGATCATGAAGAATAACTCAACATGTAAACGCCATAAGAGGAGCCACAATACTAAACTCAGGCTCATGCACTAGTATGTAAATGCATACAGGCCTATATTCATCCTCATTTCATTTAATCATTAAAATGTCAATATTCTTTATGCCGATTTATTCTTTTTTATGCCTATCTTTATTTCTAACTCATGGGATCGTGATACAAAGCCATTGGCCTAATCTGGGAAGCAGCTCAAAGAGTTTGAGAAACACTGCTCTATAGCATCGATGATAGGAAGACTGGCGAATTAGAAAGGATTTGGAGGAAACCAGCTGTGACCTATTGGAGGCCCTATCATGGCCTTTGGAGATACTGAGGAAAACAATAGAAAACCTCAGTCGGTATAGCCGGCGTCTCAGCTGAGATTCGTACTGCGCATGTCCTTAGTAAAATTCTACAGCGTGAGAACTACACAGACTTGCTCGTTTGGCAGCTAAAGGTAAAAGGTAAAGTTTACCCTAGAAGAGGCCATGAAAGCCCAGAGGGGGAGCAGAGGTATAGTTCTACTCTTTCTTCAACCTCGGCGCTAGATGAGGGTGGGTGGTCAACTCCACGCCCCTGCCGCTTTACCCCAGGGAATGACCCGGTACGCATTGTACAGGAGGGTTTGTCAGGTATGCTCTTAATATAAAATGCATCCACATTACAAGACTTTGTGACGTAGTTGTTAGCAACTTATCTTCTTATTCTGAAAATCGTGGGTTCGAATCTTGGCCCGACTTTCCTTAGTTGTGTGCGAGAATACGTTAAAAGGGCTATAGCCACTTAATTTTACTTCATCAAACATTCGTCTTTAAAGATCTTTGTATACAGCCCTATAACCTATGTAGTTGACAAAAAAGCTTTAAAGAAACTAAGAATCGAAGAAACTGCTACTAAGATTTAAGTCTTCTGGGATGTTACACCGTATCGATCGGCGAGAAAAACTTTCTTGGGCTTGACCTTAAAGATGCAGGCACCACGATCCTTCGAAACGTCGTAACTGTCTACCAGTCGACACGGCCTAACATCCCAGAAGGCTTGAATCTTCAGCAGCACCGCTGTGAGAACCTGAAATCTCGCAGAACACCAGCACCATCTTTAAGTTGGCGGCAGGAGAACTGTTTGTACACCCGCTGATTCTCTCAGGTTATGACAGTAGTCGTGATAATCCCTTTATTCACGTTGGCCTGCGCACACACGCACGCTCGCACACAAGTGGTGTTGCGCCCGTACCTTCAGTACTTGTAATGCTGGGCACACCAGCCAACAAGGTACAGTGGCGTCGGGGTCGGTAAGATTTCCTGCATTAGGATTGTCATGAAGTTACAAGATTATCTTGACAGAAAGATCTTCCCCTCACTGAGAAGATAATGCCTCGTAATAGCTTATAACAGCTGTCTTCACAGTTCATCGTCGTCTTTCCATATCTGTGGCCACCCAGGACGGCAAGATTTGTAGATGTATTCAAGTATTATATAACTATTTTGTGTAACCCCTGTAATTAACTCACTGACTTAAGTGACTTAACTAATCGTACTTCACAGAATCTTCCTGAGCAGTTCGCAGTTATTTAGCTGAACAAGCACAAGAACTTCCCTGCTGTTTACGAACTCTAAAGAATATTACAGTGTTTATGAAAGTCCACCATTTGAAATTTGTATGAGTTCAGTACATTTCACATCACAGATTATTCTCCTAACATCCATTTTAATATCATCATTATAAATCTGCGTGGTTTTATGAGGTCTTCGATCTTGTGGGTTGTTACGCAGCGTGTGTTGGTAGTTGTTTCTGACGTTTCGGGATAACCTATCGGTCCCCATCTTCAAGGGAGGAGCAAAAATTGGACCGATAGGCTGTTCCGAAACGTTGGTAAACTGCCAACATATGCCGCTCAACAGCTCAGAAGAGCGAAGACCTCATCTACACAGCGGCGGAAGCGTGAAGTCCCTCGTGGCTTTTTGTTCAATAACCTGACAGTTGACCCATAAAGTTTCTTTTATTGGATTTCACTTGAAAGGAATCTGTAGTACTACTTAATAAACATGATGAAGATTTCTGCTATGGGTTTGTATTTACTACTAAGTTTATTCATAACTCTCAGATTAGTTAGTTACTTCCTGTCGCTCCTTGCGGAGCATATGGCCTCCTTTCAGAGGTTTCTTGGTCTGGAAATGTGTATCTGTAGTGGGTGACCAGTCCACTGACTGCATAAGTTCTCATCCTGATATGACTGCCAGAGCCATCTAGCAGTCAATCAGGAGACTTGGGTGAGAAATGGCCGCTGAATTTTGCTTACAAAACATCTCTATTCATGCCCGTAAGGTTCTTTTACATGCCGTAAATCTACGACATGGGACCGACGGCTTTACTTCCCCTCCAAAGGAAGTTGTGCTACGGATTTTTATCACCCTTAAAAATCCATCGACCTCGGCCGGGATTGAACCCGCGAACCTTGGGTCCAGTGGCGAGTACGCGAGCACCGAGGACGACTAACTCTCAGATTGACATAACAATAGTCGTTTCTTTGTTCTGGCGCTAAGAATTTGAGCACCGCTGCATTATATCTTCAGGTTACTCTGTTGCACTGTCCTTAGTCTCAGATATGTTTGATATTGACAACTTTTCTGTTCCCTTCTTCGGGTTTCGCTAATCTTAACAACAAAAGGAAATCTGTCAATGTGGTGTCACCTCAAGATGGGAATAGAGCCGATTATCGAAACGTCGTGTAGCCGTATATTAAACATATTCCAGAAGTGCATATAATATCGTTACAGGGTCACTGTGATAAGATCCTATTACAACTAGTTTTGCCTACGTATTCAAAATGCCCTACATGTATGAGAATTTTTTAGCAACTGTATTTTTAGCCTTTTTTTTTTGTTGAAAATATGTTCATATATTTCTTATTCCTATACAGGTAGGACCCGTTTTACGACAGGGTTAGGTTCCAGCAAAACAGGGTCGTAAAATGAAAAGTAAAACGAGACCAAAATAGGACCCGTTTTACGACAGGGTTAGGTTCCAGCAAAACAGGGTCGTAAAATGAAAAGTCGTAAAACGAGACCAAAATATAATGAAATTGAATGAGATAGGCTCCAAAATTCCTACAAATTTTCCAAGTATGTACTAATATTTAAGGTAATAATTTGAAACAGTCGTTAATGTGAAAAGTCGTAAAATGGACCGTCGTAAAACGGGACCTACCTGTAATTATTTCAACAGTTGTGGTTTAATGTCTTTTAAAGATAATTCTCTTTATGCGTCTTCAGTTTGTTGCTTTTTGAAGACACTATAATCTTCAGATTATGCAACCTCTAATATTTATATATATAATGCACGCGAGTTCACAATTGTTGTGTTATTGTATTGTCTTTTTTGCCTCATTAATGATGTTTACTTCGAAATTTCATAGGTAGTGGTATGGGGAATTAGTTGCGCGTGTCCCAACGTTTCGTCGTCTATTTTTAAATTTCATTTGAACGATCGTGGTTTCCGAGGAAACTACAGTTTCCTTTATTGGCAGTACTGCGCTTGTTTCAAGGTTTCCTCAGTCTGTCATTTTGTAGCAGTCTGCAGTTAAACACAACAGAAGGAACGTGATGTTACGGGCAGAGTAAACTTTAAATTAGGAAGCAACAATGAGTTACCTCTTCCTCATATACCCTAGCAATCTGCAACCGGACAGAAGCGTCATTATTACAGTTTGGATTTAACAAGGCACGTCTTGAAGAGTTTCGTGGTTTGTACATTGAAAGTCGGGTGTAGGTAAGAAGTAATCAGTTATTTTACGGTTGAAATGTTCTGATCAGTGTTATTTCGACAGACAGTACTTTCTTTTCCATGTTAGTTTGCAATTACAGGAAGACGTACGTGCTTAATACTCCAAAGATCTTAAAACACTTTATCTACCGGATTTGTGAGGATTGTTCAGGTAATAACTGTACATAATGTGAACAAATTAATTCTGAATTGCTAGGAAAATTGCTTATAAGAGATAGGCAGTTTAGATTTGTAGGTCCGTGACTATCCAGTTCTGTACTCGTCACGGAATTGGTTGGAAGGGCGTGGACTGGATTGATATGGCTCAGGATAGGGACAAGTGGCGGGCCGGTGTGAATGCGGTAATTAACCTTCGGGTCCCATAAAATATGGGGAATTTCGTGACTAGCTGAGGAACTATCAGCTTCTCAAGAAGGACTCTCTTTCATGTAGTTAGTCATTTCGTTAATACGCCTCATTGAGTTAGGGTTTTGATGCAAGAAGAGGGCACGTAGCACCTGTGAGGAAACAAAAATTACTTCCAAAATTTATGTTGGAAACCCCACGAAAAGAGACCACTTTTTTTATCAAATAATTAACTCTGAAGCTTTTGATTGCACTTACGGTCATACTGCATTAGACAGCATACGTTGCAGTTTAATCTAGAGGTTGTGTATGTGTTATTTGAGTAATAACCGATTGGACCATAAAGGTATTGCGGCTGATAAACAGTTTGAAAGCTTTTCGCCTGATACTACCGCACCAAATTAAAGCTTTATGACAGACTGTTCCTTTCCCGTTCGGTAGTAAAAATTTTACAGATCGAGTACTGGTTGTCCCTGATTTAAATTTTTGCTCTGGGATACCTTCTACTTATCAAGCCATTCTTGTGTGGCTTTTCTCAGCTCCTGCAAACCATCTCCGGGGTTATACCTTCACGTTAGCCAAGCTCACTTCTCTTCACCTATCTTCCTATTTGCCACTTAGGACATCCTCACGTATTCGATGCAGAGTGATTTTTAGGTTAATGTACCATTGATTCTGGTGATAGCGCTGTCTGAGAAGCTCAAGAATATGGATTTATTTTTCGTTTTTGAATTCTACTCGGAAAGGTGTATATTTTGTTGGCACTGTGACGATACAGAGGCCTTCCAGTCACCTGATCTGAATTGAGGGATCATGTGACTTGTAATAAGTAGCCCCATTTAGCAAACATAATGACGGTTACGGGCTGGACAGTACGGGGTTCGAATCCCTGTAGGGGTAACAGATTTTTATTTTCTCCAAAACGTTCAGACTGGCTCTGGGGCCGACCCAACCTCCTATTCAATGGGTAACGGAATTCTTTTCCGGTGTACGGGGGTCGGAGCGTGAAGTTAACCACTTGTCTCCATGTAGTGCCGAGGTTAAGAACGAGTGGTACTATACGTGGTTTCAGGCTTCCGCCGCGATGTAGATGAGATCTGCGCTCTTCAGGGATATTACGCGGCGTTGAGTGGTAGTTCTGTACCGATGTTTCGGCACAACCTATCGGTCCCATCTTCAAGGAACTGTACTTTCCTTCTCCTATATGCCTTCATGGCGTGGATGGGGACAGCTTTACTTACGTATCTTTTACGGCAGAGAACACCAAGACTTGAAAGGTCTGTACCACCAACAAGAGTTTTGACACAGCGTCGTTAAACACCCTACCAACACATCGAGGCCGTGATGTGGATGTTCTTTGACTCGCAGTTCGTCGTCGGGACGTCCCGCTTATTTGTCAGACCAGAGGCAGGCTCTACCTAGGGTTTTCATGCGTTTTCTTTTTCCTCCCAAGCAAATATAGTATATTAAATAGGCCACGACACTCTACTACTAATTATTCTTAGTTCGTCATCCCTAACGATGCTTCATAGGCGATCGCAGTGGCCGTGCAGTCTAAGGCGTGGGTCTGCGGCCGTTCGCTTGTTGCGATTGTGGGTTCGAATGCCACCTGAGGCATGGATATCTGTCTGTTGTGAGTGTTGTGTGTTGTCAGGTAGAGGTCTTTCCGTCGGGCTGATCACTCGTCCAGAGGAGTCCTACCGAGTGTGATGTGTCTGAGTGTTATCGTGAAGCCTCGATAATGAGGAGGCCCTGGCCCACTATGGGCTGTTGCGCCATTGGGAAAAAAAGGATGCCCCATTTTGATGCAGTGTAAGAATTAACTTGATAAAGAGCAGGTGGATGGAAGAAAAAATTAAAATTTGTAAGTGAATCTCTCATCAGACATTTCAAAGCCCACATCAGCGGCATTAGTTCTATTCTAAGGAACACCGAAGTGACATTAAAAGATGAAAGCGAATGTTCACTACGTTGTCTTGGCGTTAGCCGCTTTGTCTCAAATGCGGATAACACTTGGCCGACAGTTCCATGTGAGGTCCATACAATTCGGCCTCCAGCAACTGGAGGAAAGTAATTCCCCCGACCATTGTTAGGCGTGGACTAGTTCAATTTTCCCGTACATTAAGTCGGGTAGGTTTGCCTGGTGAAGATGAGTTCTGAAACTGCTTTTGTAATTTGTTGTGGGTGTCGCTTGGAGCCATAGCATGTAGTGCGTGTTGTATCTTCTGGGAACGAGACTTTAGAGGGTAGGCGAACTGAAGAAATTATATGATAAGTGCCAAGTGCCAAGTTAAGAATACAGTTAAAGGCCGTGCCATGGCTCAGGCGGTTAGTCGCTGGCCTCTCACTGCGGAGGCCCGGGTTCGATCCCGGGTCAGTCCATGTGGGGTTTGTGGTGGACAAAGTGGCACTGGGACAGGTTTTTCTCCGAGTTGTCGGTTTTCCCCTGTCAATTTCATTCCACTGGTGCTCCATTACTTGTAAAACTTGGTAAAAGCTGCTCATCTTCATCATAGGGTTGCACAAAAAGCCTTAAGGCTGTGGTGCGTCCGTAGCATCTGCTGCGGGGCCCTTCACCATGTAAAAAAAGCATACAGTTAACCCCTATATCAACTGCGGAAGTTATTTAACGTATAAATATTTAAACTTATGTATAGTTGCTTGGAAAGGATGAGGAAGGAATCAGTTGTGTCCCGTTTCAAGGTCATATTTTAGGCTGAGGACAGCTGTAGGAAAGCTGCTCGGTACTCGAAATTCGGTAGTCTTCGGAATTCTAGTCGGACTGTCGGTCGCTGCGTAGTCTTCTGTGTCCGGATGAGTGAAGGACTCAGTGGGCCTAAGTACTAGTAGGTACGTAAATGATTGGTTGAATGATTGATGGGGTAAAGAGCGATTTGGGTGAGGTTAGGCTAGCGCCCAAGTAAGCCAACTTGAACTTGAGAACACTGTGCGTATAATGTGTTGCTTGCTGCTATTCTTCTTCTCTTTGTCATAATAATAATAATAATCATCATGGGGAGGCGGGGTAGCGTACTCTGTATAGCGACTAGGCTTCCGGCTGGACGGTCTGGGGTTCGAATCCCGGTAAAGGCAAGATATGCTTCTCCTCTCCGAAATGTTAGACCAGCTCTGGGGCCCATCCAGCCTCATGGTCAATGCCTACCGGGAGTAAAGCGGTCGGGTCGTGAAATGGACCACTTATATCCATCTGCTGCCGAAGTTAAGAATGAGTGGATTTACACCTCTACCTCCCTATATGCCTTCTTGGCGTGGACAGGAAAAACTTTACCTTTATTATCATCGTCATTATAATTATTATTTTTTTAAATTTACTATGTTGGTCTTTTTTGACATTTGTTAGTTTTCTGGCATGTAAACATGTGTGTTGTGTTTGTGTATTGTTGCTGGTTTTCTGATTGGTGTATTAGGCTGTTTGGTCAGCACGTAAATGAACAACAGCTGAATTTAATTATTAAAGCAGAAGGGCGAAAGATAAAAATTTCTTTCGAGAAGCCGGAGGATCGAAATAAGGTTAATATGAAACCCCACAACAAAATTTAGCGCTGCGGTGGAAGAAGATGTGGACTGAGACATAGCTCTGTTTTGAACAACCCCGGAATGAAACTTTACTGCATCGGTCTGGAACAGAGTCCGAGCAATGAAAGGAGAGAATTTTGTATTGTTCATCACTGGGGGCAGATGATGACGAAGCTGCCTACAGCTCGTGATCTGAGCTTCACCTCGAGATGTGGTCTTGATTAGCGGGTTGCTTCATGTCAGGGTCAACAAAGTGCTGGCTCATTAAAACGCTTTTACATCGTGTAGGAAACTGCGGCCATGACTTTATCATCATCACCCGTGAAAGCACACATAGACACTGTTTACGGGGTAGGTTAATTGCCGGTAATGGCAGAGACATTTTTCTTCTCCATCCGCGAGCCACCGAGGTTCACCGTCGGTGGTTACAGAGGATTTCAGTTCATAAGCGGCCGTTAGTGTCAAGCTTATGACTCATTTGAATCCAGTGTTGAGGTCTTAAATTGTATAGCTTATTTCCAGACCTCCCATACCCCCATATAACTTTTGCTTAAGCACAGATACATAATAATAATAATAATAATAATAAATAATAATAATCTTAGAGACCTCTTTAGGTTCATTGAGTGCTGTGCCCGTGCAAAATTTGTCCTTTTGCTGACTGTGCATCAGCTGCAAATTTTATTTCTACAGGCGGTGATATAGGCCTATTTAGACAACAGACTGTTACTCTTAATCACATTATACCTTAAGAATTGTATTTTTTCCTTTAGGCCCGCTCAACCCGTAGCTCGCGACACCGTGTTATGTTGCCCGCAGGGACATCGGAAATGAGAAAAAGTATCTTAACCCTTTCTCTGCCAAAGCCGAGATACAACAACACCGAAGCTGTTTTGAAAACTTATGAGCTGTTTAATTGTGGAGACATACATTACTATTTAATTGTGTAAAATGTGCTAAAAATAGAGACACCGTAGCCTAGGTTGTGAATTGTACTTCTTATAAAGTTATCCTGTTATTATCAGTGTATTTTTATTGCATATTATGTATAGAAAATTCTTCCTTCTTCTTCTTCCATGGCGTTACAGCCCGGGGTGGGCCAAAGCCTCCTTCTTTTGGGATTTCATCCCGAAGGTTTCCTGGTCGGTAAGTGTGCATTCTGTAGTGAGTGACCGGCTCACTGACCGCACAAGTTTTTGCTCGATCCTGATGAGACTGCCAGAGCCATCTGGCAGGCAGTCAGGAGACTTGGGTGAGAAATGGCCGCTTGAATTTTGCTTACGGACACTACTAGTACACGGGTAAAATTATAATTACACGTGTACTTATTCAGTCTTCATTCTGTGCATTGAACTTCATGTAGCCCGTATGCAGACCAAAATTTGCAGAATCTGCCCGCACCACACGAAAATTTGATCAGGCGTGTATTAAAAAATTAAAATCAGGGGCGAAATTTTAGTCTGCATGACAGTGTACAGTTTTTCATCCTTCTCCCTGATTTGCTAGTTAACTGGAGGGACTGAAGCAAACCACAAAATCTCTCGGTCAGTTTGGGCTGTGTCCGTCTGGGACTCGCGCCGGACATGTCACGAATACTTGCCGAACCGTTGCGCCTCTTGAACCAACTTGATCTTTACTTAATTGAACAAACTCATTAGTTCTTCATGCTTATCTTTCAAATGTTTATCGTTGCCGTTAATACACAGTGGCTTTCATTATTAGTCTTAGGAGTATCTGGACCATTAAGTGACAAAATGTTTACGTTTGTGGAGGTCTTGCTGTGCGAGTTCTTTCTCTTTTGTTATTTTATTTATAGCTTATTTACATGTGTGAGTGCGTCTGTGTCTATATGCATGTCCGTAGATGCGTGCCTAACTTGCTGTCCTCGTAAAAAAATTTTTTTCCTTTGACTTACTCTCGCACGAGCTTGGAACCAACTTAAGAAGAATAAACCTCGAAATCGTCCTTTGTGTTAGGCTGTTCTACCCTCTAAATGCCACCTGCAACTCCTTTCTTTCACACGCTCGGCTTACGGATCCGTTAAACTGAAACACGTCTCAGTTCCACCCTCTCGACTCGTAGCCAGTTGCTGTATCATGGACACAGACTTACGTCGAACCTCCTGTTTCTTAACTGGACCTTAGTTCCCTTGTCGAGATTTTAACCATGTAATTCTCATATACCTAGGCTATGAGCTGGACAGACGAGGAGTCGGAGTTCTGTTCCCGTGAGGGTCAAGAGTTTTTCTTCTGCCTCCTCTAAATTGTTCAGACTGGCCCTGGGACTCACCCAGCCTCCTGGTCAGTGGGATATTTGGAGCACTTTGCCAGGAGCTCGGTGAGGACTTAAGGTGACCACACACCTCGATCTGGTGTCAAAGTTAAGAATTAGTGGAGTTACACCTCCACCCTCTTATGCCTTTATTACGTGCACAGAGAAACGTTCACGTTACATTTGTGTTTGTCTCCCAGACAGCGTGATTAGCGTTGATTTATTCCACCTTGTGTGCTTCAATAGGAATTCGGATCGTCTGCTCATTTCATTCGATATATATATATAGTGGGGCACGCGGTGACGCAGTTGGTTGAGGCACTGCGCTACAAGCCGGAAGGTCGCGGTCGCACTATGGCCCTGGGGTCGACTTAGCCGCTATCAGAAATGAGTATCAGGGGTGTCTCGTGGGGTGTAAAGGCGACCGGTGCGTAGGCCTGACAACCTTAGCACCTTCTTGTGACAGATTGTCTAGAAATCTGGGAGCCTCGACCTCCTGGAGCCCTAAGGGCTTGTCTAGGCCTGTAATGGGATTGCTTTAGCTTTTATGCTTTTTATATATACTCTATATTCTTGTGGGGGTCGCGTAGTCTGCTTGGGCCAAGAATGTACAAACATTTGACATGATACTGTTAACCCTTTAAAGCAGCGGTCGCCAACCATTCGGACCTCAAGGACCACTAAACTCACAATTTTGAATCCCACGGACCACTAAAATGAATTTTTTTTAAAAAGGTACAAACATCTATAAAATAATGATCATAAAATTTCCATTTTATTAATATGAAATTTGATTCAACGTAATAAGGCGAAAATTGTCAGCGATCCTGTGTCGGTGACACGAAGACGAATCAGAATATAATGAAACAGTATAATAAACATAAAAATTGCAAATAATGTCCAAATTTCTCCACGGACCACCAAAATTTTCTCGCGGACCACCGGTTGGCGACCGCTGCTTTAAAGCATAGTTTGTACCATGTGTGTCGCCATATTTAATGTTCGGAATCATTTCACCGCAGATTGCATTTATGCGTTTTAATGCCTTTCAGAATGAACACCTGTTGATTCCTCTCAAAGCATTAAAATGTTGGATTTAGAATGGAGATGCAATTTATTCTCTGGGATCTAGAAACAGCGTTTACTAATGTAATTGAAATTAATTTTACGCCTCAAATTATTACAGGAACAGATATAAAATGAAAGTTGTTTAACTGAGCTTAATGTATGCAATTCAAAACATGGTGATTTGATAAAGACCACGGAAGTGACCGGTCGTGGCCTGTTTAACGTAATATCGTAGCATTTGTCTGGAGGGACGGAAAAGACCTTGCGGAACAGCTCACTCAGGGTAGCAGGTTCTCGATTCGTGATTCGAACTCGTGATATTCAGAACGCAAAGCAGTAGAGCTAACTGAAACACAGGAAATTCGATGTTTAGCTCTAGACGCGGAAATTAAATGCAGAATTATAAAAAAAGAAATATTGTGAATATTTTCACATCCCTTAAAGACGTGTTAGTACCGTTTAGCTCCAGAAAAGAAATGTTTGATTTATTATTATTATTATTATTATATTTTTGTTTTATTTTAATTCTTCCGTGCTGGAAGCGTGGTTCGAGACTTACTGGCTTTAAGATTTTATACTGTTAAGAGGCAATATGCAGTATGTAATACGGTGAGCATCAAGTGACATTGGTAAGTGCTGAAAGTCATCCTATGTAAACAGACGGGAAGCCATGGGAGGATTACAGTAAGAATGGTGGAAACGTGGCTTTGGAGCTTGAGGGAAGTAAGATACACGTAAGACGCTGGACTGGGAAAGTCGCCGTATATGCATCAAAGACGAAGAATGGACATATATGTTGTGGTATGAATGAAAAAGATTTGGAAGCTTGAGACTGCGGATAAGAGATTTGGGAATGTTGTTGCAAAAATATGTGTTAGAATAATAAGGCATTAGAATGGAAAGAAATTATAGAAAATAGGATTGGATTACTTAGAAATAAATTGGAATATAGATGGGGGACGATGGTAAAGAAGTAACAGGAATTGTAAATACATGTATGGTCATGAGTAAATACATGTGTCATGAGTAAATACATGTATGTCATGAGTAAATACATGTATGTCATGAGTAAATATGGGTGTAAGCCTGTTATAAGTGTAATAAAAATGTTGGATTTTTGAAAATGGCAACTTAACGCACGATGCTGGGGTGTAGGGTGTATATATAGGAAGTCGAACTGCGGCCTCTAAAATTATAACTGGCAATGAACTCAGTAAATTATGGAGTCGCTGTGACGAAATTAAGGTACAAAATTACTCCCTGACATTGTTGGCCAAATACCCGATTTGAGCCTCAGTCCGTTAACTGTCTGACCACCTTCTCCGAGTTACGTCGTTTTGTTTCTCCATATTCTAAAACATGCCACGTAGAGTCCTTCATCCTTTGTACGTGTAATAAATGGTAACCGCATAAAAACACCTTCTCCTCATTCGACGTGTTATAACCTCTGAATTTTAATAGAGCGTCGTTAATTAATTACGAACACGTTAGACATGAATGATGCCGACTTTATTCCCCCCGAATTTAGGAAATAATGAAACCAAAGATCACATGCCTCAGAGCAAGGCTGGTCTGCCATTATCTTCGAGGAACGCACAACAATGCCAACCAAATTATATCACTTCGTATATCAAATCTGTGTGATGGATGGAATTCTTTCTTTCTTATTTCATGCCCATTGTTTTCTGCTCCATTAGTCTCGGGCCTGTGCATTTGTCGCCTTCAGAGGATCAACGGCCCAAGTGTCTAGCGCACATAAACAACAAGGTGGCCGCGAGTTCTTTGGCTGTCATTCTGACTAATCTATTTATTTCCGTGACACATGTTTCTTTCCTTTTGTCTAGATTAAATTAAAATTTTATGTGCCCTCAAATGAGGTCAAGAAAGTTACAGTGAATTTGTCCCCGTGCCCCATGAAGCACGACGCTATGAAGGCATATGCGTGAGTCGAGGTATAAGCTGCATCAGCTTCACGCTTCGACCGCTTTATCCCCGGGGAAGGGGCTCCGTTAGTCATTGATTAGGAGACTGGATAGGCCCCAGAAGCGTTCTGGCTTTTTGGAGAAGAGGAATCGAGTATCGAACTATGAGTCCTCGGTCATCCATCCAGTAGCCTAGTCACAATACTGACTACGCTATTCCGGGTTGCGAGTACATACTGCATTTTGTGGTTATTTTCAAGTTCGTCATATCCCCAAATGAGGGGCTTGAAAGTTAACAATTCATTTAGGCCCTACTGTACAAGATTTTAAAGTTCTGACAGTGCGCATAAATAAAGCTTTCTTTTGCGATATGGCGCCCAATAGTTTGTAGAGAGGCACAAACGTTTCGGAGGGGACTGTCGGAATCCTTCTTCAGAGTGGATCTGCCCCGATTATGGACGCAGCAACGTTCTACACTTCCCTACCCATCTACACGTCCTCATATCCCTGGAGATAGCAGTCTTCATATTATATTTACTTTTCATTTCAAAGTTTAGAAGCCATTATAAACCTAGTTTAAGGAACCAGTGTAGCTGCATTCTTGCAACTTCCAGAGGCCCTGAAGCTAAATCCTCTGCTTACTTAACCAGTAGCTTGTTCGTGGCATGTGTCAGAAGTTGTGAAACTGGAATCAGGCGGAGACCTCTTGATCTGCTTTTTACGCAAAAGTGTTGATGATCAGGGGCCCTATGCTTTTGATTAATTACCTCACAGGTTTATTGTCCCTAAATGCGTTGATCATGACACTAATTATCTCAATACAGTAAAGCGGAAGTTATCCTATAGGGTGCTGAGGAGGATATTTGGGCCTAAGAAAGACGAGGTAACAGGGGAGTGGAGTAGACTACATAACGAGGAGCTTTATGATCTGTACTCCTCACCAAATATTATTCGGGTGATCAAATCAAGAATAATGAGATTGGCAGGGCATGTGGAACGTACGGAAGACAGAAGAGGTGCATAGAGGGTTTCGGCGGGGTAGACCTGAGGGAAAGAGCCCACTTGGAAGACTCAGGCGTAGATGGGAGGATAATATTAAAATGGATCTTCAAGAAGTGGGATGGGGGCATAGACTGAATTGATCTGGCTCAGGATAGGGACAAGTGGCGGGCTGTTGTGAATGCGGTAATGAACCTTCGGGTCTCATAAAATGCGGGGCATTTCTTGACTAGCTGAGGACCTGTTATCTTCTCAGGAAGGACTGTGCTTCATGGAGTTAGTTATAAGTTTCCTAAGTTGAAATAAAATGAAACAAATGCATCTCACTACTTGCAGCTAGCAGGATTATTGCAGACACTGAAAGCTTTATAGGATTAACCATACAAAAGCATAAATCATTAGACAGTGCATGTCGTCTGGGATGTTACTTCGTGTCGACTGCTAAATAGTTACCAACATCATTAGCATAAAACCTTAATCTACACTACCCAGAACGTGCTTCTTTATGTGCTTAATAAAGGATGGCTAAATAATTTAAGGCACACGAGTTTAAAATATAATAATGTGTGGGGACTTCTAATGACAACGAATTTTCAGTTGACGCTAGGTACAGTACGTTCTAGGTATTCAAGGCACAGGTAGGTGTAATTGTACGGAGTGTCGCGAAGATGTAGGTGAGGGAGCGAGTGCATAATGTGTATTGCAGAACGTAGTCTTGCGCGTACACAACACGTACCATCAGTTTTTCAGTCGCCACATTTTTTTTTATTAAAATGTGACGATTTGCTACATGTTTCGATCCTCTTCGATCATCTTCAGTCAAGTTCAATTCATTCATTCATTCTGCAGTCTGTCTTACGACAGGTCCGTAGCCTCTTCCAAAGCGAGATCTCCATTGACTGCGATCTACTGCTTCCTGTTTCAATTTACAGTATCTTCTCTTTTCCTTAAGGTCATCCAGTAGCTGCTTACGTCTTCTCCCTCGTCTTCCCGTCATTTTTATCCTTCCTTCTAACTTTCCTTCAATCACATGTTTCAGAAGGCAGTTTCTACGCAAGATGTGACCAATCCAGTTAGCCTTTCTTCTTTTTATTGTATGTACGATATTCCTCTCCTCCTTCACTCTGTGTAATACTTCTTCATTTCTCACACGATCGGTCCAACTGATCTTCTCCATTCTTCTCCAGCACCACATTTCAAAACTTTCCAGATATTTCCGATCTACTTTCCGAAGTGTCCACGTTTCAGCACCACACAAAGCTACGCTCAAAATGTAGCACTTTACTAGTTTCTTCCTTAAAATTAAGTCCAGTTTGCTGGTGAGAAGAGTCTTCTTAAGTTCAGTTACCAAAATTAAATGTGTGCCGTGAACACCTCCATATCGCTACACGCTACATCATCATCTACTGTATAACAGACCACCACGCCAATATCTGCCAGCAGATCTACATACGCAACTGACCACGTAGTATTATGTAATTGTTTTGTGCAATAGCGTCTGATGTTCCCCCTGACGATGGACCCATAGGGCCCGAAAAATGTAGAAGTGGAATGTTTTTAAATATATGATTATGAACCTGTAACAATTAAGTGCATTTGTTGGGTCATGTTAAAAAATACCTTGGGATCCGTGGTGTGTTTTTATATTGGTAGGAATTTTGAGTTTAAAATGTGTTTAAAACGTGTTTAAGTTTCAAATGTGTGTCTAGATCTGATTTAATTAATATTCGTAAAATACAGCAGCGTTATTGATTCCAAACGATTGCCATTTTGATGTTGGATTTGCACTGAACCATGTAGGCTACTTTGTAGTTTTTTTGTGTTTTCATATATATATATATATATATATATGAGGTAAAGCAATCCCATACAGGCCTAGGAAGGCCCTTAGGCTCCAGGAGGTCGAGGCTCCCAGGTTTTTAGACAATCGGCACATGAAGGTAGTAAGGTTGTCAGCCCTACGCACCGGCCGCCTTTACCCCCAGGAAATATTCCTGGCCATAGGGCCATAGTGCGACCGAAACGATTATATCAGTGAAAAATTCCAGTGACACCATCGAACCCGCGACGTTCCGGTTTGTAGCGCAGTGCCTCAACCAACTGCGCCACCGCGACCCCCATATATATATATATATATAAAACACGTGTGATTATTACTTGAGTCGTGTAGTTCCCTCGTATATACCTACTTCGGCGTAATGTATTGTGTCCTGCTGCTTAAGTTTTGGTCTTGTTTCCGGCTGTATCGTATTATATCCTTCGTAATGTCACGTGTGTTGTGTGAAATGTGTGATGTGATTTGGAGAAGAATCGCTGACCGCCTGAAAAGTTCATTTTCCTACAGAAATTGAGGTAAACCGCGAATATTGCAGGATACGAGGCAATAGCGCTAACTGCTACACCGCGACGGTCAGCGGTATTTAATTATCTATCGGAATAGCTCGGTGGGTATAGTGACCAGGTAACAGGATGGACGACCGAGAAGTCGTGTTTCGATTCCCCGCGCATACAACAGAGTTTTCTGTCATCTAAAGTGTCCAGACCGTGTGGCTCTCACGCAGCCCACTATTCATTGGGTAACGAAGACGCTTTCACCGGGGGGTAAAGCGGCCGAAACGTGAAGCTACTTGAGGTTAAGAATGAGTAGAGCTGTAGGTCTAATCTCGCGCATGCGTTCATGGTGTGCACGGTACAACTTTATCTAAATTCAAGCGACAAGCTTTCGTATTTCTGTCAGCAAATGAACAATATTATCCTAACGAAATTCCCTTAAACTCAATTGTTTTGTAATTCGAAACGGTTGCTTCCTTCCTTCTATTCCCAATTTTGTTAGCGGAATGACAAAGCAGAAGTTGAATTGCTAACTCTGTAATGCTCTAGTTGTATATCGTTAAAAATAATTGAAGGGGTAGAAAAGTTTCTTCCTTCCTACTGCATGTATGATTTTATTTTGCTTGCGGCACAGTGTTTGATATTCCTCCCTATTAATGTTTGAGGAAAATGCTTTCTGACATGAGAATAAGGGGACTGTGAGGTTTTTGTGACGCATCAATTATACGAGGAAGATGCTAGTTTAGAATCATGATTGAATTTCAATTACATTTACCATATAAAATAGGCAATTCCAGGTCAAATCGAGTCGACAGATGTCTATGAAATATTCATGAACTGCTGCATATTCTTAAGTTCGCCTGCATATTGTTATTTTGTAAGCCTGTTAAGAAACAGTGAGTTTTACGTTTCCATGACGACCCTGTTTATGCTGTCTTGGAACGTATGATATTACTAAAGAAGAAATTAGAGTTATATATATCTTATGCAGACAAATGTACACTGTTTTATGTTATTTAACACAGTTTTTATTAAATGCTGCCCAACATGTTTCTAGCCTATATAAGGCTCATCTTCAGGGGCTCTTTCGTTGAAATTACAACAGCTATATTATTGGTATTGAAAATTATATAAAATTCTTAAAATGCCGTTAGATGTACCTGGTTATTGATATCTGAAAACAATATTAAAACGTCCCTAAGTTAAAATATTTAAGATAAAATTACAATTAAAATTCTGTTTGGTAGAACGGCTGTTGATCATACATACCTATAACAGTCATTCTGCTTTCACTATAGATTTGTTGGAGGCCTACTGACTTAACAAACAACAAGAAACTAAATTTTATACAAGAGTAAAGAATTTATCACAAATAGATTTTACTAATGAAGAAATGAACATTTTGAATCTATAAATAACATAAAACTGTGTACATTTGTCTGCATAAGACATATATAATTAAAAATGTACGGTACAAGTAACGTAAAGAAATTAGAGTATTACTTGGAATTAGAATTTATATTACAAGAGAATAATATTAAATTAAGTTATAGACCAACTGATGCACACTAAAACCACTTTTTAAGTAGCTTTATTATTAAAATTGTTAAAATTGTACCCCTACACGTGTTTCGATCCTAGGATCATCGTCAGGGGGTTTTTTTGCTAAAAGCTACAGTCACTTCAAACACATGATTTAAAATATTCTATCGGCACTTTAAAACTCATATATTATAAGTTAAAATCTTGTAAAAAGACTCGTTAAAAGTTGTAAAATTATAAAAGTATTGTAGATGGTAGATTGCGGAAGATAGTACTCTTCACCGTAAAACAGGCAGTACACTTCGCTCCCCACAAAAACATTTCACATGCCTTTAATACCACGATCCCACACGCCAGCACTTCCGCAATATACTATCTAAAGTACTTTTATAATTTTACAACTTTTAACGAGTCTTTTTACAAGATTTTAACTTATAATATATAAGTTTTAAAGTGCCGATAGAATATTTTAAATCATGTGTTTGAAGTGACTGTAGCTTTCAACAAAAAACCCCCTGACGATGATCCTAGGATCGAAACACGTGTAGGGGTACAATTTTAACAATTTTAATAATAAAGCTACTTAAAAAGTGGTTTTAGTGTGCATCAGTTGGTCTGTAACTTAATTTAATATGACGAAGATGCACGGTGTCAACAGTGTGAAAATTTGGAAGAGAATAATAATTGGGAATAAAATGAAAACGAATGACGCCTGACATGCACACGTGGCTGATGGGCCGTGTGACAGGAATTACCTGTTATATGTAGGCTTATGTGTGTTGCATTAATTTTGTGGGCGGTCTGTACTTTTTTGCTGTTGAAGAAGATCTGTTACTTTTCAGAAAGTATTTCACCAAGGGGAACATTTCTAGTACTTAACGTTTCGGGGGATACAGGTTATCTGAAGAATACAATTTTGGACTGTAACGTTGTTAATGATGATTTCCCCAGGCTTGCCTCTCAAAGGGAACGTTTTTATACGCTTTTATATTTTCTACGACATGTCTGTTGGGAGAAATAGGGCGAGACGAACATTTAGTTATTATGCATATTATAAATGACCTTTACACTTTGGAACTTTGTTTTAAAGAAAGAAACAGCAAGTGAGCTGTGCACAGCAATGATGTTTGTAGAGAAGGGGTGAACAAATCCCGGGCGCCAGATCGTCATGGCGACTAATTTTTTGTTTTGTTTTACAGTGGCACCTAACTTTGGGTTGTGTGCACACCTCCTGCATCATGTTACCCTTTAGGCGCCTAGCTTCTATATTTTTCGAACATTTGTGCACCCCTGTTGTAGACCATTAAGAAGACACGAAGTTGTAATTTGCGAGCCCCACTGGTGATTCTAAACACGTCAAAACCATATTCAATCCAATTCCAAACACTGGACCACATTTACTTACCATCTAATCCTTAAGCGCCTCGAAGATTAATTTTGAATTGATCCAAATTTTGAAGCGGGATTGGGCTGGGGTTATTCTTCTTAACATAATTTCCGAAAAGGAAATCAAAACGGGCTACATTCGCCGATACGGTGTTTGTAATGACACTGATTAACGTTTTAAGTCGAATGGAGTCACCGACGGCGCTAAACGGCGCTTACATCGAAATGCGTTAAATGATAAAAACTTGTAGACTTTGTCTTCATGACTTATGAATTCCATTAGTTTAGATAGCTTAGTTTTCTTAGAATAAATTTTAAAATTGTATATATCGTTTATAATTGCTCTGTATATTCGGTTAACTGTACTATGAGTATCTGTACCCATTACGTTGATCCCACATTGTCACACTCTTGGGTACTGTGACCACAAGTTCGAAGTGCATTGTGACTATGGTTATATGCTCGTGTTTTTTCTGGGTTGTGACGTATTGTGTAAGTAGCGATATGGCAAACAGCCTATCCCACGTTCAGGCAGTCTACCAAATGGCTGATACAAAGGATCAGCTCTTTCAGAATTAATTCTGAATCGAACAGACATAATTAGTGATAGATGAGAAAATGATAGCCAAAAACTTTCGATTTTTTAGGCATCTTAACGAAATTGCGAAAAGCGATTATTAGATTCTTCATGTCTGTCTGTCCTTCCGTCCGTCCGCCCGCATGGAACAACTCGGCTCCCACTGGACGGATTTTCATGAAATTTGGTATTTGACGATTTTTTTCCCCAAATCTGTCGAGAAAATTCAGGTTTGATTAAAACCTGACAAGAATGACGGGTACTTTACATGAAGACCCATGTACAGTTATGATAACATCTCGCTGAATTCTTGTTAGAATGAGAAATGTCTGAGACAAAATTTGTTATAGAAATCAAACCGCATAAACCGTTATAACAAAGTCCACCAGACAACATTCAGCTTGTACCACTGCACACGACAGCACGAGTAACAACACGCTTATAATCACCAGCATACACAATACCATGATTCTGTGCATAAAGTGGCAACACTGCTATTTTAACTTTTGACTTTAACTTATACGATAAAAAATTTTAAATTACTATACAGTTTTACATATTGTACAAATTCAAATGTGTTTTTATAACTTTCCCTGAGACAAGTGTGTTCTACGGCACATCAAACATGCGATGTGAAGTGCAGTAGCTTGTTACCGCCTGAAGATGGTCTGCGGACCGAAACACGTGTAGGGGAATACATCGATATTAATAAAACTATAAAGTAGTTTGTGTTTGTGCATTTGTTGGTTACTGAATACGCACACTTTATGTTCAATAAATGTTTTCCCGAATATCGTGCCATTTATGAGATAATGTGGAAAAAAGAAACACAAAATGCATTGTTGCTTTTCTGCTGCAACAATTGTAACGCGATCGCACCAAATGTAACGTTGTGCTCACACTGTCTGTCTTGTTTACTCTACTCAAGACTTAACTGGCTGTGTCTAGAAATACGTGAATATGTGTATCTTATTTTCGAAATCAGACAAATTTGGAATTCCGTTGGTAGCCTCTTGCAATGACTTTAAATTCTCTGTTTGAAGCTCCGACAGTCAAAGTGTTAGCAGATGATAAAATTATATTTTAAATGTAATAGTCACACATGCATACAGAAAGCATTGGAAACCAGCATTCCATTCGTCTGGGTTATGGCTTTGCGTCAATGGATAATCGGATCCCCGTTTCAAAGGAAGATATTGCGTTCAACTTGAAGAGTCGATGGGTGTTAAAAAAGAAGCAGTGAAGATGACATTACTTTCTCCCGAAACGTCCGGATCCTATTACCCATTGGTGCAGCGTCACGTCCCAGAAGAAGTGAATCCTCAGCGAAAATGAAGACCTCAGAACCCCCAGTAGAAAGTTCAGTAGAACCCGGTTATAACGACATCGGTTTATACGACACCTCGCCTATAACGTCAGATATTGTGTGGTACCAGTTCCTCAGTGTTAACCATAACATTATACTCCTCGGCTATAACGACACAAAATATTCAGTCCCTTGTATGACGTTATAACCGAGTTCGACTGTACTTTCTGTAATACCAAAGGTCGTCGAACCACAATGTGCCAACCGCCGTTTTACTGATCTGTAATTTCCATTTATGCCGATAACATTAGGCCTGCAGCGTCCATAGTTAGATAGAAAGGGTTGTTATTGTCATTGTTTCTGATTATTTCAATTTCCTTAAAAGTCTTCTGGGAATCTCTCATGCTTTCTGACCGGTAGTGACGTCAGTCCGTGAAAATAGCACTGGGAGCACTTCAGTATATTGTACGACCGCTTCACGTGCAAAATCGTGCGCCCATTAACCCGCCCCGTTGTCTGATCATAGGGTTTCGTAAGTTGGGCATTTATCATTGCGTTGTGTGACTGCATATCAAGTGGCTTACTGCGCACAAAAACTCCATTAAGAATGCCACACTTTGAAAATGACATCATTTGCTATGCTGAAGTCTTCAAGCTGTATTTTAGTATTCACATGTTACACAGGCATGTCGTGTAGTTGGACCACTGTTGCACGACAACTGTAAGTCAGGTAGCCGGCGGAACTGATTTGCTTCTCGTTTCAAATTCGCTGCCCCGCAAAGGTGCTGATTTCAAAGCCATCCGGAGGTGGAATGCCAGAAGAAGACAGGATTGAATTGTGGGTACTTTTATATCTTTCTGTTCTTTTGTAGTTTCTGTTTAATCTTGTTATGGTTACGCATTTATTACTCTCTCCTCTCTTAAGTGCAGCGTACTGTAACTGTCATTTGGCGGTATTCTGTAACAGCAACACGCCTGTATATGACGTCTTTCCAAGGCAGTCCGTTTTTTCAGATAAGATGTTTTTATCTCTCAATCGCCACAATTTAACTGGTCAGAATTTATTTGGAGTGCAAATTCGATTTAAAATTTGACAGTTTAATTTGTCCTGCCAAAATCCCGACACAGAACTGCGCGTGCGTCATCTGGCCAGCTATATTAAGCTAAAAATTACGTAGTCTATGTAGAGAGTAGCTACGGGATGGAGAGTTCGGGGTTCGAATCCCGGCAGCAGCAAGATATTTTCTGTTCTCCAAAACGGCCCATACAGACTCTGGGCTCTCCCAGCCTTTTGTTCAATGGGTACCTGGGTTCTTTCCTGGGGGTAAAGCGGCCGGGGCGTGAAGTTCACTCATCTCCATATAGTGCCGAGGTTACGAATGAGTGGAACTGTACCTCTACTCCTGTATGCCTTCAAGGCGTGAACAGGGACAAGTTTTATCTTTCGCGATACCATGGAAGGGTAACTTTGATGGTAATCATAATGTCTTCGTCTTTCGGCGCCGAATGAATGGCGCAGCTCTGTCCTTAGTCATGCATTTCGTAAGGCCGCTTTGAATGCAACAATTGTAAGATATCCATGTCAACCGCGAACAGGTGGGGCTCTATGTAGCAGTTCTGAATTCATAGCGGTGACTCTCCCCGTATGTATGGTGCACCAGGAAATGAATCATTCTTGTTCACACATGTAACGCATTGTTTAATAAGATTACCGCCTTACGGGATAGACCATCGATGTCTGAGCCTAAAGCTGACAGTTTTGTTATTATAAACGTGTCGTGTATGCAGGACCAACGACAATTACGCCCATAACAAAACTAAGATAAGGGTAGCTGTATGATTCTAGTACTCGGTTAGTGCCTTGTCTAATTTCCAGTGTGTTGCATATTAGTTTTACAGAATTCTTACCATTGCTGTTCTACAGCTGTGAAATGTTTCCTTATTCTGCTGTGCAGCCGTAACTTGAGGGTATTTAAAGAATATCTGAGATAAATATGCGGATGTACCTGGCTTAGAAGACGTCACTCAGAAGGCACAGCAGATGGGTGAATAAGAGGCCCAACAAAATTGGTGGTAAGAAGATGGAAATGTGTGTTATGGCGTTCCGGTACTGGACAGAGACTGGGCTGTTGTTGTAGTGGCAATGGAACTTGCAGTTCAGAACTGTAGTTCTGCATTACCGATAGATTTCAGGGTCAACAACCGAAAACCATCGAGTACTACTGGTACTATTTACCATGAGGAAAATAAGAATGGCGCTGAAAAATTTGGTTTTGAAATTTCATAGGAAGAACCCTTTTTGGAGTGAAAGTATAGCCCCACAGATTTTCAACCTCAGCACTGCATGGAGGTGAATGGAGCCAGGGTGCGCCTTAGAGCCGGTGTGGAAGCTGCGGAGAAGAGAAGAACATATTGTTCCTGCTGGGAACTGAACCACAGTGTCTCAGTTTTCCAGTCCGTAGCCCAGTAATTGTACTAACTGAGCTATCCCTGCTCTGTAAATTAAATTACAGCATTAAAATGATTCTTAGAGGAAGAGATTCTGAGGATGAGACATGGATTGAACCGGCTGAAAATATTATCAAATGACCAGCTGTTCTGAGGACACGAACATTCGGATTTCGTAACAGAGATGAGTTACTTTATCAGGTTAAGAAGGATCTACCGCCTAAATAAGACCTTCTTCCATGGAGCCAGTTAATTGGCTTTTTAAAACCAACGGCTACTATATTTACCACCAGGTTCAACATTTAGAAACTGTACGTGCTGCACTTTTGTATGGTTCTCAGAACAAACAGTAATTCCTGTACACATCATTACCTTGACAGATTTGTATAATTGAGACGTAGTGTGTTTACCGCGCGGTACGAACTGCCGTGACATGGCTCAGGCGGTATACGCGGACGCTCGGGTTCGATCCCAGGCCCTTCCATGTGAGATATGTGGTGGACAAAGTGGCACTGGACAGGTTTTTCTCTGAGTACTTTTGATTTCCCCTGTCAGTATCATTCCACCAGTTCTCCATACTCATCTTAGTCTGCACATTACTCTTAGCAGAATGGCAAATGGGCTAAGCGTGGGAACCTTGCCAAAGGCAATGCTTTTTCGGAAATCGGAAAGCATTGAATAGAAAAGTACTTTCACTTTTTTCGTCTTTAAAGGGTTAGTCCCTGTTTCTACATCTACAACACCATTCAGGACGCTTTTCATACGCGAATCAAAAGACGCACTGCGATTTTGGTTCGTGCATGGGAAGACAATGTGAGAACAGCCTAAAGTGGTTCAGCTTGCATGCAGTCAAATGCACGACCGACCACAAATCGCTTCCCCCATAGGCACGGCTACTGGAAATGAAGAATTTTCGTAGTCATAGCATTAGTCGGTTCATTATACCACCATGACTGTCATGTCGTGATGCTCGTGTGAGCCTTCGGCATTCACAAATATTAGCATCACATTTGACTTCACATTGCACCAGGATTATTGTCACGTGAACACAGACATCTTTTTTTTTTCGGTCCTAGAATTTAATAAAAATATAGAAATTTAAAGAAATGTCATCATTCTGTAGTCTGTCTTACGACAGGTCCGTAGCCTCTTCCAAAACGAGTTCTCCACAGAGTGAGATCTAGTGCTTCCTCTTTCAATTTCCAGTATCTTGTCTTTTCCTTAAGGTCATCCAGTATCTGCTTAAGTCTTCTTCCTCGTCTTCCCGTCACTTCTTCCTTCTATCTTTCCTTCAATAACGTGTTTTAAAAGGCAGTTCCTACGCCAAGATGTGACCAATCCAGTTAGCCTTCTTTCGTTTTATTGTATGTAGGATATTCCTTTCCTCCTCGACTATATGTAATACTTTTTCACACGATCGGTCCAACTGATCTTCTCCAGCCTTCTCCAGCACTATATTTGAAAAATGTCAAGGTACTTTAGCATACTTTACGAAGTACAGAAATGTGCCTTGCCTTAATAATACATCTGCAGGAACAATTAGAATTATCTTATTTATTTGTGGTTTATTTAACAATGCTGTCAGTAGTTTGCACTGTTTATATAGCATCGAGCGTTAGCTTAAAATTTGTGAATAAAGAACTGGGGGAAGAAAATAGCCTCAACATAAATGCTGTTATTGACAGCAGATAGATATTGTCTTACTGTATTAGATGGTCATGTATTCTATAGCATGTAGTGGCAGTAAGTAGTACAATTAATAAAACAATCTTATCCATGCTGTCGAACTTGCATCAGAAGCGAGTTTTCCATTAGCCAGTCCAACATTTTCACGGTTTTCTGGCAAATGGAAGTTTATTACTCCAGCAACAGACTCGAAATCCTAAGACAGTTGAATCCAATCTAGCCCACCCTACTGTCTGCTGAAGGTGGGACAATAGATTCTTCCAAATAGTCTGTAAATTTTTATTAGTCTGCACATACACGACGTCGTATTCCAAAATAAGTTAATTTTTAATCACCACCGTAAGGGCTTCAATTTGAGTGTCGTTGACCTTGTTTCACAAACACGTTTACAGGGTCGAAGCAAACCATTACTATATATGTCTTAATATTTCGAGTTTTTTAAATTGAAAGGGGTGACAGATTGAGTCTCGTGCTTTGTGTTTCAAGGAAGAAGACCGAGTCACATACAAACGCACAAGGCAATCATTTTAAGGTTAGGCATACGCCTACTTTTTAGCCTTTAATGTTTTTTTAAGGTAGAAGAGACCGTAACAGTTTTGGAACAGGATTGTTTGAATTTATACTTCTCTTAATTTCATCTCTGGACTGTTCGTTGTGAAATGTTTTGTAGGGTTTTAAACCCGCACATTAAATTCACTATTTATCACGACTAACAAATTACATTTAACTGACAAAAGCAGTTTCATAATTTGGTTCCGCCCATTCGCTGGCTACCTGCTTACCCTAACACAAGTGCACAGCATTCGAAACAGTAACGTATCGTAATAATACGATGCTCTTAAAGCGAGGAGGAATGAATCTGGTTTTTAAAACAAAGAGATTCTGAAATCGATATCTACAAACATTCTCAAAAAGCTTCATCGCGCGAAATATTTTACGGTAATAATGCTTTTGTTACGTTCTATAATTAACGTGTTACATTTTTAAATGTAAAAAACCACTGAAACGAAGTCTGTGTGCATAATTACAAGTATAAAGTAAGAATATAGGTAATGTAGGGCTATGTATGTCGTAACAGTGTGGTGCTTTCGCTTAACCATTGTTGCAATGGAAAAGCAACAATGCGTCGTGTGTATTGTTGGCCTAAGTATCGCTGTCAACATTATTAAAATACTTAGTGTTGCACAAAAATACTGTTATGGAGAATTTATGTCACCGGCAACAATAAAACGTACTTAATCTTCGTGGAGAGTGCCCCATATTTTTGTCTGTTATAACCAAATTTGGAGATTCGCGACAGATTTTCCTAGCAGTCACAAGTATCACATTCAGTGGCGGACTGGGTCTACAAATATTGGTTGCCAGGAGACAAAGGGGGCCCACCCACAACTATAAGGCTATAATTTAATTTTTATAAGAAATAAATAAAATTTTCAAAAAATACATAAGTGGAAAAAAGGTACAATTAAAATTTTTGCGAAATAAATGTATATTTTTTAGTAATTACAGTGTAAATATATTGTACATATTACTGGCAGTATACAGTAGATACTAAATGTAAATACAGTTTGTTATAATTGAATTTTTAAATTATTTTTTTAATTTTAAATAAATGTTAGATTTTATTAAAAAAATTTTATTAAAATAACAATACAACGTAAATTTTAGTTGCAGCCAGTAATAATATTGGAACTTCTATTATATTTTCAAGCTACTAAAAGGTCATTAACATTTTTAACATATTGTCTAATGTTTAAGGGGGCCCACTTGCCATCGGGCAAGCTGACACCCTGGCCAGTCCGCCACTGATTACATTTCACGGAAATACGTCGAGTGGGGGCGCGCTGATACATACGGACAGACGGACGGACATGATGAAGCTAATAGGCCCTTTTTGGAACTATGCGAACGCACCTGAAACCATCCAGGTACCATAAATGTAAATGTAACGGGGTTTTTGCCATTATTGAAATTAAGGTACGCGGTGATAATGAACCAGTTTAAGATCCACATACATACACTAGCACTGCTAAGAAGTAGTTTTTATTTACGCGAAGAAAAGTGAGGAACTCAAAGTTCTAAAGAACGAGTTTACACACTACCTTCAGTATTTTGTTGCAGTAGACGTAACGTGATCTGCTGTTGTTTCCATGTCGCCCCAGATATTGCATTCGGGTCTAATCTCCTAAATCCACCTTTGGATGCGACGTTCGTTCAATGCATCTACATTACTTTGACAGATGTTCTTTTTGAATGTGACGCCGTGTAGTCTGGTAAGTAGCTCTTCTCTGGAGGCTCTGCTGCTTATAACGGTAGTTTAGAAGACATACCCCGAAATATAGGCTTCAGCTTCCTCCGAAACTTTGGAAATTAGCTACCAGACTGTATACGGCGGTACATGCCACAAAACAGTTTTCTCTATTGTCACCGCCGTGAGAACTTGAAAGCTCTAACACTACGTTACGTTGATGTTTGCTGTGCACCTGTCTTTTTCATCGAATCCTCCGGTCGGTTAAACTGATAGAAAAATTTCTTGATGAGGGCGAGAACGCCCAGAGCAGAACCCCGACAGAGACATCCGTAGTCTAGCCCACAAATTTGAGGATGCTCATGTGGGAGGTGTGGCCGTATTGAAATGAAAATAGCAAATACGAGCCTTGAAATTATTCGGGAGCAGAATTTCTTGGAATCCTAGCAGTATTACTGGAGGGCAGATAGGTTTTCATATAGACCAGTGGTTCCCAAACTTTTTCGGTCCACCGCCCCCTTGGTTCCATATACACACCCACAGCGCCCCCCTACCGTTTTAAAAAAACATAAATGCGCTTTTGTTTCCACTTTTATTTTATATTTAAAAAATCGTTTAAATAAAATTGTAAGAGTTAAACTTAATGTTTTATGTGTAAAAGGTAAAGTAAAGTTCTCCCTAGAACAGGCCATGAAGGCCCAGAGGGGGAGTAGAGGTATAGCTCTACTCTTTCTTTAACCTCGGCGCTAGATGGGGGTGGGTGGTCAACTCCACGCCCCGGCCGCTTTACCCCCGGGAAAGAGACCCGGTACCCATTTTATTTTATTAATATTTTGTGTTAATAAATTAAAATTTATTATATTTTTTATGATTAACAATAATTTATCTACCAATAGTTTATTAAAGAAATAATATGTGCTTGAATAAGATTCATAAATTAATATACAAAGAAATTTAGTTCATTTTTTATTTTAAAACAAAAATTACGTTATTTGAATTTTATTATAAAAATAAATGCACTACTTGTCTACTAGCGCCCCCCTGTGATAATAACAGCGCTCCCTTCCACCTCTCGTACCTATTAGCGCCCACCTCGGTAATCCCCCCCCAGGGGGCGGTACCACCCATTTTGAGAACCACTGATATAGACTAATAAAATCAGTCTTCAGGAGAACAGTAGACGTGTGGGTAGCAAACGGGTACTTAAGAAGGGACTTTATGATTTATATTGTTGGTCAAGTGTTGGCTTACGAGTTGTTTATATCACGTAACAGTCATTTTAAGTACCAGTGCAGTAGTGACAGATTAAATACGATGTTAAATTTATTCCATCACAGAGGGATTTGTAGGAGCAAGCTGGTTGGAAACAGAGTGCGTCAAACCCTCCTGTCGCAGTACTGGCAGTCGAGATAGCGTAGTCAGTAGTACACTGTTTGGGCTATGGTCTGGACGATCCGGGGTTCGAAATCCCTCAGGTCCAGACTGATTCTGGACACTACCAGCATCCTATTTAATAGATACCAGTAGTTCTTTTACCGGTGGTAAGTCTGATCTCTTGCTTACATCTAGTAAGGTAAAGTTTTCCCTAGAACAGGCAATGAAGACCCAGAGCGGGAGTAGAGGTAGAGCTCTACTCTTTCTTTAACCTCGGTGATAGATGGGGGTGGGTGGTCAACGCCACGCCCCGGCCGCTTTACCCCCGGGAATGACCCGCTACCCATTTTTACAGGAGGCTGGGTGGGCCCCAGGGCCGGTCTGGACGGGTGCTGAAAATCTCGCCCCCACCGGGATTCGATCCCCGGACCGTCCAGCTCGTAGCGAGTCGCTATACCGACTGAGCTATCCCGGCCCACTTCCATCTAGTGCCGAAGTTAAGAATGAGTGTGTCTGTATCTCCACTCCACCTATATGCCTTTATGGCACTTGCTAACATAATACTGGTTTCTTATGATATTTAACCTTTGAAACACAGTGGCAACTATATATACCACATGCTGTAACAAATTCTGCCTTATGCCATGCACTGAATTCGTGTGTGTCGTGTGACTGGTTATTTGCCCAAAGAATATTAACCAATTGAAGCAACCCGTTGGTTGCTGTACTCATACATACGGCCACGTTTAACACGACAATACTATGTCCCCCACCACAGAATGAGTTACGTGTATCATATGAGTGCCACAGTAAACAGACTCTTTCCCTGTATAACATTAACCGGTCGGCCTGACACTGACTGTTCACTGTGAGGGATTTATTTTGATATGGGTGAATCTTAGTCTTCTAAGGCCTAACAGGTTTTTGTTTATTATGGACATGTGGACACAACGAAACGGACCGTGTCCTTGTGTGAGGAAGGAACTGTAGTTTTGTTTGTAATTTAGATGAACATAGATAAAACATAAGTTTTCTTGTCTTGTTTTGGTTTAAAATTATAACACATTAAAACTTATAAAACATAAGTTTTCTTGTCTTGTTTTGGTTTAAAATTATAACACATTAAAACTTATAAAACATAAGTTTTAATGTGTTATAATTTTAAACCAAGACAATTTATACAATATTAAGACACAAGTGCTCTTCGATCCTTAAAATTATGTAATTGAAGTGTTAGTGGCTTTCAAAAAAAGGAAACCCCCTGACGATGATCTGAGGATCGAAACATATATAGGGGTATATATTTACAAAAGCTACAATAAAGGTGGTTTTAATAGTGCATCTGTTGGTGTAAAAATTGTTTATTTTCTTTCTCGAGTTTACCAACATTTTAGCGTGGGTTTAGTGTTGAATCCGGACTTCACGTTTCCCATTATTCTGCTCTATGGATTAGGAAATCTGTAGAATAATCCTTTAGAGTAACCGGCTCCAAGGCTCGTTCGTTGGACGTTCGGAGTGTAAGGCTGAAGAAGAGGAACTTTTCAGGACGTTTATATTTACGTAGTTTATATGTCAGCTGAATGCATCGAGCAAGAAAAACAAACAGCGGAGGAATGTGACGCGTTGAGCTCCTTGCTGATGTAAGACAGACTGAAGGCTGTCGAGGGTGTTTGAGAGCACAGTGCTGATCAGACAATCTGAGAGGTAATTGCCAAAGAAACATTAATTAAAGCTTTGTTGGATCGTCACGTAGATGACTAAAGAGTTCCTTTTTTTTTTTATGGTGCAACAGCCCCTAGTGGGCCAGGGCCTCCTCATTATCGAGGCTTCACGATCACACTCAGTTATACACCACACTCGGTAGGAATTCTCTGGACGAGTGACCAGCCCGTCGCAGAGACCTCTACCTGACAACATACAACACTCATAAGAGACAGACTTCCATGCATCCGGCGGGATTCGAACTCACAATCACAGCAAGCGAGCGGCCGCCGACCGACGCCTTAGACCGCGCGGCCACCGGGATCGGCGGTTAAATAGGTCCTGCGTGGAGAAAATTATTATATGGGCAGAAAATGTGTTAGGCACTTGCTAAGAGTTCAGTAAAATGTTGGTTAAAAACTGTTATTTGAAATAGTCATTAGAGGACTTACGCGTGGATATTAGCTTAATACTGAAATGAATATTTGAGAAATAGGTTATGAAGATCTGTATGGGATAATTTGGCTCAGGATTAGCTGGATTTGTGGGCGTTAGTGACGACTGCTGTGGAACCTGAAGTTCCGTCACAGGGAATCGCTCTACCGTCTGATCACCTTGACCATCTGTCCCTAACTGGACAGCTCCTGAATTCAGAATGCTTGTCAAACCGAAGAACAACTGAAGTAAATAGGAACCGGTCAGAATCCGTGACAGAACTACTGGCAGCTTGCTGTCGTTTAAAAGGACAACTATACAAACTGGGATTACCTGATAATCCTGCTTGAAGTCAGTGTCAAAACTCTGATGAAGGGCCACAAAACTGTACTATCATTTATTATTGTGCCTCGTTTGCGGGATTCAGAATTTCCAGTTGACAAATTACTGCACTTTATTCAAAGCACAAGGTTACTGATGCGCTAATTGCTAGAGACGCATAGTAGATTTTGCGAGTATATCGAGTGTTTTATACTGTACTATCCTATCTGTACTATCCTATTCCGTCTGTTTAAATAATACGACTTGTGAATTGACACCATCTATCATGCCGCTGGTTAAATCTGCTCGGTTTTATTGTACTGTAAATCACAAGAATCAGCAAATTACCTAATTCGACTGGGAATTAAAAGGAGACACCTCGTGGACAGGGAGTTTGTTAGTATATAGCATACAATATATCCAAGTTTGCTCTTATGATCATGTGTTAAGGCAATTTGTTTTCAAAACATTGGGGGTTTAAATCGGATCTTTCATTTCAGAAGCAAACTATTGTTGGAATACAAACAAAAGTAGGTTAACGTGTTCGTTGAGCTGTTTGGCAAGAGCCAAGGAGGAGAGGAATAATATCCTACAAACAATAAAAAGAGGAAAGGCTAACTGGGTTGGTCATATCTTGCGTAGGAAATGCCTTCTGAAACACGTTACTGAAGGAAAGATAGAGGGAAGGATAGAAGTGACGGAAGGACGAGGAAGAAGACGTAAGCAGCTACTGGGTGACCTTAAGGAAAAGAGAAGATACTGGAAATTGAAAGAGGAAGCACTGGTTCGCACTTTGAGAAGAACTCGCTTTGGAAGTGGCTATGGACCTGTCGTAAGACGGACTGTATAATGAATGAATGAATGAATGAATGAATGAAAATGAATTTGGCAAACGAGATACATCACCCATATGTGACTAAAGAGAAAGGCTATAAGAATTTACTACAAACTTTTCGTGTCAATAACAACATTGGGAAGTCAGTTGTTATTACTTAGTGGATTCTGTCGAATGGAATCGATCTGGTGTGGTCTGTCTTGTGACTATAGCTTAATGAACTGTTTGATAACTTGCATATGGTCGGTAGATGGACACATAGGCTACCGGAAAGATGCAGCTCGAGGCGATGTGCCTGGGGTGATGAGAGAGCAACAAATAAATATTAGGACCGCTGTAATGATGCTTTAAAGTGGGAGACCTTGAGTGCAGTCTTGCTTCATTCCTTAAAAATAAAGGGAAAAGGTTACAAACCAAACTGCAAGCCTTAAGTCGAGTTCTTTGAATTGCAGTAGGTTCGACGGTTTTTTAGGCGCTTTCGCATAGTCACGAAAAGCGCCTACCAGATTCGTCATGTCTTCCTGTCTGTCCGCTTGTATCGGCGCGGCTCCCATTGGACGGATTTCCGTGAAATTTGATATTAGGGACTTTTATGAAAATCTGTCAAGAAACTGACATTTGGGTTAAAATCGGCCAAAAATGTCGCTCACTTTACACGAAAACCGAAGTACGTTGTATTGTTGCCGGTGTATCTGTGCAAGACTCATGTGTTTATATTGTTGGCAGTGACATGTAGCTAAGAAATACACACAGAAGGCATTGTTGCCTTTTCATTGCGCAACAGAGGTTTGGCAAACGCGCCTCAATGCTGCGTCATACGTACGCTGTCTTCTTTTGTTGCGTCTCACATTCACGTATAAGTCCAACAGGACTGTAGAAATTGTTGAAGGCGGTCTAAGATTATTTCAGATTTAATTAAACCTTGCGGTAATTGTCGTTGTCGTCGTTGTTGTTGCTGCTGCTGCTGCCGTCGTCTTCGTCTGTGAGAAGTTTTGCTTCAGAGTTTTTAAATCATTCTGTTTTCTGTGGTATCCGTGGCAGCACTAAGTGCTTGGAACAGCTGAATTCCTTCCTTATTCTACTAATGTAATGGTGTTATTATGGCGAATAGGGGAAATAATGTGGATATATCCGTGACTCGTTTCTTATTAACTGGCCGTAAACATTTTAAGTGTTCAGAATGCTGCCAGGTTCATCCAAAACACCTGTTACACTGTGCGATTTATAAACCCACATTCCTTTACAAAACTGCCGACTGAGACGATTCTCTAATTTTTGTGCGTGGAACCTGTTTTCGAATTCTGTAACATAATTGGGATTTATACTGTACTAGTGTGGAGCCGGGATAGCTCAGTTGGTAACGTGTCTGGACTCCGCGATGGAAAGACAGTGGAACGGTGGTCTCATTGCCCACAGAAACAAAAAATCTTTAATTTCTAAAGCGTCCTGCTGTGGGGTCACCCAGTCGCCTGGTCAGTGGGTACCGGTGACTACTTCCCCGGAGGTAAAGCAGCCGGGGGGCAAGAAGCGGGCCGCTGACGTCCATCTATTGTTTAGGCTAAGAATGAGTGGAGATATACGTATACAGGTCCCACATATGCCTTCATGGAATGGACATGGAGCACTTTACTATAGGCCCAATAATGTGGCTTTGCGTTTGCTTGCTGCAGCATAATGTGTGAAACAGTATTTAGATTTTGATAAATCTGCGTATGTGTTTTATGTCTTGTTAGTTTATTATACCTTTTATAATGCTAAATGTTTAAAATCAACTACAGACTAATTTTATTTCCAGCTGTTGCACAAAGTTTAGTCTTTGCGCTCCTACATGTTTCGGCCTCCTATTGTAGCCGTCATCAGGAACCGTAATGTTATAAAAACACAAGCAATTTATCGTATGTAATAAAACTTGTTTGTAAAAAAACAACTGCGTGGAATATGTATGAAATTAAATGTTTAAGATCGAGATTTAATATAACGTAGCTTAGCTAATAAGTTGACTGTTTGGCCACGATATACACAGAGCCTAATATCTCTAATATCCGGTGGATAATTGAGGGATA
This sequence comes from Reticulitermes speratus, assembly GCA_021186555.1. Classification (NCBI taxonomy): domain Eukaryota; kingdom Metazoa; phylum Arthropoda; class Insecta; order Blattodea; family Rhinotermitidae; genus Reticulitermes; species Reticulitermes speratus. Next base: position 7,071,003 of record JAJKFL010000013.1, on the reverse strand, counting down.
TAGCCCGATACTGAGGACTGATGATTCTGGTTCTGAAGTTTGTAATATGTGAAGATTTACTTTCCTTCGCCCCTATACCCCTTCGTGGCGTAAGGTTAAAATGCGACTGGAAAATGTTCGACATCTATATATTTCTCTCACACTCAAGAAGAGTCACGGTTCGAATTTCAGCCGGAAACTTATTATAGCGGACATTTTTGTGGTATTCCTCAGTACCTCCGTGCAAACATCGTTAAGTTGCTATAAATGAGCTAAGCTGGTTTCCCCGCACATCCTTCTGTTCCTTCTGTTCAGACGTCTTACCATAAAACACTAAACATTAGACACACTCCGCAGTTTATATGATGTCCTTAAATTGAGATATGTATTGTCTTTCTAAATACAAAACACGTGTCAAAAAAAGCACATTCATTTCATACCGAACACTGAAGTTCTAAAATTCATATGACTATTTTATTTGGCAGATAATCAAAAGTGAATTCAGAGGCATGTAATTAAACAAAATGATGATGCAGTTATCTTCGTTTGCAATTTCGGAGCCTTAAAGGGACAGTTTGGATAGGGGCAGGATCCCACTCAAACACTAGGATTTTTCAAAGCAGCTGGGTCTGTATGCCTGGGGGCGATAAAATGCTCCATAAAATAACTTTAAATCCCGCCGACAACATGGATAAAAACAGAACAACGCTCATAATAGAATTTGTTAAGCTCTTTTATGACAGACAGACATCGCACTAAGAGAAAGTCCAGGTAGGTAGACTGTCAAAATTTGTGGCAAACTTGTCATACAAAGACTGAACCTCCACAAACGTTGTGAAAGGCTTGGGATTGTAAACGGAAATCGCGGTTGAAAATGCGAGTAATAATCTGCTTGTGGATGGCACAAAGAAAACTTGGCCCGATGGTCTAGTATGCCTTCCGATTAAGTTCCGGTAATGTTGCCCTTCCGCCTTAAAGAAAAAGGGCTTCTAATTTCTTTTAAGCTTGCTGTGTGTATATAATATTCAGGTAATGGTAAGGTAAAGCTCACCTGCCGTTAAGGCACAGAAGCGGAGTAGAGTTACAGCTGTACTCTTTCTTTCACTTCGGCGCTGGATGAGGTGGGTGGTTAACGCCACGCCCTGGCCGCTTTACCCCCGAGAATGACCCGGTACCCATTGTATAGGAAGCTGGGTTGGCCCCAGGGCAGGTCTGGACGGGTGCTGAAAATCTCGCCCCCACCGGGATTCGATCTCCGCACCGTCTAGCCCGTATCGAGTCGCTATACCGACTGAGCTACCCCGGCCGAAATATAATATTCAGAAGACTGCTTAATCAAGAGAGTCACCTGACTGGTACGTCGTAGTTCAAAGCAATGTTTTACTGATTCGTCAATATTCATCGAAGTCTCAATCAGAAGAGCCTGTAAGAAATTGATTCACCAGCTAAATATTTCATTAACGTTCTTATATAGTCTTCTGCAGAAAAGACTTGTAAATCTGTCATCGTTACAGGAAGTGAACTAAACGGACTAAAAATGTATCAAAAGGCAAGGAGGGGCGCAGTGCACTGTACATTGCAGAGCGGGACAATGCAGGGCCTGTACTTTATGGCAGCAGAAATAACAGGGTATATAAATGTCGACAATGGCGCAACCTTGGAACAAAATAAAAAGAGGAAACCCAGAGCCATTGTGTCCAGCAATTTCTCGTCACGTCGGACCGCAAAGAACTGTACAGTCATTACTCGTTGGGTCGCGCCATCCGATCCCGCTTGGGGCTTCCTATTGTTGTGCTGTTCGTGGAAATGCAGCCAATCAGCCGTGAGACTTGCGCCGGGTCCGCAGTTACTGTTTAACTAATTACTTAATTAGACGGTTAGGTAAAACTGAATGACGAATTACCTGACTCACTAATTAACTAACAAACTAACTGCATGGACAAGAGGCCTTCTGGAGAACCTAATATTGTCTCTGATATTTAAGAATTGTCAGCCTTCTGTGGAACCAGAATTTAGTTAGTGTTCACAAGAGCCCACATCTTGTCCCTATCCTGAGCCAGATCAATCTACTCCACGCCCTTCTCCCCTATTCTTTATCCATTTTTAATATTACCTAATTCTTCCTAGAACCGATCCAGTGGCCGTGCGGTCTAAGGCGTGGGTCTTCGGCCGCTCGCATACTAGGATCGTGGATTCGAATCCCACCGGGGGCATGGATGTCTGTCTCTTGTGAGTGTTGTGTGTTGTCAGGTAGAGGTCTCTGCGACGAGCTGGTCCCTCATCCAGAGGAGTCCTACCGACTGTGGTGTGTCTCAAATGTGTGTGACCATGAAACCTCGACGAAACGAGGAGGCCCAGGCCCATATAGGTCTGTCGAGCCATACAAAAAAAAAAATTCTTCCTAGTAGCTTCTGTCCACTCGTGTTTCTCCACCAAAACTCTGCACGCATCTCTTCTCTCCCCCACACGTGCTACATACCACCCGATTTTCCGAATGATTTTGGTCCGTACTACAGATTATGATGCTCCTCACTGTGCAGTCTTCTCCATGCCCCTGTCACTTCGTCCATCTTAGGTCTACATATCTTCCCAGCAGTTTCTTCTATAACACCTGCAGCTTATGTTCCTCCCTCAGTGTGACAGACCAAGTTTCAAACCCATATAAAACAACGGGCAGAATTATAGTTCTGTATATCGTATTCTTTATATTCTTTATAGGAAACTTCGAGACATAAGGTACTGGACCGAATACCTGACTAATCAATCGACAATTTAACTAGCTGACTAATTCAATAAAGTCATTAGCTGGTAATACATAGAATCAAGAAAATGCGAGGTTTGGTCAGAAAATAATTTTATGTGACGTATATTTTTGAGTGAACAGAACCTGCGTTTGTTGTGATTATTCAGGGTAATACGTCGCTGAAAATTTTAGTAGCACTTCTTATCTTTTCCTCGTCCTCCTCCGCTTCAGCCTGTTACTTCTACTGCTGGCGCTACCGTCCATCCTGAACGAAGTCCTCTTCTGCTGTTGCCCGACCGGCTGCTACTGTTAGAAGCTTCTCGGCAGTTACGGATTTTACAGTGTGAAGTTGTGAACCCCACAGCCAACCCGCAACATCACCTTTGACCTGTCCAGCACGGGAGGCCCTACCAGTAGCTACGCTACCGTCAGCATAGCTCTCAGGATCATTTGACGACCCAAGTCCGTCCACTAACCAAAGTAGAGATACTTTTGGAGGGTTTTGATAGCACTGGATGGCTAACGTGTGGCCTAACGAAGTGTGTACAGTCCCATTGTAATAATAACGTGTGGCCTAGCGAAGTGTGTACAGTCCCATTGTAATAATAACGTGTGGCCTAGCGAAGTGTGTACAGTCCCATTGTAATAATAACGTGTGGCCTAGCGAAGTGTGTACAGTCCCATTGTAATAATAACGTGTGGCCTAGCGAAGTGTGTACAGTCCCATTGTAATAATAACGTGTGGCCTAGCGAAGTGTGTACAGTCCCATTGTAATAATAACGTGTGGCCTAGCGAAGTGTGTACAGTCCCATTGTAATAATAACGTGTGGCCTAGCGAAGTGTGTACAGTCCCATTGTAATAATAACGTGTGGCCTAACGAAGTGTGTACAGTCCCATTGTAATAATAACGTGTGGCCTAGCGAAGTGTGTACAGTCCCATTGTAATAATAACGTGTGGCCTAGCGAAGTGAGTACAGTCCCATTGTAATAATAACGTGTGGCCTAGCGAAGTGTGTACAGTCCCATTGTAATAATAACGTGTGGCCTAGCGAAGTGTGTACAGTCCCATTGTAATAATAACGTGTGGCCTAGCGAAGTGTGTACAGTCCCATTGTAATAATACCGTGTGGCCTAGCGAAGTGTGTACAGTCCCATTGTAATAATAACGTGTGGCCTAGCGAAGTGTGTACAGTCCCATTGTAATAATACCGTGTGGCCTAGCGAAGTGTGTACAGTCCCATTGTAATAATAACGTGTGGCCTAGCGAAGTGTGTACAGTCCCATTGTAATAATACCGTGTGGCCTAGCGAAGTGTGTACAGTCCCATTGTAATAATAACGTGTGGCCTAGCGAAGTGTGTACAGTCCCATTGTAATAATAACGTGTGGCCTAGCGAAGTGTGTACAGTCCCATTGTAATAATAACGTGTGGCCTAGCGAAGTGTGTACAGTCCCATTGTAATAATAACGTGTGGCCTAGCGAAGTGTGTACAGTCCCATTGTAATAATAACGTGTGGCCTAGCGAAGTGTGTACAGTCCCATTGTAATAATAACGTGTGGCCTAGCGAAGTGTGTACAGTCCCATTGTAATAATAACGTGTGGCCTAGCGAAGTGTGTACAGTCCCATTATAATAAAACCGTCCTGTTTTATTCTTCTTCACGCTTACGTCATCTTATCTGTTTGGCAATTTTCGTGGCAGTGGAGAACGTTCAATGTACGGCTTTCCTGTAGGAAAGAGCCCAAATATGATGTAACGTGTGCTGCGCTGCAAAAATTGGCTCGTCTGTCTTTCGTGTTCTCTTTACTGCACTTAGCATTGTTTGGTATTGTTAATGCTTTTTTTTTTTTTTCAGAAAATTTTACAAGTAGACAAATTACAGTTCTTAGTAAAATACGTTCTTCACAATGACACGCTGCATTAAGTTTTTAACAAATGACGTGGAGGCCTACATGATGACGTCTTGTCATTTAAGTTAATTCAGTTTTCTTCTTCCTTTCCTGTAATTGAAATATTAAAACACAAACCTTTCCCCCTACACGTTTTCCTTTGAAGTGACCGCACTATTATCCCCATATTCTTTTTACGTTGAAGCAGTTATTGAATTAGTTATGTGCTTTGAAAACTGATCAATTTTAGTCCTCCATTTACAGGCTTGCTACAGGAAGGTCTGTGGAGTTCGCTTCTGCCCTTCAATCTGACATTGGTTATTGTCTTCTATGGAAATATGCGACAGAAATAGTACCGCGTTTTGATAATTCTTCTGCCACGATCAGCCCCAAACACCCAGACTACCCACTATCACAAAGTAGAGTCCACAAACCTACTATAATGTTTGCATTTTTTAACCAAACTTTAAATTCATATGCAGACGTCTAAGCATCTTGGATTCAGGAACAAGCACTTCCACAGAAGAACATTTCATATATGAGATTTAAGATTCTAACTGCGGCGTGTATTAATAAAAGACTTTGTACAGGTTTAATGCGGATCACACGGTATCAGATTTAATCACAACCCACTGAGTAAGTGTGGGCTGTAGAACGTGAGCTTGCTTTACGCGTTTCATGCAAAGAACTCGTCAAAATGTCTGCAAGCATGTGTGATGCAGAATAAGCGGGGTGCACAAAAATGGCTGTCATGCGGGCACATTCCAAACAGAAATGTGACAGATTTTTTTTGAAAGATTCCTGAACGCGGTGCACGTAGGACGCGTACGTCGCGGTGTATCATAGCACGTCATCTCGAAACCACGATCCGCTTTCTGATAAATGATGGCTACAGACCATAGGGAATAGAAATGAGACCAGAGGCCAGATTTCATAAACACGTTCTAAACTGGACGTTTACTCGTACACGTTTATGTACACTCGGTAGGACTCCTCTGGACGAGTGATCAGCCCGTCGCAGAGACCTCTACCTAACAACACACAACACTCACAAGAGACAGACATCCATGCCTCCGGCGGGATTCGAACACAATCCCAGTAAACGAGCGGCCGCACACCTACGCCTTAGACCGAGCGGCCACTGGGATCGGCACTCCAAGGTATACGCCCCTTTATCCTTATCCTTCACCTGGTCTACCTGAAATTGTCTCCCGTTTGTGATGAACCAAATAGGCCTACAAGTGTTAGCAAGTTTTTAGTGGCATATATCCATTTTTCGTAGATGATCAGTGAATTTCTCTCGTAACAATTCGTGATGCCTGTTTTTGCTGAAGTCCTATGTTTCCTTACCTAATCCAGCATCACTCTGATTTCAAGCTTCCGCCGCGATGTTGATGACATTGCGTTCTTCTGGGATATGACGCGGCGTCGTGTGGTAATTTTTTCCTACTCGGACTCTTGACCCTTGAAGATGGGACCGATACGTTCTCCCGAAACGTCGGTTAACAATTACCACACGACGCCGCGTAATATCCCAGAAGAGCGCAGATCTCAGCATCACTCTTTTCTCTAGAACAACCGGTACACCTGTTCTTTTTGGGAATTATTTGGAGATAATCCATTTATGCATGTGACAGTGTACCGTGCAAGTTACAAATATGTCTGCTTACTCTGATTCACGGCGACAGACGATCGAACATTCTCGTCTTTTTCGAACAGAAGACTATCGACAGGAATTGCAGACAGCACTTAAGGGGGGTTCACTCATGAGATTCTTTCAGTCTCATGAAATTTTAGGGAAAGAAGTTCAGGATTTGTGGATCCTTAACCTCTAATGCCTTACTGGGGCAGGTGTAGACGAACCGTGTGTGCTGCTGTGGTAGTTTGCGGTTTACATCGCAAGCGGATCTGGTGCTCTGTGCGGTCGACAAGTGTGGGAAACATAAAACTGAGGTTAAATTATGCCTCCTCCACATCTTCGTAGCTGGTCTTTATTCCCCACCTTCAGCTGCAAATAATGGAGGTTGAGGCAGTGAACTGGAAGAATGAACAATCAATAAATGACACAGGCAGGTAGGAAAGTGTGCTCGGAGCAAACTCTTCAGATGTTCACAGTCGTAATAATTATTTTTGTCCTTGCCAGTTTCCTTAAACTCTTTCTCGTATTCATGTTTTTTTGTTCAGCTACATTCTCTTTGCAAGCCCTTTTTATATTTCTCTCTCCCTACATTGTTATTTTTCCTTTATCCATTTGTTTGTGTCTCCTGACATTGTCTTTCAGCTCTGGTGTTTATTTTCATTTTATGACTATCAACTTTCGAAGCTACGTTGAAGGTTTATGGCAGCGTGACTGTGAATGAAGAATTCTGAAGTGTGTGTAGGAGAAAGCGGACGTTGCCATTTTTTTGAAAATGTTTTCCGAAATATGAGCGTAATGACTTACGAAAACCGTAAAACACTTCAGACAAGAAGGCGCGTGTCTGAGTTGTCATTCGAGCCGGCAGTTTGAGTGGCTCAGGGCGTGTTCTGAAAGATAAAGGCACAAGCGTACGCAGTTTCTGTGCATATACAGACGGTTGTAAAATAATCTATAATAACATTTAAAACAAGATAGGCAATGTACGTATAACGTAACATTGTGGCGCACTCGCGTAACCATTGTTGTAGTGGAAACACAACAATGCATTCTGTGTATGTTGAGCTGCACGTCACTGTCAAATGCACATAAATATTGAATGTTGCACAACAATGCTTTTATGACAAATTTATGTGGCTGACAAAAATAAAACTTAAGTAGGTCTTCGTATGGGTGTGAAACTTGGTCTCTCACACTGAGGGAGGAACGTAGGCTGAGGGTGTTCGAGAATAGGGTGCTGAGGAGGATATTTGGGCCTAAGAGGGACGGAGTAACAGGGGAGTGGAGAAGACTACATAACGAGGAACTTAATGATCTGTACTCATCACCAAATATTGTTCGGGTGATCAAATCGAGAAGAATGAGGTGGGCGGGGCATGTAGCACGTATGGGTGAGGGGAGAGGTGCATACAGGGTTTTGGTGGGGAGACCTGAGGGAAGGAACCACTTGGAAGACCCAGGCGTAGATGGGAGGATAATATTAAAATGGATCTTCAAGAAGTGGGATGGGGGGGGGGGCATGGACTGGATTGATATGGCTCAGGATAGGGACAGGTGGCGGGCTGTTGTGAATGCGGTAATGAACCTTCGGGTTCCATAAAACGCGGGGAATTTCTTGACTAGCTGACGACCTGTTAGCTTCTCAAGAAGGACTCTGCTACATGGAGTTAGTTGGTTAGTTAGTTAGTTAAGTAGGTCTTCATGTAAAGTGCCCGATGCTGCATTGAAACAAAAGAATGTTCGTTTGCTGATGACCTTCTTTAGACGTACAGTTTGGCTAAACAGATCGTAATGACAGATAAGGCGTAGTTTCTGAGTTTTTGTAAGTGTTGTGGTTAAATATGTTACGAGATCAGACGGAGTTAATCTGTTATGAAGATGTAAGTATTAAATATGATTCTGTGCCCGTATCTTTGCCTTGTTTATCCGGCATGCACATCGCATTTTTCCTGCCTCGTGTTATATCGTCATGTGTGGCCTGTGTGGCTGTACCATATATTTCCACTTTGTGTCATAAACGGCAAGGTTTTTGTGGGGAGGGGGGGAATATTGGATATCAAATGTGTTTTGATTTTCTCTACAACTTTTGTCTGAAACATTTCTCATTCTAAAAAGAAACCTGCGAGATATTATCATAACTGTACATAGGGTTTCGTATAAAGTACTTGCTGTTCTTGTGAGATTTTAATGACACTTGAATTTTTTCGACAGATTTCCAACAAATCTTCAAATATCAAAGTTCATGAAAATCCTTTCAGTGGGGAGCTGAGTTGTTCCATGCAGACATGACGAAGCTAATAGTCGCCTTTCGCAATTCTGCGAACGCGCCTAAAAAAAAGACGTGATTATAGGTAGGAATAAAATGTGCCTTCTTCAGGTCCGTAGTTGAAGTTAGATGGGGGGGGGGGGGTGAAAAGTAAGAATAAAGCACAGGAAGTCTGTCGTTTTGAGGGCCCCCAAGAACCACTAAGCCCAGAACTGACAATCTGAGCTCGCAAAGTAAGAACAATGAATTTCTTTCAGAGCGCCTTTTCCTTTGTTGATGTGAGCTGTCCCCGAGCAGAAGTACAGCATCTCGGGACTAGTGCTTCATCTATATTTTGGTCCGTTTAACAAATAGCTCTCACGAAACTTAACCTTGGAGGCTTTGTCGTTCCCATCTGGTTCATTGTGTCTCTATACATAACATGAGTTCGTGTTAGAATTTAATTAGGCGTGGTCCATAGCATTCTAAACCCCGTACGGAGATTCGCCGACTTGTGACCGCAGTCCATAAAGCTGCATCACGATCCTACAGGTATAAGGAATGAAACTGTTCCGCTGCCAATTCTTCATACTTAGACCCTTCGCAGGTCAAATCTGCAACACTTGACAGAGCGTCTTTAAATAAATGAAAGAGCAAGAACAATGAAAATGTGTGCTCTAAGTCTTAACGTGGCTTTCAAGAAGTACAGGTTTTCTTTGGCTAGAGAACACACCCCCTGATAGGTTGACTTATGTTTCGAAAGAAAAAAACCGTTCCTAGCACTTTCTGCAAGCCCACCCTCTCCCCCTCCGGACTTTCGCCGCCCGTTGTTCCTACTTTGTTGGTCCAACAGGGTGCTATAGTACTCTGAAAGCTGGCATACCTTTCAACGCATTTGCGCTGGAAATGGGTTTTTTTCTGGACTTATTGTATTAGTACAGTTAACCGCACAAACGAAACTGCCAACAGCTACCGTTGAGGAAGGATATGCATGCCTTTCCACCCGCCTGAATTATTAACGAAATTTTATTGTTGTTGCGTGGTTTAAATGTATTTTTTTTATCTAATTTTGTAAATTGTTTTCACTCTGTTGCAGAAAAGACACAATTTGACTGGGGTTTCGGATATTACAGGCCGTGATGAAATTGAATAGAATCATACTGCTCTTTAATCATACACGTTCATACTTAAAAACGCAGAAATGCGCAATTATCTTACAATTTATAGCAAAGCAAAGTCAATGTAAAAAATATATTTAGTGTTTGGAGTGGCTCTTCCGCGTTTGTCAATTTTAACTGTTAATTTAACGGTTTTTATTTAAAAATATGGAAAGTAATTCCATGGAGTAGAGTTTCTCTTAGAAGGATAACAGTGTATAGGTTGTGAAACAGTGCAGCATATGACCATCCTCGAAGTACCCACCACGTGACCCATTCCGAGCCACGTAAATCCACTCAAGAGTTCCATATTAACCTTCATTTCAGGCTTCCGCCGCGATGTTGATGAGATCTGCGCTCTTGTGGGATATTAGGCGGACGGGTCAAGGAGTGCGAAGGAACTCGGACTCCTTGAGCCTTGAAGATGGGACCGATACCTTGTCCCGAAACATCGGTAAAGGAATACCACTCGACGCTGCGTAATATCCCAAAAGAACGCGGATCTCAGATCCATATTATATGTCCTTATTGACCAGTATAATATTACCTTACCGTGTGCACATTTTTCTTCAAATTTTCGCTTCTTCTCAGGTTTTCTGACTAAAATTTTGTGGGCATGTGTAGTTACCATCTTTCTTATACGGGTTATACCGTATGTTCTGCCAATCCTTTTTTTTTTGTTGTTGTTGTTATTATTTGATACTGACACTGTATATGCTTCGTAAAAAGATAATAGTTTCTCAGCTAGTGAAGAATATCCCCGCTGTCACATAAGACACTGTAGCACGGAAGTGTACACCAACGCTTAACCGCATGTTTAAATCACACAAAGCCTCTTACAAAAGTAAGAAAAAAAAACTGACAGCACATATAGTTACAGAAATTACATTCGGAGCGGGATTATGGTGGTTATGTCTTCAGTATTTTTGATAAAAAAGAAATTGATCACTAGATTCGAATTTCCATTTTGTTACATTTCATCGCAATGTCACGCTTTCACGCCGCGTTTGTACCTTTTCTTGTATTCGGGGTTGAAAATTTTGTTGGAAATTATATTTGCTGTCACGTATGGGACGGCATGGATATTCAGTACTCTCCCCTTGTGTGGTATGGATATTGAATTGAGAGGGATGAATTGTTGTTTGTATAGTTAAATGTAGTGGGTTTAAGTGGTGTTTTTAGGGTTATTGGATAAATTGCAGGACATAAACTTCATATCACGCGTAAAGAGACAAGAGATGCGTACATAATTTTGGTTCTTATGGGAAGAAACTGCTTGGGAGAACAGAAGTTAGTAACCGGTGAGTATAATGTGATTGTGAGTGTGACGATGTGTTGGCTGCTGATTTGCTGATGTACGTGTGTTTTGAGACACCGTAACACGTGGAAATTACATTGGCTGTATTGAATATAGTCTTATCGGGCGCACAGCCGCGTCAACTCGTTTGAATACAACAGTTTGAATACAAATCAGTTTTGCCTGAGGATGGGGACGGAGCTAGTCCCCGAAACGTTGTATTCAAACGAGTTGACGCGGCTGTGCGCCCGAGAAGACTATATTGAATCATGTCGCCGCGAAAGTTTTAAAACTTATTTTCTGTATTTATATACGCATTGCAAGTTTACTAATAGCAACCCTTCGTTTGAACAAGACCTGCGAACCACAAGTTGAAAAGTTTCGTGTCATGGATGACACACCTTTCAACCCTGACAATTCTTCTTTAATATGGTTTAAGCCAGTGGCAGCCTGCGGCTGTCCGGGTAGAACGTTTTCTTGTGGTCATTATTTCTCAGCGAGTAAAAGTGATGATGAGGTCTCTCGGTCCTTCTTGTTCTGAAAAAAAAATTCAGATGTCTCATCACTCTTCCCTCACCCATCACACCCCACACCCCCCAACCCCGATTCAGTAAAATTCTTGTTTTAGTGAATGTTCCGTCTGATTGACCTTTAAGAAAGTAGTTTAATCTGGAATGAACGGAGTTTTATGTCAGATGCCGTCCAGCAGTGCATTCGTGCATGTGGGTACAGACGGCAGCGCATCCTGATTTACATTCCGTTCGTGTTGGGGTGGGGGGGTGGCGTTGTAAATAATAGAAGCTGCATTTTCTTAAATGTATCCACAAATCATCTTACACTGTTGCAGTTGTTTCTTCATAACAAATACCGGGAGCCGCGTCCTTCCTTATCCTTCCCGCCTGATGACGTCTTCCCACCATTTCTCATCCCCAAATTCTTTTTCCTTCCTTATCTTCATGTAGGTATTCTCGTCCCTTTTCATTTTCCCGATCCTCGTGTTTTCGTTTACTCCGCCTTGTGGTCCTTCTCAGTCTCCCGTTTTTATCATTTTTCCTTTATTCACCGTGCCTCTCTTCTTCCTGTTCCTTCTGCTCGCCCCAGAGCCGTTCTGGACCTTATGGAGTAAAGAAAGGTCTCTTGTCCCGGGAATCGAACGTGGGTCTCCCAGCCCCTAGCGCAGTCATTGTACAGACTATGCTATATGCATGCACTAAGTCTCAACAGTTTGCAACAATTCACGTAACAATGTACTGGCAGTTTCTATTAACCGACGTCATTCTAACCTCGGAGTCACCAATTAAGCCGATTTTCGCTAAACTTTTTATTAGGGTATATGGCTTGGGGCCGATCCCAGTGGCCGTGCGGTCTAAGGCTGGGTTTGCGGCCGCTCGCTTAGTGGGACTGCGGGTTCGAATCCCGCCGGAGGCATGGATGTCTGTCTGTTGTGAGTGTTGTGTGTTGTCAGGTAGAGGTCTCTGCGACAAGCTGATCACTCGTCCAGAGGAGTCCTACCGACTGTGCTGTGTCTAAAGTGTGATCGTGAAGCCTCGAAAATGAGGAGGCCGTGGACCACTAGGGGCTGTTGCGCCGTTGTCACATTAAGTCGGGGAAGCAATATGGAAATCTCCACGTAGTAGTAGGGTAGAACTGGCATGCGAAATATAAGCGGATCCGACAAGTGCCTTCGGTGGGAAATCCCGGAGATAAGTTTCCTAGAACACAGGATATATGCACGATGGTTCCTAATTTGTTTGAAATGAGTGCTGTTTGTACAGCTGTGGGGAGACAGAGACTGTTCATCGAATTATTGCGCTTCTTCTTGTGTGTGAGGATTTTGATCCTTAATGCAGCTGCGACTTTTCTTATGGCTTTTGCAAAAGAGCGTGTTCATTCGCTTTTGGTAGAGGTGAGTGGGTGGGGCGGATAAACACTCTTCTGTGCAGAACCGACCAAATGTTCGCAGAAGCGAGTAGACGTTCCTTGAAAGCATAAATGAGATCATTCTTTGCCGCATAGCGTTTTTTTTTTTTTCATATAAAGGACAGTAGTATTATTGTGGCGCAGTTGGTTGAGGCACTGCTCTAGAAGCCGGAAGGTCGCGGGTTCGATTCCCGATGGTGTCATTGGAATTTTTCATTGACATAATCTTTCGATCGCACTATGGCCTTGGGATCGACTCAGCCTCTAACAAAAATAAGTACCAGGAGTATTTCCTGGGGGGTAAAGGCGGCCGGTGCGTAGGGCTGACAACCTTACCACCATCATGTGTCGATTGTCTAGAAATCTGGGAGTCTCAGTCTCCTGGAACCCTAAGGGCCTGTAATGGGATTGCTTTTATTTTTTCATACCGTTAATACAGATTGGTGATTAGTGAGTTCGTAAAATTACGAAAAGCGACTATTAGCGTCGTCCTGTCTGTCTGTCCGTCCGCATAGAACAACTCGGCTCCCACTCGGCGGATTTTCGTGCAATTTTATATTTCATTATTTTTCCAAATTCTGTCGAGGAAATTCAAGTTACATTAACATCTGACAACAATAACGTGTACTTTACATGAAGACCTATGTACATTTACGACAATATCTCGCTGAATTCTTCTTAGAATGAGAAATGTTCGAGACATAAGTTTAAAAAAAAACACATTTTATGCTCAATAACTTTTTTTTTCCGAAAATCGTGCCGTTTATGAGGTAATGCGGAAAAATATGGTAGAGCCAGACAGGCCACAGATGACAATGTAATACGGCGCATGCGCTTTGCATGCTGGATAACTAAGGCTACAGACACACACTCAGAATATGTAATACTTATTGCTTTTCCACTGCAACAATGGTTATGCGAACGCGCCTCAATGTTGCTTTATACGTACATCGCCGTCTTGTGTAATACCTGCTTGCAGCCTACATTCATTCCTGATCGCACATTATGGATTTACGAAATCCCTTTGGTTCTGACGTCAGACGCCATCTTATTTTCTAAACACCACCATAAATGTGTTACGTTTAAATTTCTAATGACCTCTTGTTCAGTGTTTATGATATAGGTTATGACCTTTGACATACTGAACATCCTTCGTATATAATGCAGTACACAGTGATGTATCATTGTCCGTACATACAGGACAGTACATTATGGGTCATAATAAACTAATTAGAATAAAATGAATGATTATAATTAAGGTAGTTTGTCAGTACTGTTCTATATCATTATGATTATAAGCATAAGCTAAAGCAATCCCATTACATGCCTGGACAGGCACTTAGGGCTCCAGGAGGTTGAGGCTCCAAGATTTCTAGACAATCGGCACATGAAGGTGGTAAGGTTGTCAGCCCTACGCACTGGCCGCTTTTACCCCCCAGGAAAGATTCCTGGTACTCATTTCTGAGTCCACCCCAGGGCCATAGTGCGACCGAAACGATTATGTCAGTGAAGAATTCCAGTGACACCATCGGGAATCGAACCCGAGACGTTCTGGTTTGTAGCGCAGTGCTCCTATGATTATGATTAGTGGGGACTAAATTCAAATCCATAACTAACTTACTGAATCCCTTCTTGAACAGCTAGTAATTTGTCAGCTAGTCAGGCAATTCCAAGCATTTCATGGAACCCAAGTGTTCATTACCATATTCACAACAGCCCGTCAATCTTCCTTATTCTGATTCAAATCCAGTCCGAGAAGTTTCATTCCTTTTCCACAATATCCATCTTAATGTTAACTACAAACCAAAGCCTGGGTCTTTCGTGCGGTTTCTTTCCTGCTGTTTTCCCCACCAAAAACGTGTATGCATTTATCTTTTCCTCCATGCGTGCCAAGATTCAATTAACTCAAAACTATAATACTAAGACTAGGTCTGTTTTATCATAGCCTATATACAAACTGCTATGTTTCAAAATACTGACGCAAAACATTTGAAATGGACACATTTATGGGGAAACCTGTAGGACGTCCAGCGGTGCGAAGTCCGCTCAGCATGGTGGCTAAGAAACGTCCAACCGCGTTCGATGCACACACACGTCAATGCTATCAATTTGAACGTAACCAAAATGGGGCCGTGCCACGGCTCAGGCGGTTAGTTGCCGGCCTCTCATCTCGAAGCTTCGCCATGAAAACCAGACCAGTCTGTGTGGGATTTACGGTGGAGAAAGTGCTGAAAATTGGACACTTCGGAAATTAGGTCAGAAATACCTGGAAAGTTTTGAAATGTGGTGCTGGAGAAGACTGGAGAAGATCAGTTGGACCGATCGTGTGAGAAATGAAGAAGTATTACACAGAGTCAAGGAGGAGAGGAATATCGTACATACAATAAAAAGAAGAAAGGCTAACTGGATTGGTCACATCTTGCGTAGAAACTGCCTTCTGAAACACGTGATTGAAGGAAAAGTAGAAGGAAGTATAAAAATGACGGGAAGACGAGGGAGAAGATGTAAGCAGCTACTGGATGACCTTGAGGAAAAGAGAGGATACTGGAAATTGAAAGAGGAAGCACTAGACCGCACTGTCTGGAGAACTCGCTTTGGAACAGGCTACGGACCTGTCGTAAGACAGACTGCAGAATGAATGAATGAATGAATGAATGAATGAATGAAAGTGGAACTTCTGACCGGTTTTTCTAATAGTATTTAATTTCTCCACCTCAGTATCCTTTCACCAAAGCTTCATACTCATTCTTTCATTTATCACCGACTCTGTACATTCTTGTCGAATAACTAAGTCGTTAAGCAACACATTCAACTTGTTATAAAAAGGGCGTCGCTTAATAACTAAATACGCAAATATCGATGGCGTTACATTTCGGAAAAGCAGTTGACTCTTCCTTCCCAATCTTCGTTTCTTTCTGTCCTGTCTTTTTCCTTTTCTTTTATCTTCTTCTGACTGTATTTTTTCCTTTGCTCTTTCTTAATTCTGATTTAAACAGGCAGAAAATATATCTGCTGTTTTAATAAGGAACTTAAACGAGGCGCCACGCCCTCTTTGTAGCTGCCACCCGGTGTTTGCCTAAAGAAGCTCGTGATGAGAGCGATGGAGGTTTGCTCCATACATTCATCCATAAACCACTGACGACATGGCCGCTAAATAGAACCTTGCAATAGTCGGTAGTCCAGAAAGTTTCCGCTGCACTAACGTGCTCGGTGAATTGCTTGCTTCAGCCTTGTATGTCCTTCTGTTCTTCCTGATTATCCACATCTCTGCGGCGTTTTATTGAGTGTCTTTACACACTTCTTTCTACCCACTATTTCTCTATTTCTGGTCCAATTCAATGTATTCATTCTGTAATCACCGTGCATCTTTTCACAGTCACTATTTACATACACCAACTGGATGCAACTCCATTTAAAAAAAACTGTATAGTTTTTTAAAACATATTTAAAAACTTTTTAAAACCCGACATATGTTTCGGCTCCTATAGAGCCATCTTCAGGGGTTTATTGTCGTTAAAACTGCATATATAGACAGCATCAGACGCACACACAAACAGTACAGCTTACACCATGAAAAATACCACCTAATGAACAAGATAAACCAGTACCATGCATCAACATTAACATATTATTTTAGCACGAATAACAAATAGTGTCTGTGCATACAAAGCAGTGAAAAAGTGAAAAACCTTGCCTAAGAGTGAACCAATGAAAAAAGACGTTTTAATATATGCAGTTTTAACGACAATATACCCCTGAAGATGGCTCTATAGGAGCCGAAACATGTGTCGGGTTTTAAAAAGTTTTTAATTATGTTTTAAAAAACTGTACAGTTTTTTAAATAAATTGCATCCAGTTGGTGTGTGTAAATAGTGTCAATGTATTCAGTCATTATCATGTCCAAAACTCTGTTCTTGCTCATTTCTGTGATTTATTGAGCAAGTTTAGGAGCCGGGTTAGTGTAGTTGGTATAGTTCCTACGCTACGGGCTGGGAGGTATGGGGTTTGATTCCCGAGAGCGGTAAGAGTTTTTTTTTTCTGTTCTGGAAAGCATCCAGACTGCTCTGGGCCCACTCAGCAAGTTTACGCAGCCCTTTATGCGGTATAATTTTAGGAGACATAATGTAATGAAAATGTAAGGCTATCAATTTTACACATAACAATAAACCTGCTATCAAAAGCCTTTCTTCTGTTTGAAAAGAATAATGCTATCAGGACCCAACGTAGGCTCTCTCTCTGTCTCTCTCTAACAATAAATGTTTCTCTCCCCGTAATGGCATTTTAAGTAGCTGTGTCTCTCGTACAATTTCTGATGTCACCTCCGCATTTTTATTGATTTAACTACCTCCTCCGAGGCAATTTTTGTCATAAATTTAATGTCGCTACTATCGCGATGACAGGAGGTTCATCTCTCGCCGTGATGGCCATTAATATATATATATATATATATATATATATATATATGGCCAGTACGAGGTGAAGGCGGTCAAGGCCGGTTGCAGTGCTGACCTGATCGCTTGCAGTCGTTTGGTATAAGAGATGAGCATCACGTGGCCGCATTTACAAACTGGTTAGTGAAAGTGGAACAATGTAAATTCTTGTAGCAACTCTGCGCGTGAAATACGTATGTTTGAGGGGAATAGTCTTATTTAAAAGAAATTTTTTCTACCTGGTTTAACGTTAAAAATTCTGTATTCTGCCCACCATGTGTTTTATATGAATCTCAACACATAACGTGATTATTTACCTATACACCTTTAACTGACTGGATTCTGTAACCTAAATGGATTGTGTTTACTGCGCGGTCCGAACTATACATTTGAATAAAATTCAGGTGTTCAAAGGATTACAGAGTAATATTTCGATGTTTCATTCATTAACGTTTAAGAATATTTTTTTTACATATAGGATGAGTTCTGGAAAGGAATAAAGACCTTTGGATAATGAAAAGAAATTGGCAGCTTTTCTTGTGTAAGTCAGTAGAATATATATTGCGTTACATATGGCCTAAGTGAGGCTTTCTTTGCAATCTTTCGATTAGATTATAACGTCTGAAGGTATTTTGAGGGTGGCATGAAGTCTCGATACAGGATATGTGAAAAATAGCAGTCTGTTGATAATGTGCTTCACTTTGCGAGGACTGAAGCTCTCACACGGACGTTGCTAAAGATTTGAGCCTTCTGACATGTTACGCCGTATCGACTGGTAAATATTTACGGACGTTTCGGAGGATCATAATGTTTTCATTTTCAGAGTCAAGCAGTCCAAGAAGACTTGACTGGCTGACCGTGAAAATGAAGGCAGATAGATAATAGATCCTTCAGAAATGTGGCAAAGTTCAAATATTTTGGAGGAACACACAAAAAAAAAGCAGTTTTATACAAGACGAAATAAGAAGCGGATTTAATCAGAATCATTTGTCTACCCATTTGCTATCAAAATACACAGAGAATAAATACACAAACTACAATCTTGCCGTTATTTCACATGGATGTGAAACTTGGTTTCTCACAGAAAGGCAGGAAAATAGATTAGTGGTATTTGAGAACAGGTTGCTGAGGAGGTTGTTTGCATCTAAGGGACAGAAAGAGACAGGCGTGTGGATACAATTGCACGGTGAGGAACTTAGTGATAGGTAGTCCATAAGGTAAAGGTAAAGGTCGCCCTAGAACAGGCCATGAAGGCGCAGAGGGGGAGTAGAGGTATAGCTCTACTCTTTCCTTAACCTCTGTGCTAGATGGGGGTGGGTGATCAACGCCACGCCCTGGCCGCTTTACACCCTGGAAAAACACTCAATACCCATTGTATAGGAGGCTGGGTGGGCCCCAGGGCCGGTCTGGACGGGTGCGGAAAATCTCGCCTCCACCGGAATTCGATCCCCGGACCGTCCAGCTCGTAGCATAGTCGCTATGCCGACTGAGCTATCCCGGCCCACAAGATTACATAAGAATGGGTCTAATGGAGGCCGTGGACTGGACTCATCTGCCCAGGACAGGGACAAATGGCGGCTTCTTGTAAAGACGCAAATGAACCTTCAGGTGCCTTGAAGTAGGACAATTTCTGGTCCAGCCGAGCCTCTCAAGGACTCAGCCCAAGGAACTAGGTAGACTGACAAGCAGTGTGGTTACTAAAGCACCTAATGTGTGTCTACTGCAATGAAAAGTCTGCGATCATTCTTGGGCTGCATGGCAATGGCAGACATTTTCCACAATTTCAAAGCCAGTTTGTTTACAGATCTCCACCCAGTTTCAGTGCCCACGCTATAAATTTTACACACGTTACACGTTTCGTGTTTATCACTTTGTGCACAAGACAGTTCATTTCTGATCTTTGCTTGTGGTAATCAGGCCAACAAAATATGGCCGTTGGGTCAGCGTGGGTTTCTGACGTAATAGCGTCCCGTCGTGCTTTGCGTGGGGTGGAGATGACCCAGCATCCTGGAGCGCTTTGGAGTGTGAACACGCTAAATGCCGTCGTTCGCAGTCTTCACGTACTTAACGCACCTGCATGAGTCTTACAGAAGTTTTGATGGAACTTAAATACTGTGACATTGAAGGCGAGGGACAGTGTCTTTTGGTGTGCTGTTGAAAGTAATTTGAGTCGTTACGTTAAAGGATTTTGTCTTGTAAAATTGTGTCTTTTGTATAAAAAATGCTAAAATTTTGAGCTAAGAGCTATGCAGTGCGGAATAGAGGGAAACATAAGACAATAAACTTACAGACATTTTATAGATCATGTAGTCTGATGAAGAAAGACAGCTGGGCTAGACATTGTACTAATGAAAGGGGGACATAAGAAATATTTTCAGAATTTTTGTAAAACATCGCTTTGGAAAGTGTCATCTAGGGCAGTGGTATTCAACCTGGGGTACGCGTACCCCCGGGGGTAAGCGAAGACATCTTAGGGGGTACGTAAAATTAAAAAAAATCTATTATTTCATGATAAATACTGAATAATTAGGGCCAGATTTAGGGTTAGCCACAAGAGACCGGACGTAAGGACATGCGATTTGGGAGCGCCATTTCTCTCTCTCTCTCTCTCTCTCTCTCTCTCTCTCTCTCTCTCTCTCCTTTATGTGATTCTTATCTGGGCGGCTAGTTTCATTTTATCCCACATAGTGCGTTGGAACGTGACTGAACACTATTGGACGGGATTAACGTTTTGCCTAATACTGTTTTTTCACTTCTTTTAACCATGCAATGAACCTACTTCAAAATACTTTGGGGCAATAAACAAACAGATGCAAGTTCTTTGACAATTGTCGCTGTCGTCATTTAATAGCTTGACTCTCCTTTTTCTCATTTAAAACTTATTATTTAATACATTATTTTGGATGTAATTTATTTAACTTATTTTAGATGTAGATTATAGACTATGTATAACTTGAATTATGCACCAGCAACTTTGGGGGTACAAAGTTGAAGAGAAATTATATGTGGGGGTACGCGAACAAAAAAAGGTTGAAACTACTGATCTAGGAGGCCAAGAATGAGTTCGAAGGCTAAAATGATTGCATCAGCACAAAGTCAATGTGCAGATTTATTTACTGTTGGCTGTGAACATTTTTTAAGGAGATCCGTCTCGCTGTGTTTTAAATATTAATACTGTAGTTGGTTAAATTTTTGTATGTTAGCATTTCGGTTGTTTTGTCATACGGCTTAATGAGATGAATAGTTACAATAACAATATAATCGAATTTGCCTGGACATGTAGCATGCATTAAGGACAGTGAGCATGCAGTAACCCAGAAATCAGAAACAAGTGCGAGTGCGCGTGGGAAAGTGATGCTACATCACGGCATCTCGTGCTTCTCTTGATCGTGCCATACACCACGCATGCGCCGGTAGCTCGCACACTGAATGAAATAGACCTTGGCCATCTTACAAGAGCATAAATTGCCTTGATTTCAGGCTTCCGCCGCGATGTTGATGACATCTCTTGTGGGATATTACGCGGCGTCGTGTGGTAATTGTTTACCGACGTTTCGGGACAACATATCGGTCCCATATTCACGGGTCAAGAGTCCGAGAAGCTCCTACTCGGACTCTTGACCCTTTAAGATGGGACCCATACGTTGTCCCGAAACGTCGGTAAACAATTACCACACGACGCCGCGTAATATCCCAGAAGAGCGCAGATCTCATAAATTGCCTCAGTTTAGCGAGCTTTAAGACTGAAGAATTAGATGGATTACGTTTGATCTTGTGCCTGTCACAGGCTTTCATATGGGCTCATAGCTGATAGCAGCTAAGCAGCAATACTTTTCCTTGTACTTCGATAAATATGTCGAAATGCGTTATTTAAAAAGTCTTTCAAGTAAAGGCTTGCACGTGTTGTGAGATTTATGACTTTTTGACAGCTCAGGGGTACAGACGGTGAAGTGGCCGGACATAAAACTGACCTTCGTAATGTGTGGGGCCTAGCTTTCGTTCTCACAATACACGAGAGCGCCAACTTCATTTAGCGCCCACGAAAATATGTGAACACAAATTCCTTATTATACAATATTTCGATTTATCGCTACCCTCGATACACCGCAACAAATTGCAGTGGAAAAAACAGTGACGCTGTATCGAGGTTTATCGGGTTTTGACTGCATATTTATAATTAATAGCGTTGTGCATAACACGTGGGATTGAACTTGCCGTGTTTTGTTGAGCCGTGTCTGATGTGTGTTCTAGAAGTTTCATTACAGTTCTTTGAAAAATTAGGAAAAAATAAAAGTTAAATTGGTTGAATAATGCAGATTAGATAAAGGCATGTACAAGAAGACATAGAAGAAAGGAACACTGAGAGGAAGGGAAGAAAAAGATGCTCGAATAAAGAAATACAAGGATACAAACAGCAGGATGGCCTAAGGTAAAATTAGAAGTTTTCAGTAAGAGATGTGAGGTTCTCACAGCGATGTCGCTGGAGAGTCAAGTGTTGTGGAAGGTGGCGCCCGTAGCGTCACATTCCAGAACACTTGACCCTTCTTGAAGTGGTGAGATTGGAGGTTGTCACGGTGGTGAGTGTAGAGATGAAAGTCATATGAGGTGTGGCGCTGTGTAGCTTGGTAGCCGGTCACCAGCGTTTCGGAGGAACCTGTTGCTTCCATATTTTACCCTGACGATGGAAGCTGCAGGTTCCTCCGAAACGTTTCTTTCGACCTGCCGAATTACACGATTTTACGTTACAAAATAGCTTACCCTTAATCGTATTTCTGTTTATCCTTTAAAGCATAGTGAGGGCTGTACCTGCCCCAAGGTGCAACATTCAACAATTCTACGTTCTGCCCACACAGTGCATGTATTTGTTGTGTATGGGTTGGGAACAAACAGTGATTATTTACTTACACAGCATTAACTGATTGGTTTTGTAACCGAGACGGTGTGTGTTTACTGTGCGGTACGAGCTGAATCTTTAAATATAATTGTGGTTAGGCTCAGTATTTAAAGGCTTAATAAAGCACTCCGCCATGTAGGAGACTGGCGATAAGTCTTAACTCCACGCATTCTCAACCTCTGCACCAAATGGAAGAGAGTGGCCAGCTTCATGTCCCGGTCGCTTTACCTTTGGCACAAAAGCCCCGATACCAAGTGGAGAGAAGAGTAGGTGGACCCCAGAGCTTGTCGGAGCCTCGTCTTTTTCCCTGCCTAGAGGAACAGCAGCGCTATTGTCAGTGTGCGGCCAGCCTATGTCGTGTTTCGCTCCAGGTCAGAATGCGGGCCGAGTCACGCACGAACCAGATCGTGTTCAGCTCCTCTTCTCCTGCGAACACTCTGACCATCACCATGGAGACAGCTAGTATGGAGATTGTTGTAAGGGGTACATGCAATCTAGGTGCATTTTGATTGCGCCGGTGGTTGTTAGGAGACCGATTGTTGCGTTGTATGTATTGAGTACTGTTTCTTGCATATCCTAGAAGCCGCGTTTGTGAATTCTGTGCAAAGTTTAGATATCTGGATTCAGTCGTTTCGGCGGGACAAAAGAATCCATTATGGCAACCGCTTCGCGCTGTGTTAAAAACAGCAGTGTGTGTATGTGTATGTAGCAGGCGTGCCACAACGTGTGTAGCGAGTCTGATCAGGCTATGAACTGTCAGGCAGTTAGCAGTGTTGCTACCGTACGTTCGACTTGAAGCATAAAGGCATGGCTCTTGCCCAAGTTGTCTTCTAAAGGGTGGCTCTCGAAAATGGTACAGCTGGCTATACTGGTTCATAGCATACATGCTTGCCCGTCGGGAGTTTCAAAATACGCCCCACGCCCCGCAGAACGGCCAGGGTGACTGGGGGGTTTCGTGTTTTCCCTGTCTCCCGGTCAAATTCTGAAATGGTACTTCAAGTTAGGCCACGACCGCTTCCCTCCACAACCGCTCAAATTCATTATTCATTAATCGTTGCATCACGAGACGTTATGTTATCTGAGGCAGTGAAAGCGTCATTAAATAAATCATATATTTTTGAAACTGTCTGTACGGACGAATAAAATAAACAGCGTAGAAACAATACTACATTTAGAGCGATCAGTCTGCTGTTCAGTCCAACCACAGTTCAATCAGCAAAGTACGTCAAATTAACACTAATTAAACAAAACCACAAAAAGGCAAAAAGTTGACAAAAAAATTTAAATTAACAAAACACATATCCATCCCCATCCAAAAATAATCTATTAATCGTCACACCACAAATCAGTATATTTTAAAGTGTCTATACATCAAACCAAACATCTAAACCTATAAAATAACATGTTAACCCCTGATATATATATATATATATATATATATATATATAGTCCGAAAAATTTCATTGTGTTATATCGAGGCATGAATTTTCGTTGGGACAGAGATCGTACATTGAATGTTGTACTTGGAAGGAAAGCAACGAGATAGCATGGTTTTTAGCAGGAGTGTGGAAATTCGGAAAATTTAGAAGGAACTACAGGACGATTCCCGCTAAGATGTTATATATATATATATATATATATATATATATTATATATATATATTGTTGACCTGTCCAGAAACTAGGAAATGGTGAAGGGAATATCTAAGTGAAAAATGGCTGAATGTGAAGAAGGGGGTAGCTTATATGAAAGTATCGATATGTACTAACGGAAAATGTTTTGTAGGTTTAGAAAAGTACTTAGAGAAATATTCTTGCTTTGCCGTCTCTTTATTTAGTTCCTTTTACATTTTGTTTCTCTGGAAATGTTTTAGAATTTCGCGGTCGAGTGCTTAGCGCTGTCGCTTCATAATCGACAGGTTCAAGTCAGGTCCAGAAGACCGGCTGTCAGGACCGCGGTTCTTCGCGATTTTCCTCAGTGTTTCAGACAAAATTTGGGATAGTATTTCAAATTATACCACGATAATTTATTTCCATATCCTTTCCAATTCTTTATTCACTGATCCAGACTTTCGATGCTGTGTTACCTGAACTATTCAAATCGTTGTTAAATAAACGCTAAAGGAGTATTTCACAGTGTGATGTATATTTGAGAGCAAAACAGATTTCTCCATTCTTTCTCTGACTTCAAATACTGAAGCGCATTCCAGTTGTAAATGTGATTCTGTGGTGTTCGCTTTCTCCTGCAGGGAAAGAATTGAAGTCGCAAGAATGTTGAGGGTCGGACTCTCCTATTACCTATTACCTGCTGCTGGTAGGTAACATATTTGGTACACGGTACGAATGAATGTCTGAAATTCTCCTACTACCTGCTGCTGGTAGGTAACATATTTGGTACACGGTACGAATGAATGTCTGAAATTCTCCTATTACCTGCTGCGGGTAGGTAACATATTTGGTACACGGTACGAATGAATGTCTGAAATTCTCCTATTACCTATTACCTGCTGCTGGTAGGTAACATATTTGGTACACAGTACGAATGAATGTCTGAAATTCTCCTATTACCTATTACCTGCTGCTGGTAGGTAACATATTTGGTACACGGTACGAACGAATGTCTGAAATTCTCCTATTACCTATTACCTGCTGCTGGTAGGTAACATATTTGGTACACGGTACGAATGAATGTCTGAAATTCTCCTATTACCTATTACCTGCTGCTGGTAGGTAACATATTTGGTACACGGTACGAATGACTGTCTGAAATTCTCCTATTACCTGCTGCTGGTAGGTAACATATTTGGTACACGGTACGAATGGATGTCTGAAATTCTCCTATTACCTGTTGCTGGTAGGTAACATGTTTGGTAAACGGTACGAATGAATGTCTGAAATTCTCCTATTACCTATTACCTGCTGCTGGTAGGTAACATATTTGGTACACAGTACGAATGTCTGAAATTCTCCTATTACCTATTACCTGCTGCTGGTAGGTAACATATTTGGTACACAGTACGAATGAATGTCTGAAATTCTCCTATTACCTATTACCTGCTGCGGGTAGGTAACATATTTGGTACACAGTACGAATGAATGTCTGAAATTCTCCTATTACCTGCTGCTGGTAGGTAACATATTTGGTACACGGTACGAATGAATGTCTGAAATTCTCCTATTACCTGCTGCTGGTAGGTAACATATCTGGTACACAGTACGAATGAATGTCTGAAATTCTCCTATTACCTGCTGCTGGTAGGTAACATATTTGGTACACGGTACGAATGAATGTCTGAAATTCTCCTATTACCTGCTGCGGGTAGGTAACATATTTGGTACACGGTACGAATGAATGTCTGAAATTCTCCTATTACCTATTACCTGCTGCTGGTAGGTAACATATTTGGTACACAGTACGAATGAATGTCTGAAATTCTCCTATTACCTATTACCTGCTGCTGGTAGGTAACATATTTGGTACACGGTACGAACGAATGTCTGAAATTCTCCTATTACCTATTACCTGCTGCTGGTAGGTAACATATTTGGTACACGGTACGAATGAATGTCTGAAATTCTCCTATTACCTATTACCTGCTGCTGGTAGGTAACATATTTGGTACACGGTACGAATGACTGTCTGAAATTCTCCTATTACCTGCTGCTGGTAGGTAACATATTTGGTACACGGTACGAATGGATGTCTGAAATTCTCCTATTACCTATTACCTGTTGCTGGTAGGTAACATGTTTGGTAAACGGTACGAATGAATGTCTGAAATTCTCCTATTACCTATTACCTGCTGCTGGTAGGTAACATATTTGGTACACGGTACGAATGAATGTCTGAAATTCTCCTATTACCTATTACCTGCTGCTGGTAGGTAACATATTTGGTACACGGTACGAATGACTGTCTGAAATTCTCCTATTACCTGCTGCTGGTAGGTAACATATTTGGTACACGGTACGAATGAATGTCTGAAATAGCTATATATTAACTTGATAAAAATAAATTTAGCTACTAAAAATATATTTTTTTAAATAACAGAGCTCTGTTGAAGTCGAGCTCTGCTCGGTTGTTAAAGTAAAGTTCAGGCCATGAAGACCCAAAGGGGGAGTAGAGGTATAGCTCTACTCTTTCTTTAACCTCGGCGCTAGGTGGGGGTGGGTGGTCAACGCCACGCCCCGGCCGCTTTACCCCGGGGAATGACCCGGTATCCATTGTACAGGAGGCTGGGTAGGCCCCAGGGCCGGTCTGGACGGGTGCTGAAAATCTCGCCCCCCCCCCCCACTCGGTTGTAAGTTACAAATTTTGAACTCGGTTTCACGTACCTACACGTACGCCACTGCCAACCTGGAATGTGTCATGGCGTATTCTAAGTAATTCATTCACGCTTGTTCGGTTACATTGGTGATGTGGTGGGGGGTCTTTTGTTTCAATTGTTTATCGCGACTATCGGCACACGAGACAATGGACCACGTCAAACAGAATTTATCACGTGACCTACAACCCCAGTTCCACACACCTCCCTCCCACATCTCTGACAGCCTACCTGCCCAAATGCACGAGACCGTAATAAAAAAAAAACTCAGCTTTGTAAATCGATTTAAACAGAACTCGCAATTTATTTTGGTACATGCTATCGTGTTTTGCAAATGTGCTTCACTGAAAATTTATGAAGGTACTGTGGTTGTTACACCTGCATGACAGGGAAGATATAACCACCACGGATTTCGTTAGCGACTTTTCATATTATTTTTCTACTATTATTAGAGTGGTTCTCAAGGTTTTGGAGTTTGCGACATACTTGGTATATTGTTTTTTTTTATCTTGACAAATTATAATTAGAATAACAGACAAATTGTGAGAAAAGTACACATATTTTTAAATATAGGAATTTATTTTAAAAAATATAAACTTGTCGTAACGCGAAATGATGGAGCATTTTGATAAAAACACGACATCAAAAACTTTAAGTAATTACACTGGTTTCCATACTTTATTTAACGATGCCCCCCCACCCCCAGCTAAGCAAAAGCCTCATCGAACCTCCACTTTGTAAGCGCGCATGTGCTTAGCGAACGCCATTATCAGTTTTTCGTTCAAAAAAAAGTTTGATTTGCATGTTTTAATTTTATGTGATAATGTCCCTGTCACCATGATAAGTGGGTCACTGTCACCATGATAAGTGCGTCCCTGTCACCACGGCATGGCGCGTCCTCGGGTTGCGGTTGGAGGAACGGCCTCCGGATATGGAGGGTAGCTGCGAATATGCAGTCGCGGACAGCCGACAAGGGGTGGTCCTCCAGCTTGGGGGTTGGGCGAGGTGCTAACAACTCCTCACCGTAAAGAATTACCATGTTACGAAACACTATACAGAGCCTCGGACCTGGACTGATTCTTTGGATAGGGACAAGTGGCGGGCTCTTGTGAGTGCGGTAATGAACCTTCGGGTTCCATAAACGCGGGGAATTTCTTGACTAGCAGACGACCTGCTAGCTTCTCAAGAAGGACTCTGCTCCATGGAGTTAGTTTGTTAGTTAGTTTAGTTAGTTAATGTTTCTATTCAACGACTTGTAGTACACATGGCAGGCTCGCGGCACACCGGTTGGGAACCACTGTTGTAGACGAAACGAATTTAGCAATTATAGATATGTAGAATTTTTTATCGTTACTGTGGTATGTTTTACCGAGCTGTGAGTATCTCGGACGATGTAGAGGATCGATGTGACGATGATGGTGAGGGATTCGGAAGGATTCGTCGTTGCGTAATTGGCATACTATCCCGGTATTTGCCTTTGAGAACAGAGGGGGGGGGGAAAGACAAACTTCAGTCAGGATAGCCGATGTACCAGTCGCGAATCGAAGTGGGATCTCCTGATGAAAACTCTACAGGATGTTCGCCACACCAGCCAGGTAAAAGGCTGTAAGATAAAGGTAAAGTTCACCCTAGAACAGGCCATGAAGGCCCAGAGGGGAGTAGAGGTATAGCTCTACTCTTTCTTTAACCTCGGCGCTAGATGGGGGTGGGTGGTAACGACACGCCCCGGCCTCTTTACCGCCTGGATTGACCCGGTACCCTTTGTACAGGAGGTTTGGTAGGCCCCAGGGCCGGTGTGGACGGGTGCTGATAATCTCGCTCCCACCGGGATTCGATCCCCGGACCGTCCAGCTCGTAGCGAGTTGCTATACCGACTGAGCTATCGCGGCACACTGGTAAAAGGCTGTAAATCTCTAAATTCTTACAGCCACATCAATTGCACTTCCACTTGCTTGACGCCACCACTCAACTCCAGCTTTGTAGCTTCCTGGGCTGGAGAACCCGGTCATCGGAATGCCTGTCATACATGGCAGCACAAGAAAGGCAAGTAAATATTCATGATCCGAGCCAGTTTTGAATAACACCACAGGCGATTTGTGCCATCAAATAGAATTTTGTCAGACTTGGCCAAAGGGGATCACAGCACTGAAGATCAACATCATTATTATCAGCAGCAGCAACGGCCTTCAAGATTTGGGTCTCTGACCTCTTCAGTCTCATTGATTTTGATCCGTTGCTGAAGTAGACGACCTCACTCATTGAAGGACTTGGTTTATAATGTGGAATTTACCGTCGAAATTTGCCGTGGCCTGTTTTGTAAAACTGCCCATGCCTTCATCAGATAAGACCAAAAAGGAATTAGCCTTGCAATATGATACCCTTTACTCCCGTAGACGAGACAAACAAGGTGACAAGGGTGGTCACGCTTAGCCGACACCCTAATTCTACTCGTGACTCGTTTCTTGTTCCTTGGTCCCTCGAGCCATCCGTCCACTTTGCAGCGTGTCTTGAAGACGTCGCCTATGCACGCTCCACGATGGACAGCGATAAATCGTGCTAAAGCAAGTGGCTTTTGTGAAGCTGCACAATAGTTGAGATTAGCTAAGGCTGTAACAATGGGAAGATGCATAAGCCTTCTGTAGCCTAATGTGAAAATTTAAAAAAAAGTGTTTTTTTAACCGTTGGAGACTGAAGACAGGAAAGGAAAGGAGAGGAGAGGAGAAGAGAAGGAAGGTGTGTAGTGAGACACTACTACGAGGAGGAAGAGAAACGTTACTGCTCTGAAGGTTTCCAGACAGTGCCCTCTTGTCCTTGTGGTAAAGGTAGGCTGGAGGCAAAAATGAAGATTGGAAAGAGAAAAAAAGTTTGGTGATTGGAAGGGGACTGTTTGAGTATACTGCAGAGAAAAGAAGTTGAGCATTTGGGTTGAATTCGATGTTACCTCTAAGCTGCGCGGCCGCGCAAAAACTGATATGCTCCTGCGCACACTGAATTGTTGCCGCGCAGCTGAAATATTCTTATTATGCGTATTACAAAAAAAACTTAAAGTACCGCGCAGTCGTCAGGTTGTCTAAAAAATTTCTGCTCAGAGCAGCAGCAGGTCCGTGCAGCTGTAAAAAATAATTAGAGGGAACTTTGGTTGAATTGTGTCGAAATATATTTGGGGGGCTGAATTAAGACGAAATTTTGATAGCATTTGGAGGATTGTATTTGGACGGAATATCTAAAGTTGATATGAGAGAAGGGTGGATTACAATTAGAAATTGGATACGAAAACAGTATTTGCTGCAGGACCGAGGAAAAACGTCGAAATGACTTTGATAGAACTGGGTGGGAGCAGGGCTTTCGGGATGAATACTTATTTTCAGTATTTCTTATACGAGTATTATGAATGCTGGACGTACTTACTTACAATTTTGTCTCGCAAAAGGCAGTCTCTTGATCATCCCAGGTACTGTTCAAGGAAAACCCCGTATTTTGTAGTTTATTAAAATTAATTAAAATACGCAGTTGTCGAAAGTTACAAAAGGTACACTATTGCATTCTGTCCACTACCTTATTTAAATATGAGAGCTGGATTTTACCATTTCAGCTGCGTATAAATAATTAATAACCGGAAGCACGTAACAAAGTGGGCCTCGAAACGTAACTTACTGGCAGAAAGTCTCACCGAATGACTCTCCTGCCAATTATGTTTAAAATGCGCGGCCCCATGAACTCCTTTGAGTTTGGTAACGCATCCGTCTAGCATTCCAACACGCCGTGCCCCACTTCCGCCGCGGTCACCAATTGTCTGAACTACGCTCCATTGTTTTACGGCGACTGTGGTCCCCGTGCAAGCAAAGTACCGTACCGAACGAACACTAAAAAGAAGCTTCGTTGTGCTAGCAGTAATTTTTAAATTACGCAGATGGATGTATCCTTTCGTAATTACCTGTATTTGGCCAATAAATTGCGGTCAGTGTGTGTTAAATTAATCCGTATATTTGAACAAAAACAACTGCTTGATTAGCTAAATTGACTAACGATAAATAGATGGATAGATAGATACTGTGTAGATAGATAGATAGATAGATAGACAGGTACATAGATAGAAATATTAGTTCAGGCAAGTACACATAATTTTGCAGTGTAATACATATGGTGTGCGGTCTAAGGCGTGGGTCTGCGGCCGCTCGCTTACTGGGATTGTGGGTTTGAATCCCACTTAGGGCATGGATGTCTGTCTGTTGTGAGTGTTGTGTGTTGTCAGGTAGAGGTCTCTGCGACGAGCTGGTCCCTCGTCCAGAGGAGTCCTACCGAGTGCGGTGTGTCTAAACTGTGTGTGATCGTGAAGCGTCGAAAAATGAGGCGGCCTAGGTCCCCTAGGGGCTGTCGAGCCATTAAAAAGAAACATATGGTGCTGCGCCTGCTAACACCAAGTTTGTTTGCAGTGCGCAGCCCATTCAGCCTTAATAACTAGAAAGAAATATCATTAATCTACTTGCACTGACTAAGGAACTGAACGACTAATCAACCGAGTGGCTGCGTGAAACGACTTCTTCCGTCAGCAGCTGATATTTATGTATCAGCAGGTTTATAGCCGTCACCACAGCCCCCTCATATGGGACGTTCTTAAGCTTGGACCGTTTAAGATGTCATCACCATCACCAACACCACCACCGCCACCGCGGCCGCCACCTTCCACTTCTTGTTTCTCGCCCTCTTCAGTGCAGACCCGAAATTTCTCGTCCGATCACATAACAATTTTTTTCTCCGATCGCCTTCTCTGGTGTAAATGTTTTCCGACAGTTTTTACATGAATGACAAATACTTTTCTTATTCTGCTGAGGTTAATTGAATAATTATTATTCAGACGAAGTTCCGAATGCAAAAGGTTAAATACATTCGAATGTGTAAGTTCTGAATGCAGCGTGAGTTGTGCTGCATGATGAACATCTATGTGCAGGCTTTTGTGCTGACGAGGGGAATATTTTTAGTCAAACAGTAAATTTGGAATGTCAACGCAGAGATATTTAAATTTTCATGATAAGTGGGTCACTGTCACCATGATAAGTGGGTCGCTGTCAGCATGATAAGTGGGTCCCTGTCACCACGGTATGACGCGTCCTCGGGTTGCGGATGGAGGAACGGCCTCCGGATATGGATGGTAGCTGCGAATACATTAAATAAGCAGTCGCGGGCAGCCGACAAGGGGTGGTCCTCCGGCTTGGGGGTTGGGCGAGGTGCTAACAACTCCTCACCCTAAAAAATTATCACGTCACGAAACATTTGACAAAGCCTCAGACCTGGACTGATTCTTTGGTACGACTTAAGCAACGGAAAAGGAATATGAGATTTGGGAAATCTTCAAGAAGTGGGATGGGGGCGTGGACTGGATTGATATGGCTCAGGATAGGGACAGGTGGCGGGCTGTTGTGAATGCGGTAATGAACCTTCGGGTTCCATAAAACGCGGGGAATTTCTTGACTAGCTGACGACCTGTTGGCTTCTCAAGAAGGACTCTGCTACATGGAGTTGGTTAGTTAGTTAGTTAGCTAGTTGGGGAAATATGTTATGTTTGCATCTGTTTGGGCCTACAAATAGGCTTTAATGACATCGAATGGGAAGTAACAGGAAGACAGCGCGCTATTGATATAGCATGATGTGAAGGCCAGAGCACTTGTTTGGAGATATTAGCAGGAGGATAACTAAAAATAAATCCTAATTTTTACTACTTTAAATTCCGCTGTATAAGAAACTGAATGCAAACAGAATCCTGCATCCAGGTCAGTGTCTAGGCCAGTAACCTGAGACTTGTGGGGCTGTATAAACACGAATCACGCTGTTCAATTTTTCGATTTAAAAAAGGCATTGTTTCGTCATCAAGATGGAGCCATGCCGAGTGGGACGTGGAAGAATCTGTCGAGGGACCTCTCCCCTCTGTGGGAACAATACGGACCCTGTCATCAGTCCGGCCTTCACGCCTCCGCCTTCTCGCTTCCAATGCGTCTTCCATTGTTTCACGGTACTGCGCGCAGTATCGGCCTAAGAGCTAGTCAACAGTAGTACAGTTTGTGACAGAAATTTTGAATTCTTCAATAATTTTTTTTGTACGAATGACCGAATGTAACTATGATATGTATAAATTACCTCTGTATGGCGGAAAACACTTAACGAATTTTGATTAAATTTTGTGTTGACCGTACAGGTATTACACAGAGTCAATGAGGAGAGGAATATCCTAGATACAATAAAAAGAAGAAAGACTAACTGGATTGGTCACATGTTGCGTAGAAACTGCCTTCTGAAACAGGTTATTGAAGGAAATATGGGGAGAAGGATATAAGTGACGGGAAGACGAGAAAGAAGGCGTGAGCCGCTACTGAATGACCTTAAGGAAAAGAGAAGATACTGTAAATTGAAAGAGGAAGCACTAGATCGCACCCTGTGGAGAAATCGCTTTGGAAGAGGCTACGGACCTGTCGTAAGGCAGACTGCAGAATGAATGGTACAGGGCCCCTCAAGAGTGTCGGGTGAATTTCATTTGGGTCTGTATCGCGCAATAATACTAATGCGTATGCGGACTGGAAGGTAGAGGCAAGAAACTTGTATATATCTCTTGTACTGAAACGTCTTATTCACTTTTTAAATTTCATGGTAAGAGGATATGACAGTGGCTCTGTCTGATACAGGTTGTGACAGTGGCTCTGTCTGATACAGGTTGTGACAGTGACTCTGATACAGGTTGTGACAGTGTCTCTGTCTGATACAGGTTGTGACAGTGTCTCTGTCTGATACAGGTTGTGACAGTGTCTCTGTCTGATACAGGTTGTGACAGTGGCTCTGCCTGATACAGGTTGTGACAGTGGCTCTGTCTGATACAGGTTGTGACAGTGGCTCTGTCTGATACAGGTTGTGACAGTGGCTCTGTCTGATACAGGTTGTGACAGTGGCTCTGTCTGATACAGTTTGTGACAGTGGCTCTGTCTGATACAGGCTGTGACAGTGGCTCTGCCTGATACAGGTTGTGACAGTGGCTCTGTCTGATACAGGTTGTGACAGTGGCTCTGTCTGATACAGGTTGTGACAGTGGCTCTGTCTGATACAGGTTGTGAGTGTGGCTCTGTCTGATACAGGTTGTGACAGTGGCTCTGTCTGATACAGGTTGTGACAGTGGCTCTGTCTGATACAGGTTGTGACAGTGTGGACTGGATTTAACTCGATCAGGATAAGCAAGCAGTGTTCAACTACTGGGATCCAATACCACTTATAGTTTGTATAGTCTGTTTCTGTCCATGTGAGGTGGATGAATGGATAGACATGTAGACTATACAGTCAGCGCATTACTCGATTAGGCAGAAAGTCAGTCAATAACTTCATCTGGTTGTCAGTTATAACAGGTTAATTCCATAAAGTCTCCAGCTTCAGGCGCAGGTAAACGTTAGCGAGCGTAGGCTGATGTCACAAGCCGGGAGGGTGCGCTAAGTCATGTGCGCGTAGATCTGTGTGTTTCTGCAGTCAGGGCGGTGGAGGTGCCAGTATTGGTCTGCTTACGTAGCAGCTGTAGTCATGTGACTGGGTTAGGAGGGCCGTAAGGTTTGTGAGACTCGTGGTGAAGGTTGTCATGCAAAATGACGGGGACTTTGTTGATGTAATCTTGCTATAACTAGACAGTTGTTTACGTACTGTGCTTGAAGTAGTTACAAAGGCGATCAACTAGCTGTACATTTCAAGCAGCCAGTTATGTAGCTATCCTATCCTTCTTCTCCTCAAGCGCTGCAGTCCGTTGTGGACCTTGGCTTCCAATACAATCTTCCTACATTCCCGACGGTCTGTGGCCAATGCCTGCCTGGTTTTTATTCACATTATATTTAAAGCCTCTGCAAGCTCGTCTCTCCTTCTTTTACTTGGTCTTCCTCGTTTCGTTGTTCCTTCCATTGCAGTTGTTGCAATTTGTTTTGGCATTCTTTGTTTTTGCATTTTTTTCAACATGACTATACCGTCTTAGTCGGAGGGATTTTATAAACTGTACAATTATCTTTCCCTTGTTATTCATCATCTCCTTATTTGTTCTTATTCTGCAGCTTTCTCCTTCTTTTACGGGTCCGTATATTTTCCTTGCAATCTTCCTTTCAAATATTTTGAGTACGTTCGTTTCTTCCGTGGCCAATGTCCAAGTTTCTGACCCATAGGTAGGTATGGGTCGTATTTAGAGTTTAATATAGGTTTAATTTAGTATTTCGGGACAGGAGTTTGGACCTGTAGAGCTAAATGTGTGCTAGGTGTGTAGAGTTTGCTGTCATTATTTTGGAGTGAATGTCCATAGTTTGTTTTCAATGAGATCTGCGCTCTTCTGGGATATTACTCAGCGTCGTGTGGTAATTGTTTACCGACGTTTCGAGAAGATGGGAACGATGCCTTGTCCCGAAACGTCCGTAAACAATTATCACACGACGCCGGGTAATATCCCAGAAGAGCGCAGATCTCATAAACATCGCGGCGGAAGCCTGAAATCACGGTTGGGAATTTCTGTTTAAAACTGATCCCAATTATGCGAAGCTATGGACGCCTTCTGACTTAAAATTATCCTGAGTTATCCTGTAAATTAATTAATTAGTTAGTTAGATATTGGCTAGATCGTTAGTTCATTCCTTGTTTTATTAAGAACGAATACAGGACGATTCTTTAATAATTGTGATGTGCAGGTAATAACAAGCCAAGATATTGCCCATGCCTTTATGAAATTAATGGACCCAGTCGCCAGTTTGTGGCAGGCACGCTCAAATGCTATTTTCTTGAGCAAGTCGTGCTAATGGTCGGTTGCTTGGCCGATATTAAGTTGTGAGGAGCCTAGTTGCTGCTGCGTGCAGTCTGAACCATCGCATGGCCAATCGTGAGTGCTGTAGTCATTACTGTGACTGCAGAGGCAACTGTTGTTGCCAGATTCTGTTATTAATTCCTTTCGTACTGACATTACCCGCACTTACAGTGGATAGTAACACAGAGTTAAGATGGGACAACTTACGTATTTACCATGTACTTAGGTCACTCATTCTGCAGTCTGTCTTACGACAGGTCCGTAGCCTCTTCCAAAGCGAGTTCTCCACAGGGTGCGATCTAGTGCGTCCTCTTTCAATTTCCAGTATCTTCTCTTTTCCTTAAGGTCATACAGTAGCTGCTTACGCATTCTCCCTCGTCTTCCCGTCATTTCTATCCTTCTTTCTAACTTTCCTTCAATCACATGTTTCAGAAGGCAGTTTCTACGCAAGATGTGACCAATCCAGTTAGCCTTTCTTCTTTTTATTGTATGTAGGATATTCCTCTCCTCCTTGACTCTGTAATACTTCTTCATTTCCCACACGATCGGTCCAACTGATCTTATCCATTGTACCTAGTTACGGAATAATTTTAAGCGGAAGGAATATTTACCGGCAATAGAGATACGGAGATAGGAGGACAGGAATTCAGTTTAGAGTGCATATTGTTTCCTCTAAATATCTTCAGCATGGGTTTTGTCATTTGCATAGCTGGACCAACGATCAGTGTATTTAGTGCGTAATCCTGTAGCCAGAATTCAGATTTTTCTTTCATGTATGTTTATATTCTCATAAAGCGGCTGACATCACAATACTAGAGGAAAATTATCAGTAAACGAGGGGTGAAGGCTTTATTGTATAACTGCATTCCCAAAACAATTGCACGCTAAGGAAAGAAACATGGGAGTCGTAATATATTAGTTCCGGGATTTCGTTTTAAGTTTTTGAAAGAAATTCTGAAACATTGGTACGTGAAGGACAAAATGCGCCATTAAATGTTATCGCAAGCCAGAGGGCAACTGGGGTCGGTCACTCCCGATAAAGAGACGGAGACAACCTAAAAACAACCTGCTGCTACACTGTTGCCCTCAACAAGTGTTTTGCCGCTCTCTGTTTACTCTTATCTAACAAAGCGATAACGACTGTTTCCCACACTGGCGTTGGGGCTGGAAGGAAATTACAATGGCATGTAATGAGTGCGTTATGATGGCACGCCGGTAGCATACAGCAGTGTTTGGTCATACATACAGAAAAGGTAAAGAAGCCTCCGCATTGCAGAGCCTCCGTACAGACCCAGCAAAATCACTTTTACTTTGCCAGAGACGTAGTTTGTAACTGCTCGTTTTGTTTAAGCGTGTAGTTTGACATCGCAGGTAATCGTTAATTATACAGCGTCGGTGATATATGAATAAAATTGTATGAATAATGGTGGAATAATACTATCGAAGGGCAAACGGAAGTACGGAATTTTTGGCGGACACAGTGCCACTGTGTCCGCCAAAAATCCTATGCGAACCGGTCTGGAATCGAACCAGGGTCTACGCTGTGAGCGGCCCGCCTCCTGAGCCATGGCACGGCCTTTTAATTGCTCATGCTTTGTAATCGGGTTGTACTGTTTGGCTTCAGTCTCGCATAGTCAAGTGTTTTACAGTGGTTTGAATTATAGGGAATTTGGGTGTCACAACCTAAAATATACTATTATTCTTTATCAGAGGGATTATTTTATACTTCCCAATATCTTTCCAATTCATGATTGTATAATAAATGTATTATCTGACGCTGTATGATATTCGTAATTGAAAGTGTCTTTAAAATACCTCATTAACCTTTTAAAGCCTAATAATGGTTACTTGGTGCACCAACAGTTTTAACATTCAACAATTCTACATTCTGCCCACACTGTATTAATGTGTATTGTATTTATATTATAACAAACAGCGACTTTTGCCTTATATAACATAAATTGATTTGTTTTTTTAACCGAGTTGAAAAGTGTTTACTTCGCGGTACGAACTGGGTCTTTAAATGAAACAGTTTACGCTTCGTCTGTAAAGGGTTAATTGTGATTATATGACGAAATTAATAGCAACATTGAAAACAACAATCCTTTTAACCAGGACTCATCGTAGACGTTTTAAATGAATGTGCATCTGAGGTATTAGAAATACGATGACTCGCTGTATCAACAGCAGAAGAGATGAAATATATGTTCACAGCGGAGAGAAAGGAATGCTGTAAACAGGTGTGGTAGTTATCAAGATGTTATCCCGACGGTTGACTGGTGGCACTGAAGGAAGTCGCTGAACGTGTGAAGAGGAGGCCTGACCGGGAATCGAACCAAATAAATCGTAAAAGCGACGAAGAATCATTGGGGCATACCGCTTGGTGTGACTTTCAATTACTGAATTTAAAGGGAAGTTACTCGTGTATCCGTCAGAAGGAAATTGATATTTGTAATCGCATTAAGTAATTCCATTATACAGGGTGCTTCTTCAGCACGTAAATGGTTACAGAGGGTTCTAGAGATTCTATGCTTTTATGGAATCCGAGTTTCAGGACATGATAACATGATTGTGGACTTCGCACCCTATATATTTTGATACAAAAAAATATTTCAGTGGTTCAATACAACATGTATTGAGTAAACATAAGGCTACTGTTTCGGTTAAAAATGATTAGCCATCTTCAGGCCGCAACTACAAAAATACAGAAGTGAGGGGGGGGGGGGATTTTACAACTATATTTCAGGTTTGAGGTCTTAAGGTTTACAAATAAAAATGTGCACGTAATGTAAAATATATGAAAAAGCTATGAAAGGTATAGAATGCCTGAAAAGTATAATTTGAAATTATAAAATGTTAAAAACAGTAAATAAATAATATGACATAGGCAGTTAGATACAAAATTCTTGCATGCGACGTGTATATATTGCAGTCGGATCGTCGAAGTTGTGGCAAAGTGCGTATAAAGCAGGACTAGCTTCACTTCTTAGTCCCACCCTTTTTTATATTCTTGTAGGTGGGGCCCGATGATGGCTAATAATTTTTAGCCGAAATATGTATCCTTGTTTTTACTCAATATATATTGTGTTGACTGACATGTTCAATTGTATTTAATAACGTAACGCAGATGTGCCACCTTAAAATAACCTATATTTTGAACTAATTTAGTTCTGTTCAAATTTTTACAATCCATTTTCCTAAGAGTAATTTTAATGTCATTTTTCTGTTAGTATTCTGGTTTTCCATGTAACGTCGTCCCATGAGTTTTCGCTACCAAAATTTTACATGCATTTTTTTTTGGTATTACGCGTGCGTGCTGTGTGTCCCGCACTGTTTATCTTAATTGACTTAAATCACCCTAAAAATAATTTTAGCCCAGTTTCGAAATTAAAAGACGTGTCAGTTTATGACCATGCTGAAAAGTCCTGAAGACAGAACTTCGTTAATCATAAAGTCCTGAAGACAGAACTTCGTTTATCATAAAGTCCTGAAGACAGAACTTCGTTTATCATAAAGTCCTGAAGACAGAACTTCGTTAATGATAAAGTCCTGAAGACAGAACTTTGTTAATCATAAAGTTCTGAAGACAGAACTTCGTTAAACATAAAGTCCTGAAGACAGAACTTCGCTTATCATAAAGTCTTGATGATAGAACTTCTTTAATCATAAAGTCCTGAAGACAGAACTTCGTTAATCATAAAGTCCTGAAGACAGAACTTCGTTAATCATAAAGTCCTGAAGACAGAACTTCGTTAATCATAAAGTCCTGAAGATAGAACTTCGTTAATCATAAAGTCCTGAAGACAGAACTTCGCTTATCATAAAGTCTTGAAGATAGAACTTCTTTAATCATAAAGTCCTGAAGACAGAACTTCGTTAATGATAAAGTCCTGAAGACAGAACTTCGTTAATCATAAAGTCCTGAAGATAGAACTTCGTTAATCATAAAGTCCTGAAGACAGAACTTCGCTTATCATAAAGTCTTGAAGATAGAACTTCTTTAATCATAAAGTCCTGAAGACAGAACTTCGTTAATGATAAAGTCCTGAAGACAGAACTTCGTTAATCATAAAGTCCTGAAGATAGAACTTCGTTAATCATAAAGTCCTGAAGATAGAACTTCGTTAATCATAAAGTCCTGAAGACAGAACTTCGCTTATCATAAAGTCTTGAAGATAGAACTTCGTTAATCATAAAGTCCTGAAGACAGAACTTCGTTAATCATAAAGTCCTGAAGACAGAACTTCGTTAATCACACGCCTAACTTGGTTTCAATGAAGGTATCAACACTTCGCATGACGCACAGTGAACATGTGGTTCAAACCAATGATCTGACAGCTGGCACGATTTCAAAAAGAAGACGGGGCAGGTTCCTTAATTCTTCTTTTGAGCTCCATTTTTAAAATGTTACAGATTCAGTTTGCCATCTGCAATTTTTATTTGGAAGCAACAAGAGACGAGACCTTTGAAAAGTCTGCACAAAGAAGAATTAAGGAGGCCATGTTGAACATAGTGTCCCGCAGTCATTTCACTTCGCACAGAAATCCATTCTTCAAACATATCGTTACAACTGGATGAAAGATTTCTAAGAAAACTTTTTACCAGGTCTGTGAAAGATTTGCCTTTCTTTTGCAACAGAAAGAAGTACTTTGTTATGACGCCACAGAAGGATTCACTCTGTAAGAGATTCACGAGTTTTAATCCAGTCGCTAACAAATGCCGGTTGTCGTTGTCGTTGTGGGACAAAGACCGCTTCTGTTTGGTCTTGAACATTCAGCACTGCTGTATATGGCGGTAATGTTGGTAGCCTATCTAGAAATGTGAACGATTTTGTTTCGTAGGAAGAAATTATTCTAGGTCACGTTTCGTTCGCGAATCGCAACTGATGTTTTCGTCTGCTCGACATTTGTATCAAAAAGTTTTGAGGAAAATAGAAG
The DNA here is from genome assembly GCA_021186555.1 of Reticulitermes speratus. Lineage (NCBI taxonomy): Eukaryota > Metazoa > Arthropoda > Insecta > Blattodea > Rhinotermitidae > Reticulitermes > Reticulitermes speratus. The sequence continues at coordinate 7,030,750 of JAJKFL010000013.1, read as the reverse complement.
TGTTATAGACTTTTAGGTCTATTATTTTTTACACATCTGCTTTGCTAGGATTTTAATGTGAATATGCTGCTCCTATTTTCTTCTTTCTAATATTGTCTTTTTTCACGTCTCTCATTATTTTCTATATGTATTTATTTTTATTTTCTTCACTTTTTTCCTCTGTTACACACCTGAACACCAAAAATAATGTTTATGATATTATGACAGAGTTTCTGCTTGTTTCACTCATTCTACTGTCAACGAAACTCCAAATACGTAGGTCTGTATGTCTTTCCGGCTTCTACTTTCCTGAGACGGACATAGCAACAGTGGAACCAGAATTTGTGAAAGTATTTCAAAAATTTCTCTCCTAAATGCTTCTTTTTTACGAACGCGTTTCTCTTCACTTTCTTTAGCGAAGCTGATAGTCGTGAAATGTGTTAAGAATATCATGATCCAGCTTCTTAAATTTTGACCATCAAAGATGAAAAGTAACCTGAATTATATTTAACGTTTCAGTCCGTACCGCGCAGTAAACACACTTCATCTCGGTTATAGAAACGAACCTGTTAATGCTGTATAGGGAAATAATCGCTGTTTTTTTTCTCAGATCCATACAGAAGATATAAATGCACTGTGTGGGCAGAACGTAGAATTGTTGAATGTTAAAGCTGGCGATGCATATACCAACCACTGGGCTTTAAATGGTTAATAACCTGTCATTAACTATTTAAAGTCCAATGGTTATTATACAGCATACGTACCACCTGTGGTGTCATTAAGATACTCTGCATTTTTCCGATACAATGTATTTCTGTGTATTGAATGATTTGTGTAATAAAATACGATTGTGTACTACATCACATTAACCGATTTTGTGTTTCTAATGGAAGCAAAATGTCTTTTCTACGAGGTATGAACTAAATCTTTATGTAGGCCTATAATATAAGCTATTTTAGTCTTTAAAATGTTAATAATACTGCCAACGCAGCGGCTGTGCGGACATAAAAAGCGGGAGCGAAACATAACGCCATTCTTTGGATCATTTTTAACCTTTTAATACCAAGCGGTAACTATATGTACCACAGGTTTAACATTAGGAAACTGAATTGTGCCCTAATGCAGTATTTGTTCTGTGTGAGGCAGGAATTAAAGTTTTATATATGATTTAGATCAATGCAAGTCGTCAGGAGTTAAAGAGTATAACCTTGATTTGTGTAGGTCCCTATACTGCCATTAAAATATTACTAGAATAGACATGCAACATTTTAATATATCGCAGCGGTGTTGCTGAAGGTTGAAGTCTTCTGGGATGTCACTCCATGTCGACTGGTAAATGCTTACCGACGTTTCGAAACATCGCAGTGCCTTTGGCCTTAGAAGAAACTTCTAGGAATGCTTGACCATGAAGATGAATGCAAGATTTCTGTAATACAGTCGAACTCGGTTATAACGTCATGAAAGGTACTGAATATTTTGTGTTGTTATAATCGAGGAGTGTAATGTTAATTGGTTAACTGTGATGAATTAATTGGTGCCATAAAAATTCTGACTGTATAGGCGAGGTGTCGTGTAAACCGATGCCGTTATAACTGTATTTACCAGTCGACACGGCGTTATGTATCCCACATGCCAGCCTGTGTGCGAATGTCCCTACTTCTGGGATTTCCTCGCACATTCAGTCTGAAATACACTTGACTGAAAAATTTAGGCGTCCTGTCTTTTTCTAGAGATTTTTGCTGTGACAAGCAGCTGCAGTTTTTTTTTTTTTTTTCCCCCCGACGGCACCAGAATTGCGGAAAGTGTATTTATATAACGTATGTGGGCTATACGCCGATCCAGAGTGGCCGTGCGGTCTAAGGTGTGGGTCTGCGACCGCTCGCTTGCTGGGATTGTGGGTTCGAATCTCACCGGGGGCATGGATGTCTGTCTCTTGTGAGTGTTGTGTGTTGTCACGTAGAGGTCTCTGCGACGGGCTGATCACTCGTCCAGAGGAGTCCTACCGACTGTGATGTGTCTGCGTGTGATCGTGAAGCCTCGAACAATGAGGAGGTCTAGGCCCCTAAGGGGCTGTCGAGCCATTGGGGGGGGGGGGGAATGTGGGCTATACAGAAATCGTATAATTGTCGTCTTATTAAAGAAAGAGGTCTGTTCTTTTTAATAACAAAAGAACCATTACACAGCTCTGGCGTACAAAAGCAGTTACCATCATCGCACGTCAAAGCGTCAAATGTGCGGTCTGTGATTACAGTAGGACTTGTACGTCGACAGTGCAGACGTCTGACGTTGTCTGTGTAACGGACAGGAAAACCGTACTTTTTAACATGTCTCGTACATTGTACGCCTGCTGATTAGTCAGCACGAACGTCTCTTTCCCGCAAAGGTTGTTGCGTCTTAATATTTCCTTCTCAGAAACTTTGACCCCTGTTTGTTCGCACCCGATACCTCGCAATGTGTGACACACGTTTACTCACTCTCGTACTTGTTTGTGTCGTAATTACCAGCCGCCAGCTACACGTTGTTTGCATTTCAGGCTTCTATAGTACCACGTACGAAATTTTGTATTTTTCTTCTTACGTAACCGACATTCACTCTCGAGCGCTGCTTTACCTCTCGATGAATGCGCCTGTTTATATCCCGTTATAAAAGCGGACGTGAGAAATCCCAAGACCTAATTCTACGACGAAATTGTCTTCTTCAATAGAAGGACTCCTTTCTTCTGCAGGGCTCGGTTTCTTTAGAGCTCTCTCGTAAGAGCCAGATTCTTCCATCTAAGCTTTCATACGAGGTTCAGCCATTCTGATGAAAGGGTTGCATTCAAAGTTACCCCTCCGTCTTTTTTGACGAGAGGATCGTATTCAGCCTTGCTGGGCAAATCTCTATTATGGTTCTACAAAGATTAGCTACAGCGCACGTCTGAAGTCCGGGGCCCGCAGGGTTCTTTCGGCCCCGATAAAAATGGTACGGTGCGACTGAATGTAAAATTTAGGTTTCAATTTTGAGACGTTTTTAAATATGCATTTAGAAATGGGTCGTGATAGGAATAAGAGAACAAAATTATGAGAAAGTCCAGGTCGTTAACATACCAGTACAGATAACCCTGGAAAAGTTTGAATAGGCCTATAGGGAGAGGTGGAAAAATCACGTAGAGGAAATGGATAGAGAGAGGTAAAGGAGGGTGGCATGAAATTGTAAATGGACCTGTCGGGCTCATCTTCAAGGGTCACGCTTGACGCTTGAAGGTGGGACCGATAGTTCGTCCCGAAACGTCGGTAACACACTACCATTCTACGCTGCATAACATCCAAGAAGAGCGCACATCTCATTTACACCGCGGCGGAAGCCTGAAATCGCGCATAATCTGTAAAGACTTGAAGAAGAAGAAACAGACGAAGAAGACGAAGAATAAGAGTGATGATGATGAAGATGATGATAAAAAATAATAATAAATTGATATGCAGATCAGTACCAAATATGCTGTGACTGAGTATGTAACTACAAAAAACCCCCCGCAAGATAAAACTTTTTTTTATACGACGCCTTGTCACTAGGTAAATGGTTCCCGGCGTTCCGAGACAACTTAGACGTCTCGTCTTCAAAGTTCGGGGTGTCCAAGACGAATGGTCTGTCTGTGTCCGTTTGTATTGTTCACTGGATCATAGGCCTCGAAAAATGCAAACATTTCGTAAAATGCAGGATTATTATTATTATTATTATTGTGGAGCCTGCATGCTGCATGTCCTCCGCACCGTGTGTAATATTTGTACGTAAATGATCTGTTGATCAGAATCTCATTTGTTGAGACATGGCAGGCTTACGGTGGATGTGAAATTAGTAAGTTAAGTGAGAGGCTGTAAAGAGTTGCTGCAGTTCTCTGAGGTATTAGGAGCAGTGACTGCAGTTGTTCTGATTGCAGTAGGTACGAGTACAAGAGTTGTTAGCTGTCGCTGGATGCAGGTCGGAATTGAAACGTACTGGATGCGTGAGATCGTCTGTGTATTTGTAGGCCTACGTGATGAGCACACATGTGCAAGAGACATATGAAGGAGTGTTCACACCTGTGCAAGAGACATATGAAGGAGTGTTCACACCTGTGCAAGAGACATATGAAGGAGTGTTCACACTTGTGCAAGAGACATATGAAGGAGTTTTCACACCTGTGCAAGAGACACATGAAGGAGTGTTCACACCTGTGCAAGAGACACATGAAGGAGTGTTCACACATGTGCAAGAGACATATGAAGGAGTGTTCACACTTGTGCAAGAGACATATGAAGGAATGTTCACACCTGTGCAAGGGACATATGAAGGAGTGTTCACACCTGTGCAAGAGACATATAAAGGAGTGTTCACACCTGTGCAAGAAACATATGAAGGAGTGTTCACACCTGCGCAGATTTTATCTGGCTGCGCTTATTTCCTTTCTATAAGATAAATTGTTTACAGCAATTAATTTCTCGAAAATTTTACGCCCTTTGCCATTTTATTGGTAAAACCTCGCTTTTAATTAATTATGTAGATCAGTGCCACTAATTCAACTGATTAATCTATATTACAGGTCGACCATCTGAATTTTATGGCACCAGAAATGACATCTATGTCTTGAGCTGCTGGGTCAGAAGGCAGTGATATCGAAAGCTTTTAACATGATGTGATGATGATGATGATGATGATGATATAGGATATTTATTGAGTTCAGTTATTATTACAGGGTTTGTGCAATTTCTTACCGTGTTTTTAATTTGTTTTATATGATTTATTCATATTCACCTGCTCTGTTCGTGAATAATATACTTCCCAGTTTCAGAAGAGCCATTCTCAAACTAACACACTTCTAACACGTTTGCTGTGCATATTCTATACGTGTTACGTCACATCGGTTTCCTAGTAATTCGTAATAGACAAAGCCTTCGGAAAACGTTGTGTGTGGTCGAATGAAATTTTAAGGATATCAAAGGGATGTGTATTGCACAATAACCTCAAAAAACTCTGCATATTATTGTCCAGTTAAAAAAATGGTATACTTTTCTTTAAGAAAAATTTAAAAATACAGAACTAAATAACGTTATTTTAGCTGTGGTTTTGTATGGATGTAAAACTCGATTTATTTCTCGGCTGGAGGAAGAACGAGAAAAAGTGACGGACAGTACGTCAATGGAAAAGATAAGATGAAACAAGATAGCACAAAAAATTACGTAATAAAAGCCTTTGTAATGTGTCCACATCACCTGGTATTGTTTCAGCATTTAATTCGAGGATGATTCGATGACACACGCAGCATGTATGGCAGGAAAAATAAATTTATATTACAATTGGTTTAAAAGACTAGTATCACGAGATTGTTTGGGAGATTGGGGGGTACCTAGGAGGATAATATTAAAATTATTCTCAGAGATAAATACCCTGTGGGGGGGCACGCGGTGGCGCAGTTGGTTGAGACACTGCGCTACAAGCCGGAAGGTCGCGGGTTCGATTCCCGATGGTGTCATTGGAATTTTTCGTTGACATAATCCTTTCGGCCGCATTATGGCCATGGGGTCGACTCAGCCTCTAACAGAACTGAGTATCAGGAATCTTTCCTGGGGTGTAAAGGCGGCCGGTGCGTAAGCCTGACAACCGTACCACCCTCATGTTCCTATTGTCTTGGGAGCCTCAACCTCCTGGAACCCTGAGGGCCTTTCCAGGCCTGTAATGGGATTGCTTTACATTTTATAAGTAATCTGTGTTGGTAAAAGTTTCGTGTGGATGGAACTGACTCCAGATGAGGTCCTCTGGAGAGATTTTATGGTGACGGTGATGAATATTCCGGTTTCCTGTAACGGTGGTTTGTAGTCATGGAAATAACTGCGAAGTGCTTTGGAAACAGATTGTACCCCACATCGTTAATTTTGAGTAATCACGTAAGTCCTTTATCTGCAGAGACCGAAAATGAAACACAGGACAACAGCCCAATTTTTTCCCGATATTCCACGTGTGAAACAGCATCGGATTTCTTTCATTCTTCCTCAAAAAAGCAGAAAATAGAACCAGAAAATGGTGCTTACGAAACGTAGAACTTCAGATTGTACGTCATAGTACACGAACAAATTGAGGGGTAGAGAGACACGTGGGAGCATTTCACCCTCCAGTAGGACCCCATATAAAGACACAAACACGATCCCTGTCTTTATAAAACAGGGCGGATACGCCCCTTCCTGTGCGATCAGATTTGCTCCGCGGGGTCGAAACACCTGAGACAGGGTGATCATCCCTTTAAAATCTAAAGCAGGTTGGCGTACAAAAGACGTGGTACTTGTGGATCCAGAGGTTATGACAAGAGAAATGTCTTGGAACACAAGACTACGCTGGGTGCTGCTACATTTCTGTTGTCGTGCAGATGAATACATGGCCGATCATCTGTTTCCGGTATCGGATACACCAACCGCTGCAGAAATGTAAGTACTAATCTGTAAGCGGAACGCTTCCGGTCACCAGAAGGACACATGTAAACAGCAGCGATGGGCATTCCGTAAGCGCCAGGATCCGGAGATTGTTTGTGACCTACTTTGAGTTTGTAATTTTGTTAGAAGAGAAATTGAACAAGTACAGATATCTGAGATTGTCACAGAGATGTGATTGATTAATTTGATTTTGATACAGCGTAACATCCCAGAAGACGTACATGTTCAAGAACTGTACTGTCAGCAACTGTGACGTCATGTTGTTGCTAAACAGGTACAAGAGAAATATTAATTTTCCTCTGATAACTTCATATATCACTCATTTTCCCACACATCTTTGTTTGGGAATTATGATTAGATTTTGATTTCAGGCTTCCGTCGCGAAATTAATGAGATCTGCGCTCTTCTGGAATATTGTTTACCGACGTTTCGGGACAAGGTATCGGTCCCATCGTCACGGGTCAAGAGTCCGGACTCTTGACCCGTGAAGATGGGACCGATACCTTGTCCCGAAACGTCGGTAAACAATTACCACATGACGCCGCGTAATATCCCAGAAGAGCGTAGATCTTATGATTAGATTATTTTTAGTTTGTTCGTGTATAATTTTATCATCCGTTTTTTTTACCAAAATTTCTTTTGCATTCTTAGACTCTTTAGGATATCGAGGATAAGGTACGGAGCTGAGTGAAGTACCGTCTTAATGGAGAAAATATCGCAGCAATAAGATAAATTAAGTTGGTGGTGTACATAGGCCCTGTGAGACGTTACGTACAACAGAAATGCATATAGGCCTATTATTTTGATTGGAGTGCGTTAAGAGAAGAGTTTGGAAGTCCAATAAGTACTGTCCTTTTCTCAAGAGAATGCAGTTGACTTGCACAGCGTGGGTGTTGGATTACTGGGCACAAACAACGAAGGACAGCTTTCTCTAGCCCAAACAATTTCCAAGGTCAATTGCAAACTCTACAGTTACTAACTATAAATTTGAGAGTAATAAAGAAATTACTGTTGTTGAAAATGTAAGCTTAATTGACTTGCTCATTACGTAAAAGGTCAAATAACGGTGACGAAACTGCGGCGTTCATAACAGACTAAACGGCGTTCAGCGGAATAAGTCTTCAGTTTTTCTAGAAAAGTCCTGTAATATTCAGTTACTTCCATTGGCTGTATGTGTAAACTGTTTTGAAGAAGATTCTGACGAACTGTTTGTTAACCGTAGAAAGAATACAAGTGCGCACTGATGGCTGGTATATATAATGGAGGCAAGCTCGACACTGTTTCTTTGTACGATACGAATGCTCGCACGGTTTCCCGTCAGTAAGGAATTCCTTTTTGTTAATTCTGTTAATAGGAATCACTAAAACATCCGGTCGCAGATAGCACAGAGCACTGTATATACCTCATGCAGGAGGCGACGCTAGGACTGATCTGGGACAGCGAGATCGAAACAGCGGCACAAAACGCCTCTGTTCACTGACAAGCAGACGTTTGTTCTTTGTAAATGTTGAGAAGAAAATGACACCTAACTGACAAACAAAACATGTTGCTGCGTGTGTACTTTCTAAGGCTCTGCTTGTCAAAATTGCTGTGCTGCTCACTGAGCTTAAAACTTCTGTAGCACTGTGGAGTAACGTGAGTGTGGGCCGAGCCCTGGCTCAGGCAGTTAGTCGCCGGCCTCTCACCGCGGAAGCCCGGGTTCGATCCCGGGTCAGTCCATGTGGGATTTGTGGTGGAAAAAGTGGCACTGGGACAGGTTTTTCCCCCGAGTACTTCGGTTCTCCCTGTCAATTTCATTCCACCGGTGCTCCAGTACTTGGAAAAACGAAAAAAAAAAAAAAAAAACTAATCATCTTCGTCACAGGGTTGCACAATAAGACTCAAGGCTGCGGTGCGTCCGTAGCATCTGCTGCGGGGCCCTTAAAAATTGAGTGTACTTAAGGTAAATGAGACATTCTGTCATAGCTGTATTTATTATACAGTGTTTATTGACAGATTATGTGAGACACGTTTCGGCTTGTAGAAGCGATCATCAGGCATCAAATTTAAAAATAATTAAGAGAAAAATACATGTACATAACAAGTTGTTATATAAAATACATGTACATAAGTTGTTATATAAGATTTTACAAAGCATTGAATATTATGTTCATAACTTGTAGTTTTCTTTTAAGCGGAATCTGGGTTTAAAATATTAATATTTAAATATATAATAGAAATATTAAAATATATGATGTAGGGGATGTAGTACTTGAGTCAATGTTTTAAAAACTGAGTCACTTTCATGATTCCATGTTTTAAAGTTCAAACAAAATTAGACAAAGCACGAAGTTATACTCTTACATTCAGTTCGCTTCATATATTGTTTAGTGACGGCGAGTTTTGACAAGAACGGAAGACAACGTACCGTGTATTAATGTTTGTTGCATTTGTTATGAGTGGTGCTGCACGTTATGGTATGGATGTATGCGATCTGACGTAGTGGACACGTGTGAATAAAAGTGTACACGGTGAGCAGTAAGTGGATAATTTGTCGTCACGTAGTTTATTAAGCGCGGTAACAAAGAAATGGTATAAACTGGGAATAATATATATATATATATATATATATACATTGGTGCTGAAACATGGACACTCCGGAAAGTAGATCAGAAGTATCTGGTAAGTTTTGAAATGTGGTGCTGGAGAAGAATGGAGAAGATCAGTTGGACCGATCGTGTGAGAAATGAAGAAGTATTACACAGAGTGAAGGAGGAGAGGAATATCGTACATACAATAAAAAGGAGGAAGGCTAACTGGATTGGTCACATCTTGCGTAGAAACTGCCTTCTGAAACACGTGATTGAAGGAAAGTTAGAAGGAAGGATAGAAATGACGGGAAGATGAGGGAGAAGACGTAAGCAGCTACTGGATGACCTTAAGGAAAAGAGAAGATACTGGAAATTGAAAGAGGAAGCACTAGATCGCACCCTGTGGAGAACTCGCTTTGGAAGAGGCTACGGATCTGTCGTAAGACAGACTGCAGAATGAGTGAATGAAATATACATGTGTGTGTGTGTGTGTGTGTGTGTGTGTGCGCTGTAGTTCAAAAACTAAAGATTGTAATATCAGAAAGAATAATTAAGAAGAAATCAGAATAGAGTATGTCACAGAAGGAGAAACTTTGTGGCAAAAGAATGCATTTTTGGATCGGGAAAAATAGGGTATAGGTTTACCTAAGAATAAGGAGGGGATTGCGGGATAATATTAAAATGGTTTTATGTAAATGTAACGTACGTGAAATATATCTACAGTCAGTTTTTTTTATCAGTGACGCGACGCGTTTGATGGCCGTCCGTGTTAGTAATTCTGGGAGAAGGCTGTGAAGCTGAGCCTTGTAATCGAAATGGACTGAAATGGGGTGGAGGGGGGGGGGAGGTTGCTAAATTATAAAGCAGGAGAAATGGTAATAATTAATGCAGCACTCAGATATTAGGCCGTTCCAACGCCATTCCAACTCTTCAAGCAAGCGTGAATGGGCAAAATATTTTTACTTGCTTGCTAATGGACCGCTCCAAAAGCATGCATTAGTGGCGTACAGCTACTAATGTTACTGCTTCAGCAGTCTTTTTCACACAGAATATGTGAAAAGTCTTTCCTGTCGCCAACGTTGTTACATTATAAAACGACACGTAACGTATTTTAGGAAGACTGTCCGTCTGCATTGTAACAGACTGAGTTTGATGAACTCACGCCATGTAATTTCTGTTAGTAATCATGCTAGAACAATACATTGTAGCAGTAATGTATGGCATTGCCCGTGTCTGAAGTATATTGGATACAGTACACAAGACATTTTGGGAACTGTATCTGCTTACATCTTTGGGTGATGTAGTGTATTTACTGGGGGCACGCGGTGGCGCAGTTGGTTGAGGCACTGCGCTACAAGCCGGAACGTTTCGATTCCCGATGGTGTCACTGGAATTTTTCATTGACATAATCCTTTCGGTCGCACTATGGCCCTGGGATCGACTCAGCCTCTAACAGAAATGAGTACCAGGAATATTTCCTGGGGGGTAAAGGCGGCCGGTGCATAGGGCTGACAACCTTACCACCTTCATGTGCCGATTGTCTAGAAATCTGGGAGCCTCAACCTCCTGGAACCCTAAGGGCCTGTCCAGGCCTGTAATGGGATTGCTTTACCTTTTAGTGTATTTACTGACATATTTTCGATTTCAGATAAATATCGACGACGGGAGGGGGGGTTCAAACTCGGGACCGTTTTAATACCAGAACAGAATTCTAATTACTGGACCAGAGAATAATGGACAATGTCCGACATTATCTTGATGCACTGAACCAAATAGTGCCATAAATTGTAATTCGTAGTAACAGAAATTAAATCACTTCATTTTTTTCTAAATTTTATTTCATAGATTTCCGATAGGAATCCCAGCCAGATATCGACATACCGTGGCTCAGATATTTCGTGTTTCCCTCATGCTTTTGTGCGATTGCAGAGCTAATACCTTCAAGCAGACGGTAAAGTTTTTATTCAAAATTCCTCCCGATAGCCTAGTATTGATTACAGTGATATCCCGTGCATAATGTGTTTGGCTGCTACAGTATCGTTAAATAATCGACAAATCGGTCTTACCCCACCCTCGCTGGAATTTTCTGAACACTCCCTATGGTCATGTAACTAAGTAGGACTTAATCTGCATCGCCGATGATGGAAGAAGTCGGATCACATCACGTGACTAACAGCGGAATAGATGAGTAATGAAAGTGTGGTTAGAGGAAAGCGAGTCGCCTTACTGTTTATTGAAGTTCTACCTGAGGTTCTGTATAGCGCATTTCAGTTTAATACAAACCAATTTAATCCTGCACGCTTTTTGACTACTCCCAATGTACGCCGTCATTGCGTGCACAGGTGCAACGTTTGCTTTACCTTTACGATGCCTTGATATAAATTTATGCGTTAGGCGTCGATTTCGCTCTCCGAGTCAAATTCATTGTGTTGACAGTACCAATCGCACTTCTCCTAATTTATATATGATATTGAAATTGGTTGTGTAAAGGTAGGGTCTGCCGATCCCAGTGGCAGTGCGGTCTAAGGCGTGGGTCTTCGGCCGCTCGCTTACTAGGATCGTGGGTTCGAATCCCACCGGAGGCATGGATGTCTGTCCTTGTGAGTGTTGTGTGTTGTCATGTAGAGGTCTCTGCGACGAGCTGGTCCCTCGTCCAGAGGAGTCCTACCGACTGTGGTGTGTCTCAAATGTGTGTGATCGTGAAACCTCGACGAAACGAGGAGGCCCAGGCCCATATAGGGCTGTCGAGCCATAAAAAAAAAAGAAGGTAGGATCTGTGATCGATGTAGATCAAGAAATGAATGGAAAACCTTGCTGGACTGATTTATGTGTGCCGGTCTGTATGCTTGTGTTGACTGTGCCATAATGTTTCTTGAATTGATTGACCAATTTTCATAAGACTTGCCATTAAATGTTCAGATGAAGGTTACATAGACACCAGTTTCCTTTCTAAATCTCTACCATCAACGGTTCAGAAATGGCATTCATGCTGTGAGACCTCTAAGTCGTTTTTCCTCTTGTCCATGTGTTGTATAATTTCACTTTTGTAAACTCATAACGTAGATGCTTTAGCATAAGGAAACTTGCTGGCTTTTCAAAGCGCTCCATTCCTCGAAGTTTCTCACGTACGGCACGCTAATTAATTCATTGCGTTGTGCTTGATGCAATAAACCTGCCTGCTGTTACTGCTGTCTGTCCTCAATTTGCCTGTGAATCTCTCTGAGCAGTTGAATGTGATACACCTGCTTCTTTCTCAATCTCAACCGATCGTGCTGCTATTTAGGACACAAGGACCACTTTACGCTGTTTTCTTCTTGTACATCATTTATATAAACGCCTTCATGCATTTGGTTCGTGATACTCACTCGTTTATTTTAGTCTAATTTTTCATTTTTACATAAAATAGTAATGACAGTAATTTATTTTCCTGAGTCACATTACAGAATATTGATTTACCTGCCAACACCAAGTTTTCTGCAGTGCACATCCCTTATATTAACCTTAAGTTCTGCATTGTCAATAAAATGTTAATATTACACTCTGTATTATTTGCCAGACATTTATTTTTCATTTTACATGCAAACCTGTTACAGTAGTTACATAGTTATTACACAAAACACACTTTTATCAGAACATTTCTCAGGTCTCGCTAATACACAGCGAAAACGAACGTGAAATAAAGTCGAAAAAACGGAAACCCTTGAAGGCGTAAAAGGAAATCAAACATATATTTAGAAAAAAATAGGCCACTTGAATATTTGCTTTTGGTTCATATCATTTTGTTCCTTGCTTTACTCGCTGGATTTTTTTTGGGGGGGAGGGGGAAGAGGCTTTTCTTTAAAATTGTGAAATAATAAAGCTCGACTACCTACAACGTACGTGCAGAATGATTTAAATGTCTTTCGAAAAAAAAGTACGAAGAAAATATAGTAAAAAAAGAACAAACAAAAGAAAAACCAAGGGAGAAAAAGTATTAGAAAACTGAGATTGCATCCTTCAGTGACAGTGTATGTAGTGACAGTGACAGTGTATGTAGTGACAGTGTATGTAGTGACAGTGTATGTAGTTAGACATGGAGCGCAGACTTGTGATGTATTATTCAAATTTCTGGTTTGTGATTTCGGCCAGGAATAGACCTACAGAAATGCGGAAGTTGTATGTCTGAGCCTGAAATGCGTAAGATGTATGCCTTAGCGTGAAATGCGAAACATGTATGTCAGCCTGAAATGCGTAAGATGTATGCCTTAGCCTGAAATGCGTAAGATGTGTCTTAGCCTGAAATGCGTAAGATGTATGCCTTAGCCTGAAACGCGTAAGATGTATGTCTTAGCCTGAAATGCGTAGATGTATGTCTTAGCCTGAAATGCGTAGATGTATGTCTTAGCCTGAAATGCGTAAGATGTATGTCTTAGCCTGAAACGCGTAAGATGTATCTCTTAGCCTGAAATGCGTAAGATGTATGTCTTAGCCTGAAATGCGTAAGATGTATGCCTTAGCCTGAAACGCGTAAGATGTATGTCTTAGCCTGAAACGCGTAAGATGTATGTCTTAGCCTGAAATGCGTAGATGTATGTCTTAGCCTGAAATGCGTAAGATGTATCTCTTAGCCTGAAATGCGTAAGATGTATGTCTTAGCCTGAAATGCGTAAGATGTATGCATTAGCCTGAAATGCGTAAGATGTATGGCTTAGCCTGAAATGTTCCACAAACTGCAGTCTCTCTGAAATGAAATTGTTGAGGATTCTTCGGGGTTCATTATAGAGAGGCTTTACTATAAACTGAAAAATCAGTCGATTCTACCAGTATATCGGTGTTTGTTAATTCTCGTTTCTATCTCCATTAAAACTGCTTATCCCCTTTATCAAATTTCATTGAATTTAGCGCGATCATGGTGTAATTCGACTCTACCTATGAATACCACCGCTGTGGCAGTCGTGCGAACTCATTTTTACAACACTTAATGTAAAGACTTAAGCTTAAACCAAACGCCAAGCAGTCCGGAACTAAAATTAAAGCGTTTGCATATTTCACGGTTAAAGGAGCGGTTGGTAATATAAATTGCCTTTCTTGAGCCTGGACGTCGGAGAATATGAAAAATTATACTTGTTCTACAGAAAGAACGGTGTGGTATATACACAAATTCATTTCTAATTAACTGCACAATACATAGTTTTTGATGCTCCTACATGTTTCGGCCACGAATCGGAGCCATCTTCAGGGAGATACAGTACTTGAGGACACATGCAGCGTGTTATGTAACAAGTGAGCTCCCTGAAGAAAACTGCGATTCGTGGCCGAAACACGTATGAGCATCAAAAACTACGTATTGTGCAATTAGTTGGAAATAAATTTGTGCATATAAGACAGTTGCACTGAAGATGTGTACTGTTAAGAAAAGGTGTAGTATATGAATTGTGATGTCCTGATAAGCTGGATTATACATTCATAAGATTGTCATGATAAAGAACAAGGTTCGTTATTTTAGTAGGCATAGAGTTTGTTTGAAGAGAGGCCCAAGCGAAGAACAGGCGCTTTCGCCAACACAGTAATGTGATTTGTGTATGCGGCTCTCACCACAAAATTACCTTCGCTTACTGTGCACTATAGAGTCGAACTCGTTTATAACGTCATGAAGGGGACTGAATATATTGTGTCGTTATAAACGAGTGTCGTTTTAACCGAGTAGTATAACGTTGTGTTTAACAGTGAGGAATTAATTGGTACCACAGAATATCTGACGCTATAGACAAGGTGTCGTATAAACCGATGTCGTTATAACCGGGTTCGACTGTAGTTACTCCAGCCCGGTGGTTGTGTGTGTGTATTATTTAAAGATGCTGTGAGATACTGAAGGAAATCAATGAAAAGAGAACAATATTAAGAGTGGTAGGAATGAGGAAAGTCAAACTTATTGGACATTTGTTGAGACATAATGGTTTTGTTACCAACATCATGGAAGGTAGAGTGTTGGGGAAGGAAAGTAGAGGACGACCGAGGCTCTCTTACATCAAGAATCTGATGAAGGAACTCTTTTGCAACTCCTACGCCGAAATGAAGAGACTGGCACAAGACAGACATCTATGGTTGCAGCGACAAGGCTTAACCTTTAACGAATGATGATGACGATGTGATATGCTGAGATAATATGGCGTCGGCGATAGATGAATGAATAATTACGAAGCGTCGATGGAATTGTACTTACAGGGTAAAATAGAAGTACTCGGGAGGGGGGGGGGCTGTCCCAGTGCCCCTCAGTCGAACACAAATCCTCACATGGATTGGCATGCGATCGAACCCAGGTCTTAGCAGTGAGAGGTCGCCTGAGCCATGGTACGACCTTGATTGGTTGTGTTCCGTCATGTCGGCTCTGTTACGAAACACCACATATCTACAAATCAGTCTCTCCATTGAGTTTAGCTGGAGGTAACAATTTCGGTAAAAGTTTGGCCTCATTTACACGCACGAACGCGGGCACGCACGTCTAAATGCCATCTTCTTCCCTTCCCTTGCTGTTATCGAGGTCGACTGTCTGGATGCCAACTGGTTGCATGCAGACGCTGGCAGTAAATAACCGGTAATTTTTACTGTACTGGTAGGTTACGTTGTAGAATATTTGTGTATGTGTTTAGTGGGAAGATACAAAGTGTTGGAAAGTATTTTGTAGAAAAGGCAAACGGCTTAAGATGTTGAGTGTGAAGATTGTCTGTACCCTTTCAAGAAACTATATCTTCTTGAATATTTTACGTATCGAAGAAAACAAAACATTTATATAAAGGTTAGGTCAAAAAGCTTGTCATTAAATTTCCACTTGGGTGTGTTTCGTGAGACAACAGATACCCAGCCTATACATTCCTTACCGTGTCTGACGATACTGTTCCAACAGCTGCAGTGACCCGCTGTTTGAGTTCGTCTAAACTGGTCACCTACCCAGTACATCAAAGGAGGGAACTTTTGAAATAAGCCCACAAGAGAGAGCCTGGCAGTGCACTGAGTGCAGACTTTATAGGCACTGTTTGGGAAGGCGAGGGCGGCCACACAAGAGATCGACGTATTTCGCTGAATCTGTCTCGCCAAGAAAGAGGAAGGCCCGCTCTTTTACATTTACTGACAAGCCAGTTGAGGTGGCCTTCGTCTGAATGTTTTATTCACTTCAAGATGTAAACGATTAAGAAAGCATTCATTCATTCATTCATTCATTCATTCACTCACTCATTGCGTCGTCTGTCTTGAGACAGGTCCATAGCCTCTTCCAGAGCCAGACAGTGCGATCTAGTGCTTCCTCTTTCATATCCCAGCACTTTCTGTTTTCCTTAAGGTCATCCAGTAGCTGCTTACGTCTTCCTCCTCCTCCTTTTTTTTTTTTTTTGAGAAGGGCCCCGCAGCAGAAGCTACGGACGCACCGCAGCCTGAAGGCTTATTGTGCAACCCTTGTGATGAAGATGAACCCGGGCCTCTGCGGTGGAAGGCCGGCGACTAACCGCCTGAGCCATGGCACGGCCCTCCTGTTGTCGTACCTTCTGTATTTATGAGAATATAGCCCTTTGAAACTCGAGAAAGACTTTCTGGGCTTTCTCTGTGCACTCCGTTGGCAGATTTAACATGTCTTTGTCAGCTAACCAGTTGATAAAGCTTTGGGATATGATGGATGAAGTAACGTGAACGCGGAAGTGGCCAGGTTGTATGTTACAGTGCCATACTATTCCAGAATTTTCATAGAGGGACAGACAAAACCACGAAAAACTGAATTAGAAGAGGCCGCCTGTGGGTCGCGATTCGAAGCCGGGACTTCCTGAATAGAAAAAGCAATATTTGCTAATCATTGTACCGCGTCGCTCAGTATCAAGTTGGTAGGTAATATCTTCATAACCAAGGAGACGAGGTTTGTGAAACGTGAATTGGAATGGATATGGGAGGAATTAGTGATCGCCTCTTTGAAGGTACCGTCCTCGTTGTCTAGAGATACCAGAGAAAACCGTGAAGTTTCCAGTGTTGTTTGTCTCCACGCCGACAGTTTTACGTGCGGGACACTAATATTACGCAGAAGTGCTGACCTCTATTTTGTGACGTCCGGTCAACTGATATGCTATCGATTTATATTGCATTTGTTGAATGATTTGTGGTTTATTTAACGAAGTGCCATCGAAAGGCGTTAAAACGGACCTTAGCAAATTAGGATGTGAAATTATGAACTGAATTGCACTGGTTCAGTATGGGCTGTTCTGCCAACATTGGGTAACAAAGAGGAATTTCATGACGCAATGAATCCCGGTCAGTTGCTACGAGAAACACTGTCCTTTTTTTTTGATTTCAGGCTTCCGCCGCGATGTTGATTAAGTCTGTGGTCTTCTGGGTAATTACACGGCGTCGTGTGGTAATTATTTACCGACGTTTCGGGACAACGTATCGGTCCCATCTTCACGGGTCAAGATTCCGAGTAGGAAATCGGAATCTTGACCCGTGAAGATGGGACCGATACGTTGTCCCGAAACGTCGGTAAATAATTACCACACGACGCTGTGTAATTACCCAGAATACCACAGATTTCACTGTACTTTTTAGTCAGTCAGTCAAATTCCATGTAGGTCCACATCCGTAACTGTTACATGTATCTATGTAGTAGGACTTTATGGAATTTTTTAAATTCCAACTTCACCATACCATAAACAGAAAGTATTGTTTTTGATAGGAATTTTAAAGTTGAAAATATTTTGTACCTCTTATAAAATGAGGCTTAAATTTCTAATCGGGATAGTGAAATCGTCCCGCGGATCACAGTTTGAGATCCGCTGGCCTTTAAAATTAAAATGATTTCATATACATTGTCCTTCACTTGTAATTGAGGAAGTCTTACTTTCCTATCTCATTTCATGCTTGTACAGCAAATAGCCTTTTTTGTGTTAACTTCGATATTTCATAAGCCATCCTCACTTTCTCCTCAGTGACTGCAATTCATCACGAGCGGTTGTTAGGCTAATTTAGAGCAGCTGCGTTCCATTACGTTTCTCTTCCATTCACGCAGGCTACTGAGAGTTATTTGCGGGCCATCGGGTCATCTCTGTTATGTTGCAGTCACGCCAACTGGTAGCGGCCCCGTCGTTATTTGCTGAATTTATTAGCGGCATGGACTCCAAAGACGTCTGGAGAGATTCCAGTTTGTTGGGGGGGGGGGGGGGGGGGGGAAAGAAGAAGAAAAAGTATTTCAAATAACATCACCATCATCACTTTCTTTCTTTGCTTATTTCCTTCAATTCATATTTTCTTTCTTTCTCTTTTTGATTCTGTCTTTTTAGGCGAGTTCATAAAATTGCGAAAAGCGAATGTGAGCTTCGCCATGTCTGTCTGTCTGTCCGCCTCTCTGTGTGTCCGTCCGTCCGCCTAGAACAACTCGGCTCACACAAGACGGGTTTTCATGGAATTTTATATTTCAATATATATTTTTTAAATCTGTCTAGAAAATTCAAGTTTCATTAAAATCTGACAACAATAACGGTACTTTACATGAAGACCTATGTACATTTATGATAATATCTCGCTGAATTCTTCTTAGAATGAGAAATGTTACAAAAAAAATTGTAGAGAAAATCAAAACGCACATTTTATGTTCAATAACTTTTTTCCCGAAAATCGTGCCGTTTGTGAGATAATGTGGAAAAATATGGTAGGACCAGAGAGGCCACAGATGACAATATAATACGGCGCATGCGCATTGTATGCTGGATAAGTAAGACAACGGACACACACTCAGAATATGTAATACTTATTGCTTTTCCACGGTAACAGAGGTTATGCGAACGCTCCTTAGTGTTAATGTGCATACGTACACTGCCTGTCTTTTTTATGTGTATTCACATGGTACGTACTACATGGTGTTCAGTTTATGTAGTGGCGATGGCTAACGTCTTGCAAAACAGATGACTTTTTCTCGAAAAATCGCCCCTTACTGTTTTTTCTCAGTTATAGAATTGGCATGAAGTTCCGACCTTCTGTTTCTACACAGACCTCTCATATTTAGATAAATAACAAGGTTTCTTGAACGGTTGGATAATCGTCTTGCTGTAAAATTTTGTTTTGGCTTTGGCGAAGTCCAAAGGGCGCAACGACATTTGGGGACTTCTGAAATGCCGTAGGCAAAAGGTTTGTCGGAAAGTGAAGCGTGTTTATTGCCCTCTGTTGAACGACTTCAGACTTTGTATGAATGGAAGCGCTGACGAATCCTTTAAAGACAGAAATTTAAAATGTATTATAAATAAACTCAGTTCGTACCGCGCAGTAAACACACTCCATCACAGCTATAAAAACTAATCACTTAATGTTGCGTAGGGAAGTTATCGATGTTTGTTATCTACTGTTATTAAAAAGTCCAACTAAATATATCTATAGTTGTTTGTTTGCAATATCATTACATATTATTATAGCCTCCTGCAGAAACACAGCTACAAAAGACCCATATGATACACGTGTCCTCGTAAAATGCAGTTTGTGCTTATATAAAAATACAATTAAAATTCAAAATTATAGAAGTTAAGTTTAACTTGGTCATACAAAGTTGTGACTTAAAACTAAGTTTTCATTTAAACAGCTACTGAACTCTTTTCAATCCGATGGAATGAATGCATTCGTGTAACGTTTGATTATATTATATTTTCTCTTAGTGAACACAGTTTCTCTGTTTGTGTTTCGATTCATACATGCATTTCCTCTGCGGATATTATGTTGAATTTTTTACGGTTAATACTGGTGGTACATGTAGTGAACACACTGTATCGAATCAGTTTCTCTCTTTGTGTTTCTATCCATACGAAACAAAGCATTTCCTCTGCGGATAGAATGTTGAATTGTTACGGTTAAAACTGGTGGTACATAAAATAAACAATATGATTTGAGGGGTTAGTAGCGAAACCTTAATAAAGGAACATTATGGATAAGTTTAAAAGGTCATTCTACAGACTTACAGACAATAGGATGTACACAGTTGGCAAAGAAGAGCAGACAATTCTAGCCATAATTTTAGCGACAATCTGGATTCATATTTTTCTGCCGCCACCGCCACCGCTGCTGCTGTCGCCGCTGACAATTTAGTAATTCATACTTTTGTAAATTACCTTCATTACCTTGTTTATTTTAACCAGAAGTAGGTTACAAATTTCGATGCAAAGAGCTGAATTTCCGGGGAAGTTTTCATCTTGAGTCTGAAGCCTTGCGTTGGTGGAAGATGTTCCGTCGCTTGCCTCTTGCTGAAGATATTGTGAAGACTGTACAGGTATTCGTGGGGAAAGGTAGAAACTTGTCTCTCTAATGCAGCTCTTCAAAACCCAGACTAAACCAACCCTGTATATGGATCGCCATAATTTCGTAATTTGTTCTAAAATTCCTTTGACAGGGTTTTAGATTATATTATTTCATTAATGGATTTGTTTATTAATTTTCGTTTACTCGACATTATTTGTAACAATGTAGGTCATAGACGAGCGAGAATAGCATGGCGTTATGTAAAATGTCAAATGCAATCGTAAGCAGTCGACATTTTGTCTTGCGTGCGACGAGGGTCAGGTCAGTTACTGTATCGGTCGGTGTGTTTGTTCGTCTGTGAAGTGAGGCACGGTATTGTACGTTTCAAGCAGAAATTTTGTCTGCAGTGCAAGCCTAGAGAACAAATGCACCTGGCCTTTTAGTTTGTTTTAGTGTATTTACCTACCATATTGACAGTGTTTACCTCCCGTGTGATTTCCTCTTGGACGCTGTTCAAACTGCTCTATTGATGAAACTGTCGTAGAGAACTTATGTCGTCATAGTCGGGCTCAGTTAGTATTTATTTTATTTGGCAATTATAGTGTCTGGTATTGACAGTAGGACATGTACTTTCGAAAGGTACAAGCAGGTACATAAAGTTCAGGATAAACAGACGACCTTTGGGGACGAATTCTGATATGAAATTCTCTTTATGCCTACAAAAAAGGTAAATATTCTGTCACCTGATTATTGTACCGTCGTATAGCAGACAGTACACAACTATATTATTTGCCTCCCATCACCACAGTAGTACACTTCATATTGTACCGTCGTATAGCAGACAGTACACAACTATATTATTTGCCTCCCATCACCACAGTAGTACACTTCATATTGTACCGTCGTATAGCAGACAGCACACAACTATATTATTTGCCTCCCATCACCACAGTAGTACACTTCATATTGTACCGTCATATAACAGACAGTACACAACTATATTATTTGCCTCCCATCACCACAGTAGTACACTTCATATTGTACCGTCGTATAGCAGACAGCACACAACTATATTATTTGCCTCCCATCACCACAGTAGTACACTTCATATTGTACCGTCGTATAGCAGACAGGACACAACTATATTATTTGCCTCCCATCACCACAGTAGTACACTTCATATTGTACCGTCGTTATAGCAGACAGGACACAACTATATTATTTGCCTCCCATCACCACAGTAGTACACTTCATATTGTACCGTCGTATAGCAGACAGGACACAACTATATTATTTGCCTCCCATCACCACAGTAGTACACTTCATATTGTACCGTCGTATAGCAGACAGGACACAACTATATTATTTGCCTCCCATCACCACAGTAGTACATTTCATATTGTACCGTCATATAACAGACAGGACACAACCATATTATTTGCCTCCCATCACCATTATCCTGACAGTAGACATTGTTATTAATATTTTCAATAGCAAGTGTTATGCGAGCCGATCCCAGTTGCCGCGCGGTTTAAGGCGTAGGTCTGCGGCCGCTCGCTTACTGGGATTGTGGGTTCGAATCCCACCGGGGGCATGGATATTTGTGTTGTGTTTGTTGTATAAGGACGGTAGCATGGAACGTAAAGTGACATGAAGGACGAAAGGATTTAAACAGTACAAAAGAAATGGATCAAAGGGGAAAAACCCCGGACAGGCAAAAATAAAAATATCCCACCGGGGGCATGGATGTCTGTCTCTTGTGAGTGTTGTGTGTTGTCTGGTAGAGGTCTCTGCGACGAGCTGGTCCCTCATCCAGAGGAGTTCTAGCGACTGTGGTGTGTCTGAGTGTGATCGTGAAGCCTCGAAAAATGAGGCGGCCTAGGCCCTCAAGGGGCTGTCGAGCCATAGGAAAAAAAGATGATATGCGTACCTCTTTGTATTGTGATAGCGGTACGCGAGGAAAAACGTTTGATAAGCACTGCTATACAGGCACCAATGTTTCGGAAGAACGCTTTGCCTTTCAGTCTGTCTTTCTTGTTTGTTTCAGACAACTAACTTCACATAAATTAAGTTAAACTAAAAATAATAAAAAGTGCACTATAATTAGATACTGTAACGTACAAAGATGTGTAGTCCTACATGTTTCGGCCTTGTCGTAGGTAATTTGGTTCATTTGATTTAGTTTATTGTCGTATCGATGTTTCTACGCAGTTCCATATATTTCACCACTGTTTTGTGCATTTCAAGTGTATCTTATATAATCGTTCATTAACTTCTTGTTTTTCTTCTATGTACAGTTGTTTTAATTCCTGGTTTAATCGATACTTAATGACAGTATTTATAGTGTTAATACTTTGTTATTTCCCTTTATTTTAATATTAATGTGCTTGGCTGTCAGCTGATCGCTTTCGCACGTTTGTTATACCATACAGCCGTATTGGTCTTACATAGCTTTCCTTTTATGCAGTTGTAATTATAAACAATTATTGCCTGTTGGGCTTCTGCATGTGTAAAATTATCCAAGTTCCGTGCAGTACGACGTGTCACAGTATATATTCCAACAACTGCGGTATAATTACATATAATAAAGTACAAACATGTTGTAGTCCTACCTGTTTCGAACAGGAGGACTACAACACGTTTGTACATATTTTTTTCCTCCCATGGCGCAACAGCCCCTAGTGGTCCAGCGCCTCTTCATTATCGACGCTTCACGATCACACTGATAGACACACCACACTCGGTACGACTCCTCTGGACGAGTGATCAGCCCGTCGCAGAGACCTCTACCTGACAACACACAACACTCACAAGAGACAGACATCCATGCCCCCGGCGGGACTCGAACCCCCAATCCCAGTAAGAGAGCGGCCGCTGGGATCGGCTGTGTGTATATACATATTTTTTTCCAATGGCTCGACAGCCCCTTGGGGGCCTAGGCCTCCTCATTATCGACGCTTCACGATCACGCTTTAGACACACCACACTCGGTAGGACTCCTCTGGACGAGTGATCAGCCCGTCACAGAGACCTCTACCTGACAACACACAACACTCACAAGAGACAGACATCCATGCCCCGGCGGGACTCGAACCCGCAATTCCAGTAAGCGAGCGGCCGCAGACCCACGCCTTAGACCGCGCGGCCACTGGGATCGTCAGTGTGTGTATTACTGTATCTAATTATAGTGCTGTTGTTGGAATATATGCTGTGACCTGTGTTACTGCGCGGAACATGGATAGTTTTAAACAAAAATTCAATTCAATTCGGTGATTAGGCGTAAGTGTATAATAAACCAGTATTTCTACTTTTGCCCTGAAGGCCTGAGGAATCTCAACCAGGACTTTATGACGGCATGGCCATGATTCGAATGGAAGTCGATAGGGACAGCTTACATTGTGTCGACATGCATTTCCTTTTGGGAACAAGAGCACTCACATTTGGCTGTCACGTGTTTCCCAAGTGTTACCGGGAAGCCACAGATGGAATTAACGTCATGGTCCTGGAAGAGAGGTTTGACCTCCGGAGTTTATCCCCACAATCCATTTAGAGATGACGCAAGCGCAGATAGATCAGAGACGTATATTGCCGAATAATGCCTGTGATGTCAGCCATAAATTGTGGCGATAAATTAGCGAGAGATAAACCTGTGAGGTCGGCGGCTACTGTACGGAAGCTGAAACTAGTTGCCGTCGCTTTAATGAGGACAAAGAGACTGAGTAAGAGTTGAGAGCCTTGCTTTGAGACCGGCAATGCGATTACTGCACAGTTTCGCGCCGGCAAATTGCGCATTTCATAAACACATAATATCGACGAGCAAGATATTTCACGTTGTGTTCACCGTCCATCTTGACATTAATGTCACGTTGTGTTCACCGTCCATCTTGACATTAATGTCACGTTGTGTTCACCGTCCATCTTGACATTAATGTCACGTTGTGTTCACCGTCCATCTTGACATTAATGTCACGTTGTGTTCACCGTCCATCTTGACATTAATGTCACGTTGTGTTCACCGTCCATCTTGACATTAATGTCACGTTGTGTTCACCGTGCATCTTGACATTAATGTCACGTTGTGTTCACCGTCCATCTTGACATTAATGTCACGTTGTGTTCACCGTCCATCTTGACATTAATGTCACGTTGTGTTCACCGTCCATCTTGACATTAATGTCACGTTGTGTTCACCGTCCATCTTGACATTAATGTCACGTTGTGTTCACCGTCCATCTTGACATTAATGTCACGTTGTGTTCACCGTGCATCTTGACATTAATGTCACGTTGTGTTCACCGTCCATCTTGACATTAATGTCACGTTGTGTTCACCGTCCATCTTGACATTAATGTCACGTTGTGTTCACCGTCCATCTTGACATTAATGTCACGTTGTGTTCACCGTTCATCTTGACATTAATGTCACGTTGTGTTCACCGTCCATCTTGACATTAATGTCACGTTGTGTTTACCGTCCATCTTGACATTAATGTCACGTTGTGTTCACCGTGCATCTTGACATTAATGTCACGTTGTGTTCACCGTCCATCTTGACATTAATTTTCAGTTTTTTTAACCAACAAATGCACTTTTTATTTCCGTATTTCTGTTCAATTCACCCTACACATGTTTCGGCCGTCACTCTGCCATCATCACGGTACATTGATAAGTTCACTTCACTGTTCACCGGTCCATTTGGTATTATCACAACCGTTACACTGTTTAAGGCTATTATTTACATTGACAATCACCAGTATACAAAATTTCTTCAAGCAGTTTCTTGAAATGTCTCGGTGTATATAGTAGGCCTATTTATCTTGCGTTTGAAGTGTATAGTATAGCACTATATATTGCAGATATAGAGCACTATGTCGTAAAAAATTAGTAAAATTACTATTGTTAAAAATTGTTAAAATTTCTGGCAGTTGGTCTTGTATAGATGTTGACGTCCATATCCTGCTGTTGTTATTGTGCTGTACGCAACAGGTTTGCGCCAATTTTAAAAATGAGTGGAGCTATACCTCTACTCCCTCTATATTCCTTCATGGCGTGGACAGGGAAAAATTTACATTTTACGTGATTCTGTGTATTATGTAGGTTAAAGACTAAATGTTTGAATATTAGATGTTTTTTCTTATGATCGTGACCGCCATTTTATGCTCAGAGGAACGATTTGTGAGACACGACATCGTGTTGTCACTGCCCAAACCATGACAGTTTTCGTGGAAATCAATTCAGGTACTCAGATTTATTAAAGGGACGAACAGTTGGACATTGAGATCTCATAAGCCTTCTTACCTTTAGAAGTGAAAGGAAAGCTGGTTGCAAGCATCCATTAGCAGACTCCCTCAGGGGGCCTCGCTATGAAAACGGCCGTGCTAGAAGGTATAATTGTTCACTTGCTGCTACCTGCATTAGCTGTGCTGAACCTCTTCGCACTAATGTCGGTATATTGCTTTTAAAACCGATCATTATGTGCGCCTTATTCGTTAGTAATATGCTACTTCACTTTAAGAGCTTGACCGACTGCAGCAACTTACAAACTAAGATTAGGAAGACAAAAATAATAAGACTGAAAGAGTGTAAGTGTATGCCAGGTGTGTGCTGTATAATTCTGTAACGTTAATTGACGTTGTATTGTTGCACATTCTAATGCACCCTATAAAGGACTAATGGACAGGACAGACATTGCAATGCGTAGTCCTGAATTCGACTTCTGATGAGACTAGTCAGCAGGGCACGTTGCACTATTAAAAGACATTTTTGATTTTAGGTAATTAAACTTACTAAATAATAAAACTGTCTTACTTACGTGTTGGGCCGGGATAGCGTACTCGGTATAGCGACTCGCTACGGGCTGGACGGTCCGGGAATCGAAACCCGGTGGGGGCGAGATTTTCCGCAGCCGTCCAGAGCTGCCCTGGGGCCCACCCAGCCTCCTATACAATGGGTACCGGGTCTCTTTCCCGGGGGTAAAGCGGCCGGGGCGTGGAGTTAACCACCCACCCTCATCTAATGCCAGGGTTAAAGAAAGAGTAGAGCTATACCTCTACTCCCCCTCTGAGCCTTCATGGCCTGTTCTAGGGAGAACTTTACCTTTACCTTTACCTGTCTCATGTGATACTTCAACATTACCAAAGCTTTCTGCTGTTAATCATCGTCAGCTGTTTCTTATTTTACTCACACGTGCATGTTCTTACAATTAATACATCAACAAACAAAGGCACGTAACATTATCACTATAACATTGACACACATGTATCTCCTGTAAATAATATTAGTATATACTCATTTATCTTAAATTAACATTGCTAACATATTAACAGCACAAGATCCCCTCGGATCACATAAGAACGACACACATGTTTGTATGTATACTTCGTACAGACCATAAACAGCTGTTGACTTACACTTGTAACTGCTCACTATCGTATAATTTTAATATCGCAATATTGTGCTTCTTTTTGCTTATCAGCATTTTATATATTTTAGAATTTTAACGTTATACGTGTAGTGTAGTACCTAGATTAACGTGTTGGGCTTATATACCTGTGTTCTAAAACTCCCTGAGGATGGCACCCCGGCGCCGAAACATGTAGGAGTTTATACTTGTTATGAATTGTATTTTATTATGTGCATTTTTTAGTTGACGTGTTAATCCTCGCCTAGTTTCATCCATTTATTCTCTCATTTGAGTTTTGTTCTTCTCGCGGCAGTACCATGAACAGTGACGCATTCTGCCATCTGATATCGCGGCATTAGGGCATGGATATCTGCTTTGAAGATCCCTTAGGGCTGGGGGCGTCAGGTAGCAGCTAGTATAGGTAGCCCTGGAATTGCGCCGGTACAATTTGCGCCGATTCCGAATAACGCCGATTTTTAAACCAGGAGGTCAAAAAGTGAAAAAAAAAATTTTTACTATTATTTATAACATAGTATAACGTAGTATAGCTAGTATAACGTAGTATAACGTACTGTAACGTAGTATAGCTAGTATAACGTAGTGTAACGTAGTATAGCTAGTATAACGTAGTATAGCTAGTATAAAGTAGTATGACGTTGTGTAACGTAGTATAACATAGTATAACGTAGTATAACGTAGTGTAACGTGGTATAGCTAGTATAACGTAGTATGACGTTGTGTAACGTAGTATAACGTAGTATAACGTAGTATAACGTAGTGTAACGTAGTATAGCTAGTATAACGTAGTATGACGTTGTGTAACGTAGTATAACGTAGTGTAACGTAGTATAGCTAGTATAACGTAGTATGACGTTGTGTAACGTAGTATAACGTAGTATAACGTAGTATAGCTAGTATAACGTAGTATGACGTTGTGTAACGTAGTATAACGTAGTGTAACGTAGTATAGCTAGTATAACGTAGTATGACGTTGTGTAACGTAGTATAACGTAGTAAAACGTAGTGTAACGTAGTGTAACGTAGTATAGCTAGTATAACGTAGTATGACGTTGTGTAACGTAGTATAACGTAGTATAACGTAGTGTAACGTAGTATAACGTAGTATGACGTTGTGTAACGTAGTATAACGTAGTATAACGTAGTGTAACGTAGTGTAACGTAGTATAGCTAGTATAACGTAGTATGACGTTGTGTAACGTAGTATAACGTAGTATAACGTAGTGTAACGTAGTGTAACGTACTGTAACGTAGTATAACGTAGTATAACGTTGTGTAACGTAGTATAGCTAGTATAACGTAGTATAACGTACTGTAACGTAGTATAGCTAGTATAACGTAGTATAACGTACTGTAACGTAGTATAACGTAGTATAACGTAGTGTAACGTAGTATAGCTAGTATAACGTAGTATAACGTACTGTAACGTAGTATAACGTAGTATAACGTAGTGTAACGTAGTATAGCTAGTATAACTGGATCGTGCTTGGAAATAATTTGGAAGGACTCAGACCCATTAAGCATTCTCGTAACTCCTTACATGTGGCTTGCTGTCCTGTGGCGCTATGCGTTGGACTTCCTCTCTTCACCACGTTATCTTCAACAGCTCTGCTGTTCATCCACTTCCGGTGGGTACTGCGGACTCTTTTACTTAGTGTGAAGCTGGCCGGAGTTTGAGCATGACCCCCATCATCGAGTGCTGATTTTATGAATTCGTGGATCCTTACTTCTTCCACCTCTTTTGAGCGTATTGCTTTGGTAAAAGGTAAAGGCAAAGCAGTCCCATACAGGCCTAGGAAGGCCCTTAGGGCTCCAGGAGGTCGAGGCTCCCAGGTTTTTAGACAATCGGCACATGAAGGTGGTAAGGTTGTTAGCCCTACGCACCGGCCGCCTTTACCCTCCAGGAAGGATTCCTGGTACTCATTTCTGTTAGATGCTGAGTCGACCCCAGGGCCATAGTGCGACCGAAACGATTATGTCAGTGAAAAATTCCAGTGGTGACACCATCGGGAATCGAACCCGCGACGTTCCGGTTTGTAGCGCTACCCCGTATTGCTTTGGTACAGCATCTAATTTAACGTCCTTTTGTAAGATTTGTAGCAAACGGGCAATTTAGGGATTTATGTTGTTGGAATTACCAACATTTTCGTTGCTTTTTGTTCGCCTGCAGGTTGCCTCACTTAACGGCCGACACTTTCTGTGCAGGTGTTATTTCTATTAACAGAACCTCCACTTCAGCAAGCCCTTATTTTCTCGTGTGCTTTTCGGTAGAAGGGAAAAAGGAAGATAACACGAGAGGTTTTCGCTTTACAAAAATATTATTAGTGACTCAGTCATTTTCCTTTCGTGTTGTTTTGTTGGCGTCTCGTCTTTGTTGTAGTGGGAATCGTGCTCTGCTCCAGGTAGCCCTGTCTTAACCTCTGTACCGCGACCACTTTCCGCTGTTATCGACATGAAACCTGCAGTGGGCTACGTAACTGTTTGTGTGGGTCGGCCTGTAGTTATTGTCAGTAACGTTATTACGGATGATTTAGTAATCAAGCACTAATCCATTTTTAAGATGCGTCATTAAACAGAAGTTTTTACAAAGAAGTTCCGGGAGAGGCTTACTACCCTGTTTTGCTATAAATATCTAACTAACTAACTAACTCCATGAAGCACAGTCCTTCTTGAGAAGCTAACAGGTCCTCAGCTAGTCAAGAAATTCCCCGCGTCTTATGGAACCCGAAGGTTCATTACCGCACTCACAACAGCCCGCCACCTGTCCCTATCCTGAGCCATATCAATCCAGTCCATGCCCCCCATCCCACTTCTTGAAGATCCATTTTATGTTCCTTGTCCGTTGCTTATGTTGTACCAAAGAATCAGTCCAGGTCCGAGGCTTTGTGATCTGTTTCGTAACATGGTAATTTTTTACGGTGAGGAGTTGTTTGTACCTCGCCCAACCCACAAGCTGGAGGACTACCCCTTGTCGGCTGTCCGCGACTGCTTATTTAATGTATTCGCAGCTACCCTCCATATCCGGAAGCCGTTCCTCCATCCGAAACCTGAGGATGCGCCATGCCGTGGTGACAGGGACCGACTTATAATGATGACAGGGACCGACTTATCATGCTGACAGGGACCGACTTATAATGGTGACAGGCTTATAATGGTGACAGGGACTGACTTATAATGGTGACAGGGACCGACTTATCATGGGCTATAAATATCTACATTTTATATATAATTCTGAGATTAACTATTTTACAATTCTTTCTTTCTTTCTTTCTTTCATTCCTTGCTTCCTTCCTTTCTTTCTGTGGCGCAACAGCCCAACTCGGGCCTAGGCGGCCCCACTGTTACAGTTTCTAGACCACATACAATTAGACAGACACACACAGACGGTAGGACTCCTCTGAACGAGTGATCAGCTCGTCGCACAGGACACTACCTACACAACAAACACAACAGACGAACATCCATGCCCTCAGTGGGATTCGAACCCGCGATCCCAGCAGTCTAGCGGCTGCAGACTTACGCCTTAGACCGCAAGGCAACCGGGTCCGGTATTGTACAAATTCGTGATGTATATCTGTTTATGCTTTCCGCATATATTTGCTCCGTTTCGAAATATATCAGCTACGTATAATTTAAACTTAAAGGCTTTTATCATCTACCGTGGTAAGTTTTATTTCATATAAAATTTGTAAGTTTACGTGTACCATCATCATTTTCACCATCAGCACCGTCATCGCCATCATTAGACCCTCTTCTAAGAGCAGTTACATGTTGTGAAACTGAGTGGGATCATCTCTATGTACGCAGCAATAGTAGACGAAATTCGTTTCACGAAAGAAGGTACAAAGTGGTCGCGGTAAACAGGTTGTGGTCCGCACGACAAGGTGGAACGTGCTCCAGGGTGAAGATCTCCGTGACTGCAGTGAGTAGGGCGATGCACGTTCCAGCTAACCAGTGGTTATCAGACCGTAAGACACGAACCTCTACCGCACTGCTGTTTCGTAAGTCGTGTTAAGACGCTGTATCAACTGCAGAGTTACGTAGCCTTGAATTAGACGACAGACTGCGTATGGCAATTGGGAAAGAATTGGAAGGGGACTGATGTAGGCTATTTAAATGACCTTGTCCAATATTATCATGACGAAAATCAGCGAACGAGTAATGAATCTCAGTTCTCTGTGTTGTTGGTTCTGTGCGAAGGCTGTGTTAATTATGAGTCTAAAGCCGGGATTAGACGGCGCGTGGCTCGGCTCGTTTTACGTCATAACTGACGTCATTGACAAAGAATCGTATTCAAACGCGCCGTGTATCCGGCCTGGCGCGGCGCGGCTTGTGATTGGGCGAGCAAGGTTCGTTGGATCGCCGCAGAAGCGGTTTTTTCACGATCCTCAAAGGGACTCGGCGCGGGCAGCTGTTGCGGCTACACGGGGCTTGCAGTCTACGCGCCAAGCCAGTCTCGTTAAAAGTCTCTATACACTTAGGTCTGGTCTTTGTTTTCTGCTGTCGGGGTGCGCGAAGAGTGACATTTTCTGTCCCACAATTGGTATTGGCTAGAATGGAGTGGTCAAACGAGGACATTTTTAAGTTCATAGAACAACACGACTTATTCCACAAGCCGAGCCGAACCTACCCGAGCAAGGCCGCTGGTCCGCCATTTGCCGAGCTGCGCCGCGTCGTGTAGCCAGATTGCCTTTTCTGTTCCGATCTGTTGGCCGAGCAAGTGACGTCACGTCACTCGACGAGCAGCGCGCAGTCTAATCCCGGCTTTAGTAAAGGAGATATTGCGTACTGTTTGTGGTTGGCATCCCGTTGTGCTATAAGATGAGGCAGTTTGTAGAAGTTGTGGTTACTTATCTGCACAACAGTATTTTGTTGTATTGTATAATTATATGTAAACATATAATTATACAAATATATGATCTCCTGATAGGTGGTTCGACTTGCATAGGTCACCTTCAGGATATTGTAAAACGTAATGAGTTGTTTGGTTGGCTGACATGCAAGTACAATAAACAGCCAAAAACCTTATTAGGTTTTACCATAGTCGTAACGTGGGGGGTGCAGTGGGGGTAAATATCCCTCCAATACTTTTTCTACCTAATAATAGATTTTTGGCTACTGAGTTGAAGAGGGACAAAATAAAAAAAATACAAATATTTTCTAAATGATTATTTGGGTGGTGTAAAGACAGGAAAATGAAAAACCTGTGTTTTACGAGAGGCAGAATACAGGTACCTGAGTCACCCGTTGACAAAGGAAGCGAGGCGCTGTAAATTCTCTGTGCTCTTTGACTAAGGTCATTGCATATTAAGGACTGGTTCACACGAATCTTCCTCATCTTTGTAACTTGACTCCTTCGTAAATTAAAGTTTCTAATACCTACGGTCGACTTTGCCCCCCCCTCCCCCCCAGTGTTATTAGCTATGTTACACCAGTGCGTTTTACAATAACCTGAAGGTGCCCTAAACAATTCGAAACATGTCGTACTAGATCATTTATTGTTATAGTTTTATGTTTAAATATATAATGTAATACAATAAAACGTCGTTATGCAGTAAAGGAACCGTTTTTGAAATGTGGTGCTGGAGAAGAATGGAGAAGATCAGTTGGACCGACCGTGTGAGAAATGAAGAAGTATTACATAGAGTGAAGGAGGAGAGGAATATCGTACATACAATAAAAAGAAGAAAGGCTAACTGGATTGGTCACATCTTGCATAGAAACTGCCTTCTGAAACACGTGATTGAAGGGAAAGTTAGAAGGAAGGATAGAAATGACGGGAAGACGAGGAAGAAGGAATAAGCAGCTACTGGATGACCTTGAGGACAAGAGAAGATACTGGAAATTGAAAGAGGAAGCACTAGATCTCACCCTGTGGAGAACTCGCTTTGGAAGAGGCTATGGACCTGTCGTAAGACGGACCACAGAATGATGATGGATGATTGTGTACCGATTTCCCGAGGAATACTGCGTATGTTAGGGCAAAAGCAAACACCCAATTCATTACAAAATCCAGGGCGAAACCGAAGGATTCAGTACAATGGCGTGCGTGTTTCAGCAACAGGCTAATAATGCTTTGTGTGGAATGAGCGGAATGTGCTGCTAGGAAAGGAGGATATTGTTTTGTGGTTGTTTGTTTGTTCGTGTACAGGCGTAAATTGATTATTAGTAACACGTTTGTTTATTTTCTACATTTTTATTCATTTGTTTGCTTATGCAGAGTGTACATTCATTTGTAATACTGTTTATTACCCACTCAGGCCAGTACCTTTACAGATACATATTTATTTAATGATTCTGTATTGTTATCCAGTTGCTAACTTCAAGCTGTCGTATCTGTGTGCACTCAGTAACGTCTGACTGAATTATGGCCGTTCGAAATCCAAACGGGATGATGGGAAAATTATTTTCACCACTCTCGTGCTCGGAATAGCTCTAGAACAGGCCTGCTGAATCTCTTTAAGTGGCGCGGGCAACTTCGGCGAAGTCGGTCTGCGTGCCCTACGGAATGAAAGATGAAAAAACTAACTAACTAACTCCATGGAGCAGAGTCCTTCTTGAGAAGCTAACAGGTCGTCAGCTAGTCAAGAAATTCCCCTCGTTTTATGGAACCCGAAGGTTCATTACCGCACTCACAAGAGCCCGCCACCTGTCCCTGAATAAGTATACGTATAATTATATATATAATTATACCTGTGCTTTGTTCTGTAAATCATGCGCAATAAAGTACAATGATGATAAAAGGAAAGATTCATACAAAATGCAATGTACAATCTAGCCTGTGGTGTGGCTGTTTTTAACACACTTTATAGAATTAATTAGTAAAGTATGTCTACACAAATAAACAGCTCGTAAGTTTAAGTTAAAACAACTAATGCACAAGAATTATTAACAAATTAAGGTATATTTGTAACCCCAATTGTTTCATTTTCTTTGTGTAATGTGATTTGAGCATTTAGGATTGGGGGTTGTGGTTTTATCTGAGTGAGAAACGTGCTTTTTTGTTTAACAATCAGTTTATTGCATTTTTGGATAGCTTGTTGTACTTGGTTTTTATATTTGTCTGCAGGATCTTTGTGAATTTATATAATCTGGTTATCACGTAGAAAGTCGTGTGTATTTGTTCTTCATGATAACTATTGTTTTCCTTTTATGAGCTTTCGTTTTTATAAGATTATTTTGTATTATTTTAGTGCGTATTTGTTTGATAACGCAAGATTGTATTTTATGTAGGGTTACAAATACAACTTACTTTGTTAACAATTATTGTGCATTTGTTGGTTTAACTTAAACTTATGACAAAATGCACGGTACATATGACACAAAAAACAGTTCATAAGTTTACAAAACAGTTTCGGCGTTCTATTTCGGCTTTGCTAGGGAAAGGGTTAAACTAATTTTTCTACGTACTTCATTCTGTAATCACCGTGCATCTTTTCACAGTCACTATTTACATACACCAACTGGATGCAACTCTATTTTTAAAAAAAACTGTATAGTTTTTTAAAACATATTTAAAAACTTTATAAAACCCGACATATGTTTCGGCTCTTATAGGGTTTATTGTCGTTAAAATTGCATATATTAAAACGTCTTTTTCATTGGTTCACTTTTAGGCAAGGTTTTTTTCACACTGCAAAGGACTAACGCGTCGATTTGGTTTAATAAGGTTTGTAAGTGAAAAAAAACCTTGCCTAAAAGTAAACCAATGAAAAAGACGTTGTAATATATGCAGTTTTAACGACAATAAACCCCTGAAGATGGCTCTATAAGAGCCGAAACATATGTCGGGTTTTATAAAGATTTTAAATATGTTTTAAAAAACTGTACAGTTTTTTTTAAATAGAGTTGCATCCAGTTGGTGTATGTAAATACTACTTTTTCTACTTTTGATTGTCTCCGCGGGCAACATAACACTGTGTCGCGAGCAACATGTTGCCCACGAGCTGCGGGTTGAGCTGGCCTGCTCCAGAACCTCTTCCTCCCCCAAGTAGGAGATATCCAAAACTTTCAGACTAAGACATTCAAACAAATCGTCGTTTCGGCCGATCTTCACCGTCACGTATTTTCTGTCTAAGGCTGCAGGCTCTTTCAGGATTGGAATGTAGTGTATGCGGTTAGTGACAGCCTCGTATCGGCGGATCCTATACCTGACCGTGGGATTACTGTAGTGATTGCTTACAAAATCATACATTTTTCCCAGCGTCGGTTTGTATCGCCTTGGCCACGGTTCCGCAGTTTGGTTCTGTGGTGGTCTGCTTGGCTGGTTACCAGGGAGACGCTCTTCTGGTTCCCACTGTAGCACGCGCCCCGGCTTTCTTTGCTTCTAGTCTTAAGGTCACAGGACACAAGTCCAGTTCAATTTCTGTTCTGTTTTATATTGAAGTTTGTGGATGATACAGTGTAGGCAGCAGTCCTATGTTACAGCTTTTCTGCAATATCCATTTCTTTGCCACATTTATTATTATTATTATTATTATTATTATTAATCTAAACTTGAAATTCAGAGAAACATTTGAAGCATTATGTTGTAGCAGATTTTATGTTGGTACATGTGTCAGTGAGTAGGTAGACATTTAGTTAGGCTGAGTTTGTCTAAATTTCAGCCCAGTAACCTGTGTAAACAATTACCACACGACGCCATGTAATACCCCAGAAGACCGCAGATTTCTTTAACCTGTGTCTTACTAATGTTTTAAAAAATATACTCGTTTGCTCCTCCAGTCTGCTGGACATTGTCAGTTCATGGATAAACATTGGGTTAATCAGAGACTGTTCTGTATTTGACGTGCTGCGTCGTGTAAAGGTCAGTCCTACGGCCACATTTGTTACTGCGGCTAATGATGTCTGCAGGATTACCGATAAAGGTCAGTCCTACGGCCACATTTGTTACTGCGACTAATGATGTCTGCAGGATTACCGATAAAGGTCAGTCCTACGGCCACATTTGTTACTGCGACAAATGATGTCTGCAGGATTACCGATAAAGGTCAGTCCTACGGCCACATTTGTTACTGCGACAAATGATGTCTGCAAGATTACCGATAAAGGTAAGTCCTACGGCCACATTTGTTACTGCGACAAATGATGTCTGCAAGATTACCGATAAAGGTAAGTCCTACGGCCACATTTGTTACTGCGACTAATGATGTCTGCAAGATTACCGATAAAGGTAAGTCCTACGGCCACATTTGTTACTGCGACTAATGATGTCTGCAGGATTACCGATAAAGGTCAGTCCTACAGCCACATTTGTTACTGCGACAAATGATGTCTGCAAGATTACCGATAAAGGTAAGTCCTACGGCCACATTTGTTACTGCGACAAATGATGTCTGCAAGATTACCGATAAAGGTAAGTCCTACGGCCACATTGTTACTGCGATTAATGTGTCTGCAGATTACGATAAGGTCAGTCCTACGGCCACATTTGTTACTGCGACTAATGATGTCTGCAGGATTACCGATAAAGGTCAGTCCTACAGCCACATTTGTTACTGCGACAAATGATGTCTGCAGGATTACCGATAAAGGTCAGTCCTACGGCCACATTTGTTACTGCGACTAATGATGTCTGCAGGATTACCGATAAAGGTCAGTCCTACGCCACATTTGTTACTGCGACAAATGATGTCTGCAGGATTACCGATAAAGGTCAGTCCTACGGCCACATTTGTTACTGCGACAAATGATGTCTGCAGGATTACCGATAAAGGTCAGTCCTACGGCCACATTTGTTACTGCGACAAATGATGTCTGCAGGATTACCGATAAAGGTCAGTCCTACGGCCACATTTGTTACTGCGACTAATGATGTCCGCAGGATTACCGATACTTTCAACACTTTTCTCGTTAAGGGACACAAATATACTAACACATAATAGTCTTATATTATTGTTGTCTTTATCGTGATACGTATCGGGTATGTGATATGTTGTCTATTGTGCAATTTATTTTGTGTTTTACTCTATATCTAATAAAAAATTATATTTTATTGTATTGTATTAGTGTTAGTGTCTGTACCGGTATGGATATATTGAGGAACAAATTACTCTCTATTAAGGGTCTATTAATTTAACTATACTAATAATAGTTATGCTCTTTATATGTTGGTTGTTTGAGGTATTTTGTTTTTTGCTTCTGTGTTGTGTCTGGAGTTGGCACTATGGATGTTGGTGCCAGTATATTACTACTACTGATACTTCTGCTACTGCTGTTAATCATACTACTACTCATAATACTACTCGTATTAGGCTTACTACAACTGCTGCTACTATCAATATAAATACTACTCGTACTACTACTACTACTGCTATTGCTACTACTACATAGGCACTTACTGTGGATTACAGTCTGCGTTAACAAGTTGATGTAGAAACTGTTCGTACCGCGTATAATTATTTTGTTTGGTAGTGTTATGAACTGCAGAGGCGGAGATAGAATTACTCCTGTTTGTACTTATCATAAAAAGGCGTAGTGTAGGTGACGTGGAGGTAAATTCATACTCATTCTCGGCCTTGCTGTTATACTCGTATTTATATTTAAGTCTCAGCCGAAAAATATTCTGACACAATACTGACTCTGTAGTATTTCTGGACAATTATAAAATCGCTAACACAGCAGCAACCAGATTGTTAACGTTCGTTTGTCAGTTACGGATTGCTACACAGAGGCCTCGCTCGCTGCTAAAAATACGGCGCTCCAGTCCTTGCAATGACAACACATTGCCGTAGTGTTCAGGTGTCAGAAGTGCGCGAACCGCAGAGAAATGAAATCACGTATAACTTCTGATAATAGCTTTTGACACGGATGGTCGCTCCGCCTCCAAAAGACATCTTTATAGTGTTCCAGGCTAAGTATAATTGATTTATGCACGATATACTGGCAGCGCGTGTTACAAATACATTTGCAAAGCAATGCCTTCATATTCGCTGCTATGTGGTGATTTATGCCAAGTTTATCTAAGCATATAGTCGTCCTCGGTGGACTAGTGGTTAGCGTGCTCGCCACTGGACCCAAGGTTCGCGGGTTCAATCCCGGCCGAGGTCGATGGATTTTTAAGGGTGATAAAAATCCGTAGCACAACTTCCTTCCATTTACGGCATGTAAAAGAACCTTACGGGCACGAATTGAGTCTCCTGATTGACTGCTAGATGGCTCTGGCAGTCATATCGGGATGAGTAGAACTTGTGCAGTCAGTGGGCTGGTCACTCACTACAGATGCACACTTCCAGACCAAGAAACCTCTGAAAGGAGGCCATATGCTCCGCAAGGAGCGACAGGAAGTAACTAACTAAGCATATGTATCTGTAGTTTCAAGGACATTTGTGACAGCCCTCAAGTTAAGGGGCAGTAACTAGCTTTTAACATGCAAATGTGTGATACTGCCAGAAGATCTGCGCTCTTCTGGGATATTACAGCGTCTTCTTGGTCTTTTTGACCCTTGAAGATGGGACCGGTACGTTGACCCTAAACGTCGGTAAAGGATTACCACTCGACACTGCGTAATACCCCAGAAGACCGCAGATTTCATCAACATCGCGGCGGAAGCCTGAAATCACGGATACTTAATCAGCTTCATTGAGTCTCTCCTGTTGAAAAGTCAGCGAGCCGAGCGTTCTGATCCGTGCAAAAGTGTCATTACAGACACTGCCTTGTATAATTTAAGACAGTCTCTGTTCTTGCGTTTTCTTAGAACTTTTTTTTTTTATCTACGAGCAATGTATCTATGGGAAGTTACTTAAAACAAAATTCGAATTTTTAAAGTTCTTACGAAATTCAGGTATTTATAGATAAAATCTTCTCCGCTTGTTTAATTACGAGACATTTTTATTGCATTACGAAGCATCAGAATGGTGCTAATGCGAACATGGCGGTCCTTCCCAACTTGTTTTACCGGTCCTGTGTGCCGCTCTTGCTCGAGCATCAGAGAGGACACGCGTGAAGGACAATCTGCGCAGTGATGCAGAAAGCTTCTCGTTCCTGTGTACGTGGTTCGGTCCCAGGGTGACGCGTGCCACAGGTGCTCATTGTTGTGGTGCTGCTCTTCTCTGTTTTTTGTCATCTT
Source organism: Reticulitermes speratus (assembly GCA_021186555.1). NCBI lineage: Eukaryota > Metazoa > Arthropoda > Insecta > Blattodea > Rhinotermitidae > Reticulitermes > Reticulitermes speratus. Next base: position 6,992,045 of record JAJKFL010000013.1, on the reverse strand, counting down.
ATGCTGTAAAGTCTTCGGTCAACCTGGCTGGATGACTTACAGCATCTTCAGAGGCCACTCAGCAATGCTGAAGATGTATGAGCTCTATCTACTCACTGTAAATGATGGCAGATCGAAATTTGCAGTGTAACCATTACATCTGATGTGCAGGAAACACCACAGCTTTTGTTTTGTGTAAAGGAAGTTTTTGAGTTTAAATTCGATTTCTCGTTTGGGTGTTCCTTCAGACGCCGCTGCGAAACCCAGCAGTATATCTTGGCGAGAATGCAAAATGATTTGCGGTGGAGTGACGCCCATCCTGTGCAAATTTAGATATATTTGCTAAGAGTAATTGTACCTGCTTTTTGGTGCCTAATATCTCTGCTAGTCTCAAAATCTTAGACTGTATTTTGCCATATAGCCTTTTGTAAAACTCATTTCCTCAACACAGCTTGTCAAGGAAGGATTCGTTGCAGTGAGTGTCTGTATTTACCTCCACAAGACATCGTCGTCATTGAACACATGGCAGATATGAGAAGGTCAAGAAATTTCCTATTATGGAATGCAAAGAAGTATCACCATATTTACAAAAGTCCACCATTGAACCATAACCATATCCTGTTCAGTTCAGCCGATGGCCGTACTATCATTTTAATACCATCATCCCAGGAACGACTAGATCTTCGATATAGTTTCTTCTCATGACGATTTCAAATCAAAATGCTGCGTGTTTCTTGTTTTCCCATTTGATCGATGTGCGTTTTTCATCTTGTTATTTGTTATACAGTCGCCCTAATAACATTGAATGAAAATTTCAATTTTCGAATCTCGTTCTGATAGCCTTATCTATTCGCCTTCTCACATTCACTAAAAAATTGTATTCAGGCCCATTTAAGAAGTGTAATGATTAAATAATTTTGAAATAAATCTTGTGTTTTGGGTGAAATTTTTTGGACTTTGTCAGTCGTCTTGTATTCAAAGACGAAGGCAGTATTTCGAAAAGAGGTGAAAGACTAGGGAGGTAGCTACTGGGCGTGTCAATATGTGTCACTATACAGGGCGTGTTACAGTTGTCTGTGTTCTTACCCTGAAGAATATGATTAATGACTGAGTGAGGGAGGTTGGTGAGGAAATGATTATTCCATGTGATAATTTTAGATAGTGTAGCTGTATTTTCTTCTGAAAACTGAACAAGAACACGAAATATTCGTAATACAGGTCATTAACATTTGAATATGTTGTAGAAAACTTAAAAGTACTTCTTAGCAAATACGTAAGAAATTAGGACTAATAAATTAAGTATCTAGTATGAATTATTAAAATGCTCTGTCGGTTATACAATAAAATTCCACAGTAACATCTCAGTATCGTAGCTTCTGAACTCAGAGCCAACATTACGGAACCTTACCTTGTAGCCAACGTCAGCACACACCACGAACACACCACTACACAGCACAATGCTCACACACCTGTTCATTGTTGTATGCTCCTGACACATTGTGTTTGGTGCAGGGTCTTGCACAACTGTTGTATGAATTATGACGCTGAACCGCCAAACACGTTTCTGGATAATAAAATATTAATCTCCTGTAGTGTCTTAGCCCTCTGTTAAACTGCTGAAGGATTTCTGTTGTGTGACAGATACGTAACTTTATGTACTGCACACTTTACTAACGGCTTCTCTGTTGTGAACGAGATACGTAACTGATAACTTTCAGTGTAATTTTGAATTTTCTTAATCCGGTGGTCAAAAATACACGTTTTTGTGGCGCCCTGATCTACAGTGGTGTAACATACAGATTTTTGACAATGGTGGTATCGAGAGCATGTGCAAGAATTTGTTTCCGTTGTCATAAAAATACTCAAAGCAACACACTACTCTTCACCTGAAGAAGGAAGCAGTTTGCTTCATGGTTTGTACTCACCAAACATTATTCGGTTGATAAAATCAATAAGAATGGGATGGGCTGGACATGTGGCACGTATGGGGGAGACTACAGGTGCTTACAGGATTTTGGTGGGGAAACTTGAGGGACAGAGACCACTAGGAAGACTTACGCGTAGATGGGAGGACAATATTAAAATGGAGCTTCAAGAAGTGGGATGGGAGACATGGATTGGATTGATCAGGCTCAGGATAGGGACAGGTGACGGGTACTTGTGAATGCGGTAATGAACTTTCAGGTTGCATAAAATTGGGGAAATTCGTAACTGGCTGAGGACCTGTCAACTTCTCAGGAAGGACTCTGCTCCATGGAGTTAGTTAGTTAGTTAGTTTGTTTGTTTGTTTGTTTTTCTTATAGAACGTGCTGCGGAGAACTGAAGCAAGGCTCCTCACATGCCGCAGGCAAGTCCGTTCGGAAATGAGGGACAAAGTTCATTTCGAGAACTCCAAAGTGAATGCCTCTACCGGAAGCACATAACAGGTGTACCCCTCCCTCAACTGTTGGGTGTACCGGAAGTCTATGGCTGGGTGGCGCCACTGTCAACTTCCGCAAAACAAGTAAACCATACAGCACGGCAAATAAACAACAGAAGCTCGAAGTTGTCATCCTCAGCAGGTGAGTTGTTATCAAGGTGTAACAACTACATGCTATCAGACTGTAACTGTTACGTGTTATCAGGTTAGGTTTGTGGCAGCACGTGTTGAGCCATTGTACTTTAACTGACCCCATGACTTACGGACTTTCTTGCACAGTTTATGGTTGCTCAAATGTTTAATAAATACTTTTTGTGCAGCCAATATATTGCTGTATTTACAACATTTCTTTAGTTGACTCTCCTGAATCAGTTTAAACCAATCCACACTCTCATGGTCCCATTGTATTTTTAAGAATATTGTTGTCCTTCCATTTACTTCTAGGTTCACTGAATTTGTATTTTCTCCATGAGAGCAGTGTTATATTTTATTTTTCTTGTCGCGGTTGTGCACTCGTATTTCCTTTTAGACTAAGAAAGATTGATATAGCTGTTTACAGTTAGGTTACTTGTTTATTTGTTTTTTGAATGTATGAAATGACGTCTAATTCCTGTCAACAGAATATTTTAAATACATTATTTCCGGTAGATCAGTAATCAAATTGTGTCACTGTTAACCTTTTAAAGCCTAATGGTTACTTGATGCATCAACAGTTTTAACATTCAAAAATTCTACATTCTGCCCACACTATACGTATTTATGTGTATTGTATTTATATTACAACAAACAGCGACTTTTGCCATATATAACATAAATTTATTTTAACCGAAATAAAGTGTTTACTTCGCGGTACGAACTGGATATTACGTACATGTGGGTAAAATGCAAATTCTTATTGTTAACCATGACGCAATATCTACTGACCACAAGGCTGTAAAGCGTTAAAGAATATCTAGAACAAATGTTCACAAATGGATAAATCTAAGTTACTTAAACGCTTTGTTGCGCATAATAGATAATAAAAATGTAATCATTACGTGAAAGTTTATAGCAGCTACTAAGGTGTACTAAAATTACAGTCGTTTGCAATTCTTTTTTGGCTTAGCATATAATGTCTTGTTTACTATACAGCGTAACCTACCGAAAAATCTTTCAAACGAACGTTAAAACTTCGATGGCGTCGGTAAGTTACGTCATGTGAGTGTGTGTGTGTACGTTGGTGGTATGAAGTGCATAGTAAGAGCACAATTTGGAGAGCTCATTACGTCCTACAATATTGTACAGTGTGTCCAGAAAGTCCCTTCGGGGTTTTGAAAAACTGTGGCGCGCAAACAAATTGAGCTAGCCACATGCGGTTTGCGGCAGATTACAGTGAAACTCTGGAAGTTTTTTTGCCGCCAACAGATGACTTGATGACCTGAAGACCCGCATCAGGAATGCGATCTTGGCTATTCCAGCGGACATGCTCCACAGAACATGGCAAGAGCTCGAATATCGTCTGGACGTTCTCTGTGCTACCAAGGTAGCCCACATCGAGGTCTACTGAGGTCAGTAAAAAACTTCCAGAGTTTCACTGTAATCTGCCGCAAACCGCATGTGGCTTGCTCAATTTGTTTGCGCGCCACAATTTTTCAAAACCCCGAAGGGACTTTGTGGACACACTGTATATCGTCGGGAGGAGCGGCATTATGAGGATGTGGTAATGATATGGGAAGCGGAGGTCGTGGAGTGTTTTAAACATTATCCCTGAATTTGCCTGTAAGGACAGAGTCGAATCACAGAACATCTCACAATAAACGTCTCCATGCCCCCAAAAAAATCGCATCTGAAGACTCCCGGACACGAAATAGGAATACTGTCATTTCTTACAGGAACTCTCCGACCGCTGCGTTTGCTCCGACCTCTGCACGGTTCTTGATTGGCACCTCGTTACGTTCACGATCACGACTTAGAAACGACGGGTAAAAGCAGACAGTGCCGTGACGCTGGGCAGATCGCAGAGACGAGATCTGATAAACGGGACACACGTCCACACGGACAGGACCTGATGTGTGACAGTTAACTGATGGGAGAGAGACAACGTGGCGGCCTGGCACTGAACTGAGACATGCGTGTTGCAGTTACCTCGATACGGAAACACGAAGACTTGAAAGCGTGGAACAGCGTCATGGATAAAATTCCAGATATTGTCATATCGCAGCACTAGGTGGCACAATCACGCTTATGTCTGCTGGAGACACCCGGAGGTAAAGAGCAATTCCATTACAGACCTGGACAGGCCCTTAGGTTTCCAGGAGGTTGAGGCTTCCAGATTTCTAGACAGCCTGGCACATGAAGGTGGTAATGTTGTCAGCCCTACGCACCGGTTGCCTTTACCCCCCAGGAAATATTCCTGGTAATCATTTCTGTTAGAGGCTGAGTCGACCTCAGGGCCATAGTGCGGCCGGAAGGATTATGTAATTGAAAAATTCCTATGACACCATCGGAGGAGACACCCGGAGACTGTTGGAAAATAAGCTACGATCGTCCCAGAGGTCTGGTGATAAAGAAAAAATCTGAAATTCTGTAGTTAAGTCGGAATATTGACTAGGCTACGGGCAGGGCAACGGAGGCATCGGGACTCAGTTACCGGCAAGGCGTCCAGAACGAATGTGAGACCCACCCAGCGTTCTATTTAACGGGCACCTGGAAGTCTTTGTCCTGTAACTAAAGGGGCCGGAATGTGAAACTGGCCTCTCACCTGCTTGTAGTCCCGAGGTTAAGAATGCGTGGATCTATATCTCCACTCCCACGTCTGCCCTACGTCGTTTTGCGTAATTAAAATGAAGGACGTGTGATGTTACCTTTTAACAATTACTAATTTACATCAGGTTCTTAAATTGACGTGCTTTAAAAATGTATCTTATTTCTGCGTTAGCCCTAATTTTGTTTTTGTATGGTAAGTGACATTATTTGTATGGTAAGTGACATTATTTGCAAATAGGCTACTCTTATTACAAGTTCTGTTTCTCTTTTCTAACCTTATCGTGCCAACAAAAAATCTTAAATGTGACGCGAGCACCGAAAGGTTGAGAGCCAATGCTGTAGAGAAATAATGTCAAAATCGATAACGAAATATTGGTAATACTGTGCGTTCATAATGTATGAAAGCCATTTATTCACTGCGTTGTCTGTCTTGCCAGAGTTCCATAGCATCTTCCAGAGAGCTTTCTCCAGAGCGTGCAATGTAGTGCTTCATCCTTCAAATTTCAGTTTCATATCTTTTTCTCAAGGTCATCCAGTAGCTTCGTACGTCTTATTTCTCGTCTTCTCATCCCTTGTATATTTCCTTAAACGATGTGTTGTGGAAGGAAGTTCCTTGTTTCGTTTTCATGCTTTGTACGGTGTACACTTTTACAAATCTGCCAGAAATTCATTTTTATCCGGAAAACATCAATATTGTCTATAATCATTACTGCTCTGTGTCCCAACCGGCATGGCAATGTTGCATGCCATATCAAATGATAGGGCGTGCCTCAGTCGGAGCAGGAAGTAAGGACTGGGGCACAGAAGTCGCCTGTGCGCTATGACAAAGAATTCGACAGAAATTAATGGACCGGGAAAATTAGAAGTGAAAATTCTGCCTCTGATTAAAGGCTTCCTGAACACAAGAGGACGCCTGGCACCCACAGGTAGCTCGTCAGATGTCTCACAGGTCGTCTGCCTGGTAATTGGCGTGACGTACTTTGTCAGGGGGAACTATCAGCTAAAACACGGCTTTAAAGGAGGTTTAGTGTGGGCCAAAACAGCACGCGATGGAGGCCTAAATGGGACGTTGAAGTGAATGGTGGTAAGTGGCCTGCTTCAAGCGTCTGCCTCTTCAATCCTGATCGGATTGCGATACCCAATATTTTTTAATGTGACCGATAACCGGTATGGAAAAATGGCAAACAGAAAGATTGGCCTACTGACCCTGCCGGGAATAGAACACCCGTCTTCCAGTTCGCCAAAAGTCACTTTACTGATGAGAGTTTCTAGCTCATGAAGTTCCTTATGAGTACACGACGAAATGTTGTTCAACATGCAGTGTGTTTATGCGTTATAGCATGTATGTATGTATGTATGTATGTATGTATGTATATATGTATGTATGTATGTATGTATATATGTATGTATGTATGATGGCCCACAATATCTCTGGCAAAGAGGACAGAGAATGTTCCTGCCATATTTGTTTGTAAACACGTCTGACGTTTTACTCCTTATATAATGTGTATATTATGAATAATTTATACTCTATTGTAAAGCTGATTTCCAGAGGAATGAAAATAGGTAAAGGTAAAGGTAAAGCTGTCCCTATAACAGGCCATGAAGACCCAGAGGGTAAGTAGAGGTATAGCTCTACTGTTTCTTAAATCTGGCACTGGATGGTGGTGGGTGGTCAACTCCACGCTCCAGCCGCTTTACCCCCGGGAAAGAGATCTGGTACCCATTTTATAGGAGGCTGGGTCAGCCCCAGGACCGGTCTGGACGGCGAAGAGTTTTCGCCCCCACCGGGATTCGATCCCCAGACCGTCCAGCCCGTAGCGAGTCGCTATACCGACTACGCTATACCTGCCCAAAATTTCGAGAGGAATTGTAATCCAAAATTAATATTTATTATGTTCTCATCATATGGAATATTTATTCGCTTTTCTGCGCCTACCGTCGAATCAAGGACATCCACATACATAGTTTAGTATTATTTTAATGTAATTCTTGTTTTATGCATATTTGATTGATGTTTCCCCTCTGCGGATGATTCTTAAGGAATCAAAACATGTCGGAGTTTTGAAGTTTTAATTGGAAAATTATGTATTGCAGTATTGTGACTTTTGTTGGTTATTGTATCAAAAAATCTAGAAAGCCTTTAATGTACATATACGTACATAGTGTACTTAGATGTGTATATTACTGATATAAAATTGAAAGTACTGGTAGAATTTAAAAAATCTCTATCCTGCATTGAGGAGGGCGTTTCGAATTGTATTGTTGTGCCAAGATATGCGAAAATTAGTAAGGATTTCTATTATCAAATGTGTTTATAGTACGTCACGGTTGTTAGAAATATTTTGTTTTGTTCGTGCAGTTAACGAGATAAATGTCAACGGCATAGTTAGATGTGCTGATAAAATACCAACTCTAACTGGCAAAAGTTAGATTTGTATAGTCTGTTTTGCCTTAACGATGCTGTAAGTAGTTCGGGTTGTGCGCTTGTTGAATGGTGGGATTGTTGGTGAACAGTGAATTGGAAGGGATGTGGAAGGAAGCGGTCATGGCCTAATTTGATGTGTGCCCTACCATCCTGATATTTTCCTTGAAAGGAGTGACGTCAACCGCTAAGAAACTTGAGCTCAAATTTACAGCAGGGGCCCCTTAAATTCCGTGTTTTTCAGACTATTTCTCCTCGCGCTCCACTATCACAATACAGAACATATACACGTGCAACTAGGCATTGAAAATGTTATAACAATGTCTACTGTCAGGATAATGGTCTTCCGAGATGTTCCGTTGGTTAGCGGATTTGAGGTCTTCAAACATGCTAACCAGCGAAAAAACAACGCTGTGGAAACCTCAAATTTCGCAGTTGCTGCTTTTCTAATTTACCGCAATTAGACGACAAAGGAGAGTCTGTGTTTATATTGGAACAATATAATAGTACTTTTCGTATACGCTTTGTAAATGCTTTTCGTTACATTTCAACACATTTAAAACAATTGTAATAATGCGATTCGTTCATTCTGTGGTCCGTCTTACGACAGGTCCGTAACCTCTTCCAAAGCGAGTTCTCCACAGGGTGCGATCTAGTGCTTCCTCTTTCAAGTTCCAGTATCTTCTCTTTTCCTCAAGGTCATCCAGTAGCTGCTTACGTCTTCTTCCTCGTCTTCCCGTCACTTATATCCTTCCCGCTATCTTTCCTTCAATCACGTGTTACAGAAGGCAGTTCCTACGCAAGATGTGATCAATCCAGTTAGCCTTTCTTCTTTTTATTGAATGTACGATATTCCTCTCCTCCTTCACTCTGTGTAATACTTCTTCATTTCTCACACGATCGGTCCAACTGATCTTCTCCATTCTTCTCCAGCACCACATTTCAAAACTTTCCAGGTATTTCTCATCTACTTTCCGAAGTGTCCACGTTTCAGCACCACACAAAGCTACGCTCCAAATGCAGCACTTTACTAGTTTCTTCCGTAAATTTAAGTCCAGTTTGCTGGTGAAAAGAGTCTTCTTTTTGTTAAATGCGATTAACGTTTCTGAAATTTAGTTATTGAAAAAAAAAATTTAAATTTTTTAGCGTACCACCAGGCGACCGCCCGCGTGCCAACAGGGTTACGCGTACCAACATTTGAAAAGCACTGCTCTAGAGTATGAAGCACGAGTCCTACACGCTCGACCGCGAAGCTGAATGCACATGACAAGTGGCGACTCTTGCTTGATTCACGTTTGGCTGCCACGTAGAACGTAATCCTGTGCACGTAACTAAGCAATACGCCATGACGTTTTGTCGGGGAAATGGGAGCAAAATTAACGCGGTAATAGCCACTGTTTTAGTCTCCGGAACTGGCCCCAAGAAATGAAATCTGTACAAGAAACAGGGTTGTTGTGAACACTAACGTCACGGAGGCAAAATCCATTTACTCTGCTTGGAATTGAAGTCCAGCCGACCTGTCTAAATGCTCAATCACCGTAAAGACTGGGTTGCTGCGGCTCAGTTTAAAATGGTAAACGCTCTAAAAAATTTTGAATTATCCTGTCGTCTGCGATTTTGTAATGTGATTGCTTCCCACAATTTGGAAATCACTTGAATAAAAATGTACGTTTATCTAGTGCCGGTATCGGGAATGAATGGAGCCATAATTTTACTCCTTCTTTGTCTCTTTATGGCGTGCACAGAGACAACTTTGCCTTTGCCTTGAGTAAGTTGTCAAACGTGTCATAGATTTACTACCTTTTCTTAATTTTCTATTCAATTTTGAATGCTTGAATAATCTGTAGAGTCGTGTTTCTTCAAGTCTGAACATCGTAGCCTAATTTAAAACTTTATCAGGTAATAATGGTCTAGCTAGACAAGGAAAGTTTATCTTGCTAATGTTTACAGGTACCGCCTGCTGCTAAGTAATTCACGTAAACTTTCTTAAAGAAGCTTATGTTGAGTAATTAGTTTTCAACTTTCTTTGTTCTGTATTAAAAAGAAGCACATAGAGGAGAAAAAAATGGAGACAGTTTTAAGGCGACGAGGTAGGCATTTTTTTTTTTGCGATTCAGTAAATTTAATAAAGTTTCCCAGGAATTGCAGTGGAAGTTTCCTAAAAACCGTATAAAAATAACCAAGGAACTAAACTTGCCCCCCTAAAACTTCTCTTCTGATTTGGTTAATATTTAACGAGATAACTGAAGTTGTATTGAGGCCTTCAGGTACAGTGGTGTCGCCGTTTGGTTTATGTATGACGGAAGACACCATTGCACGTTGCAGCATTACTAATGTAAGTGAATTTCTTCAAATTGAGAGCATGAGGAATGGTATATATAGCCGATAAAGAGTTGCCGTCACTTTGGTCTTAATTAATATCGTATATTTGATGGCTTCAAAACAAAAGTTTTACGCGCTCAGCCCTAAAGAGTTGTAATTAATCATAATAAGAATTATGATACATAATAAATTGTAATTTATAGTAATATAATAATATAATATTAATAATATTATGATAATATATTATTATTATACTTAGAACCAAAGGAAAAGTGAACATTCAATGCCTGCTAATTTATTATGTTCAGAAGTATCTGGAAAGTTTTGAAACGTGGTGCTGGAGAAGAATGGAGAAGATCAGTTGGACCGATCGTGTGAGAAATGAAGAAGTATTACATAGAGTGAAGGAGGAGAGGAATATCGTGCATACAATAAAAAGAAGAAAGGCTAACTGGATTGGTCACATCTTGCGTAGAAACTGCCTTCTGAAACACGTGATTGAAGGAAAGTTAGAAGGAAGGATATAAATGACGGGAATACTAGGGAGAAGACGTAAGCAGCTACTGGATGACCTTAAGGAAAAGATAAGATACTGGAAATTGAAAGAGGAAGCACTAGATCGCACCCTGTGGAGAACTCGCTTTGGAAGAGGCTACGGACCTGTCGTGAGACAGACTGCAGAATGAATGAATGAATGTGTATAAATTATCGCATCTTGAATAGCCTATCCACTAGTTTCTTATTAATAAAAGTGCAAATGTTGCTCTTCGCTTTATTCCTCACACTTAGATTGCATTAATGAACAAACCTGTAGACTGTTAGCTTATGCGCCTTTGCTGATTATTGTTTCCTTTCAAATTTCTTCAAGTTTTTAATCTTTGTGGATGGTAACTATTAGGGTAATAGTTGTGCCTTTTTACGAGCATCGTTTGATGCTGTAGGTGTTTTTGGAGATCTTTTAACTTTTGCGTAGTTTGGAGTTATATTAAGACGTATACATTCCTCATTAAAATCAATAATAGCATTACAATTGTAAAGCTTTCTCCTTAGTTTCTTGAATTTATGGATTAGACGTTTTGGAATATATATATTTCTTCAAGTTATTGATCTCCGGAAGGCCTTGTAGGAACTTCAAACACGCAGATTTCAACTGTCTTGTGTACCGGCACTCACATACATATCGATCTGTCTGATGGCACCAATATGGAACAAACCTGACATATTACTCGCCCAAAATACAGGTGCCATCTCCCTAAATATTCATCCGACATGTTCATATTTTGGGGTAATTATCTCCAAAGCTAGCATTTCTGCAGTTAACACAGCATGTCTATATAATGTATGAACAATGTCACAAGCGATGTGTCAAGGACTTAAACATTTATATGTACAGTGTATTGGGGAAAGCCCGTATTTCCAGCAGACTCCAGTAATTATCCTCTGACGCTCGTCTCTGCTAGAAACCGCAGCACTGTCACGCTCTTACTTGATTAGCAGCCCTGTTCCCCACAATTCACAGCCCTGTAGTGTCTTCATTTATTCTCAAAGGATCAGAGTAAAACTGACTCAAAATCCCCCCAGACACTATCACTTTCATTTTCAGGTTTGTCGGCCCTTCCGTCTGTCCCATGGTAACTTCCTGTGTTTATGGACACTGACTGAGCTAATTTTGTTCTAAGCAAAGCACGTCCAGCTTGATATCAGTCACACAAACTACATATATGCGAGATAAAAGAAATACACATACAATTTTATTTGGAAAACTTCGTGGAGAAAAACTACTCGGGTCATCAGAACTCGGATGACAAAATTATATAAAGCGATTCGTAGAGAAACAGTTTTGAGATACATAATCTGTCCCGTAAGAGTAACTTACACAGAACAGGCTCTATTGACAAGTTTTTGTGTTGACGGTGATGAACTTTCCGTAATAACACTGAGTGTGTGGTATCTGAGGTTCTCACAGCTGTGTCCATAAAGTTTCAAGTACATTGACTATTTAGACCTTGCAGATGGGTGCATCGTCTCCTCCAAAACGCCAGTAACTCTATACCAGTCGACACGGTGTCATGTCCTAAAGACTTGAATCTCTTGCAGTGAATGTCTTGATCAAGCTGGTCTAAGTGACTCTCGCATTCGGTCTAACGTCTAAGTTAAGAATGTGACATTTACGCCTCTTTTGTGCGACTTTATGGCATGTTATGGAGACCTTTACCTTTACCGTGCACAGTGTAACGACGCTAACGCATCTCGATTTATCTGGTTCAGGACAATGGCTGTTCTAACACTTTTTTCAGTATTATAATCTGTTTTTCGAAAATGACCGGAAATACTACTCAGTTCTTTCTATTGTAACGTTCACAAACACCTTGCTATCTTATCGGAAGTTACGTAACACTGCTGTTGATACAGTGTCATTGTGTAAGGTGTGAGTTTAAATAATAATATAGGAAAAATGAATTACGGAATTTCTTGACGCTTTTAGGCGCTTTCGCAAAATTGCGAAAATCTACTATTAGCTTCGTCATGTCTGTCCGTACGTCTGTCCCTCCGCATGGATCAACTCGGCTCCCACTAAACGGATTTTCATGAAATTTGAATATATTTTTGAAACTCTGGCCAAAAAGTTGAAGTTTCGTTAAAATCTGGCAAGAATAACGGGCACTTTATATAAAGACCTATGTACACTTATGATCATATCTCGCTAAATTCTTCTTATAATGAGAAATTGTTTTTTTGCAAAAGTTGTAGAAAAAATCAAAACACACATTTCATGTTCAATAACTCCCCCCCCCCCCCCCCCCCCCCCCCCCCGAAAATCGTGCCGTTTGTGAAATACTGTAGAAAAATATGGTAGAGCCAGACAGGCCGCAGATGACAATATAATACGGCGCATGCGCTTTGCATGCTGGATACCAAAGGCTACAGACACACACTCAGAATATGTAATACCTATTGCTTTTCCACGACAACAATGGTTACGCGAACGCGCGTCAATATTACTTTTGTACGTACATTGCATGTCTTGTTCTATTAGGTCTACTGGTTCCGTAGATGCAAGCTGACTTTATTTTCTATACCACCTGTAGTAGCTGATCGGATATGTATGTCAGGATCTGTTTGTTCCGTTGAGTGACGAGCAGAATATTCGGAGTGACATCTAGAAATCTGTTCATTCACTAACATTCGTGTTTTGTAGCGTATTGCGTCAACACTGTATGCCGCCATTCAGTTATGTTCACTTCTGAATACGTAAACACACTGGATAATGGACATTAGGGACAGACTGACTTGAATACACTTTTAAAGTGTACATTCTAGAAGATCATCAACAGCAGAGCGAGCAAGTTAGCTCAGCGTTGACGATGGCGATTCGGATTATAGACTTACAATACACAACGCAACACCAAACAAACACGACAGAACAACGCAGGATATATTTACTAAAGGCTGCACCACAGTATACAAAACCAAGAACCAAAATAATCAGAGGTGTGGAATAACTCGATCTATTCTACCACAATTCGTTATTACGACACAAAATTAAACGAATTTTAAATATTTATACATTTTATATGTTTTAAACTCTGATTTTACAGTGATTGTAATAACATGCAAGACATTGCACAATATTTAAAATTGTATTAACATTGGATGTGATGTAACGTAGTGTTGACTCCCCTGAGGATGGTTTTACGTAAAAACCGAAACATATGTAGGGGTTAATCAATACTTATTAAAGTGAAAGTGAAGTGCATTCTGTTGGTTTTTTAAACATTGTACAGACTTACATGTTTATAATCTGAGGTCAGAATCCGCCATCTTGACCGTTGTTCGTTCTTAAAATGTCGGAATTATAAGAAACGGTAGACGCCTCTGCAGTCCTTTCCATTCCTCTCTAGTTCTACTAGTACAGTCATTCGGAGACAAATAATGATTGCAGTTTCTTCCATCTCGTAGAAGGATGAAACTGTAGTAAAATCGCGGCATGTGAATGACTAATCGGTGGAATCGTAATTGACAGCCGAAAATAAAAGTACTCGAAAATATGCCTGTATTAATGCCACTTTTTCCAACGCAGATTTCATATGCACTGAACCGTCATCGAAACCGTTCCTCCGCGGTAAGAATCCGGTGACAAGCCTTCTGATCTATAACACGGCTAATGGCTGTAGTTAATGCGAAATCTTGACGTGAGGGTCAACAAGTCTTAATCGAAATATAAATAACGCTGATACAGATTTAGGTACCCAAGTCTTCTGGGTTGTTACACCATACCGACTGGCATGTAACATAGTTACCGACGTTTTGGTTGAACCTATATCGCAGCAGACACGGCGTCACATCGCAGAAGACCTGTAACTTGATCATCGCCACCGTCAGAACTTCATATCTCGCAAAGTTAATATGTCTGGCTGTCAGGTGGATTGTCGCCCGGTGACCGTGCTATCCCGATTGAGAATATTCGTTGCTTCTAAGTCACCCTGGGGCAGCGTTTTCTCCGAGTACTTCTGTTCTCTCTCCTGTCAGTGTCTTTCCATCAGTGCCACAAACACATTCACTCATCTACCCCCGACGCTGTGTAATCTTATCAGTTGAGAGCGTAGTCGAATGATACATTCTGTGATCTTTGTTTCGGCGTACTGATTTGAAAAAGTGTTTGAATTCCTTTGTCACAAGCGATGGGTAGGATTTCCTGGTCACGCATCACAGGATGACGCAGATAAGTCGTAGAATGTTTTTACTCGAGGATAATTGAAATTAAGCTATCAGAGTTCCACAGTAGCCAAATCTGTGTACGTTGTAGACGTAAGAAACTGGTAAAGTGCTACGTTTGGAGCGTAGCTTTGTATGGTGCTGAAACGTGGACACTTCGGAAAGTAGATGAGAAATACCTGGAAAGTTTTGAAATGTGGTGCTGGAGAAGAATGGAGAAGATCAGTTGGACCGATCGTGTGAGAAATGAAGAAGTATTACACAGAGTCAAGGAGGAGAGGAATATCGTACATACAATAAAAAGAAGAAAGGCTAACTGGATTGGTCACATCTTGCGTAGGATTGAAGGAGAGTTAGAAGGAAGGATAGAAATTACGGGAAGACGAGGGAGAAGGCGTAAGCAGCTACTGGATAACCTTGAGGAAAAGAGAAGATACTGGAAATTGAAAGAGGAAGCACTAGATCGCACTGTGTGGCGAACTCGCTTTGGAAGAGGCTACGGACCTGTCGTAAGACAGACTACAGAATGAATGAATGAATGAATGAATGAATTGTAGAGGGCGCTGGCATCGGATTCGGTTAAGAGCAAGTCATACATGTAGGTGCTGATGAAGGTACAGTGGTTAGCAGTCTTCGTTTTCGTACAGGAAGTCCTGAACTGAAGTGTTCTGTCTCAGGTTTGTTAGGGTGTTTTTCATTCTCCTCATAAAATGACCTAATACAGGGGTGACCATAAAGCGGCCTGTAAAAAACTAACATTGGCTACTTTAACATTCACACGAGCCTGACAATGAGCGGCTTTAAAAGACATTCTAATTAAAAGAGGCTCATAACTAACTGAAACTAACCTATTGTAGTTCGAGTAACAGAAATAAGAAGCTATCAAATAAAGAAAATAATATGGCTCTTTACTAATGCATTGCTCTTGTGTAGATAGCCTCCTCAACTGCGGCTGGTGAAACTGGCCACCCCTGGGCTAATACACGTTGCATTTTAAAGTATGAAAGCCAATTCTTTCACGTTTTATCAATTCGTAATTCGAACTAATTCTCTCATTACATAACATAAAGCTTTCGTAAGTACAGAAACAGAAGTACAGCTGTACAAACAAGTAATACAGTTTTCAGTAGCTATTAGTAAGTTGCTTGTACTTGATGGCATCTTATGCGTAACGTAAGAGCGAGATACATAGTTTTACCACTAAATATCACGGTATATGCTCTGGTTCCTTTACGTGTGTGTGTCTGTGTGATTGTCACTCTATTTCGCTCATAATACGCTTGCCTGACTTTGCGTGAAGTGACAACGGTAACTTCCATAAGTCACTAAAGATTCTGACAGAAATGCCGTTTCATTTATTCAGCAAGAAGCAGCGTTTCATTTCTCTGGTACCAATAATTACAACTGCCAGGTGTTCTTCTCTGTTATCATTTATTACTTCTCACTGCTGCTACACCAAGCGTTAAAGAAGTACGCCGTAACCGCGGGCCTGTTTTTGTAGGCTACTGTCTTCTTGATGTAAGTTTTTAGTCATTCGGCCCTGTAAATTTATGCACAGGAGTTAATAATAAAAGGATGGCCGTGCCATGGCTCAGGCGGTTAGTCGTCGGCCTCTCACCGCGGAGGCCCGGTTTCGATTGTGGCCGCGCGGTCTAAGGCGTGGGTCTGCCGCCGTTCGTTTGCTGGGATTGTGGTTTGGAATCCCGCCAGGGGCATGGATGTCTGTGTTGTTTGTCGTATAAGGACAATAGTATGGAACATAAGTGACATGAAGGACGGAAGGATTAAGAAGTACAAAATGGATCAAAGGAAAAATGGGAAAGAAAAAAAAAATCCAGGGTTAGTCCATGTGGGTTTTGTGGTGGACAAAGTGGCATTGGGACAAGTTTCTTTTTCCGAGTACTTTGGTTTTTCCCTCTCAGTTTCATTCCACCGGTGCTCCATGACACGGAAAAACGAAAAAAAAACTAATCATCTTCATGACAGATTTGCACAATAAGCTTTAAGGCTGCGGTGCGTCCGTAGCATGTGCTGCGAGGCCCTTCACCACAAAAAAAAAAGTAATAAAAGGATACGAACAAGAAGATGAATGCCTTATTAAATACAGCGCGTCAGAAAATTAAAAAGAAACAAACATTTACTTTTAGATTACTTTATTTGGCAGATCTGTAGATGCATGGCACTGATTAAGACGTCGCATTTAAATTCTCCACGTAAACTAAACGTAGTAATGTGGTGAATGTAGGCAGTCCCGCGTTGCACGTAATATTTCAGGTGCGAATCTTAATATGAGACCGTTTATCTTACAAATCTTTTTCGTTTAGCCTTCTTTAATTATGTAAAAACATATAATATAATAATATTTAATTATATAATATAAGGTTTGATTAATCCTTCGTTCTGTCACTTTGTAGGGACTGTGATAGCGCAATCAGTGTAGTGATTAGTCCACAGACTGGACGGCCAGAGAATCGTGGTTCACTTTCTGGCAAAGGTAATAGATTGTTGTCTTCTCCAAAGAATCTATACCGTTCATGGAACCCACCCGTCTTCCTCTTCAATGGGTACTTGGGGCTTCCTGCCCACGTGTAAAACAGCCACAGCCTGAAGCTAACTACGCACCTCAGTCTAGTGTTAAGGTTAAGAAGACAAGCAATGCACGTAATAAACGTAACAATGAGGCGCGTTCGCGTAACCATTCTTGCCGTGGAAAAGCAATAAGTATTAAGTATTCTGAGGGTGTGTGTCTATTCTTGCCTTAGTTTTCCTGGCATGCGAATAGCATCTTTTCTACGCCGTGTTATACTGTCATCTGTGGCCTGTCTGGGCTCTACCATATTTTTCCACATGCCATAAACTGCACGATTTTCAGAAATAAGTTATTGAGACAGAAATGTGTGTTTTGATATTCTCTACAAATTTTATCTGCAACATTTCCATTATAAGAAGAATTCAGTGATATAGTATCATAAATGTACGTAGGTCTTCATGTAAAGTGTCCGTTATTATTGTTCGATTTTAATGAAACTTGAATTTCCTCGAGATATTTTCGAAAAATACTCAAATATCAAATTTCATGAAAATCCGTCGAGTGGGAGCCGAGTTGTTCCATGCGGACAGACAGACGGACAGATAGACATGACGAAGCTAATAGCCGCTTTTAGCAATTTTGCGAATGCGCCTAAGAATGCATGGAACTTAAGTCAGCACCCATATATTCATTGCATTCACAGAGACAGTTTGTATTTAGTTTCATATACTTTATGAGTTCCTTACTCCCATAAAATTTTATTATTCTCTCGGCAGGCTTTTTCGTTTTGTTTGACATGAAAACTCTTAAGTAATATTGCTCTCCCATTGTTCCTGTATGTTCACGCCACTGTTGTGTTTTATTTTATATTCTCTGCCCTTTCTGTTTACTTTTGTCCGTACTCTCTGGTCTAGTTCTAGAATCGTAATGCTGGACTGAAGGCCCTGCGGGGGGGGGGGGGGGGGGGCTAAGCAATGCCGTGCAGTATTACGCCGCGCGCGGTAAGTCTGCAGGTTACGAGAGGTGGGAAAACTCCAACGTATCGATTAATCGTGAGAGTCGTATTGGTAAAAGCTTCGTTTGTGCTGTCAAAGCTAAACACGGCATTGAGTGATAGATAGGGCGTTTAATATTCAATTTTTCTGGAGTGTGCCCCCTTGCATGTTCATTTTCAGTTGCAGGACGTCGAAGTGCCGTTTTGTGTCGCAGCTTTGAGCAGTTGATTAAAACGGGCATTAATGTTGTATGCCCTCCTCAAATAATCTTCATCCATTTCCATTTAATGGATCCATGACTCTTCCCTCCTATTTGAGGGCGAATTCGGGTATTAGTCTGAAAAAATCTGTGAGTACTAGTCGTGTCGTTCAGAGCAAGACAGATCTATCATTCATTCATATCACATCCCGTGTATAGTGAGAGCCATTATGGCCGTCGGTTCTGTCTTCACTTATACAGGCCCTAATGTGTTTTTACAGGTACAAGTCTCTCAGTATCTCAGACTGTAACGTATAATATAATGTGTTTTTACAGGTACAAGTCTCTCAGTATCTCAGACTGTAACGTATAATATAATGTGTTTTTACAGGTACAAGTCTCTCAGTATCTCAGACTGTAACATATAATATAATGTGTTTTTACAGGTACAAGTCTCTCAGTATCTCAGACTGTAACATATAATATAATGTGTTTTTACAGGTACAAGTCTCTCAGTATCTCAGACTGTAACATATAATATAATGTGTTTTTACAGGTACAAGTCTCTCAGTATCTCAGACTGTAACGTATAATATAATGTGTTTTTACAGGTACAAGTCTCTCAGTATCTCAGACTGTAACGTATAATATAATGTGTTTTTACAGGTACAAGTCTCTCAGTATCTCAGACTGTAACGTATAATATAATGTGTTTTTACAGGTACAAGTCTCTCAGTATCTCAGACTGTAACGTATAATATAATGTGTTTTTACAGGTACAAGTCTCTCAGTATCTCAGACTGTAACGTATAATATAATGTGTTTTTACAGGTACAAGTCTCTCAGTATCTCAGACTGTAACATATAATATAATGTGTTTTTACAGGTACAAGTCTCTCAGTATCTCAGACTGTAACATATAATATAATGTGTTTTTACAGGTACAAGTCTCTCAGTATCTCAGACTGTAACGTATAATATAATGTGTTTTTACAGGTACAAGTCTCTCAGTATCTCAGACTGTAACGTATAATATAATGTGTTTTTACAGGTACAAGTCTCTCAGTATCTCAGACTGTAACGTATAATATAATGTGTTTTTACAGGTACAAGTCTCTCAGTATCTCAGACTGTAACATATAATATAATGTGTTTTTACAGGTACAAGTCTCTCAGTATCTCAGACTGTAACATATAATATAATGTGTTTTTACAGGTACAAGTCTCTCAGTATCTCAGACTGTAACATATAATATAATGTGTTTTTACAGGTACAAGTCTCTCAGCATCTCAGACTGTGACATATAATATAATGTGTTTTTACAGGTACAAGTCTCTCAGTATCTCAGACTGTAACATATAATATAATGTGTTTTTACAGGTACAAGTCTCTCAGCATCTCAGACTGTGACATATAATATAATGTGTTTTTACAGGTACAAGTCTCTCAGCATCTCAGACTGTGACATATAATATAATGTGTTTTTACAGGTACAAGTCTCTCAGTATCTCAGACTGTAACATATAATATAATGTGTTTTTACAGGTACAAGTCTCTCAGTATCTCAGACTGTAACATATAATATAATGTGTTTTTACAGGTACAAGTCTCTCAGTATCTCAGACTGTAACATATAATATAATGTGTTTTTACAGGTACAAGTCTCTCAGTATCTCAGACTGTAACATATAATATAATTGTGTTTTTACAGGTACAAGTCTCTCAGTATCTCAGACTGTAACATATAATATAATGTGTTTTTACAGGTACAAGTCTCTCAGTATCTCAGACTGTAACATATAATATAATGTAGATGGTAGGAGAGTTGGTGAGTGATAAATATTAAAGGATACAGAAGGAAGTGATCCTGGTTTCGGTTCTTTTTGGGGTGTGACACTGTGTTGTCGGTTGAATGTTTCCCGACGTTTTGAAGGATATTGAAGCCTACATCTTCAGTGATCCATCGAAACGACTGGAAAATCTTGCCCAAAACATAAAGTCAGATCCCAAAAGAATAGAATCCTTAGACCGTTCAACTCAAAACCGACGATTTGCTCTCAACTTCAGACTCCAGATCTGAAATATTTTAGCAGCACGACACCCTTTGTTGTCAGCGTAAAGCTGTGTATCTCGTGTCTCGTGACGACTGTCTTTACGTGTGTTTCGGTACAGCACGCGTGCCACTAACATGCTTTTCCTTTATTAGGACATCAGTCTTATAAAGCAAAAAAGAAAAAAAAACATAAATGCGTGTAAGGAACGTAACTTTGCGAAACAAAGCTGTTAAATCTTTATTCGTGACATTCCGTTGTGTAAGATTCAAATCAAATAGGCTTGCTTCTTTTGACACTGAATTTTTTTTATTAAAATTATTATAAAATAAAAAACTGTTTTGGTTTAACTTTTTAAGCCATCATCTGACCTAGTATACGTTCACACAGAAGTATGTGGTGATAGTAATGCCTTGACAATAAATGGGAATATATGAGACTTTTTTTTTCCAATGGCTCGACAGCCCCTTGGGGGCCTAGAACGTTTCATTTTACGACGCTTCACGATCACACACTTTAGACATACCACACTCGGTAGGACTCCTCTGGACGAGGGACCAGCCCGTCGCAGAGACCTCTACCTGACAACACACAACACTCACAAGATACAGACATCCATGCCCCCGGTGGGATTCGAACCCACAATCCCAGTAAGCGAGCGGCTGTAGACCCACGCCTTAGACCGCGCGGCCACTGAGATCGACATATGAGACCTTAGTCTACTTATAATATAAAACACCGTTAGAAGTTTTAGTGTAAGTTTTGATAATCTTTATTTGTGTGGTAAATATTTTGCAACTCGTTGTCACGTTAAACTATATATGCGCATATAACCATATATACGCATATAACCATATATACGCTACAACCATATATACGCATATAACCATATATACACATGATTTCCTGAAACACTGGACGAAGTTGTAGATAAAATTTTCAGTAGTTTATTCAGTGCTGCATTAGCCAGCTGAGATTCACATCCTCTAGCATGATATCAAGTGCTGCTCCTCGGAGAAACATCCTGCTACAAATAACTTTATCGGACAGTACTTTCCATATTAATGTATTTGTATTAATGTTACCATTCTAGAACTTTGGAGTGACCGTAAAGAAACATTAGCACCAGTTACTCGCCATTAGCTGTATTGATCATGCAAACACGCAGACAACAGTTTGGTCCTTCAATGTCACCTGCCAAACTTTATGTTGTGCATAACTGCATTAATGCTTTCTGTTTATTGTTTTGGAATAAGATCTTCAGGTTTCATTAGGCAAATTTTCCAAAATAACATGCATTTTGTCTGCCCCCTTAAAACGTTTTAAAATACAAACTCTCGCGGTGTTTAGTAAACGTTTAAATTGCGGGATTTGCCTGTCGCCCTGTTGCTGAGATTTCGAGTCTTCCGGTAGGTGGACACTGTGTGGCTCGGTGAGTAGTTCGCCAGGTTTTAAAGGATCGTGGTGCCTTTGTATTCAAAGGTCAAGAACTGTTTTAAAGCGTCGGGGATAACTCGCCCATAGACACCATCGTCACACCTCAGAATACTCAGTTATTTTGTTCAAGCTGTTTAGAATTCACAGATTCTCAGACTTCGTGAATTAATTTTGCAGTTAATTTTATTATAAGTTGCGTTTGAGAAAGGGATTTTAGAGGCCAAGTCCCGTCTTTGATCTTAAGTTAGGCCACCTGTTTAGTGGTGACGATGTACCAGCATTTCTCTATTTGTCGCTGTCGAAAAGTTTCTCCGCCGAAATTCTTTATATATTTCTTGTATCCCTTATCCGACGTGTATGTCCAGGACACAGTAATAGCATTGATTTTTGTTTGTGTGTTGTCACTAGAAAGAGACGTGAGGGAAGGAGACCACTTGGTAGACCCAGGCGTAGATGAGAGGATATTATTAAAATGTATCTTCAAGAAGTGGGATGGGGGGGCATGGACTGGATTGATATGGCTCAGGATAGGGACAGGTGGCGGGCTCTTGTGAGTGCGGTAATGAACCTTTGGGTTCCATAAAACGCGGGGAATTTCTTGACTAGCTGACGACCTGTTAGCTTCTCAAGAAGGACTCTGCTCCATGGAGTTAGTTGGTTAGTTAGTTAGTTATCACTAGAAAGAAAGCATTACAGACTGACACCAATTTTTCTATCAATACGTAAGGGTCCCTCTACTACGCCTGTCATACCATACATGACACGACAAACTTTGTAACTCTTCATAATGAGGCCTGAGGGAGCAATTAAACATTAAAGAGCAGAAACAAAACAGCGACATTATATTCCTCGTTATTATTTCCAACACCAGTTAAATTAAGTAGCGTAGTCACGCAATATGTCCATCACGATGTTCTACTTTGGCGGAAATGCGAAAGCATTTGTGGTTTCAATTATATAACTAATCCTTAAAAGTAATATGTCACAGGAACAAGCAACTTCTATGGGGGTGATCAGTGAAGTTTATATTTTGTCACTTTTCAGGTAGTTAACCTGTTAAAGGCCAGTGGTAGATATAAGAGTATAGCCCGACTGCTGTAACATTAAGCTACTCTGCATGTTACCACACACTGTATTTATGTGTTTTGTATGGAGCTCAGAACAAAGAGCTGTTATTTCCTTATAGAATATTAACTGATCGGTTTTTATAAACTTAACGCAGTGTGTTTACAGCGCGGTTCGAGCTGTATCTTTAAGTATATTGCAGGTCGATTTTGGTCTTCAAGGGTGAAAGAGTCTGTTGGGATACAAAAACAAAAAACTCGGCAGCGGATTTTGGATATTTTCTTTGTTATGGTGTCCTGAACGTAAATCGGGATCACAGATATCAGTCCGGAGGGCTCCAGGGTCTCCTACCGTCCCGGAGCATGAAGGAGACCAGTCGCTAAATCTAATGCGGAGACTGAAAATTTGGGAAGATTTCCTCAACTCCTATACGTTGAGCGTCATAGAGCTTTGCTCAAACGGAGAATTATCCGGAATTCAAAAACGTAATTTGGAGGAAGGTTACTCGTCCGTAGTCTTTAAAGTTATATCATCTAATTTCCAACTTTGCCAGTTAGAACTCGTCATTTGTAGGACTTTCTCATTCTAGATTTTTCCCATGTAGATAAATTATCATTTATCTCTGCTCTTCGTAAGTTCGTTTCTCTTCTTTGACGAAACATTTGTTACTAGTCGCGTGAAGAAGCATTATTCTTTCATTTATTTTCTCTGTGGTTAGGAACTGTAAGGAAGATCAGCGGAATGTGTATCTTCGTGTCTTCATCTCGTTGTGTAGACGTCAACTGGACAGAATTGCTCACGGAAGGTCTGGACGTGAGATCACGTAGTTACAATGATAAGCCATTGAATTCTACACAAACAGGAATTTCGTATTAGTCAAAATAAGTAAGTGACTTTTGAAGAACGAACACACCTTTGTATTCGCGAGGGCTGCCTTTATGAGATGAAATCGAATTAGAACCAATATATACGAGAGAAAAAAAAGGTAAAGCAATCCCATTACAGGCCTGGACATACCCTGAGGGCTCTAGAAGGTTGAGGCTCCCAGATTTCAAGACAAGTTTGTCAGCCCTACGCACCGACCGCCTTTCCTCCCAGGAAATACTCCTGGTACTCATTTCTGTTAGAGGCTGAGTCGACCCCAGGGCCATAGTGCGACCGAAAGGATTATGTCAATAAGAAAAGTACTACAGAGGTAGTAGGAACATACATGTGCCGTTATTACACACAACCCTCACAATAATGCACATCTCCCTTCACAGTGAAAATTCCTCACAGATCTCAACCCTCGCCCAGTAGGAACATTGGGGGAGTCTATCGACCCTCTGCCTATTTAGCATGTAAATTATTCATGGAGCGAAGAGAGAAATATTGACCGAATGCGACCATCTAAACAATTCATAAGCTATCGAGTTGTTTCAAATTGGGGTTTCTAATGTCGCTGTAGCTGCACATACAGGAATAACTACCTCCATGGAGCTTAAAACTGCCCCCCCACGTAACCGCACGCAGTATGAATTACCGGTTATTTCTTTTGTAATTACAAGAAAGGTTATATAATTCGCGATTAAGCGAAATTTAGTGTGTATAAGAGTGCGTATTTTTGTCGTTTTTTTTTTACTTGTGAACAGATAGAGGTTAATAGGATAACGTGTGTGTGAGTGTGTGAATGTGTGTGAGTGTGTGTGTGTGGTTTCTGACTGCTATATGACTATCATGAAATTTATGTAGATGCCTGACTTTTCTAACTTACTAACTAACTAACTAACTAACTCCATGCAGCACAGTACTTCTTGAGAAGCTAACAGGTCCTCAGCTAGTCAAGAAATTCCCCGCATTTTATGGAACCCGAAGGTTCATTACCGCATTCACAACAGCCCGCCACCTGTCCCTATCCTGAGCCATATCAATCCAGTCAATGCCCCCCATCCCATTTCTTGAAGATCCATTTTAATATTATCCTCCCATCTACGCCTGGGTCTTCCAAGTGGTTCCTTCCCTCAGGTCTCCCCACCAAAATCCTGTATGCACCTCTCCCCTCCCCCATACGTGCTACATACCCCGCCCACCTCATTCTTGATTTGATCACCCGAATAATATTTGGTGATGAGTACAGATCATTAAGTTCCTCGTTATGTAGTCTTCTCCACTCCCCTGTTACCTCGTCCCTCTTAGGCCCAAATAACCCCCTCAGCACCCTATTCTCGAACACCGTCAACCTATGTTCCTCCCTCAGTGTGAGAGACCAAGTTTCACAACCATACAAAACAGCAGGCAAAATTATAGTTCTGTATATCTTAATCTTTTCAGTACCCTAAAACAAACGTCCGTTACGTTAGAGTCTGCATGCGTGGTAATGCAGAAGCAGTACTAGAACATAAAATGGCAGATTACTAAAATGTTGTGGCTTCTGTTTTCTGTAAGATCTTTAAGGCTGTTAAGAGCAATAAATTGTCAGCCTTTTTCTTACTACGTTTTGTCAAAAATAAATTTAATTCCAGTTTGAAGGAATTATTTCTTACATCAGTGCACTTCTGGAAAAAAATTATCAGTAAATTTATTTTTCAGCAAATATTTTTATTTTATCTCTTTTCAAAAAAGAGGGGCGTTTCCCTATAATTTAATTATTCGATATGCCCTTCGTAAAACTTCATCCGTAAATGGTAAAGTTGAAACTTAGCTGCGTGCCTATGATAAAATAATGAATTTATGTTTTTAAGATATTCCAAAGCAGCGATACGATACTGTACTTCAGAATTTCTTTTCCTATGACTCAACAGCCCCTAGGGGGTCAGCCCGTCGCAGACACCTCCACCTGACAACACACAACACTCACAAGAGACAGACATGCATGCCCCCTGCGGGATTTTTTTTTTCCTGTCCCATTTTTTCCCTTTGATCCATTTTTGTGCTGTTCAAATCCTTTCGTCCTTCATGTCACTTTACGTTCCATATTACCGTCCGTACAACAAACACAACACAAACATCCATGCCCCCGGTGGGATTCGAACCCACAATCCCAGCAAGCGAGCGGCCACGTACTTCAGAATTGCCACGATTAAGTAGACTTCATCTGAAGCCGCAGTCTGTCTTCAGAGGTCTATTATGGAGGCAGATCTATAACAAACGGGCTGTAAAATCAGGATTTCGACTGATGTAGATCTATTAATAATTTTGCAAGTCACCCATGTGCTTAGAGTGTCGCTGAACCCGACTTGTCTGCTCTGTGTTGGACACCGCCTTTCTTCTCCCGCAAACAAATGTGACTTCCAGACTGAGAAATGTTTGTAGCCGTGGGATACAAAGATATTGTAAGATTAATTACCGTAATACATTACATAATGAGAAATACGCTTCTGTTGGGAGGGGGGAGCCTGTTGGGAACATATGGAAATAAATGGCGAATATATGAAGAAGGAAAATACATTTCGCTTGCGAAGAAAATGAGGAGGCATTAATCAATCTGCAAAACAAAATTCGTTTTTAGAATAGAAAAGAATAGAATAATTATTAGTTGAATCTAATTGCACAAAAGACTGCGTCCGCTTTTTTCCGAGTTTTTGCATTGTGCAGCCCTGATACACCTAATGTCATTAACAATACCCTCTACCATAGTTATTGTTATTATTATTATTATTATTATTAGTAGTAGTATTATTATTATTTACTGCAATTGGGTTTTCACCCGGTGGCAGTAGTCCTTACACTAGTACACACAATACAAATGTTTTCACCCGGTGGCAGTAGTCCTTACACTAGTACACACAATCCAAATGTTTTCACCCGGTGGCAGTAGTCCTTACACTAGTACATACAATACAAATGTTTTCACCCGGTGGCAGTAGTCCTTACACTAGTACACACAATACAAATGTTTTCACCCGGTGGCAGTAGTCCTTACACTAGTACACACAATACAAATGTTTTCACCCGGTGGCAGTAGTCCTTACACTAGTACATACAATACAAATGTTTTCACCCGGTGGCAGTAGTCCTTACACTAGTACACACAATACAAATGTTTTCACCCGGTGGCAGTAGTCCTTACACTAGTACACACAATACAAATGTTTTCACCCGGTGGCAGTAGTCCTTACACTAGTACACACAATACAAATGTTTTCACCCGGTGGCAGTAGTCCTTACACTAGTACACACAATACAAATGTTTTCACCCGGTGGCAGTAGTCCTTACACTAGTACACACAATACAAATGTTTTCACCCGGTGGCAGTAGTCCTTACACTAGTACACACAATACAAATGTTTTCACCCGGTGGCAGTAGTCCTTACACTAGTACACACAATACAAATGGACATATAAATATACATAACAATAAAAATACAAAACAAACTATACACAATTACAAAACAAAATACATACAGTAAATACAAGTACACCGTACACACATTACAAAAACATCCACACCTTACAAACCATCCACACCTTACAAAAGCATCCACACCTTACAAAAACATCCACACCTTACAAAAACATCCACACCTTACAAAAACACCCATACACAATACAAGAAAAAAAAAACACACACGCACATTACAAAAAACACCCACACATTAATTAATTTCAGTTCGTTAAAATATCCTCAGTATAAAGTCAGACCAAAGTACATGATAATTATATCCCCCAAGAACTTAATTCACTTCACTTCACTTGACTTCGAAACCAAAGCACTTCACACCCCTTCACATCCCTTATTTTTATTTAATCCCCACTTCTTCGTATTATTATAGTAATTTTACCATCTCCATTCGCAATACTAAACTTGTATAAGAATTTCCTATAGATCTCAAGCCCCTAATAATAGGATATATCACTGTGCTTTTATAAGCTATCTCTTCACTAATACTGGGGGATTAATATTCATAAGTTTATCTCTCGACAAGATGCGTTCTTGTGATAGCGCGAAGTATCGGGTCGTCACATCCATCAGAGATATTTGCAGATGGTCACTGGAAATTTGCGCACATGGATTAAACATTTGTCAGAGGCATATTATGGGATAATCCAGCATAAGCGTTTTGTACTATTGTCGAACGATGGTTTCAAACAGGAAAAAAAAAAGAAGAGTGCCTATAGGATATGAGTTTTCAGATTTCCATGGCGTTTCTGTTTTGGATGTAGGAGATCTCAGTGGAAGGGGGCTGTTATCATCTCTTCCCTCAGTCTGTCCCTTGCACCTGCCATGAATGAATTTTGTATTTAACCCCCTTGCGTGTAGTATTGATCTGTATTATTTACCGATATAAATACTTCTAATGAACAATGCCATAACTCCATGGGGTGTGCCATTTCGTGCAGAGTCAGTAGGTATTCGGCTGATCTGCACAGTTTTTGTACCGTCATCACAACTGTCCGTATCCGGATCCCATTCTGAGCTAGATTAATTCAGTCCACGACATGTCATCCTATTTCTTAAAGATACATTTTAATATTATCCTATCATTTACGCCTAGGTCTTACAAGTGGTTTCCTTCCCTCAGGTTTTCCCACTAAAACTCTGTATGCACCTCTGCTGTCCCCATTCATGCCACATGCCCCGCCAGTCACATTCTTTTTTATCTGATAGTCTGAATAATGTAGTTAATTAACAAAACCGGGAATTAAGAAAAGGTATAAAAAAATTTTGAGTACAGTTTTCCCTTCCGTTTGAATTTGTTTACTGAGTGGTAATTCCGTACGTTGTCGTTCGCTAATGACAAGTGCAGTTGAGTCGATTTTAAAACTGTCGGTTCACAACAACGTCTCATAATATCGTGCTGAATTATATATAGCTTTCGTCTACAAGGTTTTTCAATTTTGGTGGATATATTTTACAAAATGTAAACCTCGGCTGTCATGTAGAACGACAGACCTGAATATAAACTCAACTGCAGCACTGTAGATTTGAATGTATCAACTTCTGAAACAAAATACATTAACATTTCAGGATTCCCCGAAAACGAAACATTCTGGTTGGACCGTCAGTGTCACTGGCCAATCAATATCCGTTTTACTTTCTGCAAACAGACTTTTCGTGTGTTGCCATGTCTCTATGAACAGGTACGGATATTAGACGATGTATGAGGCGTAACCAGTAACTTCAGTGAGAGGAAACATACTCAAAAGAACAGAGAGATTGGTAAATTATTAAATCTCTCCACGGTACAAAGAGTTCCTAATTATTAGATCTCTTTTCACTTACTCAAAAGACTCCTTGTTAAAGTAAGAGTTCTATATGGCCGTGCCAATGCTCAGGCGGTTAGTCGCCGGCCTCTCACCGCGGAGGCCTGGGTTCGAACCCAGGTCAGTCCATGTGAGATTTGTGGTGGACAGGTTTTTCTCCGAGTTGTCGGTTTTCCCCTGTCAATTTCATTCCCCCGGTGCTCCATTACTTGTAAAACTTGGTAAAGAACTACTCATCTATATCATCTTCATCATAGGGTTGCACAAAAAGCCTTAAGGCTGTGTTGCGTCCGTAGCATCTGCTGCGGGGCTCTTCATCACGTAAAAAAAAAGCTCCATCACTGCCATTTGATCATATTTAGAGCCAGTTTAATTCCGTTCAAATTCTCAAAAAGTATTTCTTCAAAAATAATTTTAATATGAATAAAAACAAATATTGCTTCAGTGAATCATGTAGTGAATAATGAGATAGCATATTCAATCTTAAGGTGCATTTATTTTATTCTTACAGGGTGTTGCTTTCGAGATCAACCTTATTATACTGCAGGTGTTTATAAACAGACTTGTGAAAGATAGGTCTATATATGGTGTGTTATGAACCGTCTGTGGGGAGGTATTTGACTGGGTATCAGATGTTAAAACTTTTGCGTCGACAGTTCATTCATATATGGCGGGAAAGTGAATGCTTAGCCGTAAGAGATGTGCGACAAAATCGGACCTGTTCTGTTTGAAGATACGATCTCGGCGTTCATTTGATCGTACACAGGGAACACCTTAGCCTGTCCCTGGCGCCACAATTCGAATCGGATATTTCCCGAGCGTTAACGCTGTGTTATCTCTCTCTGTCCGCATGACAACGTATAGACTGACATTCCTCTCACATAATTAATGTCAGAAATACGCCTCGGTGAACTGAATGGTGACAGAACCTGAGGGAATTATAAATTTGACGGAATCACATTAATACGGGCGCTTTGATGCATGGATAACAAACCGAAGAACAGACGACACGAAGGGCCGACCGCATGAGGCACATCTAGCAGTATTCGTTTCATGCAGGCACAGTGAATTTTTATACTGAACGTAGAATGCAGCACCACAGCATGTCCGTTGCAAGTTGTTGAAAAATTTGATACGAAGGTTTGAAATGCTACTGTGATGCTGGAGGCAGTAGGTTTGAAATGCTACTGTGATGCTGGAGGCAGTAGGTTTGAAATGCTACTGTGATGCTGGAGGCAGTAGGTTTGAAATGCTACTGTGATGCTGGAGGCAGTAGGTTTGAAATGCTACTGTGATACTGGAGGCAGTAGGTTTGAATTGCTACTGTGATGCTGGAGGCAGTAGGTTTGAAATGCTACTGTGATGCTGGAGGCAGTAGGTTTGAAATGCTACTGTGATACTGGAGGCAGTAGGTTTGAAATGCTACTGTGATGCTGGAGGCAGTAGGTTTGAAATGCTACTGTGATGCTGTAGGCAGTAGGT
This sequence comes from Reticulitermes speratus, assembly GCA_021186555.1. Lineage (NCBI taxonomy): Eukaryota > Metazoa > Arthropoda > Insecta > Blattodea > Rhinotermitidae > Reticulitermes > Reticulitermes speratus. The sequence goes on along the minus strand of JAJKFL010000013.1, from coordinate 6,961,495 downwards.
TTGAAATGCTACTGTGATGCTGGAGGCAGTAGGTTTGAAATGCTACTGTGATACTGGAGGCAGTAGGTTTGAAATGCTACTGTGATGCTGGAGGCAGTAGGTTTGAAATGCTACTGTGATGCTGGAGGCAGTATGTTTGAAATGCTACTGTGATACTGGATGCAGTAGGTTTGAAATGCTACTGTGATGCTGGAGGCAGTAGGTTTGAAATGTTACTGTGATGCTGGAGGCAGTAGGTTTGAAATGCTACTGTGATACTGGAGGCAGTAGGTTTGAAATGCTACTGTGATGCTGGAGGCAGTAGGTTTGAAATGCTACTGTGATGCTGGAGGCAGTAGGTTTGAAATGCTACTGTAATGCTGGAGGCAGTAGGTTTGAAATGCTACTGTGATGCTGGAGGCAGTAGGTTTGAAATGCTACTGTGATGCTGGAAGCAGTAGGTTTGAAATGCTACTGTGATGCTGTAGGCAGTAGGTTTGAAATGCTACTGTGATGCTGGAGGCAGTAGGTTTGAAATGCTACTGTGATGCTGGAGGCAGTAGGTTTGAAATGCTACTGTGATGCTGGAGGCAGTAGGTTTGAAATGCTACTGTGATACTGGAGGCAGTAGGTTTGAATTGCTACTGTGATGCTGGAGGCAGTAGGTTTGAAATGCTACTGTGATGCTGGAGGCAGTAGGTTTGAAATGCTACTGTGATACTGGAGGCAGTAGGTTTGAAATGCTACTGTGATGCTGGAGGCAGTAGGTTTGAAATGCTACTGTGATGCTGTAGGCAGTAGGTTTGAAATGCTACTGTGATGCTGGAGGCAGTAGGTTTGAAATGCTACTGTGATACTGGAGGCAGTAGGTTTGAAATGCTACTGTGATGCTGGAGGCAGTAGGTTTGAAATGCTACTGTGATGCTGGAGGCAGTATGTTTGAAATGCTACTGTGATACTGGATGCAGTAGGTTTGAAATGCTACTGTGATGCTGGAGGCAGTAGGTTTGAAATGTTACTGTGATGCTGGAGGCAGTAGGTTTGAAATGCTACTGTGATACTGGAGGCAGTAGGTTTGAAATGCTACTGTGATGCTGGAGGCAGTAGGTTTGAAATGCTACTGTGATGCTGGAGGCAGTAGGTTTGAAATGCTACTGTAATGCTGGAGGCAGTAGGTTTGAAATGCTACTGTGATGCTGGAGGCAGTAGGTTTGAAATGCTACTGTGATGCTGGAAGCAGTAGGTTTGAAATGCTACTGTGATGCTGGAGGCAGTAGGTTTGAAATGCTACTGTGATGCTGGAGGCAGTAGGTTTGAAATGCTACTGTGATGCTGGAGGCAGTAGGTTTGAAATGCTACTGTGATGCTGGAGGCAGTAGGTTTCTCAGAAATGTTAGAAGTGTGTATAAGAAACAGCACGGCACAGCTTTCCAGAATTTTGTACTCTTCAAAAAGGAACAGCAGTTTTAGTTATAATTTGAAGTTTCTCTACGAGAACCACTGCACTTGAAGGGGTATAACTAAATATTACCAAATGAAAATTTGGTCTCGTTCACGAATTACTTACCGGTGGGTGAAATGTAATTCAAAGTCAGAAGTTTCATTTCACTCCAGTTCATTTCAGTCACTAGATTCCGCTCTGCACAAGTTACTTTTCCCATTGCTTTAGAATCTCTTTCTCCAGGATAGATTTTAATATCTCCTCATTTTCTTGCTTTATTCTTCTCTTGGTATTGTTTATCAGTGAGGTTTTTCATCCATCCTTTCTCACATCTTTTTATCCTCACATAATATAAATATTCAGTCCCTTTCAGCCCATCTGGTTGTCTGTTTTCACACTTGTTTTAGGCGCAAGTGCTTCAGTCAAATGTTTTCCTTGTTCGATTAATCGAGGTAAATGAAATGAGGACGGTACGATTAAGAGATCGGATGGTCAAACCAAGGAGGATGAGATGGGCAGATCGTGATGCAAGTATGGGGGGAAAAGAAATGCATACTGAGTTTTGGTGGGAAAACTAATAAAGGTCACTTGGAAGACTTAGGCGTAAATGGGAGGTTGGTATTAAAGTGAATGCTAGATAAATAAGATATGAGGACATGGACTGGGGTAATTTGGTTGGTAATAAGGACAAGTGGAATGCTGTTGTGATCACGGTGATGAACTTTAGGGTTCCATAAAATATGAGGCATTTCTTGACCGAATGAGGAGTTACTACTTCGCAAGGAGAACTCTGCTCCATGGAGTTAGTTAGTTTTTGTTTGTTAGTTAGTTTTTGTTTGTTTGTTATCTGGTTGGTTGGTTGGTTGGCTGGTTAAGCGAAAGCGATCGTGCCTTATAGGACTGAAATATCATTGAGTTACTTTTGTTGGCTGATAATTTAATTTCATTCATAGGACAGACTACGTGTACAGTCTGATGAACTGTGACCTATAAAAGTAAAGTCACTGCAAACAATCGACACTTTTAACGCCATCTGTTAAAATAATCATACAAAACATGGAGCACGCACATGTAGATACGGAGGTAACAATACAGTGACGCTTGTCACTGCATAGTCCAATAAAGGGACAAAAGGTATTCCACAGCCACACTGCAATTTTAACCGTGTTTGAATAAACTATGCGTTTTTACCAAAAATAGCGATGTGTTCACAGGAATGATATTCATGTCCATACTTTTTTTCCCTATGGCTCAACAGCCCCTTTTCGGGTGCCTTGGCCTCCTCATTTCGAGGTTTGCGTCTTCTGTGTTGGTATTAAAAATAAAATTCTTATGTAAATTTTTAATTTAGATTTTCTTATTTTCCTGTCTTGTACACTGTTGTGGAAGGTGAAGGTAAAAGAAAAACAAAATTTTCTTTTGGTTAGTGGGACACAAACACGAGGGAGAAGATATTGTTACCACTTTTGCATGTGTCTAGATCCTTCTTTGGGCAATTTATCGCACATAAGCCTTAGTCAACCTTCGGAAAATTAACATGTCCTTCGCCAATGGTGATTGCTTTTCTAATTTTATGCCTTATTTTTTGTTACTGCGTCGGAAAGACATATACCACGACTCGATATCTATTTATTCATTTATGCTATATTTAAAGTTCAGATTTCATAGTAAGAGATGATAGGATAATGAGAGAAAAATGAATTAGAAAAATGTGGAAAGACGTGGCCTAATTTGAGGTAGGATTACTCTTCCAGCATGTGGCTGGAGAGACTGAGAAGAATCATAGAAGGTCTGTCAGGTTAACCAACCTCCGGGCAGAATTTTGTACCCGGGACCTCTCGAATATGAAACAGGTGTTCAACTAGCAGTGGAATTTTTTATCACGCCTTGGTAGCTTGCTACACCCGCGAATGATAAAGAAACAGAAAGTGAACAAACTCATACACGAGTTTTGACGTGTGCTGCCTCTACTGCTGCTTCGCTTTTATTAAGATTTATGTTTCTTCTTGTGGTTTCTGGAGTTGCAACAACACTTCCCTGTACACTGCAATGTTGGAATTCAATATATCACGCGCCATACATCATCATTAAGGCTGTTTTATCATCATATAGTCCTGACGTGCAGGTTATGTAACTTTCGTACCTGTCGGCTCTGTATTGCATCGCGACGCATCACGTCTGCTTTGCGGCTGCAGTTCTCTGAGGACACTCCATACGTCTGTTTTATGTGGGACCGAAATCATGGCGCGCAGGCACTATATAGGTTGATTACAAGAAATGTAACACATTTTCACCTGTTTTATGTGGTCTAAACCATTACAAGATTGTATTTATTGCTGATTGGAAAACCAGTGGTTTATGTTGACTGCATGTGTATTCTGGTCATATCAGCTTCAGTACAAAACCGTAAGGATAGTAGATCATTACTACAGGGGGGCTGACAAAAGAAATTAAATTTTATGTGTTATTTTCATGTCGCTTGCGTGTTTCAGGATGGAGCTAAGGAACACAGGATATTTTTTATATGGGAGTCGGCTTGGATACAAATTAAGGACAAAATTCTTAAAATATATCGCTAATATAATTGTGTATGTGTCGACCTCGGTGGACTAGTGGTTAGCGTGCTAGCCACTGGACCCAAGGTTCGCGGGTTCGATCCCGACCGAGGTCGATAAAAATCCGGAGCACCACTTCCTTCGGAGGGGAAGTAAAGCCGTCGGTCCCATGTAGTAGATTTACGGCATGTAAAAGAACCTTCGGGCATGAAGAAGAACCGGTAGTGTCCGTAAGCTAAATTCAAGCGGCAATTTCTCACCCAAGTCTCCTGATGTGAATGCCAGATGGCTCTGGCAGTCACATCAGGATCGAGTCGAAAAGCGCGGCCAGTCAGCCGGTCCCTCACTGCTGCAAATGCACAAAGACCTCGGAAAGAGGAGGCCCAAGCCCATATAGGGCTGTCGAGCCATGGTTATTATTATATAATCGTGTATGTATATGGCTAGACAGGTGGCTTATTAAATAATAAAGGAATCCAGTATAAATACGGAGATAAAGAAACGTGAGCACAAATATGGTAAAAGTTTAGGAAGACAAATTATTAATGTTATAAAATTAAATTAAGCCTGTGTAGCCCTATTAATGACAGAACATAAATTTGAGAACTTTGAATGATATAAAAATCACAAAATTCCAAGAATTCCATAGAGCAGAATCCTTCTTGAGAAGCTAGTAGTTCATTACCTAGTCAAAACATTCCTCGCATTTTATAAAACCGGATGTCCATCGCCGTGCTCACAAGAACCTTTCGCTGGTCCCTATCCTGAGCCAGATCAATCCAGTCCACGCCCTCCCATCTTATTTCTTGATGATCCATTTTAATATTATTATCTTATCTACACGTAAGTCCTGCAAGTGGTGTCTTTCCCTCAGATTTCTGCACCAGATCCCTGTATGCATTGCTCTCGTGCATGACACATGCCCCGCATGACACAGGTAATGTTCGGCGAGCGGCAGAGATCATTAAGTCACGAAGTCATGAAGCGCAAGTTCCAAGAACAGTTAGACCTGCGCCATGATAATGACGTGATGCCCTCCATATCAGTTAGAGACCAGTACGCCTGTACTGAACAAGTATTTGCTGCAGATGTGAATACAATCCGGAAGAATGGGAAACCGCCTTAATTATCCTCATTTGTAGAGAAAGAGTGCTTGAATGAGGTAGGTCATTACTGAGTTTTTTTTTGTTCAATGGCTCGACAGCCCCTAAGGGGGCCTAGGCGGCCTCATTACACGAAGCTTCACGATCACACTTTTAGACACACCACAGTCGGTAGGACTCCTCTGGACGAGTGATCAGCCCGTCGCAGAGACCTCTACCTGACAACACACAACACTCACAAGAGACAGACATCCATTCCCCCGGCAGGATTCGAACCCGCAATCCCAGTAAGTGGGCGGCCGCAGACCCACGCCTTACACCGCGCGGCCACTGGGATCGGCACTGAGGTATTAGTCTATTTAAAAGCCTATCGGACAGTACGTACTGAGATCTCAATCCATATAGTTAATAAGATTACAAATTAAGTTATCACAGAGGTCAGCATTGTTCCATTATTATAACAAATCAAGGGGTAAAAGTTGGGTGTCCTTTATTACCCATATTATTTAATATTTTATATTTTGTGTCTTTTTTTATAACACCGTGTAGTTTGTTACGTGGGTATCTAGATTTTAGAGTATCATACTTCCTCCATCTTCAGAGCAGGAGATTTTACGCATTATTAGATGAAAGGCGTAACAAATACAAAGTTCACCCTAGAACAGGCCATGAAGGCCTAGAGGGAGAGTAGAGGTATAGCTACACTCTTTCTTTAACCTCGGCGCTAGATGGGGTGCGTGGTCAACGCCACACCACGACTGCTTTACCCCCGGAAATGACCCGGTACCTATTGTACAGGAGGCTGGGTGGGCCCAGGGCCGGTCTGGACGGGTGCTGAAAATCTCGCCCCCACCGGGATTCGATCCCCGGACATTCCAGCCGGTAGCAAGCCCCTATACTGACTGAGCTATCCCGGCCCACGGAGTGACAAATATACAAATTAAGTTTATGTTCTCAGAACAGACGTCATGTAACAAACAGCCAGTGGATGCAGTAAATTCTCAAAAAGCAAACACGAGGTGAGGCCATGCACTCCGGTAAAAACAGTTCTACACAGCGTGATTTCAGTCTTCCGCCGCTATGTAGAAACGATCTGCGCTCTTCTGAGACATTACGCAGCGTTGAGTGATAGTTCTGTACCGACGTTTCGGGACAACCTATCGGTTCCCTTGAAGATGGGACCGATATGTTGTCCCGAAACGTCGGTATAGAACTACCACTCGAAGCTGCTTATCCCAGAGGAGGGCAGATCTCAGTTCTACACAGCCCGCGTGGAGTCACTTCCAGACGACGGTAGTCTGCATTCAGCACCATAAAGCGTCCATCGAATGCACTCAACAGTTAAACCAACAATTGCACTTATTTCTTAAACGTGACCTTGAACCCTGATTATGGTTCTGTTGCAGCCGAAACATGTGTAGGGTTATTGGACATGCTTAAGAAATAAAGTGCATTTCACATTATATTCACCGTGCATTCTGTCTTATATAACAGCTTTTATTTTAACCAACAAATACACTACAATTTTGTCGTCATATATACCCCTACAGGTCGACTCAGCCTCTAACAGAAATGAGTACCAGGAAAATTTCCTGGGGGTAAAGGCGGCCGGTGCGTAGGGCTGACAACCTTACCACCTTCATGTGCCGATTGTCTAGAAATCTGGGAGCCTCAACCCCCTGGAACCCTAAGGGCCTGTCCAGGCCTGTAATGGGATTGCTTTACCTTTTAGTGTATTTACTGACAGATATTTTCGATTTCAGATTAATATCGACGACGGGGGGTTCAAACTCGGGACCGTTTTAATACCTTTATATACCCCTACATGTGTTTCGACTACTTATTAGTCATCATCAGGGGAATCAAAGTATTTAAACACAGATATGGATGTGTAATCTGTGTTTTTATATTTTGGTCCCCCTGATGATGACTAATAAGTAGTCGAAACATATGTAGGGGTATATAAAGGTAAAAGCCAAAGCAATCCCATTACAGGCCTGGACAGGCCCTTAAGGTCCCAGGAGGTTGAGGCTCCCAGATTTGTAGACAATCGGCACATGAAGGTGGTAAGGTTGTCAGCCTTACGCACCGGCCGCCTTTACCCCCAAGCAAATATTCCTGGTACTCATTTATGTAAGAGGCTGAGTCGACCTGTAGGGGTATATAAGACGAAAAAATTGTAGTGTATTTGTTAGTTTAATTGTTGAATGATATCAAAATGCACGGTGAACACAACGCAAAATTTACTTCGATCTAATATTCTGTTGCTAAACAATTTACCCTTTACGGAGATCGATAATTCATAGCAACCTCCATTTTGACCCATGAATTTTCGACTCGTTTGAAGTCGCCTGTTTTCGGCGCAGCTGTTAAACGCCACGAATGTTCCCTCAACACGGTGCCAGGTACAGTACGTAAGCCATCCATCATAGCGGTGGTTAGATCGATGTGCACGTGAAGCGGGTTGCCTGCACTGCCCCTCCGCCGTTATTCCAGGTCGTAGCGGAATGGTACGTAATTTGCAGGCAGCGCATTGTTCCAGGGCGCGCGTTATGTTGTCAGAAGCACACTGTACATATGTAGTTAATGTTGGTTGTAGAAGTTCTGAAATTTCTCTTTGCACATAGTACTGGGGAATTTGCATGTCCATACCACAGGCGAATGTAAATTTCACTACCGCAAATTTTGCCTTTCAGACAAGATTTTGGAAATAGTATTTTTATTTTTTTTTTATTTTGAGGTGACACATTCCCGTTGTGTTGTAAATTTTCAAAATGTATTTTAAAAATCGGTCTCGCAACATATAATACAAGAAATTACAGGTTACGAGTTTCGGCTAAAATTAAGCCATCATCAGGCCTTTTGTCAAGAACGTTAAAAATAATACTAAAACTGTATTAGGTGTGAGATATCCCCCTTTACAATTTTAAAAATACATTGTAAATGTATCCGAAAGTGTATTTTCCGTACTCAGATAACAAATTTCATGAAAATCCGTTTAGCGGGAGCCGAGCTGATCCATGCGGACTTACAGACGGACGGACATGACGAAGCTAACAGTCGCTTTTCGCAATTTTGCGAACGCGTCTAAAACCCCCCCCCCCCCCAAAAAAATATATCCATTGTAAGCTTATATTCTCACGGACGGCCATATGTACTGTGGTCAGCTTAGCTGCGTATCCTCTTTTATCGTTCCAGAGGCCAACTTCAGAACTTAATTTCCTTGCCAGGCCTGAAAGTTTGTTTACTGACTGGCTGCATAAAGTCGAGTTCTTTCTTAAGTCGTAGTTGTTATTTCGCGTCGTAACACGAGTCTATTCACTGTATTCACTGAGCAGACAGTACGCATGTTGCAAGAGACGATAACACGGCACGCCTCGTCGTGTTGTCTCTCCCTCCCCTCTCGGTTGTTGAACTGAATGACCCTGTCACTGAGCCAGCAATGGACACAACTGTCCACTGCACGCGGAAGAACACGAACTTGTGACAAAACACAAGGTAGTTTATTGTTATAGTTCCTCAAGTAATGGCACTGGCTACAGCGTACGGGGCTGCCCCCTGAATGCCGCTAAAAGCAGCAGAAATGAGTTCTTTGTTATAAGTGACTTGAGTTTAAACATAAAACTCGGAACACGCTCGTTTGTCAGATGCAGTAGCCACAATTCTGGACAATATCGTGGTAGAAGAACCGTTAGCATCTTGCTGAATATTTTGAAAGTCAAGGAGTTCTTTGGCACGACTGTGTTCACGGGGCCTACCTGCTTACTTCGTGGATTATTTAACATTTTATGTCATAAATTTTGTAAATTGTATATTATCGAACAGTAGAACAAATATCCGTGATTTCAGGCTTCTGTCGCGATGTTGATGAGATCTGCGGTCTTCTGGGATATTACGCGGCGTCGAGTGGTAATCCTTTACCGACGTTTCGGGACAACGTATCTGTCCAATCTTGGACCTCTTGACCCTTGTAATACCTCCTACATTACTATGTTTATAATATATTTTCATAAACTTGTGTACATTTGTTGGTTGTAGTCACCATATCTGACTGTTCAATGCACGGTTATGGTTCGTTTGAAATTAATAAGACTTTGTCGCGGTTGACGGCAGTCCGTATGTCAGTGTTGCTGTATCATATTTGTTTCCGCCACCACACACTTAAGCCTGGCAGCAGATTTGTGGCTTTAAAGAACAGTTTTTGATAACAGTGCTTGTTATCTGGATTTGAACTCTGTTGCGGGTCACGCAGTGGCGGGCGCGCCAGTTAGCTTGTCCAACTTCCGGCGCACTGTGATTCACTGCGTAATGTCCTGTTTCTGGTCAATGGTCACTTGACAGACACACGACGTTACCAAACTCTCTGCACCACATGTTGTTGAAATGTCATCTAACTTGGCCTTAGTACAGTGAAACCTGCCTATAACGGATACGAAACGGACCGGATTTTCTCCGTTGCAGGCAGGTTTCGTTTAATACAGGCATCATTCATTTTGTAGTCTGTCTTACGACAGGTCCGTATCCTCTTCCAAAGCGAGTTCTCCACAGGGTGCGATCTAGTGCTTTCTCTTTCAATTTCCAGTATCTTCTCTTTTCCTTAAGGTCATCCAGTAGCTGTTTACGTCTTCTCCCTCGTTTCCCGTCATTTCTATCCTTCCTTCTAACTTCTAACAGACACTTGGAAGTTAAATTAACCCTCATTGGTCCATTGTATAGTTAAACTCGACAGCCCTTTCCGTTGTACCAGGTTCAGTGCCGAGCTCAAATCGACACATTTTACAGTGTTTTATGCTGGTTTTCTCTCAGCTCCTGTCATCTAGTGGCTGGGTTCGGATTTTGAAGATTAAGGATTTTCTGGAAAATTAATTTGGACCACACTGTTGGAATTCACAATAATAATTTGGGCTGAAAGAGCCTAAAGAACTTCGGGACTGTGAAAGTTCCCCACTAAAGACAGGATTCCGTTCTATCGAGGTTCCGTTTAAGAGAGGTTTCACCGTAACTGAAGTTCAGCTCTTAAGCATATTTATTATGTAAACTTTGTTTTTTAAATCACAAATTTTGCTATATGTTGTTGTGTTTCGAAAATTCCTAATCTTGTCACTCATCTCGTCCGCAAGTACCGGGGAAAAAACTGGGCAACACGTTTTGACGCAGCGTGGTGAGGTAGAAATACATTCGTATATGACTTGCGTTCTGCCACGTCTTGGATAGAACCTAATATGTGAGGCTTCTGCGAAGTACTGGAATTTTAACATTCCAAGTACTAACATTTGATCAGTGCCATTAAATGCTAATCTTTGGAAGAAATACATCTTGTGTCAAAGTCAGAAGCGATGCTAACCAGTTAAATCCTGCTTGATTACGCAATATTATTGTCATCATTTGACACCCAAGCCTTAATATTTCTCGACAGAATGTCTATAAGATTTTCAGTTCGTGTTTGCCTTCATGTAACAAATTTTGATCAAAATTAAATTGGGCCTAATTATTCCCAAACTGTGGTCTTAGTTTTGAGCACGTTGAAGTGGAATTTGATATAGTACATCCTATTGTACGAGAATTAGCATAGTCGTAAAGACACTCTTACACTAATGTTGGTAGCCGCTATAGGATTTTCATAGAAGGAATAGAGGACTGCATAATACCTGGATTTGTTAGGGGATTTTGAAAGTTCCCTTTCGTCGTCATATGAATGTATTTTTAAGTAGTTTTAATGTTGTTTTAATTAGACACAGATAAACTTTCTCTCAAGAGGCGTTCATGTCGCTAACAAAGTCCCTAAATGAACGGTTTGTACTTCTGGACTTCGAGATTTTACCGTCATAAAATCCCTCACTTACTTTACCAAAGGCTACTTGCCGTTGAGTTCGGCTTTAACTATACAGCTAACTTTGGTTTTGTTGGCTTATACTATAACTACGCGCAGAAGTGTAAATCATGCTCTGAGGATGTTACGAGGGCTGTTCGTTTATACATCGTTACTGTATTGCTTTATAATATGTTGCAATTCTGTAGTTTGCTATGTTGTGATCTTTAAAATAAGTCCAATTTGTTGGCAATGCAGAGAATACTGTAATCTCCATTTAAGTATCAAGAATTTTGTCCGCCTTCTCACAAATAGAAATTTTACAGATTTTGTGTTTTTATAAGTATACGATATTTGAACACGCGGACCACTGGGTGAAAGAACCACATATTCAACCTTTAGTAATCAAAATCTGCGTCCAAAAACATGATTGACATAGAAATTTAAAAAACAGACATAAATTTATGGATTTAAGGTTTCCACAGCTGGAAATATTTAGTCTGTGGTCTTCGGGGTTGTGCATAGTTCTGTCTTATAATTACAGACGTTTCGGAATAACCTGTTACATAAAGGCCGTGCAATGGCTCAGGCGGTTAGTCGCCGGCCTCTCACCGTGGAGGCCCGGGTCATTCCATGTGGGATTTGTGGTGGACAAAGTGGCACTGGGACAGGTTTTTTCCCCGAGTACTTCGGTTTTCCCCTGTCAATTTCATTACACCGGTGCTCCATTACGAGGAAAAGCGAAAAAACTAATCATCACAGGGTTGCACAATAAGCCTCAAGGCTGCGGTGCGTCCGTAGCATCTGCTGCGGGGCCCTTCACCAAAAAAAAAAATCTGTTAGGTACGTTTTCATGGTAACACTTCTCTTCTGAAAGTGGATGTAGAAAGTCACTTCCAAAAGTCTGTAACCACCCACAAAACTACGATTTGTAATAACCTAAAAAGACCACAATGTAAAATTTCTTGTAAAACATAATAGGCCTTCTAGCATATCACTCAGCAAAAGTATGAATGCATGTTGCAGTGCCGTACCATGGGCCAGGTGGTTAGTTGCGGGGTTTCGATTTGAGGCCAGTCCATGTGGGATTTGTGGCGTACAAAGTGGCACTGGGTCAGGTTATTTTTCGAGTACTTAGATTTTTCCTTGTCAGTATCAAACCACTAATGCTCTAATTTCAGTCATCTATAACCGACGCTATATAACTGTATCAACTGAGAGTGTTGTTAACTGCGACCATCTCACTTGAATACATTATGAAGTGCAGTATTTTTATTGGTACTATTTGTAACGTCTTGCAGCTAACTCCATGAAGTAGAGTCCTTCTTGAGAAGCTAACAGTCGCTTACTTTATCAGGACTATCCGCAAGTCTGACAGAACCCTAAGGTTCATCACAGTGTTCACAAAACTGGTCTCTGTCCTAAACCATGCGAATACACGGTCGCGTGTTCTAATTATTTAAAATTAAAATTGGTATTACACTCCCATTTAATACAAGGCCTCCAAAGCAGTCTATTTAGACTAAACTTTGTGTGTATGTCTCACGTCTCCGACGCTAGAAACATAAACTAGCCCATTTTCGTAACCCCAGCAGTCAAGTCAATGCCCTTAATCACCGGAAGACCATCTGACAAACAGTTATATATTACAGTGTGAGTTTTCTGTAGATAAGAATAGCAATCTGTAGATTCTGTATTACGTTTATGCTGGGGTATAACAGTCTATGATTGTGCTTGTTAGTTTGCTGATTTTCTGCCATCAGTAATAAGTACCAACATGGCGGCCGCGTAACATTAATATGGGCGTACTGTTGGCGTTGTTCAGTCCAATGTTCCAAGTGTTGTAATTTAGCTTTATTCTCTCTGTTAAAACAAGCCTTGTCCAAAACGGAAAGGGGTGTGGGGGGAAATGTAAATGGAGACTGTATGAAATGTAATTCTACTTCTGTTCTTTTTCATATTAATAACTGGTAAACATGGCGGGTTGCAAGCACGAATACATACTTTATTTCGAGTTTCTCTCTGCCTCTCTCTGCTGAAAATTTCAAACGTTGCAACAACATGGAAATTTCAGATTATAATCTAGAACTTTCAAATATGTAGGTTATACTATTCTTTAAACTGATAAATTATCCAGTGTAGACCCATACAGTTACAGTTCAGTCAAGAATCATTACAGTGTACAAATTATTAGAGACAGCAATGGACATTACAATATATATTAACATCCAACTCGTACACAATGTTAAAACACAATATACAATCACTTTACATAAACCCCGACATGTTTCGGTGCACTAGTACACCATCTTCAGGGGGGGAACACAGTTAACACTCAAAACACACACAAGCACAATTGTGTGTGTTTTAAGTGTTAAATGTTTTCCCCCTGAAGATGGTGTACTAGTGCACAAAAACATGTCGGGGTTTATGTTAAATGATTGCATATTGTGTTTTAACATTGTGTACGAGTTGGTGTTAACATATATTGTTGTGTACACGGTACGGACATTGTTAAATACTCCTACATGTTTCGGCCCTATTTGAGCTCTCATTGAGTATGAAGTACAATTTAAAATATAAATATATTAACCGTGCTTAAGCAAGATGTGGTGGTTACCAACCTGAGAATTGCTTTATTGAGATAATGTTTATATTGTATTGGGTCAATATCAGGGTCCCTGCATGACACTAATTTGTAACAGGATAGCTGTTTCTGTCAAATATTTTTGTTTGCTGTCTTCAGGTAACATTTAAATGACTGAAAGGCTAAAATTCTTGAAAACATCAGTAAAATAAGACTGTTTGACTTTCAATCTCTGTTAATATCACATACACTTTAAGTACCATGGATATAGAATTAAAATGGTTCTAATATCGCCATCAGTTCAGAAGGTATTTAAAGAAGTTTGTTCCAAAGATCCATAAACCTTTATTGGCTGTTGCTTATCCTGTTGGTGTGTAATGATGACGCCCGGCCATGCAGTGAGGTTTGTTAAGGGTGCTGATGTTGTGTGACACCACTCAGTGCTCTTTAGTGAGGTGGTCAGAGGGACTCATAGAATGCAGGGCTGGTGGTTGTAACTTGCAGGGGTGTTTCTGGTGACATTATTAACCAAATAAAACACAATGTTTACTGTGTGAAGAATACCATCTGTTTTAACGTTAAGAAATTATGCATTTTGACAACAGAATGTACTTGTGGGCTAACGCATAACGTTCGGATTAAGGAGTGGCAATTTCCTTCACTGGGCGATCTTTGTGGGAAATTAATTTTGAACTGTTGTTTAGATGAACAGTCGCCCTCGGTGGACTAGTGGTTAGCGTGCTCGCCACTGGACCCAAGGTTCGCGGGTTCGATCGCATGTCGTAGATTTACGGCATGTAAAAGAACCTTACAGGCATGAATTGAGATGTTTCATAAGCAAAATTCAGCGGCAATTTCTCACCCAAAGTCTCCTGACTGACTGCTAGATGGCTCTATCAGTCACATCAGGATTGAATAGAACTTGTGCAGTCAGTGGGCTGGTCACTCACTACATCTATGCACACGACCATGAAACCTCCGAAAGGAGGCCCCTATGCCCCGCAAGGAGCGAAAGGGAGTAGATAGATAGATAGATAGATTATATGAACAGGTTTCAAAGCGTTAAAGGAAGTATGTAGGAAAGAGCAAGGTAATGCTTCTCCTGTGCCCTAAAGACACAATTTGAAAGCTTGTAACTGATGCATAGTTTGGCCAATTTCACACTCCTTCCGCTTTAACCCCACTGAAAGGGTCCTGTTGTGCTTTGTTTAGGGTAAAGGTCTTCCTAGGTCAGGACTGTCTTTAGGCAGGAGTCGTGTTGAGACACAAAGTTTTGCCTTTTTTAATTGAGATAGTAACATATATTTCACTTACGGCCCATGTCATTATTGCCTTTCTATGTTTTGGTCTAGTAAATTATTTGTTTCTTTAAACCCTCCCAACAGGAATGTTTGGCACATCTTTTCTTTTTAATTGCACGGAAACATAGGTAGAGCCTGAATGTTGTACAGAGTGTTGGATCGCCCGGTATGGCGGATGTACAGCACCATGGTCACGCGCACGGTTTGTAATGAAGGTCCGAGCTTCGTTTCCTCTACGGTCAGTGCCGACGGAACCATATAATGACACGCAAACAAGCCTGGAATAATTACGATGGTTTTCCTTGTTCCTTTGAAAAGCACAGTGCATTTGAATGGCACTGCTCTTCACCATGTAGCTACTGGCTGTCCTGGCTAACCGAAATGATAGCTTCTTCGGTTATATTCATTGTTCGGGCACGTGCGAGACGCAGCTCGTATTGGAGGCTACGGGGAGATATAATGAGAAACTGGGAAATTTATTGGAGAGGAGGGAGATTATAATGGTACAGTAACAGTAGTGGTGTAGCAGTGTGAGCAGTAAAATGGGAGAGTAAACGTAAATAAATATGAATATAGGTCATGAATTGTGGTCCGGCAGAATCTGTTGTTACACGGAGATAGATTAATATAAAGAACCACAATTCACTAAGTAAATATATAGGCCTGTATAAATAAATGTTTTATTTCTGTGTAATGGCATGTAAGTTTTAGAAACATTTTGTAATAACCTTGATTTTAGGCTTCCGCCGCGATGTTGATGAAATCTGCGCTCTTCTGGGATATTACGCGACGTCGTGTGGTAATTGTTTACCGACGTTTCGGGACATCGTATTGGTCCCATCTTCAAGGGTGGACCGATACGTTGTCCTGAAACGTCGGTAAACAATTACCACACGACGTCGCGTAATATCCCAGAAGAACGCAGAGCTAATTTTGCAATGTGTTTCTAAAGTCACACATTTAAAGGTCTGTGGCATAATGAAGGGATTTGAAAACGCGGATGGCTAGAGGAAGGAACGTCTTACCCCATGCTTCGAACGTAAAAATCTTCGGCGATTTTGACAAAAAGAAATTATGTAGAATTCTAGAAGACTTCTTTTTTTTTTTATAAAAATAACAATAGTGTGTCCTGCGTTGACACGGCAGCCGTATACACCTTAATGCATAAAGCGATCCATCTCTAAGATCTGGACCTGTTTGTGTCATGTTAGAAGGCTAAATATGGAATGTTTGTAACTTTTGTAGCGAGCGTTGTGTATATTTTCGTGATATCATCATCACGAAATTTCTACCTTATGTTCATATATGCTGTAGGATATCCTGTGTCGGATGAAATAAGTGGACACACATCTACGCATTGACTTAAAATATATACTACAGTTTTGTGTAGAGACTACGGGTGGGTACATATTTAGTGAGGTAAAGGTAAAGGTAAAGCAATCCCATTACAGGCCTGGACAGGCCCTTAAGGTTCCAGGAGGTTGAGGCTCCCAGATTTGTAGACAATCGGCACGTGAAGGTGGTAAGGTTGGCAGCCCTACGCACCGGTCACCTTTACCCCCCAGGAAATACCCCTGGTACTGAGTCGACCCCAGGACCATAGTGCGACCGAAAGTGTTATGTAATTGAAAAATTCCAATGACATTCTCGGGAATCGAACCCGCGACCTTCCGGCTTGTAGAGCAGTGCCTCAACCAACTGCGCCACCGCGTGCCCCCAGATTTAGTGAGGAGGGGAATTTTAATACAAGTTCTGTATAAGTTTACGTTGCTTGTATGGTTTCAAGTGAGGAGAAGGTTTAGGATAAGTGTTAATTTTATTCATCAGTTATAAATAAATTGCATTAATTTTTTTACAATCTAAAGACCCGATTGTTAGGAATTTTTAAACGCAAAGCACGGCACTGAGTAAATTACATATTATTATTATTATAATTTTTTTTAATACAAATTAAAGCCCTGATTTTTATAAACTAGTTTTGCCTGTTGGGCGTTACTAAACTTTACGTTGTATTGACCGTGCATCATAGTCTGTGCTTTATGCTGTGACCCCCTGAGGATGGCTGTTAACAAGCCGAAATACGTATAGGGGTGAATTGACACTGTTGTAAGATATTGTGCATAAGTTGGTAAAATAAAATACTTTCCAATTCTAAATCCCTGATTGTTAGGAATTTTTAAACGCAAAGCACGGCACTGAGTTCTTTTCAAATTTGATTATTGTTTTTCCCTATCTTCTTCGTTAGAGCGGGCACTGCATTGCTGTTATTGGAGTCACAAACAGAACGTGGCGATGGAAAGTTGCAGCCCTAAGAACGGCTCTTCCTAAGTTTAGTGTCAGTAAGTCGATTTGATGGGACGGAAGATCAGTCCGACAGTCGGTATCATGATTCATTACAGGACTGGACAGCAGTACCTCACCACCAGCAGCCCCTTTGATTCCATCGCCATTGAAGTAACAGATATGCCCATGATGCTTTAAATTATCCCACAGTATTTAACTGTGTAAGCCCTAGATAAGCTGATATATGTAGTATGCATACAATCCATTAAATGCCACATAACAGATCTTACTTTCACCCTTCCTGTGGGTATTTGACGGAATGACAACCCCATCCCTCCTCCTGTGAGGGTTTATAGATATAATTTTCTAGCGAACTATCTAAGCTACGTCTGAGCCCCATTCCAAGGGGATAAATCAGGGTACACACACGTGATGGAAAAAATGCAGTTCCTAATCTCTTATTATGAGGGTGTATATGACACAGTGTATACGTACACAGTCAAACACACTCATACAAAAAGACATGTCCGTTATGATACTAGGCGCATTTCAGAAGTTTTGTGTATGATTTTATTGTAATAACAAAATACTAGATAAAAATACTATTGATATTCCTGAATGTACAGGGCATACACAAAAGAATGGTGCGGTTTTAATAGTGTTCACTATTAAAACCGCACCATTCGTTTGTGTATGCCCTGTATATACACATGTCCTCTACTCAATGGAATCACCAGCACTGTCCACACACTTTTCCCATCTACGTGGTAAACGATCAATTGCAGCTCTGTTTTTGTCCGCGGACGGACGCTTGATGTCCTAAAGGGACAGGTTCTTCAGGAACATGTTATCAATTACCTTGGAGCGTCCCGTAAGCCCCTTTGAGAGAAAGAAAAGTTGCTTCCATGCTTCTTTACGTTCCAAGTCATTAAGGAACGCCGGGAATGGAGGTGTAGCTCCACGCATTTGTAACCTCGGCATTATGTGGAGGTGAGTTGTCAGATTCACGCCCCGGCCGCTGTACGTCCGGACGAAGTAGCCCTGTGTGTCCACTGTGTAGGAGGCTGGGTGCACTCCAGTGCTGGTCTGGATGGTTTGGGGAGGAGGAAATCTTGAACCTTGCCGGGAATCTAACCACTGACCTTCCGTCGTTTATCCCGTTATTAATTATTGGGCCGATGTAACCGTCCCGGCTTCAATCACTGTCTCGTATATTTCCTGAAATGTGTTACTGTTCTTGGTTATTTTACGGTAACAAAAACGCGAGATGTTTCTGTGCTAAATCACAGCATAACTGAAGCTTTAGGGAGGCTTTTAGATTAAAATCGAAGCTCTACCAGCTCGGTCAACTCTGGCTGGTGGGGCTACAGAGTTCTTCTGTTCGTAGCGATAAGCAAAACTGGAATTTACCTTGCCGGAATAAGATCCTAGGTCCTTTTAGGTCAGTGATCAAAATGGCAAAGGAAATGTTGTCTCTTAAATTGGCCACATTTGTTGAGGTCACTTCTGTTTGAAATGAACACTAGGAATGTAGCCACAGCTCGAAAAATTGTAAATATTATTCTTATTACTGAGCAACAATTACAGCAAGACATGTGAAGTAATTTATTTCTATGCTGTGAAAAGTATGAATATGACAACGGTCCGAAAAGCTGAATTTGTAATTTTCAAATATCAGAAATTTCTCTCTTTCCCGGATCCATTTTAGTCATACAATAACGTGAAGTGAATATTAACATAGATTTTGGAATTTTTCTTTCACATAATCCTTTCGGCCGCACTATGGCCCTGAGGTCGACTCAACCTCTTAACAGAAATTAGTACCAGGAATATTTCCTGGGGGGTTAAGTTGGCCGGTGCTTAGGACTGACAACCTTACCACCTTCATGTGCCGATTGTCTAGAAATCTGAGAGCCTCAACCTCCTGGAACCCTAAGGGTCTGTCCAGGCCTGTAATGGGATTGCTTTACCTTTACCTTCGGCGTTTCCAGCCGTTATTAACACCAGTCAATAATCTCATAAATTTCACAAGACCAGAACGGGATATAACTTTCTGAATTTAAAAAATCAAGGGGAATTTAAAGTCCCAGGTTTGGTAATATTGCCGCCTTCCTCGGTGAGCCCATACTCAACCCCGCTGCTCTCCTCTCGATACGACGTTTATCTGTCCTCAACTCACAATTCATACCACAATGATGGACACCAAGTTAACTTAACATGGCAGGTGGAGTGGACGAGAGATCGAGGTACACGGCTTATGGATGGACGGATTTCTTTGCCAGGGTCTAGTCCAGATGTGCTCCCGCGAGCAGTGAATTAGATTTTGTAACAAGGTTGATACTTGCTGAAGCCAGAATAAATTATTGTTAAATTACTAAAGTTATGAGTACAGAATCAGTAGTTTTTTTTTTTTTTGCGGCAGGGTTGCAAGGTTTCATTTTCTCGTCGTTAGCGGCTGTGAGTTCCTACGTGTTTGTATGTCTGCCTTCGGTAAGGAAAGAAAGGTAATGCGCCCACAGTACTGGACTTGCAGTGACTGGGTGACAGGAATTGTGTGAACTCACGTTTTTTTGTTAAATATTGCGTGCTCCAGAGATGACATTTGGCCTTTGGTTGACCAGAATTTCCAAGAGGATACTGCAGAACTGTCACTGGTTAAAATTAATTAAAATTTCTGTAGGAACAGAAGGCTGTAAGCGAAATACGCTGAAAAAATGGCTTTCATGTTAGGGTCAAAAGGTCAGTGGCCCAAACTGTTACAAATTTAGGGTCAATTAAAATTGTAAAAACTGAATTTTTCGTGTGGTGTTAGTCCCTGCAGATGGCGGTCGGCCGCCGAAACATGCAGGAGAAAATACTGTATCATTATGTATATACATATGTATATATGTATATACATATGTATTAACATATATACATATATACATATGTATATATGTATATTTTTGTTCTCCCTAGAACAGGCCCAGAAGGGGGAGTAGAATTATAGCTCTACTCTTTCTTTAACCTCGGCTCTAGATGGGGTGGGTGGCCAACTCCACGCCCCGGTCGCTTTACCCCCGGGAATGACCCGGTACCCATTGTACAGGAGGCTGGGTAGGCCCCAGGACCAGTCTGGACTGGTGCTGAAAACCTCGCCCCCACCGGGAATTTTTTTTTTTTTGTCTGTCCGGGGTTTTTCCCCTTTGATCCATTTTTGTACTCTTTAAATCCTTTCGTCCTTCATGTAACGTCAAAGCGTTTACAGTTGTCAGAGCGTCGTTAAATGAACAAGCATGTAGACCTGATTCCAACCCGGATGAGCGGTTGTTACAGTTTCTCATTGCAGTCATAATTTTTGGAATGGACGCCAGTTGCGTTACAAGTCTGAAATATTTCCACACAACTCAAAGACTTCTCTTGTTTTTGCTAACAACCGGCATGTTTAGTTGTAATGCTCAAGAATGCGGCGGAAACGTTAAGGTTATGCTCGGCAGATATGTCACGTATGTAAGACAAGTTACATAGCAGCACAGATCTTGAAGCTCGCTTGCTTTTTTTTTTTTGTCGCGAAAATATGAGTCGTTTAAATTCTTGAAAACGGGAGATAAGATTACGACTCGTATATCTTGTTACGAAACTGTGGATGCTTGGAGAAGGAAACGCGATTATGTTTAATTGGCCTCATTCAAGCATCGCACATCAGTAAATAGCATGAGCTTGTTGTTTAAACGTACTTCGTGAACCGCGCCGTTTCGAAGTACGGTAATCCGAAACGAATAGAGACGGTGCACTGATTTTGAAATTAAATACACAGAGCAATGACATACAGAAGATTTTAAAACGTTGATCGGCATTTGGAAACTTAGTAAGGCTCCGAAGGAACACCGTTCCTCATTCGTAAGCGCGGTGTCTCCGTCCTTTATTCAGTTATGGGCACTTAAACTCTCTTATCCGTCGGCATCTTATCATGGGAAATGTGTTCACTTTTTAAGATCATGTTTGATGTCTATGTATAATGTTAAATAATTGTAGCATCATATGGCATAGGGTTTTGGTGGGGAGACCTGAGGGAAGGAGACCACTTGGAAGACCCAGGCGTAGATGGGAGGATAATATTAAAATGGATCTTCAAGAAGTGGGATGGGGGGTGCATGGAATGGATTGATATGGTTCAGGATAGGGACAGGTGGCGGGCTGTTGTGAGTGCGGTAATGAACCTTCGGGTTCCATAAAACGCGGGGAATTTCTTGACTAGCTGACGACCTGTTAGCTTCTCAAGAAGGACTCTGCTCCATGGAGTTAGTTAGTTAGTTAGCATCATATACAGTCGAGCCCGATTATAACGACATCGGTTTATGCGACACCTCGTCTATAACGTCAGATATTCTGTGTTACCAATTAATTCCTCACTGTTAACCATAACATTATAGTCCTCGGTTATAACAAAACTCGTTTATAACGACACAAAATATTCAGTCCCTTTCGTGACGTTATAACCGAGTTCAACTGTATTACATTGGTGTCATATTTTGTGTTACGCCGTGTCGATTGGTAAATGGATACCAATGTTTCGGAGAATGGTAGTGTTTTTATCCTCAGGGTCAAGCAGTCAAAAAGGGAAGACAATTGCATTGTTGACCATGAAGATGAAGATAGTACAGTCCTTCGAAACTTCGGTAACTCTTTACCAGTCGACGCTGAGTGAAAGCACAGAACACTTTAAAACTTCAATATTCATTGTTTCTGTAGCATTCGTTTCCTCTTGACACTAAGATGATTGGATTTTTACAATTAATAATTTTTTGTGTTGACCTAGTGAGTATACTTAAATGTGACAAAGTACTGATTGAAAAGTGGTAAGTCCATCCCGGGTTTTACAGTTCTGAATTTGTTTCTCTTTATTTAGCCAATGGCCTATGATTTACATGATGTGGACCGCGGTGGCCTGGGGGACCGCGGATATATTATAAGGGGTCCGCAAATACACATGTGAATGAGGCACACGCTGAATGTGGAACCAGACGTAAGGATGTAACTTTCATCGCTTGCAGCCAGACTTCCAACGTCTGAAAGCTATAAACCAACATCAGCTATCTCAATAAGGACTCAGTATAATAAAGAAGCAAACGCGATTTCTGTAGACTGAAAAGACGGCATATCTCACAGTATGTGTATTTCTGTGTCTCAAATTATGTAGCAGCTGATGTGATTACTAAAATAAACATTCATTTACATGCGGTGCTGAATTCGCAGTAGCTTTTGTCTTTGTCAATCGTATTTCCGAAATCGACAAA
Source organism: Reticulitermes speratus (assembly GCA_021186555.1). Classification (NCBI taxonomy): domain Eukaryota; kingdom Metazoa; phylum Arthropoda; class Insecta; order Blattodea; family Rhinotermitidae; genus Reticulitermes; species Reticulitermes speratus. The sequence goes on along the minus strand of JAJKFL010000013.1, from coordinate 6,939,161 downwards.
TACTAGTAATACAGTTTCAGTCATGTAGGGGTCTGCGAAATTTATTGACGTTAAAAAGGGTTCCTCACACTAGAAGCGTTTTGGAACAGGGTTGTACAATTCCCGGGCGACTAAATGTTTTTTTTTTACGGTGGCCCCCTAATATTTGTGGATCATCGGTGTGGAAATTGCTTTATGTCACCCTCATGATGCCCAGAATTTTGAGGTGGCTCACTAGATTTTTAAAAAATTTGTGGACCGTTGGTTTTGAAATACAGTAGGCCCTCGATTTAACGGACTAACTGGTAGAAGGGGTGTCCGCTATTGCCGAAAGTCCGTTAAATCGAATGTATTTTAAAAACATATATTAATAACGAACTTACAATATACAGGGTGTATTAAAATGTTATTATAATGTATAAGTATGAACAAAATATTATTATAATGTACATTCAGTAATTTATACACGCCACTAAAAATCTGTTAAGAATACAAAAATAAATTTACGACAGGAACCAAATTTTATTTTAATTAAAAACGTCAAATTTTTGTTTGTCCCTTAAATCCGAAGTCCGTTACATCGAGGGCCTATTGTATTGTCTATATACATGCGTCATTGACTTCACGTAATCACAGGCTTCCTTATTATGACATTCCGACAATGATAAATTTATTGTTCTTTTTTTTACTCGAATGTTCTGTGTTTGTATTACACCACGTATGTTTCAGTGTAAATATTTCGAATCGCCCTGTACGCAAAACGAATAAGAAAGAAAATGCAAAGTAGTTTCACTTATCATGCAAAAGTTTTCAGAAGTAACGCTGCGTCTAATGAATACGCACACAGAGATACAGGTTCTTGTCCGCCTTAGATAAGCTTCACTTTGGAGGTGTTCCGGCATTTAAACGGAAATGCGAACTGAAGATAAAAAGAATTTACACAAAGTACCCTTATTTAAAGACACAAAGAGGAACCTAAAACGCGTGCCTCTATCTTCTTTTCTCCTCGCTCTTCCTGTCCTCACCTTTATTACGTTTCCCTCTCTCCTTTCTTGGATTATTTTACATCTAGAGGCATTCTGAAGAGCGAAGGAAGGTCACAAAACTGGTAACTTTTTTCCAAATTTAGGGTTATCATTTATTACGTATGATAGAGTGTTTGTATGCAGCAGTATAACAAGGATGGAAGTTTCTTGACTTGGGGTTACCTTATCAGTGTCAGACACACTGTTATGCCTAATCGTCTTACACAGAGCTCTATGGTGTTTCAAAGGAATTACAAGGTCACTGACTTTATTTTGAAGGCCAACTTTAATAATAGTGATTTTGACCTACGCTGTAAGGCGGTTTTCTTCCCATGGAAAGGGGAGGCTAACAGGCTGGCTTGTTTATGAATTATTGTGCTCATTGCCCTTATTTACCGCACGAATATGTAAGATCATAGCCAACGGCACGTGTCGCTCACAGATAAGATTCAGATCTTTGGTCTGAAGTTTTTAATTGCTTAAACAGACTTTCTTCCACTTCTGTCTTCCAGTTTGCTATCCAAAAATACAAAGATTAAGATATACAGAACTATAATTTTGCCTCTTGTTTTGTATGGGTGTGAAACTTGGTCTCTTACACTGAGAGAGGAACATAGGCTGAGGATGTTCGAGAATATGGTGCTGAGGGAGATATTTGGGCCTAAGAGGGACGAGGTAACAGGGGAGTGGAGAAGACTACATAACGAGGAACTTTATGATTTGTACTGATCTGAATAGTGTGCTGAGGGGGATATTTGGTGTTAAGAGTGACGGGGTAACAGGGGAGTGGAGAAGACTACATAACGAGGAACTTAATGATCTGTAATCACCAAATATTATTCGGGTGATCAAATCGAGAAGAATGAGGTGGGCGGGGCATGTAGCACGTATGGGTGAGGGAAGAGGCGCATACAGGATTTTGGTGGGGAGACCTGAGGGAAGGAGACCACTTGGAAGACCCAGGCGTAGATGGGAGGATAATATTAAAATGGATCTTCAAGAAATGGGATGGGGGGCATTGACTGGATTGATATGGCTCAGGATAGGGACAGGTGGCGGGCTGTTGTGAATGCGGTAATGAACCTTCGTGTTTCATAAAACGCGGGGAATTTCTTGACTAGCTGACGACCTGTTAGCTTCTCAAGAAGGAATCTGCTCCATGGAGTTAGTTGGTTAGTTAGTTTAGTTAAAGACTTACTTCCAGTAAAGCCAAGTCCTCTGAAAAAAAAATGATGCTACGAGATGAAATCGCAATGCTCCTGAAACATTTTGACTCAGACAGAAATTTGTTGAAAAGTTGTTAATTGGAAAACAAATATTTGACAGTGAAGGAGTCTGTAATAATGACGTGGGAACATCTGATGTATGAAAGTGTGTAATAAAATGTAGTCGTTTCGGAACACTGCTGGATGTAATCTCCTAGATATTAAACGGATAGCTTTACAACATGGCTACGTACATTAGGGCCTGTTTGATGCTGTGGAATGTGGTTTCTGGCGTTCTGATGAAAGATCAGATATTCAGGGAATTCTGGAACTGAATGCTCCAGACAATATTTATAGTGATCAAATAGGCTTATTGCGGAGCTGCAGGCAAGTACATGTCCAGGTGATTAATACTCTGCTTAAGGAAATAGTATTTCCATCAACACAACAATTTTCGAACAAATATTGTAAAACAATCTTTTATTACTATTTACATACACCAACTGGATGCAACTTTATTTTAAAAAACTGTATAATTTTTTAAAACATATTTAAAAACTTTTTAAAACCCGACATATGTTTCGGCTCCTATAGAGCCATCTTCAGGGGTTTATTGTCGTTAAAACTGCATATATTAACATGTCTTTTTTCATTGGTTCACTTTTAGGCAAGGTTTTTTTTCACTTTTCCACTGCTTGGTATGCACAGACACTATTTGTTATTCGAGTTAAAATAATATGTTAATGTTTTCGTAGGTATTGTATTTGATGCATGGTACTGGTTTATCTTGTTCATTAGGTCGTATTTTTCATGGTGTAGGCTGTACCGTTTGTGTGTGCGTCTGATACTGTAGTCGGGTTTTAAGAAGTTTTTAAATATGTTTTAAAAAAACTGTACAGTTTTTTTAAAATAAAGTTGCATCCAGTTGGTGTATGTAAATAGTGACTGTGAAAAGATGCACGGTGATTACAGAATAAAATCTTTTATTAATTTGACGTTGTGTTCGCCGTGCATCATAACATAAATCTTTAGTTTTTCAACCAACGAATGCAGTTTTTATTTCACAAAATTTTCGAAACGTATGTAGGGTGTAGTGAACAGAAAATTACGAAAATAAACAGTGCATTGTTTGGTTAAATAACTAAAGATTAGTCTTTTATTATTTGTATTGGTTATATGTAACGATACTGTTAAAATATTATCAGGCTATCAATACCAAACATAAGCTCAAATTGCTTATTATATAAAGCTCTTCTCATATTGCTCCTTATTTCCTTTTTTTTATGGCTCAACAGCCCCTTTTCGGGAGCCTAGGCCTCCTCATTTCGAGGTTTCACGATCACACTCAGACACACCACACTCGGTAGGACTCCTCTGGACGAGTGATCAGCCCGTCGCAGAGACCTCTACCTGACAACACACAACACTCACAACAGACAGACATCCATGCCGCCGGTGGGATTTTTTTTTTTCCTGTCCGGGGTTTTTCCCCTTTTGATCCATTTTTGTACTGTTTAAATCCTTTCGTCCTTCATGTCACTTTACGTTCTATATTAACGTCCTTACAACAGACACAACACAAACATCCATGCCCCCGGTAGGATTCGAACCCACGATTCTAGTAAGCGAGCGGCCGAAGACTCACGCCTTAGACCGCGCGGCCACTGGGATTGGTATTGCTCCTTATTAGCACACATTATTTTTAATTGACATAATCCTTCCGGCCGCACTGTGGCCAGGGGGTCGACTCAGCGTCTAACAGAAATTATTACCAGGAGTATCTCCTGGGGGTAAAGGCGGCAGGTGCGTAGGGCTGACAACCTTCCCACCTTCATGTACCGATATTCTAGAAATTCTGAGACCCTGAGCCTCCTGGAGCCCTAAGTGCCTGTCCAGGCCTGTAATGAGATCGCTTTACCTTTATTATTACACATTATGACCTGATGATCATACTTGAATGGTATCGAAATATGTACTCAATATATAAGTTTTAAAACTTTCGCGGCGACATGATTCAATATAGTTTTCTCGGGCGCACAGCCGCGTCAATTCGTTTGAATACAACGTTTCGGGGACTAGCTCCGTCCCCATTCTCAGGCAAAATCCTCAGGCAAAACTGATTTGCCTGAGGATGGGGACGGAGCTAGTCCCCAAAACGTTGTATTCAAACGAATTGACGCGGCTGTGCGCCCGAGAAAACTATATTGAATGTACTCAATATAATTAAAGCAACACTGTTGTTTTATTTGTTTAATTGCTGTGTTTACTGCAAAAGCATTGTATTAAACTAACACGCATAACACAGTACAAATAGACGTGTCATTTTCATCTGGAATACTGAATCTGTGATTATGTGGTTTCAATTCACGGTGTAAATAATTACACCACATTTACTTGTCTCAGAGCCTAGTTTATGAAAATGTGTGAAGATAGTGGTACAAAAGAGGGAGACACTTTACACCACGTGTCCTGTTCTTTGTGTCCCTTCGCAGGAATTCTGAGACGCTTCTCTTTATTAAAAAACCCAAAGTCAATCTGCGTCTAGAGTAATGAGGTCGTATTCCGGCGGATGAAGACGGCCGGTATGTGCCTCCTTTACACAATTTCCTTTTTCTGAGGTCTGAGAACACCTCAGTTCTTGCGTCGTTGTTCTTGACAAGCTTTCAAGCGGTACGTTTGTAGTACAGAAGCAATTTAGACGCTGACGGTCTGACTACCGCCCGGGCGTCACTCGATAACCTCACTCGCTTACACTCGTTCTGAAACGGGCAACAAAGGTAATATTCATGCAGAGCTCTTAGTGTGGGCAAGAGGGACATAGGGGAATGATATTGTAAATATAATTCCTCGACAAGAGGCTAAGGAATTTACAGTGCAAGGAATTGGTTGACGATTGAGCATTCATGGGTTATTTAAAGCTGCTTCTTCGTCTGAAGAGGTTAAGTAGCTTAGAATGAAGTGGGAAAATGATTATAAATTCGGAGTAACTAAGAATTTGAAGGTATTGTCCCAGCATATTTCTGAAGATATTGAGGAAAGAGTCGGTCAGGGTAACTGGTAACCTGTTGAGTGCTAAACCGAATGTCTGTCTAATATATCTGAAGATTTGCTGCTGCAGTGACCGGTCGTAATTGGATAAAAATTATTTTGGAGTTTCAGTTATCGTCACTAAGGCGTAGGTAAGAGGATAATATTAAAATGGATGTTAAATAAATAGGGTAGGAAGTCTGGGTTGGATTAATTTCACTCAGGATAGAGTCCACTGCCTGTACCTTTGTGAAGACGGTGATGACAATTCGGGTTCCTTGAAAGAGGGTAATTTCTTGACTAGCTGCGCTTCACTTAGGTTTTCAGGAAGGAAACGTCTCCACGATTTAATATGTTTACTTACCACCGCTGGAATCTCTCACATTCTGCCCCATTATCAACAAAGAATATATACTCCGCTTTAAGCTATCCATGACATCCACAGCGCTTTCGGGAAGAATGGCCCACGTCTGTGGCTAGCGAAGTGCGTCCACTTGCTACAGTCCATCGGGGACATACGAGATAGACAGACATGATAATTTGTCTGTTAATTCAGCTGTCTCAATTCCAAATACTCTCTCTGTTCTCAAAACACTTCAATATAGTCTACGTAAGACTTGAGCTTGTCACATTATTGACAGCACAGGAAATTGTCTTCAGGGATATGGCAACGTGCAGTCTGGTAGAAAAGTACCGATGTTTGGAGAAGCCTGGTTTATCCATCTTTAGTGTTCAACCTAAGAGCTGAAGAATAGTATGCTCTGTCGAGCATAAGTCGGTGTGGACGTGACGACGAACATAGGAACCTCTGCCCCTACCAAGGAATTAACCCCGGTCTTCCAGTCTGCAGCCAGTATGTGAGCTATCCACTGTAGGTTCCACGGTGTTAGTTAGTTAGTTCTTCCTGTCGCTCCTTGCGGAGCATAGGAGCTTCCTTTCAGAGGTTTCTTGGTCTGGAAGTGTGTATCTGTGGGTGAACAGTCTACCGACTGCACAAGTTCTATTCATCCTGATATGACTGCCAGAGCCATCTAGCAGTCAATCAGGAGACTTGGGTGAGAAATGGCCGCTGAATTTTGCTTATGAAACATCTCAATTCATGCCCGTAAGGTTCTTTTACATGCCGTAAATCTACGACATGGGACCGACGGCTACGGATTTTTATCACCCTTAAAAATCCATCGACCTCGGCTGGGATTGAACCCGCGAACCTTGGGTCCAGTCTTGGCGAGCACGCTAACCACTAGTCCACCGAGGACGACTTCCACGGTGTTAATCTTCAGTATTTCTCATATTCCATGCCAAAAAAACCTACAAATAGTGTTCTGATTTCATCATATACAATGTCCAATTTTTCCGTATATCGTAATCTCTTAAGACCACTCAATCACACAACTGTAATATTCCAGTGCTACACTTTCAGTGGTCTGAAATTATGTCTTAGATTCAAAATCAAGATTATTTTCCATTAATATCTGTACGTTGATGAAAACCGACGTCAGGTTGTGGTTAAATTAGACGTTATATTTATCACGCGAGCAAGCAGCGATTTGTCTGCATGTGAAAACAAAAGAGAGAGAACCACAACGAAACATTTTATAGCGAATGCAACCGCCATGATGCTTCCAGAACACGCGAGCTCTCTGTTATTAATGTACCAACTCTGTAAACTCGGGCGTGTGAATTTTTCATACTTCACCCTCGTGTTTGAGCGGCAGAAAGGCCTAAGAAGGACACAATTTGGGCCACAATCCGGTCGACCGGTACCGGTACTTCCTTCGATCTCCTACTGTGACGTGTCTGGCCTTCCGCATTAACTTGACCGGGGCTCGAACTATTTTGCACGTCATATGCCTCATGAACTAATACCTGCAGTCATACTGATCCATCGGTGTTGGAAATGCCACTGTTTCCTGTTCCAGTGCAGATGAGTATTATGTTGTAACAGTGTGTACTTTAGCAGGGCTTTTCATGCTGTTAAACTGTTGGGTAGTCAGTGACCTTTAAATAGTCAATTTAAGCATAGGGTAACACAAATGATAGCCGATCCCAGTGGCCGTGCGGTCAAAGGCGTGGGTCTTCGGCCGTTCGCTTACTAGGATCGTGGGTTCGAATCCCACCGGGGGCATGGATGTTTGTGTTGTGTTTGTTGAAAGGACGGTAGTATGGAACGTAAAGTGACATGAAGGACGAAAGGATTTAAACAGTACAAAAATGGATCAAAGGGGAAAAAACCCCGGACAGGCAAAAAAAAAATCCCACCGGGGGCATGGATGTTTGTGTTGTGTTTGTTGTAAGGACGGTAGTATGGAACGTAAAGTGACATGAAGGACGAAAGGATTTAAACAGTACAAAAATAGATCAAAGGGGAAAAAACCCCGGACATGCAAAAAAAAATAAATCCGACTGGGGTCATGGATGTCTGTCTCTTGTGAGTGTTGTGTGTTGTCAGGTAGAGGTCTCTGCGACGAGCTGCTCCCTCGTCCAGAGGAGTCCTACCGACTGTGGTGTGTCTAAAGTGTGTGATCGTGAAACCTCGACGAAACGAGGAGGCCCAGGCCCATATAAGGCTGTCGAGCCATACAAAAAAACAACACAAATGATAAGTTTTGGTAACATCATTCATCATTATGACCTCTACACATTTTGACGCCCATGGGCCAACTTCAGAAGGTATTTGGTAAAAAACATGATACTTTTTTTGCGCATAATTACGAGGTGTGTATAAAGTCTTCTTTCATTGTTACGATGTTTCAACAAATGTTGTATACCAAGTGCTGAATGAGTCCATTTGCATTAAATTATGCTAATTTAGATTTACCACGGATATATTAAAACCAGTACAGCTTTGCTAAATTGTGATCGTATGGAATCGGTCGATTTTTTCTCCAGATATTATTCTCGTATTTTGTCGTACTGATCGCTGTATCCTTTTTTACGGACGGTCCACATTTCGTTTTTATATTAACTTTCTTTCCAATATCACACATTAGATATGCCTTCCGGAGTCACGCTCTTACGCATTTCGTCACTATCAGCTTTTGAAAAAAAAAAATTGGTGTTTATATCCTAAGAGACGAATTTCACGCCTTCAACGCTATATTCTGTAGTTTCCCTAAATGCTTACCAAAACGTGTTTAATGTCCCTAAAATTTCATCTTAACTGATTCTTTTGTTTGAGCCTGAAGTCGGTCTGTTTGCATACAGTGCAATTACTGCTCGGCCTTGTGTAACAGCCGGCTGCATATGGACGTCCAGACTGCAAAGCGAAACGACCAACAGATGTTCGTTCTCGCAGCAACGTAATGTGCTATAAACACGCGCCGAAATTGCATTTGTATTTTTAATGCTAGATACGTGTGGAAGAGTAAAACCATGTACGTGTAGTGCAGGGTGCCTTCTTGGCATCTATCGCATGGCCTCACCTCATTTGTGTGCAGAGGCAATGTCATGACCCAGGCGGTCATTCGTAGGGCCCACTCCGCGGAAATTCGGTTTCGAACCCAGGTTCAGGCCGTGTGGGATTTGTGGTGGATAAAATGTTCTTGGGACAGGCTTTTCGCCGGTTACGTTTTCCTTCCTCCTTCACCATCATACCGCCAATGACCCATAATCTTCCTTGTTGGCCTCCCCATGTGCTATATAATGGAATTATAATTGCAAACACTTGGCTATTATCTTATCACCACAACACCATTTTACTCTATGTCAATAGTTGTATACAATATAATAACTTTTACTATATTTTGACTGTACTTTGGACGACATATTTGAAACTCTGTAGGTCATCTATAGATTTAGTGTTTTTATTGTAAACGTGTGTGTTAGTTGTGAGTGCTGGTTTTGTCATCTCTTTGCCTACTATTCTATACCTGTGACTCATTTGCAAACACGCACTATATCCACTAATGTGATATTTTCTGTGAATTCAATCATTTCGGTGGAGGAGAAAAATTTTCTCCCGTAAATATGGACAGTCTCTGGAATTACGTGGGGTTACGCGGTGGCGTAGTTGGTTGAGCCCGAAGGTCGCGATTTCGATTCCCGATGACGTCATTCGTGTTTTTCAATGACATAATGGCCTTGAGGTCGACTCACCTCTAACAGAAATGAGTACCAGGGGTATCTCCGGAGGGGGGGGGGTAAAGGCGGCCTGTGCCTAGGACAGACACCCTTGCCACCTTCATGTGCCAAATGTCTAGAAATTCTGGGAGCCTGAAGCTCCTGGAGCCCTAAGGGCCTGTTCAGGCCTATATAGGGATTACTTGACCATTGCTCGAATTACATGCACTGTCCTCTAACGTTTCAAGTCTAAAAGCAGCATTACAAAAATAAATTTGTGTACATGAACGAGGAGAATAATTAATTCCTAATTCCCTGTTCATGGGAGTTTTGCTCCTAAAATTGGATATTCGTTTAAAATACACAGGAAACTTGTGTAAACTGCACGCCAGGTTTAAAGGGAAGAACTGGTGGAAACCGTCAGAGAATTGCAATAGTTAGACAGCACAAGCAGTACCGGTACAGTGGCGGCGCGCCCACCTGTCGATACGACAGCTGTAGTGTCCTAGCGTCGTCACACGCGAGGACTTCAACGTGCGAGATCGATCAAAGGGTGCCAGTCGCCCATGAATCGTCTCTAACTCCTCACACTTTATATTCCTATGTTTTGTGTTTTGTTTGGTCCGCAGTCTTAAATTACATCACGTTCTGTCCTTCCTTTTTTTAAAATATACCAAAATTTAATTTTTACTGTTTTTTGTATGGGTGTGAAACTTGGTATTTCACATTAAGGGAAGGAAATAGGCTCCGGATATTTGAGAACAGGGTACTGAGGAAGATATTTGGGCCTGAGAGAGAAGATGAAACAGAAGGCTGGACGAAACTATGCAGAGGAGCCTCGTGATCTGTTCTTATCACCAAATATTATTTCGGTGATCAAATCAAGGAGTATGAAACGGGGGAGTCTTGTGCTACCTATGAGGGAAAAGAGAGATACGTACAGGGTTTTGAAGAGTAAACCTGTAGGAAAGAAACCGCTTGGACGACCTAGGCGTAGATGCGAGGATGATATTAAGATGGATACTAAGTCAGTAGGATGGGTCGGGTAAACTGGAGTGTACAGGATCGGGAACACGGTAATGAATCTTCAGGTTCCATAAAATGCGGAGGATATTTCCTGACTAAGTGTGGAAGTATTGGATCCTCAAGTAGGAGTTTCTTCCATGGAGTTAATGAGTTCAGTGTTTGGGGGGGGGGGGGTGTTGTCTAATAACGCTTTTCGAACTTCATAACCTTCAAACGTCTGATTACAAATTACGTGATTATAAAGAATGAGATAGGAAATAGTCTGCTCAGAGATACTGCAGGAATATTCACTTAGAAAGTAAAGTAAAGTAAAGTAAGGTAAATTAAAGCAAAGTTGTTCGTGTGTACGCCATAGAGATAGGAGATAAGCAAATATAATTATATATTTTATGGAAGTATACTGTAAAGATGTTAACTGGAATGATTTGACTTGTGGTCTATTGTACTAGAAGTGTGAATCCTTTGATTTTATTGATACAAAATAGGTTGAGGACTTATGGCAAAATGCAGCAGGTGATGTCACCCACTACGCAAACTGCCATAAAGGAGCAGGCGAACAGACGCCACAGTGGAGATTATTTCGATCCTGGTACCGGTGGCTGCTAGGGCGACAACAGAACGTAATTTTATTGGACAGGAAGGAACTACTGTCTGTTGGTAAGCGACCGGAAACAAAGAAAGAGCGAGCAGCGCTAGTTCCGTTTTACGCATATATTATTCGGACATATTATGTTTTGTGACGTAGGTATTGCAGTAACTTGGCGCTAAAGAGGCTTAAGTAGGCTACTAGTTTAAAGCCTTGTAAATCGAATGTATTAGTGGGATGTTATGTTGGTTCGGAGATTATTGTGTCACATGTAGATTATACATTATTCGAGGACGGAAGCGGTTGTGTCTGCGCCAAGGCATTATCCTGAAATTCACCCGATAGGACTCAGGAAAACCATGGAGAGACTATCAGTAGAGCCGGTTACCTGGCCGATGTTGAAATCGGCTACCTCGCCAAAGCAAGAAGGCTTTAAGACTGTCTAACTTTGTTGGTGCTGTTTATTGATACTTTTTCCAGTTATTCTTAGGCGCGTTTCGCAACATTGCGAAACGCCACTATTAGCTTTATCATGTCCGTCTGTCTGTCCGTCCTTCTGTCCGCGTGGAAAAATTCGTCTCCCACTGGATGGATTTTCATTAAATTTTAATTTCAGTATTTTTCGAAAATGTACCGGAAGATTCAAGTTTGATTAAAATATGACAAGAATAATGGGTACTTTACATGAAGACCTATGTACATTTGTGATGATATGTCGCTGAATTCTTCTTAGAATGAGAAATGTTTCAGACAAAATTGTAGAGGAAATAAAAACACACATTTTATGTCCAATAATTTCTTTTTTTTTTTTTTAAAATCGTGCCGTTTATGAGATAATGTGGAAAAATATGGTAGAGCCAGACAGGCCACAGATGGTAATATAATACGGCGCATGCGCTTCGCATGCCGGATAAATAAGGCTGCGGGCACACTCAGAATATATATAATTATCGTGTGTGCACGGCAAAAATGGTTACGGGAAAGCGCCTCAGTATTACGTTTATACGTACGTTGCCTCTCTTGTTTATTTGTTTATTTAACAAGTGTGTTTTCATTTCGTACATTATACGTGTCTGTTGTCGAAGAAGCAATAATCGGCCTGTGAATTAAGCTGTGAGTAGCATGTGGAGATGTAAGCCTACTATAAATGGAGGGGATATATACTGGGTTGTATTTATCTGCTAGGGCTAATGACGAGCATTACAAAAGACGGTCCGGACAGTCATCCCGCGGAGGTATGAGCTGAATACATCCAGAATATACAGCTTGGTGTTTTACATTGTTTGCAGCTGTAGACACGGGCGTTGTTACAATTTTGGTAAATCTAAGACATGACTTTCATTTTTGATAAGTTCATCCAGTGGCAACTGGACACTTTTACAAAGGTATGGATGATTTAACGAATTTGAAATACCCACCAATCAGGGCCGTCGAGGGCGAGTTCGGGCCCCAATGAAAAATTTTTTTCGGGCCCCGGCAAGGGCGGACCGGCGAAAAATATCTTTACACTAAATCGGCAAGACTGACTCTCAGTTGCAGAGTGACTTGGGCTTGGTCTGAAAGGGTTAATTTGTACAATCGACAAATAATGATACTACCGAGACACACAAAAACATATGCAACATAGTCGGACCCTGGACCCCAGTAATTTGTACCGGCTTCCCCCCCCCCCCCCCTTCTCGTCGACACTGCCACCAATAAGTTAATGTAGGGTGAAAACATGTAATGCAACACGATCTTAATGTAATCTTGCTCTTGAACTGAAAAGCACGGCAGGAAGACTAGACGTATTCCGGTAAGTAATATGATCTGCTGTTGAAATAGAATTGCTTGGATTTCCAATCTTGCCACCTGTGGCGCTAACACCGCAGATGTGCAAAATGGCTTCTCACGTGCTTGAGTTTATGTGCTGATAATCGTTCAGACATTATTCTTTCCAGGCTGGTAATTGATGTTCCAATATTTTTCGCTCGTAAAACATCCTGATGTCGTCATTCGCATGCTTTGCTTAGTTACGATCGGATGGACAAGGATCCTGTTCACGGCACGTGTAGTGTCTTTCAAGACAGGCTTTGCAACAGACAAGAGTTTGCTCTTATCATTAACATATAACGGAGGCACCAGATGGACTCTGTGTAGTTTGAACAGCTTTGCAACTGGAACAGACATGTTAGAACTACTGTCTTTCACCTGTCTGTCTTTCTGTTGATGGGGAAACTACATTTGATATGGAATCAGTACGATGCTGCAGATACGATGTTATGGAGATAAAGCAGTAAGCCTAGCTTCTTGATGCTGGTAACATCAGGTTTTATAGAAGTTGGCTCTTTTTTATGCGTAGATGGATAGAATTTGAATTTGATTTTTGTTTTTGGATGGGAAGATGGATAGAATTTGAATTTTATTTATTTTGTTAGATGGGTAGATGGATATAATTTGAATTTGATTGTTTTGAATGGGTAGATGGATATAATTTGAATTTGATTTCTCTTTTTGGGATGGGTAGATGGATAGAATTTGAATTTGATTGTTTTGAATGGGTAGATGGATATAATTTGAATTTGATTTCTCTTTTTGGATGGGTAGATGGATAGAATTTGAATTTGATTGTTTTGAATGTGTAGATGGATATAATTTGAATTTGATTTCTCTTTTTGGATGGGTAGATGGATAGAATTTGAATTTGATTGTTTTGAATGTGTAGATGGATATAATTTGAATTTGATTTCTCTTTTTGGGATGGGTAGATGGATAGAATTTGAATTTGATTGTTTTGAATGGGTAGATGGATATAATTTGAATTTGATTTCTCTTTTTGGGATGGGTAGATGGATAGAATTTGAATTTGATTGTTTTGAATGTGTAGATGGATATAATTTGAATTTGATTTCTCTTTTTGGATGGGTAGATGGATAGAATTTGAATTTGATTGTTTTGAATGTGTAGATGGATATAATTTGAATTTGATTTCTCTTTTTGGATGGGTAGATGGATAGAATTTGAATTTGATTGTTTTGAATGGGTAGATGGATATAATTTGAATTTGATTTCTCTTTTTGGATGGGTAGATGGATAGAATTTGAATTTGATTGTTTTGAATGTGTAGATGGATATAATTTGAATTTGATTTCTCTTTTGGGATGGGTAGATGGATAGAATTTGAATTTGATTTCCCTTGGATAGGTAGATGCATAGATAATGGGCCGATGAATTTTTCGATAAATAGGTACATACAGTGACAAATGTATGTGTGAATGTACATATGTATGAATTTATCATTAATTGCACTGACAGGCATCTGGATGAGAGGATTATTTTACTAGAATGCTTTGCGTGGACAGTTAATTCTGGGTGTATGAGACATTCTGCTATCCAGCACACCCCATATTCTAAAATATATCGAGCTGACCATTTGCGATTGATACGTGTCCATTACGAATATTGTTAAGTGCGTTAGGAAAGTGTCATGTCCTGGAAGAATGCAGGGCGGATAACTTTATACAAATTTAACTGCATTTAATTAAATCATTTAAAAGCATTCCTCCCCTGGATTTATTCACATAATTTTGCACTTGAATGATTAGTCTTGTCCATCATAATCAGTGGGTATTAATGCGGTCTTTGTGGCCTCAGTGAAAGAGCAGCATATCATTCTCTCTTCTCATGTTTCTATATTTTTTAAATATTTTGTTTGGGTTCATACAGGCTCGGCTCGGCTTGTCTGCTCGCCCTCGATAATTGAAAACATCAAGGCAGCGTAGAAAGAGCTTTGAATTCCGCAATATTGTCTTCCGCCCTGTTATTTCATTTTTCCACGGATTCGGAACAGTAAATTTGGACGTCAAATGATATATTACAATTATATATGTATGTGTATGTATATTTATGTATATGTTACAGTTAGAACCCGACATCCGTTAAAACCCCAAGTAACTAGGTAAAAGTATTTCCAACAAAGCCTTGTCTTCAATACTATTAAGTAGTTACTTCTAGAATTGACTGTCTACTGTTAGTAAAATGTAGCAATAACCGATAGGTTAGGTTAGGTTAGGTTAAGTTAATTACGTTACGTTACGTTAGGTTACGTTACGTTAGGTTACGTTACGTTAAATTACGTTAGGTTACGTTACGTTAGGTTAAATTACGTTACGTTAGGTTACGTTACGTTAGGTTAAATTAC
This sequence comes from Reticulitermes speratus, assembly GCA_021186555.1. Classification (NCBI taxonomy): domain Eukaryota; kingdom Metazoa; phylum Arthropoda; class Insecta; order Blattodea; family Rhinotermitidae; genus Reticulitermes; species Reticulitermes speratus. The sequence continues at coordinate 6,924,071 of JAJKFL010000013.1, read as the reverse complement.
GTTACGTTAGGTTAGGTTACGTTACGTTAGGCTTCGTTGGAGCTAGTTTTACCTAGTAAGATCGAGTTTTAACGGATGTCGGGTTCTGACTGTAACATTGATATTTACTGTTAAAAGGGCTAAACGAATTAGATTATATGGCACATGTTCACAGAGAGCCATGCAATTTACATAAACGTTGGCCAGTTTATTACCAAACGTCTTGAGGATTTAGGTCATCTGGGATTTAACCTTGTGTCGCTGAGTTTTTCCCGACGTTTCGAAGGAACCACGAACCAAGAATTCCTGAATCCTCAACTACACCGTTGTAAAGCGAAGGTAAAGCAATCCCATATACAGGCCTTGACAGGCCCTTAGGGTTCCAGGAGGTCGAGGCTCCCAGGTTTTTAGACAATCGGCACATGAAGGTGGTAAGGTTGTCAGCCCTACGCACCGGTCGCCTTTACCCCCAGGAAAGATTCCTGGTACTCATTTCTGTTGGAGGCTGAGTCGACCCCAGGGCCATAGTGCGACCGAAACGATTATGTCAATGAAAAATTCCAGTGACACCATCGGGAATCGAACCCGCGACGTTCCGGTTTGTAGCGCAGTGCCTCAACCAACTGCGCCACCGCGTGCCCCCACTACACCGTTGTGAAAAACTCAAAATCTCTCACGAGACGTTTGTTTCAATAGCTTCAGGCATCTCCGATCAATAGGGAGAGACCCCTAATTACTCCTGCCCACAACCGCTAACTCTCTAATGGTGTAGCAGTGATATCTAACCATGGAGATGTACTGTGTAGTTAATGTCAGTGTACTGTACTGACAGTGCAGCATCTCACTGTCAGCTGTAAGCATGTTATTTATCGCAATGAGCATCGGTAACGCTGTGATAGATGTCGAAGTAAAATCAGTAGAGAAATGTCGCGCTAATTGCATGTGTTTCATCATTCGCCCACCCGCTGCCGGACATGCGGTACCGTTCTATGAAACGTCTGCCGTGTGGAGGCGGAATTGAGCCTGGGACTGGACATTGTCACAGGGAGTTTTGTTGTTACCTCCACGCGCACTTTAAGCCGACACAGCTCGATAAATTGGCGGACACTGGCCACAATACTGGAGCTCTTACCCACTGTGTATCAGAGGTTCTCTTCTCGTAAGTAAAGGCGGCCGAATCCAATAGTGTCTTTATCATGCGTGACATTAACCATACATATCAAGTCTTCCACACTTCCTGACATGATGCTTATATGAAGATAGCAAGAATAAGTTTAATTGTACGTTTTAAAATGACTGTCCACGTCTGCCGTGCTAAGACCCCGCCCGAGGCTTTAAACACTGCTGATGTCACGCTTTCCCTGTCTTGTTGTAAACCCTAAGTTAGTTTACTCTCTTTTATTCTTCTTCTTCTTCTTCTTCTATTACATTCCTTGGTTGACCTTAGCCTCGTCCAAAATTGTCGTCCAGTTTCCAAATTTAGAAGCTTATAAACAGAACATTTTTTGTAAGGGGAGGGGGGTTGTCAACCCCGCGCCGAACCCCTCAACCTGGAGGACCAGGGAATCCCTTTTTGTGTGGGTAATCACCTTTGACCTGTCTGGCATGTGAGGCCCTACCAGTAGCTACGCTACCGTCAGCATAGCTGTCAGGATCATTTGACCACACAAGCCCCACCACTGCCGATCCCAGTGGCCGCGCGGTCTAAGGCGTGGGTCTACGGTCGGTCGCTTACTGGGATTGTAGGTTCGAATCCCGCCTAGGGCATGGATGTCTCTCTCTTCTGAGTGTTGTGTGTTGTCAGGTAGAGGTCTCTGCGACGAACTGGTCGAGCTGTCGAGCCATTAGGGGGAAAAAAAAGCCCCACCACTACGTCAAAGTAGAGATGCCTTCCGGGGCTTACGCTCTTTGTAGTTTCATAAAATAGGGCCACGCGGTGGCGCAGCTGGTTGAGGCACTGCGCTACAAACCGGAACGTCGCGGGTTCGATTCCCGATGATGTCACTGGAATTTTTCATTGACATAATCCTTTCGGTCGCACTATGGCCCTGGGGTCGACTCAGCCTCTAACAGAAATGAGTACCAGGAATATTACCTGGGGGGTAAAGGCGGCCGGTGCGTAGGGCTGACAACCTTACCACCTTCATGTGCCGATTGTCTAAAAACCTGGGAGCCTCAACCTCCTGGAGCCCTAAGGGCCTGTCTAGGCTTGTAATGGGATTGCTTTACTTTACCTTTTAGTTTCATAAAATGTAGAGAGCAGTGTTACAGCAAGTAACCTTTAGAAGATAAACTCGCTTTTGTCAATAAATCTTTAAGCCATTAAAGTGCCTCAACATTTTATTCCATTAACAATCGCCGTTTCCGGGGTCCTCTGCGGATATAAGACACTGATGTACTGAAACATTCAGCACCGGGTGTTCTGTCAAGTGTAACTCCGCCCTCGGCGTCCGGAAGTTTTAAAATTGACCCAAAAAAAAAATGGCCTAACTACGTCACACTATGCAACTGTACATAATGCAAAACAGATGGCCGTATGTCCGCGTCTCTCGCTAGGTGCCTCGGTCCACTGGTGAATTATGTCGCCGGAACTGTCTGCTTTTTTGAGGGGGAGACATTTGCAGTAAAAACTTATTCTGATCTCATAAATATCATTCGTTATGCGGGAGTGACTATTTTTCACCCTGACACTAATGATTTTGGGTTGTTTTCAGATGTAGAAAAAATGATTGGAACACATTCAAAGTATTCGGTACCAGGATTCTTGTTTCTAATGTAGAGGTTTCCACCCCTATAGAAAGATCAGCAGAAATTATGTGAGGAAATTGAATAGTGAGGATTACAATTCAGCTGCACTTTTTAGGTACTGTCTTCTTCTTTGCGCAGCTGACACCGTGTGCCCTTCACAGTGAATGTCTTCCGTAGGAAGTGGCTGGGCTTGACTTACCTTCATTCATTCTGTAGTCTGTCTTACGACAGGTCCGTAGCCTCTTCCAAAACGAGTTCTCCACAGGGTGCGATCTAGTGCTTCCTCTTTCAATTTCCAGTATCTTCTCTTTTTCTTAAGGTCATCCAGTAGCTGCTTACGTCTTCTCCCTCGTCTTCCCGTCATTTCTATCCTTCCCTCTAACTTTCCTTCAATCACGTGTTTCACAAGGCAGTTTCTACGCAAGATGTGACCAATCCAGTTAGCCTTTCTTCATTTTATTGTATGTACGATATTCCTCTCCTCCTTCACTCTATGTAATACTTCTTCATTTCTCACACGATCGGTCCAACTGATCTTCTCCATTCTTCTCCAACACTACATTTCAAAACTTTCCAGATACTTCTGAGCTACTTTCCGAAGTGTCCACTTTTTAGCACCATACAAAGCTATGCTCCAAATGTCGCACCATGCAAATTAAATTTGTACTTCGGACAGTCCATTCCGCTGTCCTGTACTTGGCATGATTTAATTCAAGATGATGAAATGGATGAGACACAGAAGCCTAGCGCGTTTGTGAAATGATAAATATGATTTTTTGTTGTTGTAAGACTATAGGATAGTCTTTTTGTTGTTGTAAGACTATAGGATAGTCTAGTCGTTTAGGTCAGGGTCACGGTGCGATGGCGTTCACTGGGTTGAGGTGGCTTAGAATAGAGTCCTGTTGTGGTTTTTGATAAAGACGATTACAGAGATCTAATGCTGGCGACGCGTCAATGCGTCGCGACGCGTAGTTTGAGACGCGCTCTTTAGCAGTCTTGAAACCCTGTTCTGCTCAACAGCGATACAGATTTCGAAAACATGTTTATTGAATTTTTTTTCAGTGGCGCAACAGCCCCTAGTGGGCCAAGGCCTCTTCATTATCGAAGCTTCACGATCAACTCAGACACACCACACTCCGTAGGATCCTCTGTACGAGTGATCAGCTCGTCGCAGAGACCTCTACCTGACAACACACAACACTCACAAGAGACAGACATCCATGCCCCCGGCGGGATTCGAACCCACAATCCCAGTAAACGAGCGACCGTAGACCGACGCCTTAGACGGCGCTGCCACTGGGAGGATGCTAAAAATATGGAACCCTTCTGAGGAGTACCACATCGTGATTGTTTGGTTTGTGGCTTGGAGAAATGAATCCTTTTATTCGCCCTTGTGCAGGTAGAGAATGGGCAAATGGACCCCATGATTTTTGTGGGTAAGGGAGGTGAGGGAGGGACATGTGAAGGATAGCTTCAGGTGGGCGTTGTCCAGTACTTACACTTAGCGGGATCGTGGAAGATTTGCGTGCAAAAACGGCATAACTCGAACACTTGTTGCGATAAAAATTTGTGGACTTTGAAGTGTGCAGCTGCGAAGATTCTGTAGAATACTGGGCCACGTTCTCTCTGTCATTGGTTGCTAAACAATGCTGTATTAACTGCAGATTTCATGTTGCGTGTGATGATGTATGAGCTAAATCACGACTGAGCGACATGAAAATGGTTTTAACTGGAGATGCACGATTTTAACTCTGCCTTGATTGTTATTGGGAGATTCATATTGCACCTTAGTTCACCCAAACTTGATATGTACACAGTGACTTAGATTTAAAAGCCTTTCTGAGTAATAGTAAATTGAAAATGTGCTTACACTCTCCACTTTCAATTAACCACAATATTTCATGAGGAAATGCAGTGCGTCGTCCTCACTCGTCATACATAATTAATCCTCCCACATTTAGTAAATCGTGACGTTGAAAAGAGCAAAGTTAAATTATTAAAGAAGCAAATTATATATATATATATATATATATATATATACAGTGGAACCTCGAACTTCGAACACAATCCGTTCCAGGAGACGGTTCGACTTTCAAGTTGTTCGACTTTCGAGTTAAATTTCCCCATACGAAATAATGTAAATTGAATTAATCCGTTCCAGACCCCCAAAATTTACCCAACATAAAACATTTTAAGTGCCTATTTCAAAAGATCATAATGATAAAACAAGTATATTTAATTTCAATATTTAAAAATTTTTATTTATAATAGTACATACATAAAAAATATTGTATAATAATCAATCAATAATAATAGTAGGAGGGATATTACTGTTCACTGGAAGGTGAATTACCCTTCTTTCATCTGGACCAAGCAGAGAGAGAAGGCGACCATGTGACGACCACGTGATTCTTTGTTCGACTTTCGAGTTTCAAAACCGGATTTTCCTCGAATTTTTGTTCGAGTTTCAAGTTGTTCGAACATCAAACCGTTCGAAGTTCGAGGGTCCACTGTATATATATATTCTATAGAAGTGGTTCTCTGAGTTTTTGTCCACGAACAGTAATCTAAATCACACTGAACTTGTGAAATAGTAGTACCACATTGTACTCATGTAAAGTAAAGGGAACAGATAAATGACCTGTCCACGCCATGAAGGCATGTATGAGGAACAGAGGTATAGCTGTAGTAGGGCAGTGGATGGAGTTGGGTGATCATATTCACGCTTCGGCCGTTTTACCCCGGGAAATAACCCCTATACCCATTGAATAGGAGGCTAGGTGGGCCCGAGAGCAGGTTCGGACGATTTGGTGAAGAGAAAATCTCTTCTTCTTGCCGGGATTCGAAACCCGGATCATCCAGCCCTCAGGCTAGTCACTATAACGTCTGAGCTATCTCAGCTCCTTATCTACTCAGGATCCTCGGAAAGCTGCTGAAGAATCGTAGCATAATCTTTTAAAAAAATTTGTATTATTTAGATGCATTTTTCGGCTGCTTTCAATTTTATTTTTTTCTGATAAAGAAAAAGTTACGTTACTGAATACAGAAAGGTGAAATATGACGTACCTAACAATTTAACTATTTCCTGTCACAAGGTACGACACGAGGACCAACAAGCGTACATAATGCGCATCTTCCTAAACTACGTCATATGTCATACGTCGTAATCATATACGTTTCATGCTACTATCCAAGTCACTGCAGAACTATCCTCGCAGTTTTTACAGCCGTATGTCACTCTCGCTCTGAACCCCGTGGTGATGTGTTGTAACACTCGTCTCCACCTAAAGTCGCTGCTGATAACATCTTTGTGAGGCGGAGTGCTGTGTCACACCCCTACCCCAAAGAGAAACAATGAAGAGCACCAAAATTAACACAAGATTCGAGGACTGTGACCTCTACTTTTATGTGGGCATGCAAAGAACTCTTAACACTTCATTGCAAGAGATACTACTACTACTACTACTACTACTACTACTGCTAGTCTTAGTTGGAAACATGTTGTGAAGATGTGACCTGGATGTAACCAGTCAAGATTGTGTGTGCAATGTTCAGTCTGGTAAGATCTGCGCTCTTCTGGGATATTTCGCGGCGTCGTGTGGTAATTGTTTACCGACGTTTCGGGACAACGTATCTGGACCATCTTCAAGGGTTAAGAGTTCGCGGCCTCTAATAATATTTTGGGCTAATCGTTCTTGTAAGAAATTACAGGGATAACCAGTTAGCGAATTCGTCACAAGGACACATGAGCAGTAGGCTACTTCTTGTTTTCAAATCGTTTCATAAGAAATGCGTGCTTTATAATACGTCTGCCGTTTATTAAAAGTAAGTTGGCGTGCTTGACAGTTTTTAAACGTTAATGGCTACAAATCACAGGTCCACAGTCGTTCCAGAAACGCTAACTGAATTTGTGTATTTCTTGGAGTCATGCGTGCATACTGACTTCAGACATGCTACGTGTGCTTGTGTTTGCAGCGTTTGTAATTCCTTCATCCAAGAGCAAAAATCTTACCTAAGCTTATACTTGTCTCTGTCAATTAAAAATTCTCCTCATAAAAAACCGAGGCATTTTTCGTGCATCGAATTCGAATTAACTAATTCAAAAGCTCCTTCTGTAAGTACAGTCATGTATAATTGCTAGATAAAAATGGAAGACACGTACAATTTTAGTTGGGGGTGAGGTGGAACTCAAAGAAATGCAAGTAGCAACAGGGCCGCATATGAGGGCGTTGTCAGAAATCACTTAGCACGCCGCAGTCAACAGCAAAACGTGACTTCTATGACAGACAAGTGAATCGAGCAGGCCGTGTTGTTTCGGTTACAAAGTCAACACGTGCACCTGAAGAAAGCAGAACAGAAGGCGTGTGTTTCTTTTTTGTGCACACAGTATTCTCGTGATGGTGCATCCACTGCTTTAAGAAGTACTTTTATTTCAGAGAGTGTGTTTGAGGAGGAAACAGAAATTTAGGGAGAAGTGGTGCTGAGGAGTATAGGTTACATTTCTACTGCAAAATTTATTTCGTGTCCTGTGAGATAGGATTATTATGTATGACAGTCTTGAGAGCTTGCAGGAATGCTGTCTCAGAGATCTGTTGAAAGGAGGGGTAAAGATGGGGAGAAAAACTCAGGATGTCCTTGCTTAGTTAAGGTTGCGACCATGGAAGCTTTGCATAGGTGTAAAAATTCGACTTCGGCAATGCTTTGCCATCTTGCTTGGTCTGTTACAGATTTCGCCAATTTAACAAAGTACTGTATTTCTTCGAATATAAGACGCCATATATTGTAAGACGCACCCTTGAATTAGTAATAATTATGAGTACCTTAAAACCAACTAAAGCACAAGATTATTAACAGAATAAGATGTATTTGTAACCCCTACATACGTTTCGGCAATCAAGTTGCCATCCTCAGGGGGCGTTCATCAAATAATCACAAGTATCTATGGCATCCAGATACACATACATTTGGCATTATAATGGAAACACTCTTGCCGCTGACAATATTAAAATGAATAGATGCATATAACCATAAAACCAAACATTAAGAGCAATAATACATTGTGACTGAATCAGTAATTATAAGCTAATACGCCATATAACACAGAGTAAAAATTATATTTAAATATTTTTACATGATTCAACCAAGACGTTTAAAACATATAATAGTTTTCTAAAAAATGTTTAACTGACTATTGTCCATATATACAATCATATAGTAGATCTACGTCGATCTCGTCCTGTAGCTCGGTATGTTACGTGTCCGGTGGACTATATTAACAAACACAAATCAAAATTCCCAACCAAATACTCCAAGTGTTGAGGCTCCCAGCATTTCTAGACAGTCGGCACATGAAGGTGGTAAGCTTGTCAGCCATACGCACCAGCCGCCTGTACCCCCACCCCCCAGGAAATATCCCTGGTACCCATTTCTGATAGAGGCTGAGTTGACCCTATGGTCATAGTGCGGCCGGAAGGATTAAGTCAATGAAAATTCCCAATGATCCCATCGGGAATCGAACCCGAGACCTTCCGGCTTGTGGCGCAGTGCCTCAACCAACGGCGTGCTCCTCCACACTGATCTAAGAGTACCATCTGTAAAAGAAGTAAACAGAAGAATAGCCACGGCTTGACACAGGCATATTCTTGGACACACGAACGACTCTATGTGGAAACGTTGCCCCCAGAATACTGAAGAAACACCGGCCGCGTGACCTGCTCATACTCGCAACTGTACGCTTAGATGAAATTACAAAGACTTGGGAGTATCTGCGCTAGATGACTTCTTCCTTCGTTTTAACACTATTTAATCTCATTCACTTATTACTCCCTGTAGATTAGAGTGTAAATCTCCATTTTTTTTCAATGGCTCGACAGCCCCTTGGGGGCCTAGGCCGCCTCATTTTTTCGAGGCTTCACGATCACACACATTTGAGACACACCACAGTCGGTAGGACTCCTCTGGACGAGGGACCAGCTCGTCGCAGAGACCTCTGCCTGACAACACACAACACTCACAACAGACAGATATCCATGCCCCCGGCGGGATTCGAACCCACAATCCCAGTAAGCAAGCGGCCGCAGACCCACGCCTTAGACCGCGCGGCCACTGGGATCGGCGTAAATCTCCATAAATTTATTAAAAATATGAAAATTTAAATTAAATTTCTCTGTTCGTCATCTTCTTCACTTGTGTGTCCATTTTCAATGTCCGAATTTACAGATTTTTCTAAGTATCTTTTTATACAAAGGCCGACAATATTAGAATTGTCCCATAAGATATCTTCTGTGTCAGACCTCATTTCTAATGCAGCACTTCCTGGAAGTCGATAATTCAATGTGTAATGCTTCTGATGACAGCTCCCCTCACCTAAATCCCCTTCGCAAGCTTTATGTAGCAATTAACGCTGACCGCTCTACCTTCATTGCTGAGTATTACCTCACCTTAAAACTGCTCGGTCTTTTCAGCCTCCAGCTCCATTCCGATGCTAATATACTGTCACACGTAACGAAAATTTTTAAAATCGGAAATGCGTAGAAATACTTTCGGAATCGCCTTTCTTGCCATTCTTGTGTTTACTGTCCCGTTACTAGTGTTAAGGATATATACGTCGATTTTCCTTGCGCTGTAATTAGGTCTATACGATATACTTTTTCGGCATGGATTCTTAGATCACATTAAATGTAAGACTGTCTGCGATTTAATAACTTTTATATTTTGAAGCAAAGAGCTTGTTAGGATCGGGAATACACGATCGTTGCTGTAATTAGCCGATGAGGTCAATGTTTCTGTTTTTAAAGACTTTAAACAATCAGCATGTACACAAAACGGACATCTGTACCCACCACGCTTTGTTCACAATCGCACACGTTTTGCTGTCAGTCGAGGTCGCATGTGGAGGACAAAAGGAGGTTGGAGAATCTGTTTCTGTTAATGAGAAGCTGACCAGGAACAGGTGTTGCTGAGTGGCACAGTACATCCTACCGCGGGTCACGGCTCTACTCTCGGCGTCCTTCCGGCCCTGCTCAATCTGTCTGCAGCTGCTTCTCTGAAGGAAGAAATCTGACGCCGGCACAAGTATTGCCCACGTCCCACACTTATGTTATCTTCTTCCAGCCTCTTATACCTGCCGTCGGGCCTGCTTGCTTCTTGGTTTATTTAAAGACGTAGTGTTTGTCTCTCACGCACTACAGCCGTTGTGGGTCTAGGCCTCTTCTGTGAGGTTCCTCGATCACACTCAGACACACCACAGTCGGTAGGACTCCTCCGGACGAGTGATCGGCCCGTCGCAGAGACCTCTACCTGACAACACACAACACTCACAAGAGACGGACATCCATGCCCCCGGCGGGATTCAAACCCGCAATCCCAGCAAGCGAGCGGCCGCAGACCTGCGGCTTAAACCGCACGGCCACTGGGATCGGCAAAGACGTAGATTAGGGTTCATACATGTATAATGCAGAATGTCAAGACTCTTGATGAACTGGATAAGGACTTTCGAAGGAAGTGGATGGTCAGTCGTACTGTACCAACTTCGTATAGGATGCGTGATATTAATTCCAAAGCTCCGAGGGTAAAAGTTTCTAGCTCATTGCCTTAGGGGCGATGTTTCTTGTAGTAACCTCCAGTTTTCATTTAAAGCTTAGAACTGACGAGCCATATTCACAATATACTGTAGTATTATCTCACAACATCGTAGCTTTTACGATACGATGAGCATACCATGTAGCACGCGCCTCAAACACAGGTACAAATAGGAGGATAAAATGTATTAGAGGGAAGTGTTTTTGAATATGTAACCTGGAGTGAAAAACAATATGGATGGCTGATTTTTGAGAAATTTTACATTTAATAAAGGGCGGAGGATTTTGTATAATCATCCACGGCTCAAATAGGGCTTTACTATGGAGGTATTTATGTTCCTGTCTTGCAGATCACGTGAGAGAGACACAGACTAGGCTGCTCTTTCCTGTTCTCCTGCCCCACTTAAACAACAACAACTTTTAAGGGAATTGGCTCCAACAGGGGGTGACTTGTGTTTTTGTTCCCCCAGGCCGTCCGTGCCTCTGAATACAGTGACGAGTTCTGCGACGGCCAAATGTGACTAGACTTCCGGTTTCTTCTTATTCGGAGGCACGTCCCAGCTTCCTGTAGGGCACAGCAGCTGTGCGACAAATTTGAGACACTTGTTGACGGTCTGCACCGGTGCTGTACCGATCGCATTGTCAACGGATTTTCGGTATTTGGCTGCGATACCGAAGGCAAGTGGCACATCTAGAGCCTTATTTGGGGGACGGGGAGAGGTAAAGGTAAAGTTCACCCTAGAACAGGCCATGAAGGCCCAGAGGGGGAGTAGAGGTATAGCTGTACTCTTTCTTTAACCTCGGAGCTAGATGGGGGTGGGTGGTCAACGCCACGCCTCGGCCGCTTTACTCCCGGGAATGACCCGGTACGCATTGTACAGGAGGCTGGGTAGGCCCCAGGGCCGGTCTGGACGGGTGCTGAAAATCTCGCCCCCACTGGGATTCGATCCTCAGACCGTCAATTTCGTAGCGAGTCGCTATACCGACTGAGCTATCGCGGCCCACGAGGGGGGAGTGGAACACTTTAAAAATCGAATAAAAATTTTACAATTTCTTCCATGGACTTATCAAATGAGCAATATTGCTTATATAAACTTTCGAGTCTTGGTATGACTTTTGATAACCCAGTCTTTTATTATATGGGTACTGGGGGCTCTTTCTCCGGGGTTAAAGCATCCGGAGCGCGAAGCTGACCATTAGCCGCCATTTAGTGCCGAGGTTAAGAATGAGTGGAACTATACTTCCACTTGTCCTTATACGTTTGTGACGTGCGCTGGGACAACTTTGCCTTTATGTTCTAACTACATTTACTACTTAGACTTTTAGGCGGGCATAGGGCAGTTAATTTCACTGTGCATTGAATTCCGCGATCCGTCAACAGTATGTAGTAGGCAGGGCATGTGGCATGCGGAAAGGCAAGCATGAACTGTAAGCACCGTACTGGATAGTGACGCTACCTGGCAGCAGATAAGTACGGGGGCAGATTTACACGGAGGATAATTTTAAAATGCATAATCATTTATACCATGGCTCTCCAACCCGCGGCCCGCGAGGTTTTACTTCCGGCCTGCGGTCACTTTTGTAAATTATGTATATCCTATAAAAATTACATAGTAATTCAGGCGGTTATTCATACTATTTATCCTTATTTTTCGACGTGCGGCCCGCATAGCAGCCCACAATAACCGGCGTGGCCCTTTGCTATAAGAAAGGTTTAGAGGATAATGATTTATAGGTTGGGAGGAAGTGAACTGGTTAAAAAATGTCGGAATTTGTTGTTACGTTGACGAACTTCCAGGCCACTTGACTCGGTGTCATAGCGGCTAGCACTGAACTCTTGACAGCTGAGCAAAATCAGTCACTGAAGATTTGGTTTCGGTTTATGAGAAGGGCGTTGGGTTTTTGTTTGCAAAACCACTTCCCTTCTGACGAGTGTGAGACACCAAGTGTGATCATTTATCCGATAACAGAAATTGCTGTAACACAGTAGTTTGCCTGGCAATTTTATTAGTTACCAAGATTAAGAATACGTAGAGCCTTTCGTCCATATTTGGGCCTAAGAGGGACGGGGTAACAGGGGAGTGGAGAAGACTACATAACGAGGAACTTGATGATCTGTACTCATCACCAAATATCATTCGGGTGATCAAATCAAGAAGAATGAGGTGGGCAGGGCATGTAGCACGTATGGGTGAGGGGAGAGGTGCATACAGGATTTTGGTGGGGAGACCTGAGGAAAGGAACCACTTGGAAGACCCAGGCGTAGATGGGAGGATAATATTAAAATGGATCTTTAAGAATTGGGATGGGGTCATGGACTGAATTGATATGGCTCAGGATAGGGACAGGTGGCGGGCTGTTGTGAGTGCGGTAATGAACCTTCGGTTTCCATAAAACGCGGGGAATTTCTTGACTAGCTGACGACCTGTTAGCTTCTCAAGCAGGACTCTGCTGCATGGAGCTAGTTAGTTAGTTAGTTAGTTAGTTAGAGTCTTTCCTCCACTATCGTTCTGGCAACTAGTCAGACACAGAGGTAAAATTGTTTTTTATGTGACGTTTTAAAATAATTTTTATTTGCGTTATGCGCTATGTTAATTTAATGTGGCTATTGTTTGAGAGCAAGTGACTTAAATATCGAAACACGAAATAATCTGGAGAGATGGCCTGCTCCTCTGTCGACCAGGCAGGTGTTTGCGTCATGGAAGTGACGATGCCTGTACCTGCTATTGTCTTGACTGCAGCGACACCCATCAGTTCCGGGGCGCTTCGTGGTATGGAGCAGGTGCGTCATGGGAGTCTGCAGCTGCTGCAGAGTGCGCATTGGGTTTGAAGCTATTACCGATTGCTTCCAGATCTCTACATGTTTACAATATATAACCATCTTACAATCTCATCCGATGATGTCTGCGTCCCTGGCTCTAAGACAATCGTTAGACAACTTCAGTCAATCAAACACATTGCCGTGATTTAAGATTCTCTTTCAGAGAGAATGGGGCACGCGGTGGCGCAGTTGGTTGAGACACTGCTCTACACATCCGGAAGGTCGCGGGTTCGATTCCCGATGGTGTCATTAGAATTTTTCATTGACATAATCCTTTCGGTCGCACTATGGCCCTGGGGTCACTCAGCCTCTAACAGAAATGAGTATCAGGAGTATTTCCTGGGGGGGGGGGGGTAAAGGCGGCCGGTGCGTAGGGCTGACAACCTTACCACCTTTATGTGCCGATTATCTAGAAATCTGGGAGCCTCAACCTCCTGGAACCCTAAGGGCCTGTCCAGGCCTGTAATGGGATTGCTTTTTTTTTTTTCATAGAGAATGATTGTCTTGGATTAAACCTTTACTGCAATCCTCGGTGCACTGTACGGACGTTTCATTCTTCACATGCCGCCGGTCTCTGTGCACCGTAAGGCCGTGAAGCGTGCTACAAATAAAAACCCCATCCATCTTGGGCAATAGTTTGAATTTAATGGGTTGTAGTTGAAGGGTTAAAACTGTATCAGCTGTAACTCATGTTTTGTTCTGTGTAATTTGGCTGTTTGAACTTTCTGTACACAAGAGCCGTTCCGTGATTATCTGCGATGTTATTCAGGCCGTCTAACGTTATGTCGGCACCAAAATGTAATTTGGTATTCTGAAAATGAAACCACTTACTGATGCGCACTTCTAAAGATAACACAAAACCATTTTGGCTCCGCACGTAACATTCTAGGACTAACGGCGTCCCCACTCTAGGAGAGGCGCATAGCCTATTGTATGTGCTGTTAATTGAGCGAAAATTCAGTCCTGTTTTTTTTTATATTTTGAGCAACTATTTTGTAGTTCCTGAATAAATTATTATGTGTAATGAAAATTACTGAAGTTAGAGTCACACAATGGGAAAGTGTGTCGATGTGTAAATACGTATGTTTCCATGCATACTAAACTTTCAATATTAGACGCTGGTACAGTCATCTTCAGACTACTGTTTGTGAACGACAGGTAAAAGGTAAAGGTGAAGTTGACCCTAGAACAGGCCATGGAGACCTGGTTGCGGAGTAGAGGTATATTAATTATTATTATTATTATTATTATTATTATTTTACTGCAATTGGGTTTCACCCGGTGGCAGTAGTCCTTACACTAGTACACACAATACAAATGTTTTCACCCGGTGGCAGTAGTCCTTACACTAGTACACACAATACAAATGTTTTCACCCGGTGGCAGTAGTCCTTACACTAGTACACACAATACAAATGTTTTCACCCGGTGGCAGTAGTCCTTACACTAGTACACACAATACAAATGTTTTCACCCGGTGGCAGTAGTCCTTACACTAGTACACACAATACAGATGTTTTCACCCGGTGGCAGTAGTCCTTACACTAGTACACACAATACAAATGTTTTCACCCAGTGGCAGTAGTCCTTACACTAGTACACACAATACAAATATTTTCACCCGGTGGCAGTAGTCCTTACATTAGTACACACAATACAAATGTTTTCACCCGGTGGCAGTAGTCCTTACACTAGTACACACAATACAAATGTTTTCACCCGGTGGTAGTAGTCCTTACACAGTACACACAATACAAATGTTTTCACCCGGTGGCAGTAGTCCTTACACTAGTACACACAATACAAATGTTTTCACCCGGTGGCAGTAGTCCTTACACTAGTACACACAATACAAATGTTTTCACCCGGTGGTAGTAGTCCTTACACTAGTACACACAATACAAATGTTTTCACCCGGTGGCAGTAGTCCTTACACTAGTTCACACAATACAAATGTTTTCACCCGGTGGCAGTAGTCCTTACACTAGTACACACAATACAAATGTTTTCACCCGGTGGCAGTAGTCCTTACACTAGTACACACAATACAAATGTTTTCACCCGGTGGCAGTAGTCCTTACACTAGTACACACAATACAAATGTTTTCACCCGGTGGCAGTAGTCCTTACACTAGTACACACAATACAAATGGACATATAATATACATAAAAATAACAATACAAAACAAACTATACACTGTTACAAAACAAAATACATACAGTAAATACAAGTACACACATTAGAAAACCGTACACACATTACAAAGACATCCACACCTTACAAAAGCATCCACACCTTACAAAAACATCCACACTTTACAAAAGCATCCACACCTTACAAAAGCATCCACACCTTACAAAAAATCCTCACCTTACAAAAGCATCCACACCTTACAAAAGCATCCACACCTTACAAAAACATCCACACCTTACAAAAACACCCATACACAATACAAGAAGAAAAAACACACATACATTACAAACACACCCACATATTAAATAATCTCAATGCGTTAGAATATCCTCAGTATAAAGTATAGCTCGACTCTTTCTTTAACCTCGGCGCTAGATGGGGTGGGTGGTCAACTCCACGCCCCGGCCGCTTTACCCCCGGGAAAGAGACTCGGTACCCATTGTATAGGAGGCTGGGTGAGCCCCAGGGCCGGTCTGGACGGCTGCGGAAAATCTCGCCCCCACCGGAATTCGATCCCCGGACCGTCCAGCCCGTAGCCAGTCGCTATACCGACTACGCTATCCCGGCCCAACAACATTTCTAAAGGTAAAGGAAATCCAAAGTAAAACACCTTCGAAGAGTACCTTGTCTTGTCTTATCTTGCGTTTAGATAGGGAGACAAAAGACAACTGCTTTCGAGCTAGATTTTATAATCTGAGTCTCGGGTAGGTGATGGCTGAATGGAAGAAATTTAATGATCCCGAAACAGTGCCGCTGTGAAAGATGATGTGTATGTACAGCATTGCAAAGCAGGCCTGTAGCGGGGTATTGCATGCCTATGCAGATGCCCTACTAACTGTTAAGTTAATCCTTTAAAGACGAAACCTGTCTCTTTTATATAAGGACTCAGTGCGTACCGTGCAGTAAACACTCTCCACCTCGGTTATACAAAACCAGTCTCTTAATGTTGTATAAACCAAGTCGCTGTTTGTTCTGAGATCCGTACAAAGCACATAAATGCAGTGTGAGCACCATGTAGAATTTTTGAATGTTAAATCAGGTGGTACATATAGTAACCACTGGGCTTTACACGTTTGAAGGCAAGGACTTGTGCAGAATGTTTTGAAACATGCGTTTCTAATTTTATGAGCACCCGGAGGTGTTGGATTTGCTGTTACGTGAGGAAATTGAAATGTGTAACTCGCCTGTGTAGTTTGTTCGTAGAAACATTGTCACTTCCATAAAAACTGAAGCTGTCAACATGCCTAAACTTTCACCTGTTTCTCTCGCAGTTAAAATTATATTTTTCTTATCTTCTTTATTGTAAGAACTTGCCCATTTGTATGCTTTTATGAAACTGTTGGTAGCCATTGTCTGTCAGCACGCTTTCACAAAAACTAAGTTTGTTGGAACATTCTGGACCCATTGTGTGAGAAGCTGCAGCAACACAGGGTCACTGTTATATGTCAACCATGAAAATGACAATGTAAAACGATGAATGTATGTTTTCCAAAGCTGAATTTTAAATTCGCATCCAAACGGGTAAGTTATAAATCGCTTTCCTAAGATCTTGTGTAAGGAATAGTTACTGCGTAGTCACTATAGTGACTAGGCTGCTAAATCTGGGGGAAATGTCGCAAATATATCATTATCACAAGGAATGAAACGCAGGGATGTGATGGAAATTGTCTTAAAAACTTGTACACTTGAGTTGCTGTCGTGGTACTTGAGAATTTGCGTAATTCGCATATTCACATTCGTATCTAGTGTTCACTTCTGCATTTCCAACATTTAACGAAGAATAAGCGCAGTATTACGGCGTTCTTTACGAGGCTGATTCTATGGTTACATGTACTTGCTTTTAAGGCGCAAATTTTCCGCACCCGTCCAGACCTGTCCTGGGGCCCACCCAGCCTCCTATACAATGGGTACCGGGTCTCTTTCCCGGGGATAAAGCGGCCGGGGCGTGGAGTTGATCACCCACCCTCATCTAGTGCCAGAGTTAAAGAAAGAGTAGAGCTATACCTCTTCTCCCCCTCTGGGACTTTATGGTCCGTTCTGGGGAGAATTTTGCCTTTACCTTTAAGGTGCAAAACGCTAATACCAAAACTCTTTGAAGATTATACTGAGCCTCTTCAGTAAGGCAGACCTCATAAACAAGGTCCCTAATATCGCCGCCTGCAGTATCTTCCTCTTGCCTTGTTATTCGCCTTGCCTGTTTGCCCTTTGCAAAGTATTTCCCAGCAAATTCCAACACGCCTTTCTTTCTTCGCCCAGTGTATGCCTTATTCGCAGCGCATTACAACCTCTTCCATAAAACTATACTAACCATACTAGAAGCAACTTTAAAAATAGGGGAGTACTTTGTGTACCACAAGTTGTACTTAATACGTAAAATAAGTCACCCCATGATGTGCCTTTGCAGGCGCTGAGGGATGCGGATATATAGCTCCAATTATTCAAAACCTGGCACTAGAAGTAGGTGGATGGTTATCACCACGCTCCGGCCTCTTTACCCACGGGAAAGACCCGGTGCTTATTGTGCAGGAGGTTGGGCGGTCCTCGGGGTCGGTCCGGACGGCACAGAAACTCTTACGCCACCAGGATTAGATCCCCGGACCGTGCAGCGTGTCGTTATGCCGACAACGATATCCCTGCCGTCTACGTACTACGCACTACGTAGACGTGGATATTTCGACGTAATAGGAATATTATCTTTTATTATCCTCGTATCGGAAAATTTAAACAACATACGAGTATATCGCAGCAATCAGAAGTTACTGGGCTCGAATTTATAGATCGTGGAGTGAAGGTAATATTACTGCATGTAGCAGGCCAGCTATTTGTAACCTGAACTATAAACAGGCCTGTTATTTTAAAATTCTGGTGACGCCTTCGTCAATACTACCGATTTATTTTATCTGACTAGAGAGAAATGGGTAGAAAGCTTCAGCAAAGTACGCGGCTATTGTTCTGTGGTTGATGATCGAGGTAAGAATGAAATTGCCTTATCATTGTAATGGCCTGAATAGGAAAGGTACCGAACGTGCCTGCCCATAGTAATTTTGCTGTAGATGGCAGGGTAGCGCACACCTGAAGGAATACTTCCTCTATTGAGGGCGAGTAACAATAGGTGAAGATGACCTCCATAACCTAGCAACAAGCGTACCGTGCTATAAGGGTCAGTATGCTGTATTATTTAGAGGAGCAGTAAACTTTATGGAAATTGGAGATATAGCACTTCCGTTCTGGCTTTAAGGTGTCAAACTATGCCTTACCTTGATCTACCGCCCCATAGTTCTGATCACGAAGACGCTATTAGCTTTTACAAGGGGATGAAACACTTTGGTGACGGGATTGAAGGTGGTCTTAAGGCCAACGTTGAATATTTGCAAGGCTTTTTCTTGCTTTTGCGGAATGACTGATGAGGGTGCATTGCTGTCATTTGCTTTATTATATGCCAAGTCCTGAGCACGCCAAGGGAGTAAGAACAGTTCCATCTTGTGTCTGCACAAGTGACACAGAAGTTTATCTTTGGTAGAGTCCTCTGTGACGGGTTCACTGCTCATTCAGTAGTCCACGAAATTTTTTTTTTCTGTTCTTTTTATAGAATCGCAAAATCCATCATCTCTGCCACCAAAGTCCGACGTTTAATCTCCTCTGGAGAATTTAATATCCCTGAAACCCTTACAACTTAATGTTATACCCAGAAAGTTTGGTCATACGGAACGTTTGTGATTATATTCAGGAGGTGACTGCTTCGAACCTTGGTCAGTGAATTGACTTTCTTGAGGTTTTGCATGGCTTTGCTGATTACCTTCAGGCAAATGCAAGGGTAATGGGCTAACTTAAATCAGGCCACGAATACTTCCTCCCACTTCTTCCTAGTCCATTATTTTAATAATCATGATTCGACGCTATGTAACCTGAGCTACTGATCACGTCATTAAGTAAATAATAATTAAAAAATGAATAATAAATAATTATCGCCTTATTTTCGCTTTGGTCTTCAAAAAGGCCTTTGATTCACGTTAACATTATTATTTAACAAAGACTTTATATTTTCTAAAGGTAAAGGTCACCATGACATACCTGTACAGGCACAGATGGAGGCGTATTTATAGCTCCAACCCATTCGCAACCTCGGCGCTAGAAGACATGGGTGGTCAACGCCACGCCCCGGCCGCTTTAGGCCCGGAAAGGACCTAGTACTCCTTGTACAGAAGGCTGGGTGGGCCGCAGGGTCTGTCCGGACGGGCACTGAAAATCTCGACTCCACCGGGATTCGATCCCCGGACCGTCCAGCTGGTAGTGAATCGCTGTACTGACTACGTTATCGCGGTCGCCGTTATACAGGGCATACACAAATGAATAGTGCGGTTTTAATAGTGTTCACTATTAAAACCGCACCATTCTTTTGTGTATGCCCTGTACTTTGTATCCCTTACAAATGCAGGGACAGTACCCGGCTTACGCCACGACCTTTTCTTTCCAAATCACTTCCAATTCAACATTTATGAACTATCATCGATGATAAGACACCGAGAGATAATGAAAGTGTTGTCAAATAAACCACAAAAAGAAAGAAAAACACATCTAAGTCCAAGTCACTTCGCAACTGACGGATAGTCAGATATTCTTCTTGATGTCGAGCTCTCACTGGGGCACATGGCCAGATTTGATGTAGTTGTTCTCTTGGTGTTTCTGTGGTGTCGCCTCTGACGAGAAGGAAAGACCTTATATTTTTTTAAAGAGCGTAGTTTATATATAGCGTTGATATCGCCCCACTGTACCGCTGCCTTCAACGCCGTACGGTTAAATTGTCAGTTCCCGAATTTCTGGCCATCCAGTCGCCATCCAGACACACACGTTACTTGATCTGATCCTTCCGCAGTAGTCGTCACTGGCGATCAGCTTAAAGACGTCATTCGGGCTTGTCTTTTGTTCGGACCCTTCGTAATATCATGCGTGAGGTGGACCATGAGACGAGATTACCGGCTTAAGAAGGGGTCCTCTTGGCGAAGGGTGTCCAAGATTATGACGATAGAGCTATCTGAAAATGATATTACAGGTTTAAGAGTCTTAGATGCGTTCTGTTGGTGTGGGGTGTCCAACACAGGCGTCATTTGATTAGAAGACTTTTCGTATTACTGACTTCAGAGGCGTAAGAACGGATTCTGTAGGCCCAGAGATGTAAAGATGAAGGCATGTGGCATGTATGGACGAGGTTATAAATGCTTAGATCAGTACCACGTAATGTAGGGTCTTGGAATGATATGTGGAAATAAATCTTTGAAAGTATGGAGTCTTAAAGACCTTTTTGCAGGATGCAATTCAAGAACATGGCGACCGTGCGAAAACTTTCATTTAGCTTTTAGTTTGACAGCGAATTAATGGAACGTCAGAAGTACAGACACGACATTTTGTATTAAGATTGATTGTTTACAGTTATACGTTCATAATTACAATCTTGGCGACAGGTAAACGTTGGTACTAGATCCGACAAAATTAACACATCGCAATTAGTGTGTAAGTGACACGTTGTTCCTTACCTCATGTAATACTTGTTACTGTTGCATAACAATAATAACAACCTGTAACTTGAATTCTTCCTTCTTCTGAGCCGTTAAACAGCGTAGAACAGTAGCTTGATACCGACGTTTCGGAATATATTACTGGTCCCATCTTCCAAGATAATTTGACCTATGAAGATGGGACCAGCAGGATGTCCCGAAACTTTGACATCAAAATACTGCTCTATGCTGCGTAACAGCACAGAAGAACGGAGATTTAGGTCAAAACGCGGCTGGAGTCTGAAATCACGCTTAACCTGTAAAGTATTTACAGTTGCAGGCAGTACATTCTGTGTGATTCCGCCGCGGTGTAAATGAGATCTTCGCTCTTCTAGGATGTTACGCCACGTAGATTGGCAGTTAGTTACCAACGTTTCGAGACAGCCTGTTGGTCCCCTTACGTGGACTGCTTGACCCTTGGAAGATGAAACTGATAGGCTGTCCCGAAACGTCGGTAACTGCAAATCTACGTTACGTAACATCCCAGAAGAGCGAAGATCTCAGTATATCCTGATGTGAGTAGAATTGTGTCACATGATCATCTATGCAAAAGCCAAACCCCACCATCCATTAAGTACATCGCGTTTTCTTGTCGGTCCATACGCTTGCATGCCTGAACATAAAGTCAACAAAACAGGATTGTAGCATTGCAATACCCGCAGTATTGTTACATAATCTTCCTCTTTCCAACTGTGGAGGATTTGGTTTTACAGGGCCGAAACGATATTCAGCTACTTTTAGCACGGATCTTTCCATCTGTTTCTGGGTCCTACCATGTTTCTCTCTTTTCTCGGGTTTATATTAATTTTGTAACGTTTCTAGCAAACAATTCTGTTTTGACAAACTGAAGTACCATAACACGTCATATAAGTGTCATGGGTTCAGCTTGTTTTTTGACGATTAATTAGGAGGGCAGGAAGCTTTCAGAATTCATAAGAATTATTTTCACCGCCATTGTCCGAACGTCTCTTACGCCTGCATTTCTTGACCACTTAGTAGGCCTATCTAGAAATCTCTCCGTGGGAGTAGGAGATAAAATCAGACGGAGCCTGTATCTACCCACTCACAGCCACCTAACTTCCACCTTCTTCCTGTGCTTACCGACAAAGACATCCATCCCTTTCACTATATCGTATTTTTTCACTCCGGACTTTTTAAGGCAAGCAGATGGCCGATCTCATAGGCTTGTGAACGAAATGAATTTTAATATCGAGAGTTTCATAACCCACAACTCTGTTGAGAATGTGTTTATTGAGCAGAAGCAGGTATGCGTTTGCGGGAACAAACAGGAAATGCAATGTGGAAGATACAATCGGTTTCCCTCTCTTGATGCAGAACGCTGCGTAATGGAATGAAAAAATGGTACATAGCTAACAACATTTCCCTCTCACAATGTGCATTCGATCGCATGCTCAGTGGCGAATATTCCGGTATGGCTACTAATTCGATGCCAGACTAATTAACCGGAGGGAATATAGGATATAATTTTTCTCCATTCAATAGCTTTAAAATTTTCCTTCGAAACATTTGTATGATTTGTCTAAAGAAACGGTCGTGTCATGATTTCAGGCACTATCGAAACGTCTGCGTCGCGTGGCTGAGACAAACATCGAAGAACGTCGATCGTCGTAGCCGGCTTCCACTCCGCGACGCGAACCCAGGACCCCCAAATATGAAGGCGTCATAACAAATCGATCTTCATGTTCGGTAACGTAGCTTTTATGTACAGATTTAGAAGAATTGCCTGAAATTCGTACCCTTAACGAATATAATAAAATAAGGGAGCAAATATGACTGGGATGAAGTCTAATTTTTTCTGTACGTCTCAGAAAACATGCTCGAGAAATACGAGACACTAACCTCCGGTCAGTCGTCCTCGCCACTGGACCCAAGGTTCGCGGGTTCGATCCCGACCGAGGGCGATGGATTTTTAAGGGTGATAAAAATCCGTAGCACAACTTCCTTCGGAGGGGAAGTAAAGCCGTCGGTCCCATGTCGTAGATTTACGGCATGTAAAAGAACCTTACGGGCATGAATAGAGATGTTTCGTAAGCAAAATTCAGCGGCCATTTCTCACCCAAGTCTTCTGATTGACTGCTAGATGGCTCTGGCAGTCATATCAGGATGAGTAGAACTTGTGCAGTCAGTGGACTGGTCACCCACTACAGAATGCACACCTCCAGACCAAGAAACCTCTGAAAGGAGGCCCTATGCTCCGCAAGGGGCGACAGGAGGAAAATAAATAATAATAATAACCTCCGGTCAACAATTCGTGATGACCTTCATACAGACTGCAACCCCTTTACTTCCGCTGCCCTTGCGGAAAGTTGGGGTGAGATATGTGTATTTTTCAGTATTTTGAGTTTAAAGTCGGCGCTGTTTAAAATTTAATCAATAGAGCCTTAAAACACCATAATCTGAAGATCTCTGATCTCAGGTTCCGTAGTGTATTTTCTTTCGCGTGATTCTTGCATTTTATGCAGGAGATCCTGTAGTCGAATCCGTGTGAACTCTGTCAGTGGTAGTGCTGGAATAAGTGGCATTAAAACTGTCAAATTTCGTAATATGTCATTCGAATGTAAGTCAATTTATTTTGTGCCAGATTTTAAAATTATGTTTTTATTACTTAGACCCTGGGTCTCCAAACCGCGACTCACCAGCTTGTATTATATGCGGCCTGCGGCCACATTTGCAAATTATATATATATGCTATAAAAATTACACAATAATTTAGGCGGTTGGGTATAACACTTTTAGTGTTATTGGTCCACGTGCGGCCTGTGGACCGGCCCACAATAACGGGTGTGGCCCTTTGTAGCTATAAAAAGATTTGAATGTCATGGTCTAGGCAATATTCGGTTTCTTACATGTTTCGTCGAATCTTGCATTCATAATTCACTTTTGTATATACCCAAGAACAATAATGACGGCCCGCTCGTAATTACAGTGAAACCTGCCCTAAACGAAACCCCGGGCACAAAGGAAACTGTGTTTAGCGGAAAAATTTTACAGTCCGGATAATCTGAAGTCACGATGATCTGTATCTGTACTTAAAAGTACCTGTATTGAACGGAACCTTCCTACAACGTAAAAGCATTGGTCCCTCGCGGTTACGTTATAAGCAGGTTTCGCTGTATAATAGATTTGGAAGGTAGGGTTGCACGTCTTGGCAGGATAAACTAGTCTTGCACGTAGTGCTCCATAAAAAGTGGGAAATTTGAGAATAGCGCCTATATATATATATATAGCGAAAATTGTCTCTTGTCGAGATGACGGTAAAAGGAAAGGCAAAGTTCACCCTAGAACGGGCCATGAAGTCCCAGAGGGGGACTAGAGGTATAGCTCTACTCTTTCTTTAACCCTGGCACTAGATGGGGGTGGGTGATCAACTCCACGCCCCGGCCGCTTTACCCCCGGGAAAGAGGGACGTGTGCGGAAAATCTCGCCTCCACCGGGATTCGATCCCTGGACCGTACAGCCCGAAGCGAGTCGCTATACCGACTGAGCTATCCCGGCCCACTTTGAGATGACGGTATGGATCTTATACGCCATTCGTGTATTCCGCTTCCAACGGCTGCTTGTGGGAGATCAGTACATCCAAATCCTTTACGTACGCAGACAGATACAGAAAACCGTGAAGCAAAATTTAAATTCTTGATCCTAGTTTTCGTATCTAAGCACCTGTTTGCCATTTGTGAATGTTTTAAATAAAGTGTTTTGTAACTCATTTGTTCAAACACCCCCCGAAAGTGAAATACGTTAGCGTTAGGTGGGGGTCGCTCCGGACAGCAGTTGTAGACACGGTTGTGGAGCTTCGCTCGGCCACACGAACCATAGAGTGCATCGTCGGCGCGGTGGTGCGCTGCAGTCAGTTGCACCGTGGCTGTCGTGTGAAGAGGATGTGTAATGGGCAACGCTCCTGCTTGCTTCGTTCCGTGCGACAGAACTAGTAAATTGTTTGGTGAAGGAAGATATTTGAAACAGTGGTGTATGTATATTTGTGATTTGAATTGAACAGCATGATCTGATATTCAGGAAGTACTGTTGAAGGTTTTCACGTAAATATTAGCGGAGGAAGGAAAGTGAACAATCACAAATTCTTGTTAATAATGACATAAAAACGGACTGCAGTGAACAGGTGCTTTTTTGGGGTATTTGATTCTTGAGTAAAGACATTTTTATTTACTAACTGAAGGTACCGATGTAAGTGTTCGAGAAGTCCGCTTACTGTTTGTACATGACGCTGGCGGTAACTTTGCGTGGATAGCAAAGGACTCCATCAAAGTAAATTTACATAATTTGATTTGCATCAATCGCTATTATCCTAAAGCTACTTCCAACCCACTTTCCGTCTTTCTTAGTACGCAAATTGAAAACCCAATTATTGTAATTTCGCCGCAATTGGACGGATGTTACTACTGCCATGGTAACCTATGCTGGAACTCATGTAAACATAGCAACGGTAACCAAGGACTACCGCTTGTGATTTCCTGTGTGTCCGTGTGTGTGTCTGTGTCATGTCAGTGTAAACTGAAGTCTGAAACCGAGGTGCAAGTCTTCTTTGGTGTACTGCAAGATATTTTTACCCAGTTCAAGATGGGCTACAGAATGATAGTTCTTTCCGTGGTTACTTCCCTGTGGGTGATCCCTCTACTGCTGCACGCTGGGCCAATCACCTTTAATGACGGTGGCTATGATGGTGTTGTTGTGTCTGTTGCTGATAATGTCCCAGCACATGACTGCAGAAATGTCCTTGATAAACTAGAGGTAAGTCTCTTTCCACGCAACATTAGTGTAAGGAAAGAAGAAATTTTATTGGCGCGAGAATTCTTACCCAAGAGCAGTAAATCTGTTCGAATGCGAGGTGAGGTAACTGTGCACGCTCTTAGGGCATGGGGAGAGTAGCCCCACTAAGCATTAGACAGGGGTGTGCCCCGACCGCTTTACCCCCAGGGAGAGAGCCCCCGGTTTCCATGGAATAGGAGGCTGGGTGGGTCTCAGAGCCTGTCTGGACGCTTTGGAGGAAAGTCCCTTACCCCTGCCGGGAATCGAACAAGGATTCCTCATTATCATTCACCAACAAATGCACAAAGATAATTTTTTCACTAATTGCTTTATTAAAGGATTTCCCCTATACGTATTTCGGCAAACTATATTGCCATCTTCAGGGGGTCATTTTTGGTTTCACAAACCAATTGTTGGTGAATGATAATCAGTTATATAACGATGCACGGTGAATACAACGTGAAATTCAAGGATTCCTCAGTTTTGCAGCTAGTAACCTATGAGCCATCGTGTATTCGACGTGCATCCACACTTATTTTTCTGGGGGAAGGTGGGCGATATACGGCTTGTAAAATAAAACTCATAAACTGAAAGTGTATCATAGGCTAAAATTTAAAATTTGAGTGTGCCATATTTAAGTGTGGTAGACTACGAGAAATTTAATTCATTTTTCATGAGAATTTTGAAGTAAAGTTTCTAGTTAGGTAATAAGACAGGCAGTGGGCTGGACAGACCGGGGTTCGAATCCCGGCAGAAGCAAGAGATTTTTCTTTTCAAATCTTCCAGACCGGCTCTGGGGCCCACCCAGCCTCCTATTTAATGGGTACTGGCGGGCTTTCCCGTGGGTAAAGTGGCCGGTGAGTGAAGATGGACACTCATCTCAATCTAGTGCTGAGGTTAAGAACGAGTGGAGCTATACCTCTTCTCTGTGCCTCCATGGCGTGGACAGGGAGAACTTTGCATATCTTGCCCTTTACTTAGCGTTTATAATCTCATCACATTTGATGTTAAAAGGTTTGTAATCATTGCATATGAAGTAGCGTCGTTAAATAACGGAAGACCCAATAGAGTCATCAGATATAGAGGAAACTACTCGTGTATTAAGTTTTCATCATTGTGTTGTAACTGATATCAATTCCCCAGTGGTTTGCCTCGGTACGCGAGATGTAGCACTGTACAAACAAGGCTTGCATCTCACAGCATTATACGGGATCGTGTACTGTAAACAGTCCGCATGACCGCAACAAGCGTTTCAGAGGCACAGTGTTGCTAGGGCTGTAATTAAGAGCCGCTACAATACAGCTGGTACAAAAGCAATTAAGTCAGAAACTCAAGCCCCGACAAATTTTGACTGACGACGAAAGTAACTACACATTCCAGCATGCGAATCGAATTTCCAATAACAAACATTTTCCGTCAGGAATGTCATAGCTCGTCGCAGTCGCCACACACCCAGTTTATTTCAGTCCACTTATCACCATCAATCATAAGATATACTTTAATGTTATCCTCCAGTTTAAGCCGAAATGTACACGAATTTCCTAATAGTATCAGATTTTCAGGACGGAGATTTCTACGTATTTCTTGTTTCCAGTCTGCACGCTGCAACTTCAATGTATGTACATACGTAGCCGGTCATAATGTTCTACATAGAAGGGAGTGTTTCGATGGATTACGCTGAAGGAATTTGGTTTTCGGGACAAATGTAATACTTGTCTGTTGAGTAACGTTGTATCTACCAAGCATGTAAATATATAAAGCTTTAAAAAAAATTTATGTACTGTACACCCTGAAATAAACGGACCAGTAGGGGGAGTGGGTGGTCCGATAATGCTGACTGTCCGGTACTTCGGAATTATGTATATATATATATATAGCCTAAAAAGTCGCCAAAACAGTAATACAGTACTGTATATATATATATTTTTTGTATGGCTCGACAGCCTTATATGGGCCTGGGCCTCCTCGTTTCGTCGAGGCTTCACGATCACACACTTTAGACATACACCACTCGGTAGGACTCCTCTGGACGAGGGACCAGCTCGTCGCAGAGACCTCTACCTGACAACACACAACACTCACAACAGACAGACATCCATGGCCCCGGTGGGATTCGAACCCACAATCCTAGTAAGCGAGCGGCCGAAGACCCACGCCTTAAACCGCACGGCCACTGGAATCGGCCAGTACTGTATATATAACACTATAATTTTTTTTTCCTATGGCTCGACAGCCCCTTGGGGGCCAAGGCCGCCTCGTTTTTCGAGGCTTCACGATCACACACTTTAGACACACCACACTTGGTAGGACTCTTCTGGACGAGGGACCAGCCCGTCGCAGAGACCTCTACCTGACAACACACAAAACTTGCAACAGACATCCATGCCCTAGGCGGGATTCGAACCCACAATCCTAGTAAGCGAGCGGCCGCAGACCCACACCTTAGACCGCGCGGCCACTGGGATCGGCATATATAACACTAATGCATACACATAATAATGTACACAAATATAATTAACCTTGTAGTGAATGTCAATTGGAATTTAATAAATTTCAGAGAAATATAAAAAATGCACGATCCAGGTTATCAAAAGAGCAATACGCTGTAACCTCCACGCGAGTGTCAGCAAAAACTGATCGCGACCGTGCCCGCCACGTAGCGGCCGCTTCGCTAATTAACAGTCAAGAAAGCTAATGTGACATATTCCCATAGCGGACGAAAATTTCGGTACCAACAGATTTCGTCCATTATTTCTGAAATCCGTACACAAGAGATCCGTTAATTCGAGGGTCTACAGTACTTAATTCGTCACCTGCCATTACTAAATAATACGGATGGCCTTTAAGCTCCTCGCCATGAAATTTGTTCGTTTGCCGTTTTAAAAATCCGTTACTAGGAACAAAACACGGCTCTCAGCACTGTATTGGTGCCACTTGCCACGTCCATGCAAAACAGGTAAAAATGTACGGGTGCCGGCTGGCATAGTCATTGTAGTTGGACGTCCGAGCAATAAGGCTCGATTCACAGCAGATGCAATAGATTTTTCTTTCCTCCAAAGTATCCAGACCGGCTCCGGGGCCCACCAGTCCTATTCAGTGGGTATCAAGGAATCTTTCCTGCGGGGGGTGAAGCTGCCGGAGCTTGAAGATAACTACTCAAACCCTTCCAGTGCCGAAGTTAGGAATAAGTGGAGCTATACTTTACATTCCCCCCATATGCCTTCGAGTCGCTCACAAGTACAATTTTACCTTTAGCTGTTATCAGGGGTCCACAGATTTTCTAAAATATCAGTTAGTCGCCTCAAAATTGTGGGTATCAAAAGAGTGATGCGAAGACAGTTACATATTGAGGACCTAAAAACGTTAGGCACCACCTTATGAAATTTAGTCCCCCCCCCCCCCCGGTATTTGTGCACCCCCTTCTTTTATTGCTTAATCCTTTTTCAAACAAAACGAGAAGATAAAAACATTCTGAAGACGCAAGATAACACACTAGCAGCTTCACAAGACGAATGCATCCATTTGGTTTAACAAAATTTGTAAAATAGAACATCTTACACCAAATTACATACACATCACAGTAAATGGCAATAATAAAAAAACCACAACCCTTTTGATGACGTGTGATAATACAAAATGAACAAGTGACAGTGAAGTGAACCTACTAGTGTACCGTGATGATGGCTGGACCACAGCCGAAGGGTAAAAGTGTAATAGAAATACAAAAAGTGCTTTTGTTGGTTATAATACTGCTAATACTTCTTCTTCTTCTATGGCTCGACAGCCCTATATGGGCCTGGGCCTCCTCGTTTCGTCGAGGCTTCACGATCACACACTTTAGACACACCACACTCGGTAGGACTCCTCTGGACGAGGGACCAGCTCGTCGCAGAGACCTCTACCTCACAACACTCACAAGAGACAGACATCCATGCCCCCGGTGGGATTCGAACCCACAATCCCAGTAAGCGAGCGGCCGAAGACCCACGCCTTAGACCGCGCGGCCACGGGGATCGGCAATACTGCTAATACTAGTAGCTGCTAATACTACTTACAAGTCTGGTTTCTTGCATCAGTGTTATAACGTACTGTAATCGAAGTTTTGATCTCAGCATCGAAGTAAAGTCATCATTGCTGTGAGAACTGTCGCTTGTTTCACGTATTTGGCCCCCGAATTTAGATCCACGTTGACAGGATGATTTATCATGTCCCGGAATATGTAGTAGGAATTTATTTCCATGTGCCTTTTGTACTGAGATGAATATCTGTAGCAGTACAACGTACTGGGAAGCCTTCTGGTCCCGTAGCATATACCTGTTATTAACAGTAGGATAATCAGTAGGTTTCCGCCATGTAGTTGTCATCAGAATTCGAACCACGTGGCTACTTCGGCTACAGTATTTGCTTCTAGGAGTAAGGAAATGAGGAGGGTTGATATTAGAATTTGAAATCTTAATATCTTATAAGCCCTTGTCTTCTACGAGAGTCATGGGGGTGAAAGGTACAGTTTTTCCTGTTCACGCCATGAAGGCGTATAGGGTTTGTAGAACTGTAGCTCTTCTCATTCTTAACCTCGACACTAGGTGGAGCTGAGTGGTAAACCTCACGCCTCGCCTCCCCCGTCCCCCCGGAAAGAACCATGGTAGCCATGGAATAGGAGGCCTAGTGGGCCCTGTAGCTCGTCTGGATGCTTGGGAGAAGAGAAATTTTCTCCTGGCGGGATTCGAACCCGGATCGTCCATCCCATTTACTCAGTTTAGGAAATCAGACATGCTAAGTCTTTGTGTTTAATCAATTTCGTGAGGAAGATAAATGCTTTACATATGACGGCCCAGGCACTTGAGGAAGTGTGGTTGTTGTAAGTCCGTAAGCTGTCCCCATGAACGTAAGAACGGCCGTGCAAAGCGTTCCCCAGTTCTGTTCTGAATTCTCATCGTGCATATGCACAGATATGTCCACCCAACTAACAGATTTCATAGTGCAGTGTATGCAAACAGGATTTGTGTTGTAGCTGTATGTGTAAATGTTTGGCGTAGTTTGAGCTAATATTATTTCATGATAGAACTGAGCTTCAAACTCCAGGCCTCTTTATTATGAATGATGGTAGTTAGTTACTCGATCCCGATGGAAACGTTTGAACGTTCATCGCTAGAGGGAGCGCTGGCAATTTTGACTTATCCGTGGGTGTTTCAGGTTTCATGCTCAAAAGTCTCTGTACTCTTACGTACCACAGATGTGCTTCTATGCTTCCCATCATAGGAACGAAAAGTGCCCTCTGTGAAGTTACCTTAATTAAACTTAATGTTGTTAGTTCTTGGTAAAATCTATCAGATACTGTATTGGAAAACATTTTGGACATGATTAACTGTCATGTTTACATACGCACGTACGAGTGCACGCACGCACGCACAGAACACATCACCTTCATCGCGACAGAAAATGGGGTAGAGAGAAACCAGAGGAGATTAAGTTTCGCCTTTCCTGTCATCCTGATTGAGTCTTTCGAATTCCAGTGTTCCCTTCACTGCGTAATCGTTGTGAAGTGCGTGTTGGTGGGCAAATTGTTTCGTAGCAAAGTAACTTAACAGGTATAAAACCTTCTCGCTTTTATGACGATTGTTAACAAATCCAGAACTACATTAAAACCAAACTTAAAACACGGATTTGTATATCAAAATTGACACAACAGAATTATGTTTACGGAATTTTCTCAAGGATGAATTTAATAGACCACACTACGTAAAACATCGACAATGTTTACCATTAAATGATGCTATATATAGATATATAATAATTCTTAAAAACAATATATATATATATATATATATATATTGGTTTTAAAACTTATTGACGTTCATTTTGTAATAACAAATATTAAGATCTCAGTCTGACCTCCCAAGATTGGTGTTGCTATTGTAATTTCAATTTTGTATGCTTTAACGGCCTGAGGATGACCTCTAGTGGTTGAAACATGTAGTCATAGGCCTATATAATATAATAAAAATCAGTTGTGTTGATGGTTATTAAACTACCGTTTTGAAATACGGTAATTGACCCCAGTGTTTTTGTTTTATATCTGCGCACCATTCTGTTTTGTATTAATGTGAAGTTTGTAAATCTGGGGAGAAATTATGGACCTCTGGAAACAGTTAAAGTCTGCAGTGTGCTGAGTAGTGGGCAGTAGACTTTCGTTTTAGGAATATTCGCCTTACGATCA
Source organism: Reticulitermes speratus (assembly GCA_021186555.1). NCBI lineage: Eukaryota > Metazoa > Arthropoda > Insecta > Blattodea > Rhinotermitidae > Reticulitermes > Reticulitermes speratus. The sequence goes on along the minus strand of JAJKFL010000013.1, from coordinate 6,892,195 downwards.
GTTTTAGCGGAACCGATTAAGCTTGTAAACGGACGGATTGCGTTATTTGTTTTGCTGGATTGACTTTTTCCAGACCCTCATTTTTGCAATTTATATTTCCAGCACGGAGGTGGAAGTTGCTTTAATATATAGGCGGCAGTAACATGCGCTGTACCTTTTACAAAGGTTCTACGAATTTCCGAAACGTCAATCAGCCATATCCAAATTCTAGGTGCCAGAAGGGTGACACGAAGCAAGTTCTATACTGAGAACCCAAAATCTCGGGAGTGACGTATACTGACGCTTTCTGCTCACTAATACGTATATTTTCATGCAATGAAAAACTGAAGTAATTATATTATGCGTCACTGTACAGGTTTTATTAGCCGTGGCGACTAGCGCTTTGGATTTGTGCACCCCTGTCATAGGCCCCTTTTATAGCAGAACTATTGTTACTGCGATGTAGTGGAGTTCTTGATTCGTATATAAAACCCAAGTAGATTTTGCTAGTGTTGCAGGTCTATCCATGGATTACCTGCAACCCCTCATTTCACTCAGGAATTTCGTTCGCAGCAGGCCTGATCCAAATATAATCCACCACGAAACTTTTCTCTGAAGCCAGAATTTATATCACTGAGCAGTGAAGCATTTTGTGGGGTTGGAAGTCCATTTGAGTAACGTTAATACTCTTCATCCCCTTTCGCCAGTACAGGAGGGTATAAAGAATATGGAGGGTGAGAGGGTGTAAAGAAACCTTAATCGTGAATCAAGCTTTTCCACCCTCGTTTGAATCCTATTTCACGGAGAGTGCGTGTTAATAATTGAAAGGTTTGGTGACTAAGGGTAAGGGATGCATGCCTTGGGGGTGTCTGAATGATAGACTGGGGTGGTTTCTTTGTGTCGAACATGATAGGAAGATATCCATCCTGTGTGTGACGTCTCTGAAGACGTCGTTACGAATTTAATTTTGCAACTGCAATTAAGGGTTAAAATTTACAGTTCTCCCTGTTCTGTCATTGCCAGGAAATATGCAAACCCAGCAGGAGGTTATTATTTGAAAACTCGTAATTCCCGTTAAGTAGTCAATGGTATAGAAATAAGGTATCCAAGTGATATGGGTGTCGAACGTTTTAACCCTCTCAAAAGTATGTGGCCGTACGAAATTTTCATAATAGTTTTAACGATTTCAAAAAATATTTTCGTGTGAAAAGCAAGTATGAAGGTTTATGTTGGCCGTGCCGTGGCTCAGGCGGTTAGTCGCCGGCCTGTCACCACGGAGGCCCTGGTTCGATCCCGGGCCAGTCTCAAGTAGGATTTGTGGTGGACAAAGTGGCACTGGGACAGGTTTCTCCCCGAGTACCTCGGGTTTCCCCTGTCAATTTCATTCCAACGGTGCTCCATTACACGTAAAAACGAAAAAAAAAAAATTATCATCTTCATCACAGGGTTGCGCAATAAGCCTCAAAGCTGCGGTGCGTCCGTAGCATCTGCTGCGGGGCCCTTCAAAAAAAAAAAAAAAGATTCATGTTGTAGCCAGTGAAGTCTCTTTCCCACTCTAATCCTTCTGCTACTGTACTGCAGTATGTCGTGTTCGTATAAGTTATGTCGGGAGTTTATCATGAACGTTAAGAAGCACACGAGTTAATTTTACACCACTGATACCAACTGTACTACGCACTGTTAATGGATCGGAATTTTTGAAAAGAATTAGTGCAGCAGCTCACCATGTCTGTACTAATCAGCTTTATCTAATTCCTCTTCTACATATGAAATGTGAATGTGAGAATAAGTACGACACGCTCGTGAGATCAGAATAGTTATATACAGGGCATACACAAAACAATGGTGCGGTATGAATAGTGAATTCTTTTGAAACCGCACCATTCTTTTGTGTATTCCCTGTACACTCGCCGATGCTAAAGACCCATAACTTTCCTTTAGTTATGTGAGTGCGTGGCTGTAGTTGTGAAAGTTCAGAATTAAAAAAGCAACAGGAAGTAGAGCGGGAAATAGGAACGGATGACGTGCACCCCATGAGGATATTTCCGTTGTTGCTGTAGTGACGACATAAACAACAGCGCCTGTATATTTCGTATGCGCCACCCATTACTTGGTGATTTGTCACATCAGTAATAGTAGAACTCGAATTTGAACTGCAGACACGGTAAACGTGGGAAAAGGTACCCAAACATCAACCGACAGAAGAGGAGAATGGCGTAACTGTTTCTGTAAGCGTTGGGGTTTCGTTAGGCACTGTCGCGAAATTGCGAAAAGTGACTGTTAGCTTCGTCACGTCTGTCCGTCCGCCCGCCCGCATGAAACAACTCGGCTCCCACTTGACGGATCTTTATGAAATTTGATATTCGAGTGTTTTTCGAAAATCTGTCGAGAAAGTTCAAGATTCATTAAAATCTGACAGGAATAACGGGTACTTTACATGAAGACCTATGTACATTTATGATAATATCTCGCCTAATTCTTCTTAGAATGAGAAATGTTTCAGACAAATGTTGTAGAGAAAATCAAAACACACATTTTATGTTCAATAACCTTTTCCCGAAAATCGTGCCATTCATGAGATAATGTGGAAAAATATGGTAGTTCCGGACAGGCCACAGGTGACAATATAATACTGCGCATGCGCTTTGCATGCTGGATAACTAAGGCTACACACACACACTCAGAATATGTAATACTTATTGCCTTTGCACGGCAACAGTGGTTTCGCGAACGCGCCTCAGTGTTAAGTTATACTTGCCTCTCATGTTTATCGTGTTTTCTTCTGAATGCTGTCTGAAATTAGAACTTTGAAACTCTCGAAATCTCAGAAGCAGGGTTAACTATTGTAATACGAAGTTACATAACTTGTGTTATGCTTTTATGCTGTGTGATAATTCGCATTTTCCAGGCAACTTGGACTTCCACAAACAAGAAGCTCTGTAACTGAATTAGAGCAACTTTCTCCGTGTGTGATTCTCCTTTCTCTGTCTTAATGTTGTTATTTTGCTAAAGTTTGCTGCGTTCTCTAATGGGATTGATATTATATCTTGCTAAGGGAGGAACCGGGAAATAGGATGAACCTAATTGTAGATGTTACATTAGGTGGAATTTCACGTAAATTACCATGACGCGTATCATTCCAGACAAAGTCAAAAGGAAAGCTAAGCCTGTAGCTAGAGTGTGAAAAACAGTAAAGTCATACAGTAGACCATACTTTGTTCGTGTAACATATTAGAAGACGATCACTGGTGAGAAGAACAGTAGGTGGGAGAATGTCATTGAATAGGTCTAGGGGTTACCGTTGTGACCGTACAAAACTATTTCGTTATTTGGTCCGGTAGTGGGCTTTGACTGTCACTGGTTTGTTCGTTATCTAACGACGCTACATCAAGTGCAGTACTTATGCCACTTTGAGTAGGACGAGAGGGATGCCAGTTACGTAGGCTGTAGTGGAAGGAATAGAACAAGACGCTGTTTTGGACAATTTCAAGGTACTCTTAGTATCCTCGCTTGGAAGTTCTAAAGCAGTGGTTCCCAAAGTTTTTCGGTCCACCGCCCCCCTTGGTTCCATATACACACCCACAGCGCCCCCCTTCCTTTTTTAAAAAAACATAAATGCGCTTTTGTTTTCACTTTTATTTTGTAGTTAAACAATCGTTTAAATAAAATTATAAGAGTTAAACTTAATGTTTTATGTGGTAATTAATAAATTAAAACTTATTATATTTTTTATGATTAACAACAATTCATCTAGCTATAGTTTATTAAAAATAATATGTGCTTGAATAAGATTCACAAATTAAAATACTAAGAAATTTGGTTCATTTTTTTATTTTTAACACAAAAATTACTTTGTTTGAATTTTATTATAAAAATAAATGCACTACTTGTCTACTGGCGCCCCCCCCCCCCCTGTGATAATAACAGCTCTCCCTTCCACCTCTCGTACCTATTAGCACCCACCTCGGTAATCCCACCGCCCCCCAGGGGGCGGTACCGCCCACTTTGGGAACCACTGCTCTAAAGCAAGAAACATCAGTGTATTCACGGCATCGACTTGGTCGATCCTGGTGCCTTCTTAACACATTTCACACTCCTTCCTGCTGTAACCAGTTTTCTGATTATACGGCATTGGTTACATCGGTTACAGTGAGCTGTGTACATCAGACTTGGATGAGAACAATGCCATATTTTGCTGGAAAAAATACATTGGACAGCAACAAGTTTTAATGATTGAATTAGGCCTATGTGATAAAGCGGTGTCATTAAACTGAATTGAGAAGAGGCAGATTAGATGGCGGCTTATGTTGCAGCGTGTATGAAATTTGGGATTCCTAGTATCAAAGATTTTATCAGCCATGTCGCAGAAAGCTTAGAGTGGTCTGTGACTGGACAGTGACGGCAGACGGAAGGCCGAGGCTCAGTTCCCGGTTTCATTGTTGGAAGTTTTCCCTTTACTGCGCCTTCCCAATCTTTATGCAGATCGATGCTGAGGCCTCACTCGCCCCTTCGTTAGACTGTCACAGGAGACTCTTTACCCTGAGGTAAAGAGGCTTGAGCGACCTCTGTGCAAAAGCTATAAAGAAATTCCATTGATGTTGAGGGCGACGACGCTCGAAGCTTTCCATTCTTTGTTTTCTTCACTCTCCAGGCCTTTGTGGCCTGAGTGAACCAGCACAAAGCGCGTTTCGCTAGCGAAGGTTATCACGCGAAGCCCGGTTAGTGTAGTCGGGTATAGTGACTGTACTGTGGGCATAGGAATCTTGGTTCAGTTCCCGCCAGGGACAAGAGATGTTTCTTGGACCTACCCGACCTCCTGTTGAATGGGTACCGGGACTGTTTTCTTAAATCGGCCTGGGCGTGAAGCGGACCACTCGCATGCATCTAGTGCCGAGGTTAAAAATGAGTGGAGCTATACCTCTACTCCCCTTATATGCCATCATGACGTGGGCAGGGACAACTTTAATTTTACGTAGTAAGTTGTTTGCAACTTAGAATTCTTTGAAGACTGAAATTAATCTACAGTAAATGTACACATTTCTCGCCTGCCTGAGAATGCAGCGTGATTCCAATGTAAATACCAATTTGTGAAGGCTGTACAGGGAAAAATGCGTTGTTCGTTGTGAGAAATATACAGAACACAAATACAGTGTGTGGAGGGAAAAAACAGAGTTTTTAGATGTAAGCATGGTGCTACATGCACTGTCCTCTAATGCGTAATGAGTAGGCTTTAGAAGGTCCGCTTGTGGTGACGGGGGAAAAGAATTGTCCCACTGCAGCCCATGCAGGCCGTAAAAGGCGACTAAAATGGATACCCGGTGCCTGGGGACATAGCTGGGACACCATGCTCCGGGGGGGTTATAAATACGGTGGACTGGCCCTCCAGGTTGGGGGTTGGGCGACAGGCGGACAACCTGTCACCGTAAAAAAGGCTGTTAGGATACCTAAAATGTGGCCTCGGAACTGGAAGGAGAGGTCGATTAAGGAGGCGAAGGTCCTCATTGGACTGTAATACCATCTAAGAAGAATAAGAAGAAGGCTTTAAAAGGTTTAAAGTAGTGTAAACAAACAAGGTATAGTCACAGTACATGTACAGTAGATTTGTCCTGAATCATTTGATGATGTGGGTAGAGTTCAAGTGCTTGGGAACAACAGCAAAGTAAACAGGGCTGATTGTGGTTAGTCTGGGTCATGTCAGGGTTGAGAAGAATGCTGTCTGACCTGGTACTCGTCCTCGGTTTGGTCTGACCGTTGCACTAGAAGCGAGGAAGCGTACTTCACGTTAATGATTCTGCAACTCGGGGTTAACTGTGTTGCAGACGCAGCCATACAGGTTTCCCACGCAACGTCACGGTGATACGTTACGTTCTTCGTGATGTTATTTTTCCATTTTATTAAAAAAAGTAGTGTTTGAAAGGTCTAACCGTACAGCGCCGCTGGACGGTACATTGAACGGCGTCAGTGTTACTCTGCGTCGCAAGTTCTCAGAACAGACATACACATACACTCACGCAAGCACGCAAGCTATCAGCTTGCTGAGATGAATGCAGAGAATAAACTGTGGATTCTAAGGTACAATGTTATAGTGGTTGAAAAAGGTAGATATGGTAAAGCAATCTCTGTACAGGTCTGGCCAGGCCCTGAGGGTTTCAGGAGGTTGAAGCTCCCAGATTTGAAGACAGCCGGCACATGAAGGTGATTAGGTTGTCACCCCCTACGCACCGGCCGCCTTTACCCCAGTAAATATTCCTGGTATTCATTTCTGTTAGGGGCTGAGTCGACCCCAGGGCCATAGCGCGGCCGGAAGGGTTAGGTCAATGAAAAATTTCAAGGACATCGGGAATCGAAGTTACAATGGTAAAAGTAAGGTAAATTCCCAGTCCATGGCCATTAATGTATATAGGGAGGGGAGATACAGCTCCATATATTCTTTACTTCAGCAGTAGATGGAAGTGGCTGGTCAGCTTCACGCCTCGGCCGCTTTAATCCCAAGAGAGAAGTCCCTGGTACCCATTAAATTAATATAATATTGGAATAGGATAAAGAATGGAGTATAATGATGCTAGGGTTAGCGGCTAAATCGCTACTTGTGGCCCAGCGCGTGGCTGTTATCAGCGTAAAGAATTCCTGTTTTATTTGCAGTCATTTATTTGCAACTCATGACGAACTAGGTGCGCACGTTACACTTGTTTGCGTAGGCAAAACAATTAACTGCGTCACTGCGCCATGCTACTGTCGTGTTCGTGCTCCTGTCTGAAGGTCAGTATCTCGGAAACAGCACTTCCTGCGAAGAAAATATGCATAGCATAGCATAACGTTGTGCTTCTGTCTCCTTTTGTTTGGTGTTTATTTTCATCTGACTACAGCTGTCTCATTGACAACTCTAAGTAACTAACTCCATGGAGCAGAGTCCTTCTTGAGAAGCTAACAGATCGTCAGCTAGTCAAGAAATTCCCCGCGTTTTATGGAACCCGAAGGTTCATTACCGCATTCACAACAGCCCGCCACCTGTCCCTATCCTGAGCCATATCAATCCAGTCCATGCCCCCATCCCACTTCCTGAAGATCCATTTTAATATTATCCTCCCATCTACGCCTGGGTCTTCCAAGTGGTTCCTTCCCTCAGGTCTCCCTATCAAAATCCTGTATGTACCTCTCCACTCCCCCATTCGCGCTACATGCCCCGCCCACCTCATTCTTCTTGATTTGATCACCCGAATAATATAGTCTGAAATATTTTCTTTGCATTTGTTGTGGTTTACGTACTGAATTATGTGTAAAAATATGTTCAGTTTCATGTTCAACTGAAACACGTAGTGTATGTTGGAGGTTAACACGGAGCTTGTAACAGTCACGGATGTACGTGCCTTTTGCACAGGCGGTGGGATTTTAGGGACCGAAATTGATTTCTTTGCTAAGCAAAGTGAAAGGCATGTTAATAGTTTTCACAGAATACAGAGGGCCAGGGGCAACATGTGGAGGAGACATCTCATTACCTCTAGGGTCTTGGATTCTGTCAGTGCAAAGTAGTAAGCCAGGATCTTCGCGTGTACGGATTTCATTTTCGGGAAAACAAATACCTCGCTAGTTCCTACAAACTCCTTGGAGCCGAGTCCTTAGAGACGCTAACATTTCCTCAGCCAGTGAAGAAATTGTCTAAATATTATGTAACCCGACGATTAATTACAGTGTTTGCAAGAGCCTGCCACCTGTCCCTATCCTGAGCCAGATCAATCCAGTCCACGCCCCGCCCCTAACCGATTTCTTGAAGATGCATTTTGTTAATATCTTTCCATCTATGTCTACGTCTTCCAAGTGGCCTCTTTTCACCAAAACCAGGTATGCATATCTCCTCGCCCACGTACATTTAACATGCCCGCCAATCTCATTCTTCTTGATTTGATCACTCGAATATTTTGTGAGTAGTACAGATGATGAAGCTCCTCATCGTGCAGTATCCTCAATTCTCCTGTTACCTCGTTCCTCTTAGGCTCAGATGTCTTCCTCAGCACCCTCGTAAGTTCCAACGTAAAGATTTTTAAGTTCTCTCACCAGGAAATTGTATTTTCTTCCTGCTGCAGTTAACTGTGTGGGTGTCGCAAGTGATAGAGATGGCAATAACACATTTACTGGTACTTTCGATCATTAACACAGTTTTCTTTAAGTAAACGCCTTTGTTGAAGTTTTCGAACTCATATACCTCGTATAATGGCTGCCGTACCATACGTCACACGGAAGGCTATCAGTTATCGCATATGCTAAAAGCGAATCAGTACTTCTCACCGTCTGTTATATTAACTAACATGATCATCATCATTCGATATCGATATGTCTCGTGTTATGAGAGCTCATTCTTCGTTACCGTCACTACAAAAGCTGCCATTGCACCCTGAAATACATTCAGTAGGCCTTAATGTACCCCCGTACATTCTACTTCGTAATATCCGTTGTCCTGTTATCTTCCCAGCTAAGCCTAAGTACAAAGAGGCCTCCCAAATAAAATGATGTACATGCGTGTCACATGCCCTGAATGTGTAATATTCTGCAGTTAAAACTACGTTGGCACGTGGTCAGGGTGAAATTCTGCTGCGTTTTTATCTTATCTTATAAGGTACTTGTAGTGCCTCGAGAGTATAAGTTTCTTCCTGTCGCTCCTTGCGGAGCATAGGGCCTCCTTTCAGAGGTTTCTTGGTCTGGAAGTGTGCATTCTGTAGTGGGTGACCAGTCCACTGACTGCACAAGTTCTACTCATCCTGATATGACTGCCAGAGCCATGTAACAGTCAATCAGGAGACTTGGGTGAGAAATGGCCGCTGAATTTTGCTTACGAAACATCTCGAGAGTATAAAGGGTTTCTTTTTTCCATTCAGATATTTTCAAGGATGAGAACCGTGACGATGCTGGCAATGAGTGTGACGCTGTATTTTAAATGTTCTGTAGCTGGCCAGCGGTCCGGAGCGATAAAGTATGACAGGCCTTTGTGAATAGAACCTCCCGTGGCCCGACCTTACGTAATATCTCGTGCTGCTTTTGAGGTATGTATCCGAGAAGTAAAAGAATACCAGAAGAAAGAGTGGGAAGAAAATTTTCACTGGACAACCAGGGGGCAGCAGGAGGAAGGGAAGGCCCAGACTGAGATGGGTGGACGATCTGGAGGAAGATCTGAAGAAAATATGAGTAAGAGGATGGAGAAGGATGGCGGAGGATAGAGAGGGATGGAGGCAGGCTATTGCAGAGGTCCAGGCCCTTCAAGGGCTGTAGCACCGCAGATGATGATCCGAGAAGTAAAACAAACCTGCACATTTTTCTATGGATTTTTCTGGCTTGGTTTGTTATTTGAGTATTGCACGACGTTGTTTTAAATGCTGAGGTTATATCTCGCCGTCGTACGTTGTGAGGAATGGGACGCTGCATCGGGAAGGACGTGGAAGGAGGCAGTCGGTGCTTGTCGTGTATTACCCCTGCATCCACCCATAGAGAATCAAGCATGTGCACGTCACGTGGGCAGTGTTTCAAGATATATGGGGGAACCACAAGCTCAAAATTATATTACGTGTAGGCGTGGTGCTGGGCTGTGCTCCTTGCTTCCAACGCAAGTCACATAACGCCAGAGACTTCTTTTCCGGTACATGTATCAATGATAAGTTCCGGGTGCGTGTAAAGTAGATGCGGAGAGTTTCCTTGGAGGTAAGGTAAATAAAGGTAAATTTCTCCCTAGAACGGGCCACGAAGGCCCAGAGGGGGAGTAGAGGTATAGCTGTACTATTTCTTTAACCTCGGCGCTAGATGAGGATGGGTGGTCAACTCCACGCCCCGGCCGCTTTACCCCCGGGAAAGAGACCCGGTACCCATTGTATAGGAGGCTGGATGGGCCCCCAGGGCCGGTCTGAACAGCTGCGAAAAATCTCGCCCCCACCGGGATTCGATCCCCGGACCGTCCAGCCCGTAGCGAGTCTCTATACCGACTGAGCTATCGCGGCGTTTTCTTGGAGACCAAGCCGAATTTCTTTATTTCTGTTCACATGAGTGGAGACTTGTGAAAAATTCACTCAGTATTCTTCAGTACAAATATGAAGGCAATGCAAATAAACTCCCACTCGGAAACACTTGCTAATCCACCTGTCCCAGTGGGCGAATCAATAATTTACCGAAACAGCTCGCGTGTATGGTGTGTCTGGATCGATGCAGACACGCGGGGCGCCGTGACGTCGCTCGGGAGCATAATGGAGTCCGTTCCTGTTTCAGCAAATGGTAAGTGGCGGCCTGTTGAGGATCCATACGGAAGTAAACACTCCTTCAGCAAGGACGAGCCGTTGAAGGAAGAAATGTATATACGAGGAAATTGCATTACTTGGAGCTTGTTATTTTGTACTGCATTGTTACTGTGATGGAAATGAATGTGGAAGAATGTAAGGTGATGAGAATCTCGAGGCAACCATCCCCAATACAGATTATGATAGATCAAAAGCAGCCGGAGCATGTGGAATATTTCAAATAAATGGGTAGCATGATAACAGATGATGAAAGATGTACACGTGAAATTAAATCCGGGATTGCCATGGCAAAAGCATCATTTTACAAGAAGACTCTTTTCACCAGCAAACTGGACTTAAATTTAAGGCAGAAACTAGTAAAGTGCTACATTTGGAGCGTAGCTTTGTGTGGTGCTGAAACGTGGACACTTGGGAAAGTAGATCAGAAGTATCTGGAAAGTTTTGAAATGTGGTGTTGGAGAAGGATGGAGAAGATCAGTTGGACCGATCGCGTGAGAAATGAAGAAGTATTACACAGAGTCAAGGAGGAGAGGAATATCGTACATACAATAAAAAGAAGAAAGGCTAACTGGATTGGTCACATCTTGCGTAGAAACTGCCTTCTGAAACACGTGATTGAAGGAAAGGTAGAAGGAAGGATAGAAATGACGGGAAGACGAGCGAGAAGACGTAAGCAGCTACTGGATGACCCTGAGGAAAAGAGAAGATACTGGAAATTGAAAGAGGAAGCACTAGATCGCACTGTGTGGAGAACTCGCTTTGGAAGTGGCTATGGACCTGTCCTAAGACAGACAACAATGATGATATTAATGTGAATAAATGAAGTAGAAAGCGGTTGACGTTTAGCACGCATTAGTAAAGAGTAAATGCGTGTGTAACATGAAAGTAGCTGTGCGTTCACCTAAGGCAGTCCATTTCATAAAGAAGAGAAGAAATACATTACATAAAGTTGGAAACTTATCTCCAGATACTGTACTACCAGGATGTTGAAATGTGCCCCAGTGTGCGTGGTGATACTGCTTTTGTTCAAGCTAGACCACTTTTTTAAGAGCGTTTATTATGTTGCTAAGGTCGAAAATTGAATTACTGTAGTTCAGAATTGAATCAAGTAGCAAATTCTTTTGATGGTATTGAACGTTTGGTTCTATAGGAACTTGAAATTTCATAGCGTGCACTCTAGTAAATTGTTCACAGGTTCTGAAAAGCTATCACTTCCAAAACTTGCCTTACATGACACAGCATTTATGTCGGTATATGTAATTTTTGTAAACGTTTTCCAAAATCACGCAGGTTAGAGGCCCAGAGACGTAGACCGGTGGTATATACAGGGTGAAGTCTTCAGGGTAAAAAATGGTTTTTTATTTTAAAAAGTGGCGATGGCGGGTGGAAAAATATGTAATCAGTGAAGTTCAAGGAGTGAAATGCATTGGCATGTAAATAGGCTTGAAAAGTACAATGGGTCAGGTGCGTCCTGTATAAACGCCTGACAGCGTGCGTGATAGAACACGTCGTCACTTCCAAAAGGTTGGTTTTTACGTATTAGTTGCGTAGCGATCTAGCGAAATAATGAACGTGACGAAGGAGATTCAGTAATTCGGAACATTCTTCTACAAATTAGGCCGTTATATGGAAAGTGGTCTGAGGAACTGCTAAATGCATCGCGTCTGTTTCTTGCGTTCACGAGATGCAGGCGCCAAACGTGAACCGTAATTTCTGATTTTTTTGCCCAAAACAAGGGCCAGTAGTTGGGGGTTGACAAAACATGTCTGGTGTTAGTTCATTCGTAGTCTGAAATTGAGGTGGCAGGGTGTTAACCGCCTGCTACCCCCCCCCCCCCCCCCAAACCTGCCCTCCCCGGTGTAAAACGCACAGGTCGGCGAGGGGAGAATCATCCCGTAGGCAAAATTTATGACCTCCCTGGGGGTTTTAGCATCCACGTTCACAGGTGTTTTCTCTCCCACCAAATTCACGATATGTCTTCGTGTTCGGTGTAAAACTGGGTTTGTGTCGAGGGAGTTTTAGCGGTTACGTTTTGTCAGTTTCTTCGCCTCTGTTTAATGGGATGTGGTTAACAAAGTTTCGAACGAATCTACTGCCTCAGCTTCGATCCCGAGGATTGAAGCAGCAAGCTACTCTGAAACGTCAGTAATCACCAGACCGTGGTGCTGTCATCCAAAATACCAACATCTATTTCTTCACCGCCATGAAAGCTTCTCCTTGTGTTCCGCCAAGTTACGCTTTCTCATATAACTTTCGATGTACATCTGGCAAATTATCCACGAATTGAAAGTGGAGACCGGAAAATGCATATGGACGGTGGGCTTCCGGAAGGCCGTGCCGACAGATGAACGAATGCACAGATGTCGCACGACGCTGTATCGTTTTCGTAATAAAGTGAATTCACTCCTGGTCTTTGTAATGTGATAATTCTTGTCGTATTGTGCTGTTAACTTTAGTAAGACGCTTGTAGTTGACATGTGATGTAAAACGAGTTATTGTCAGTAATGATTACGATCAACGATAGGCTGTCGGTTATGTTGCTCTGTAAATGGCTGACATTCGCGCTCGTCGCGTCGGAAAAAGTTCGTTGGCTCGTGTTCTGTAGCCTCCCTCCGTGATCATCGAGCGTGACTTGCTGCTATAATCCGTAGCAAAAACATTTGACCCGAGTCACGATTTTCGCAGTAGCTATGCCGTAACGAATGTAAACGACTGGGTGAAACCCGCACGGCTCGTCGCGACCGTCGTAATGTCTGTCCCACGTCAGTGGCTTCCTTAAACCCCGTAACACAGGGTTGTGATATGACGCGCAGCGTAATTGTAGCAACATGATTGTCTTCGCAAGTCACACTCTCGAAACCAAATATTATTATGGCCATTAAACCTTAGAGGAAGGCTGTCGTATATATATAACAATTAAGTTGCTAATTGCGGTGGTGGTTGAGGCTATGGCAGCAGCGGCGGTGATGGAAGGAAGATGTATAATATTTGGTGTAGGATTAGCAGGGATAGACCTAGAAGGGGTACGTCTTGTGGTGGTGCTAGTAGTAATAGTAATAGTAATATAGTAGTAGTGGCAGTAGTAATAATAATAATAGTAATAGTGGTGGTGGTAGTAGTAATAGTAGTGGTAATAATAATAATGGTAATGATAATAATAATAGTGGTGGTGGTAGTAGTAGTAGTAATAGTAGTGGTGGTAATAATAGTAATAATAGTGGCAATAATAATAATAATGGTAATAATAATAGTAATAATAATAATGGTGGTGGTAGTAGTAGTAGTAATAGTAGTGGTAGTAATAATAGTAATAATAGTGGTAATAATAATAATAATAGTGGTAGTTGTAGTGGTGGTGGTAGTAGTAGTGGTAGTAATAATAGTAATAATAGTGATAATAGTGGTAATAATAATAATAATAATAATAGTGGTAATAGTAGTAATGGTGGTGGTATTAGTAGTGGAAGTAGTAATAATAATAATAGTAGTAGTGGTAATAATAATAGTGGTGGTAGTAATAGTAGTGGTAATAATAATAATAATAATAATAATAATAATAGCAGTAGTAGTAACCGTATCAGGATGAATAGCAGGAGGCGGCCTACAATTGAAACCAATATGCATGTGAAAATGGATGACTGAATGTGATAACGAGGCTCTCCATTTAGTAGCGAAATGCTGACGTCAAAATCCTCGTGCACGGAATTTGTGGTGATTTCATTAAATTACTGATGCGTGGTGAGATCATTACGTTCCGTTCATTGTCGACCCGTCTGACATTGTTTCCATTTTGAAGTCTGGGATCCCGTCGGAACAGTACTGCATACATATGAGCACCGCAGTAATGACAATTTGAAATCACACTTCTCCTTATTGGTCTTTCCTTTTTTTTTTTTTTTTTTTCGCCCTCTTTTTCTGTCTCTATGCGCACGAGTTGTATCTGATGTTAGTCACAATTCCATTACTTTAGCAGCAGTTTTACACAGTTTTAACACTTCATTTTTTTTGGAACATCTTCTTTAATGTTTGTGTTGTATCGTGCCCCCAGAAAACAAGTAAAATTATTAGGCTTACATTTCTCATGTTTCGCAGCTTCTTCATCACTGTCTTCTGATTATGTTGGTAAATTTTTGTTTAGTTTCACGTCTACACTTAGGCCATTTTCAATACAAAAGCAATTCTCAATATTTGTGGTTCCAAGAAAACTCGTATTTAAAAATTCTAATTCAGAAACGCATACCTAAAATTATAATTTTTCAGTAATTTCTCCGCTACATGCCCATTTTCTATCTTTTCAGACAACCGCAAAACCTGATCTATGACGATGCATGTATGTTTAAATGACGTGCCTTCTGAAAGGGCCAAAGACTAATTAGAATTGTAATTCAGTTCCTTATATACGAGGAAAGATAAAATTTGTAGTGTCATCTTGTCTGCCTCTCTGCCCAATCTATTCCACGGAATCTGATTAAATTTGGCATTTGTGTTTTATCCTAAAAGTTATTGGGTGCCTGGTGTGTACCGATCAGTTACAGTCGAAACTTTACAGGAAACAGATTGGACCGTACCAAATTTCTAACAAGCCACTCGTATAAAGGTCCAGTTGATTACCAGCATATAAAATATGGGTTATGTAGATACACCTTTACTGGGAATGAAGCGCAAGGAGCAATATTTATTCATTTACATACATGCAATAAACGAACACGAAGGTCAGTGAAACGTGCTTGCTAGCAGAGACATTGCTACAAGTTTTGAGTAAGAGTTTGAACCGGTAACCCTCTTTTAAAAGCCGATTCCAGTGGCCGCGCTGTCTAAGGCGTGGGTCTACGGCCGCTCGCTTACTAGGATTGTGGGTTCTAATCCCGCCTAGGGCATGGATATCTGTCTGTTGTGAGTGTTGTCAGGTAGAGGTCTCTGCGTCGGGCTGATTACTCTTCCAGAGGAGTCCTACCGAGTGTGGTGTGTATAAAAGTGTGATCGTGAAGCCTCGAAAAATGAGGCGGCCTAGGCCCCCAAGGGCTGTGGAGCCATTGGGGGGGGGGACTCTTTTAAATGAGTCCCTCCATCATTGTCTTATCTTCAACGAAATATGCTTGTCTTCTGTGTGGCCAGTGTGCAGAATGCTTCATGCTGTCGACCTGCCTGTAGCCAGTAGCTCTTGTTACGCTGAGTTCTGTGCTCCTGTATACAAAGCAACCTCACATACTGTGCTCCTGTATACAAAGCAACCTCACATACTGTGCTCCTGTATACAAAGCAACCTCACATACTCGTGACTGAACCTGTGTACATCTCATCATTTCACTTTCTCGCATGCACGCACGATGTCCCTTTCTCGACATACGAGTAGAAACCTTCTGACTCTGTCATTAAATCATGTAGTACCGCATCGCTAAGAAGTCGATTTATGCAATTCTACTTTCCCGCGTAGTCTTCTTCCCACTTAAGATCTGATCACGACATTTCTTCGGCTGTTTAACCTACTTCTGCTTACGTACCGCCTGCTTAGGAGAATAACGGCGCAAGTCGCAATTTAAAGCCAGTGTTCAACAAGCCATGCTTTCCAATTATTCTCACATTTGACACGTTTCTTTCTGTCCATTGTTATAGTCCTATTCAGTTAACTGTACAGTCGAACTCGGTTATAACGTCATGAGAGGGACTAATATTTTGTGTCGTTATAAACGAGTGTTGTTATAACCGAGGAGTATAATGTTATGGTTAGCAGTGAGGAATTAATTGGTACCAAAGAACATCTGACGTTATAGACGAGGTGTCGTATAAACCGATGTCGTTATAACCGGGTTCGACCGTATTTAAGAGTGTTCTTTTATTTTGTATTTATAAGAAAATCTCTGGTATTGTCCCTCGTTCAGCACCGCTAAATAAGTCCCCCAATGTCTACAGGCCACTAGCCTGTCGGGGTGCAAGTTTGTACAATGCACCGACTATAAATCTTGGATGTATATGCAGGATGTTTTGGGAGTGTTATGGGGGGAATAACGTAATTAAAACATTGATTTTGTGGTTCTGACTAAGTCGTTTTTTACGCTTATGCATACGTAATATACATAGTGTGTGTATAACAGAGAATCATACACGAACATAAACGTATGTACATATATGCACCCGAACTGGAAGCTGCTGCATCCACTGTGTTCATGGTCTGGCTACGGGCCTGATTGGATAAGATCCTTAAACATTTCAAACCAGGTCGTATCCCCACAACCCAGTTCAGTAACGTTTTTAATATTATCCTCTCAAAGTGGAGGCTGGACGGTCCCGGGATCGAATCCCGGTGGGGGTGAGATTTCTCGCACCCGTCCAGACCGGCCCTGGGGCCCACCCAGCCTCCTATACAATGGGTACCGGTTCTCTTTCCCGGGGGTAAAGCGGCCGGGGCGTGGAGTTGACCACCCACCCTCATCTAGCGCCGAGGTTAAAGAAAGAGTAGAGCTATACCTCTACCCCTGCTCTGGGCCTTCGTGGCCTGTTCTAGGGAGAACTTTACCTTTACCTCTCAAAGTGGCCACTTTACAGACAGCTTCGTCGTCATAATTCTTAAATATTTTTCTCCTCTTCCAATCTACACATCTCCTTAACCTGTCTGCAACTCTCCCTGAATCTGTCAACACCGATGATCTGTATAAATCATGAAGTTCCCATTTACACCGTCATTTTTCCCTCCTGCTCTCTGTTTTAAGGTACTTGCAACTTCTTCACTCATTTGACAGCCCCCTCCACGACTGTTATTGTTGCTGTTACGTTCTTCTTCTTCTTCTTCTTCTTCTTCTTCTTCTTATTATTATTATTATTATATAAACGTTATAATTCCCGATCGAATCTTTCGTTTCTTTCCGCGACGTATGGACTGAGTAATTAGCCCCAGGACAGGTGCTATTAGCGGTCTCTTGTAAACACTGTTATTAACCTGTTGTTCCCATAATCTGCCTATAACTTCTGGAGATTCTGAATGAGGAGTACTGCTATCCCTCCAGTGTTAAGTTGGACATGGTCTCTTCTACTAGGCAGCTGGCGCACACACCGGCCTACCTGTCCAATAAATCCTTTTTCCCAAGAGAAAGATAACAGCTGTTGCCTAGACATAAATTGTTCAATCATTATAGTGTGTGGTGGTCGATGTATATTTCGAAGCCAAAAGCTACCGGCTGTTTACGACGTCACAACATTCAATCACTTAGTTACTAACTGGTTCAGGTGTTAGATCTGATATGCGAGCCCACAGTGACAAGATACTGCTCTTAAGGCAAGGAAAGGTACCAGACAAGGCAAGTTTTTTTTTTTTTTTGCCCACGCTCCTAATTAATTCGAGGGACTTTATGAATAATATCCCATTAAAGGCCTCCTAGAATCCAAATTCTTAAATTCGTGCCTTCAGCGATACCAACTTGACGGCCTTGTAAACTTCTGAAGTGTGACAAACGGCAGCTGAATTCAGTATACGAGCCTGAAATGATGACTGATGTGAGGTACATGGAAAATGTTCAGCTTTTATGCAGAGCTTTCTGTTTGGTAGTAAGGGCTCGACATGTGATGGTCATGCTTGTCGGTTTTTCTCTCGATCTGTCTCGCCAGTAGCGCCAGCACGCAAATCGTTGGATAGAGTTCTTGTAAAATTAAACGCCGGATACGTTCACTGACATTTTTCCAGGCAATTCGTTGTTCAGCCGTATTGGTAAAACCTGTATAGTAACGTTACTTATAGTAACTGTAACTTTTTGTCGAAATTCGACATGGCGGACTGTCAACAACAATATTCACGTAATTCTGATTTTCGGATAGCTCAGTAAATGCGGCGACTAGGCTACAGCTTGGACGACTTAAGAATCAGGGTTCGATTCCCGGCGGGTTCAAGAGGTTTCGTCTCCTAATCGCACATACCTGCCCTGGGACCCACCCAGTCTCCTGTTTAATGGGTGCTTGGAGTATCTTGCCATAGGGGTCAAAGCGGCCTGGGGCGTGAAGCTGACCACTCACCTCCCTAGCGCCGAAATTGGGAATGCGTGGAGTGATTTTTATTTACACATACGTCTTTATGGATTGGTCTAGAAGTAAATGCTGAGAAAACTAAGTACATGGTCATGTCTCGACATCAGAATGGAGGACAAAATCACAACATAAAGTTAGATAATAAATCCTTTGAAAGGGTGGAACAGTTCAAATATTTGGGAACAACCCTAACGCATCGAAATTCCATTCAGAAAGAAATTAAGTCGGGGAATGCTTGTTATCATTCGGTGCAGGATCTCTTGTGTTCCAGTTCGCTATCCACAAATATAAAGATTAAGATATACAGAACTGTAATTTTGCCTTTTGTTTTGTATGGGTGTGAAACTTGGTCTGTCACACTGAGGGAGGAACATAGGCTGAGGGTGTTCGATAATAGGGTGCTGAGGAGGATATTTGGGGCTAAGAGGGACGGGGTAACAGAGGAGTGGAGAAGACTACATAACGAGGAACTTATGATCTGTACTCATCACCAAATATTATTCGGGTGATCAAATCAAGAAGAATGAGGTGGGCGGGGCATGTAGCACGTATAGGGGGGAGGGGAGAGGTACATACAGGATTTTGGTGGGGAGACCTGAGGGAAGGAGACCGCTTGGAAGACCTAGGCTTAGATGGGAGGATAATATTAAAATGGATCTTCAAGATGTGGGATGGGGAATCATTGACTGGATTGATATGGCTCAGAATAGGGACAGGTGGCGGGCTGTTGTGAATGCGGTAATGAACCTTCGGGTTCCATAAAACGCGGGGAATTTCTTGATTAGCTGAGGACCTGTTAGCTTGTCAAGAAGGACTCTGTTTGGTAGAGTTACATCTTTATGGTGTGGTAGCTACTGAATTACGCAGGGGCAGCTTTACCTTTCAGTAGTACAAAAACTTAGTTACGTCAGGCAGTAAACTGACATTGCTATCTGGTCCATTAACGGTTTCACAAATGAGTTTGAAAGGCATCGTGAAGTCCTTTCACCAAAAATTGATTGGTGACTCCGATTTTCGGAGATATTGATTCAGTAAAGTCCACTTTAGCCGATTCCAGTGGTTGTGCTGTCTAAGGCGTGCGTGGGTCTGCGGCCGCTCGCTTGCTGGAATTGGGGGTTCGAATCCCGCCGGGGGCATGGATGTCTGTCTCTTGCGAGTGTTGTGTGTTGTCAGGTAGAGGTCTCTGCGTCGGGCTGATCACTCCTCCAGAGGAGTCCTACCGAGTGTGGTGTGTCTATGATCGTGAAGCCTCGATAACGAGGAGGCCGTGGCCCACTGGGGGGCTGTTGCGGCATTGAAAATAACCCACTTTAAGTTATATACCGAATTTTCATATAGAAAGGGACCAGGTTGTACTGTATGTTTTTTTAACAACTCTGGCGACGATGCGAAACCCAGAAGTTATGACCGAAAACCTTGAGATGGTGAGTACCAGTTGAAATTATTAAGGAAGGGACAAAACAAATTACATAATTAATGATTCGATATATCTTCAGGCCTGTTTGTACAGATGAAAACACTAATGGCAAGGTATCATTATTTCTGCCAAGATCGTCTGGTTAATTTACGGCCTCCGGAGAAGCCACCTTTAAAAAACTGAACTGGGAGTGGTAAAAGCAAGCGGACTAGAAATTGAATACCGGGCGATAAAAAAGTCCAGGGACCCCGATTTTGGTTTTTCTGTAATGATGAATTGTTAATGGATATTGCCTCACTATGGACTGACACGCCTGGATTCTGTTCGCGCTTGGTTAATTTTTACACCCATCGTTAATTCTGTGTTTTGACAAAACACGCGTGAAATGTGCGGATGGCACCTGCGCTGTGCTGATGTTTTGTATGTCGTTCCTAGAAGTTCCGTGATTCTTAATTCAGTTTTTAGTGAGTTTCGTGCCGAAGCGACAAGCTTGGCTACGTCCGGGTACGTATCTGTACACGTAGACTGTAGACTGTAGTCTGCCTGTCGGTATATTGTTTTATGATAATTCCTTACGTTGGCCATGTGTTTCTGCAGAGTATTTGGATCGGTGTATGTAGGTCTGCGTGTTTGTTGTTGACAGCGCCGAATGGTAGAACTTTTATGGGGTGGAAGGGATGTGGACAGATGCAGTCGTGTTATGTGAAGTTAAAGGTAAAGTTTACCCTAGAACAGGCCATGAAGGCCCAGAGGGGGAGTAGAGGTATAGCTCTACTCTTTCTTTAACCTCGGCGCTAGATGGGGGTGGGTGGTCAACGCCACGCCCTGGCCTCTTTACCCCCTGGAATGACCCGGTACCCATTGTACAGGAGGCTGGGTGGGTCCCAGGGCCGGTTTGGTCGGGTGTTGAAAATCTCGCCCCCACCGGGTCTCGATCCCCGGATCGTCCAATTCGTAGCTGGTTGCTGTACCGACTGAGCTATCCCGGCCCACCGTGTTATTTGAAGTGTAACCGCAATTTGCTTGTATAGTGACTGAAACCACGATAAGCCTCGTCCTGAATAGCTCGATTTCAAGCCTGCATTTGCATCCGAAAACTTGTATTTATATATTATGTACATATATTCCTGTAGGGCATGCCTTTAGATACTGAGAATAATGTGCACTACATTTAAACATTCAGCTCGTACCGCACAGTAAACACTTCCCTCCTCGGCTATGAAAACAGGTCACTTAATGCTGTATTGGGAAATAATCGCTGTTTTGAGATCCATACAAAAGACACTAATACAGTGACTAGAACCAAGAAATGCACACAAGTTTATGAAAATATAAATGTAAATTTCACACTATTATCACCGTGCATTTTTATGAATCAAATAGTGCATTAGTTGGTCTATTTATTTAATTTAATAAATGTAATTGTTTCGGCCACACTTGTGGCCATCCTGAGGGAGTGCTTTACGAAGAATTTACCTTCTGTTGAATTCTCCTACCATACACCATCCTCGATTTTCTTGTTCCATTGCGTCTTTCTCGATGGCTAAAAGGGTCAGTCGACCCACTTTCCCCATAGCTTTCAAATAACTTATAAGAAATTTATATTACCATCACCTTGCATTTTCACTCTATTTTTTGAAAAAAACAACCGACTAATTACGTAATATCAAGTTAATAAAGTGCGTAGCCGGTACGATGACGGATGTTAAAAACAAACTGAATATAGACACAAAAATTTAACTTTTTAACATTTCAACTTTCTAGAATTTTATACAGTATCTCAGTTGTTACAATTTTAACATAACCTTTTCCTAGAGGTTGCATAGTGTAACAGGGCCAATAGTAGCTTAACTGCAAACGATAGCACATGAACTTGTGGATGTGTGAAAAGGTGTGGCTTGATAGAAAGTCCCCCTGATGATGATCCGACAAGGATCGAAACATATGTAGGGGTAGTGTCAACTAAATAAATAGTGACATTTAATGTGCATTAGTTGGTTGTTTTTCAAAAAACTTATAAGAAATTTACGTTTTGAAACCTCAACTTTGCTGATGCCACCACAACTGGTCCTCTTATCACGACTAAAGCCATTTTTTAGTGTATTCGTGAAGAAGCCGGCTACCAAAAGACATTTTGTAACGAAACTTGGCATTTTTTTTCAACATTTCTTCTCTATACTATATTCTTTTTAACTTTTCGGCTTCAACCATCCATTTCTGTCTCTTGTAGCCGTCGTTGTCATTTGGCTAAAAATAATTTAAATAAGAAATTAGTTGTGTCCAAGAGCACATTAAACCACGAGTTAATTACCACACTGTTAATTATACGCTGGACACGAGTGCAGTACATAGTAAACACGTGCTTTGAGCTGTACTGTACCTAATTTAATTGGCGACATGCACTCGCGTTTGATTCGCAAACACGCCGAATTGTAATCTATTTTCCTACATTTCCATTCTGGTTTGACTTGTGTTCCAATTTGTAGACATATTTTTTTTCATTTTAATATCTTTATTTCCTGTGCTTTTGAGGTAACGTTATGCTGCGCTCACCTCGCCATGTGGATGGCCCTGACCACGATACATGGCAATACTAGCCCACTGCGTTGCTATCTTCACTGCGGGAACCTGGGTTGGAAGGACTGATTCACGTTTGCTATCCTTGCCGTGTTCGGCCAACCAATGCATGAGCGGCTGCATTTAATTCACGCAACCAACCATGATTAGCACTGTATAAGTGGCACAAGTGTCTCCCGTAATGATTTCCTTTGTTTAGACTTACTGTAGTACAATAAACAACGACTGTGTCCCTGTCGTGTACCAGTGTTTGAAGTTTTAATACTCAGTACAAAAAATTTATCCATTTGAAGACAAACATATTTAACAATATGTATAACTTAAGTTCGTACCTCACAGAGGACACAGAGCACCTCAAATGGGAAGACAAAATGGTTAATGCTGTAAAGAAATAATTGATATTTGTTGTGAGAATCGTACGAAGTACGTAAATATGTTGCGTGGCAAAATGTAAGAGTCTTTATTGTTACAGGACGTGGTGAGTACAGTTACCAGTGGGCTTTACAACGGTTGATAATATATAATTGTGCTGCTGCACGTTTCGACGTAAAATTACGTCATTTTCGGGATGGGTGGGAAATAAAGTGAATGCGTTGTGTGGATTGTTTTACGACGACAAAAAGCTTTTAAGAGTTGTAACTTTCAATATAGGGCTATAATAAAAACAGTAATTGATTTTAACATGTCGACTAATAGTTTTGTAATATGATAGTGTATGAATAGTGTATAAATATAAGGAAGGCTAACTGAATTCGTAGCAGCTTGCGAAGGAAGTGTTCTCTAAAACACGTTGTTGAAGGAAAGATAGAGGGAAGTGACGGGAAGACGAGGAAGAAGACATGAGCAGCTACTCGACAACCTTAAGGAAGAGAGAGGCTAACTGGATTCGTAGCAGCTTGCGAAGGAACTGTTCTCTAAAACACGTTGTTGAAGGAAAGATAGATGGGAGTGACGAGGAAGAAGACGTAAGCAGCTACTCGACGACCTTAAGGAAAAGAGAGGATACTGGAAATTGAAAGAGGACGCACTAGATCGCACTCTCTGGAGAATTCGCTTTGGAAGAGGCTACGGACCTGTCGTAAGACAGCACAGAAAAATGAATTGGTGTGTTTATTATTGGTGAAACAGGTGTGCATGTTACTTTCTTAGGAAATCAGCCTGAATGTGATGCAATTTTACACTGAAACATGCACTTGCAAGATTATACGTTGTCAATAAATTGTTGTTTTAAGTCTGAAATAAACAGTGAACTTGCAGTCTTGTCTTGCGAGCTAATATATGCAGACTTTGCTTCGCTGACTTCCCCTAGGTGTGTTACACTGTCAAAACGTCTGTTATGGGCCTATGGTCTTGCTTAACTGCTTATTATGAGAGGAAGGAGGGCACTGCAGCCGAACCGGAAGTCTTGGACATGCTGTAATGCTGGCCTGGAGGATGTCTGTCGACTCACGTGCTAATGTTTAAAAAACCTGAAAAGTCCTTTGCGTGACAGGCAATTCCATGTATCCATTTAACACACATGCGGATTAATATTATGAATCGTACCGTATCGGGAATTTAATTTCCGGGGGGGGGGGGGGGAGAATTGTTACAATTTGCAAGTCAGCTGTGCTGTTCAAAACAAATGCTCATTCCTTCTCTTGAGAGCCAAACTCTCAAGAAAGGAGGGAAATGGCTGGGGGAGAATTTTTATCCGTAAAGTCCTCCAAAGGGGACTGACTAGAGGAGTTCTGGTTTGCCATGTTTGATTTTTACCAACCTGTAAGCAACATACAGCCGATCCCAGTGGCCGCGCGGTCTAAGACGTGGGTCTGCGGCCGCTCGCTTACTTGGATTGTGGGTTCGAATCCCGCCTAGGGCATGGATGTCTGTCTCTTGTGAGTGTTGTGTGTTGTCAGGTAGAGGTCTCTGCGACGGACTGGTCCCTCGTCCAGAGGAGTCCTACCGAGTGTGGTGTGTCTAAAGTGTGATCGTGAAGCCTCGAAAAATGAGGCTGCCTAGGCCCCCAAGGGGCTGTCGAGCCATTGGGAAAAAAAAGTAAGCCACATACAGACATACGAGTAGATTGAAATTGGTGCCTTGCATACTTAAATTATATGGCTATGTTTGCCTCTTAATCTGAGAATTATGCTGTTTAAAAAAAATTGCAGAATTCAAATAGACATAACATTTCAAGCTTGAATGCATAAAATACCTACATTGAGTGCCACATGCGTAGATATTTTTTCTTCTAATATTGTTAAATAGTAGTAAAGAATGCTGTAAAATCTGGAGGAAGCTTCGTTGCGAGTTTAGAACGCATTTCAAACTTTTCACAAAGTGATATGCCTGGAGAGGTCGTTTGTATTTCACAGAGGTTGATCATTATCGTACACTCGCCACAGGCGATAAACTGGAAGGCAACAGCCACTGTAAACAGTGTATGTGTTTGTTGCCAGGTTATTAAATGGCGTGTTTTAATGAAGTGGCTGGTTAATTTTTTTTGGTGAACCATCTATACGTCAGACTATGATGTGATGAATAATGTGTCATTAGATTCAGGAATTTCAATTTTGAAACTACGCGACTTCTATAACCAGATATTTTGAATATTTCTGAGTGTGATGTCATGGGGTTGCGCTTAATTAAGAGACAGGGGCAGT
This sequence comes from Reticulitermes speratus, assembly GCA_021186555.1. Lineage (NCBI taxonomy): Eukaryota > Metazoa > Arthropoda > Insecta > Blattodea > Rhinotermitidae > Reticulitermes > Reticulitermes speratus. The sequence continues at coordinate 6,867,293 of JAJKFL010000013.1, read as the reverse complement.
TTAGATTTTTAATAGGATGGCTTGATCCAGATTGTTAATTATACTTAATTTATTTCAGTAAATTGCTTTTGTGTATTATTATTATTATTATTATTATTATTGCTATTATTCTGGTATTGCATCTGGGCTGTTGTCTAATTAAAGAATTTGGAATTGAATTCTTTATTTTCGTTTGGAATGTAGAATATTTGTCATAATGAACCAGTGGGAGGTTTCAATCACAATTCAATATGTAAAATGTTATCTGACTCCTCCATTAAATTCTAGAGCAGTAATTTACAATAAATACTGTATAATTGCTGCAATACGCAGTGCGAGGCACATCAGGACACCACTCACTTGATATACTACGACATTTGGAACTCAATACACAGTGTTATTCTACCCATCGTCAGCATTAGCGCTTTAGCAGTGGTAGCCATCTTGTGGACCTTTCGGCCAGTTACAGTTGTAATTTGAAACAAAACCACAGGACTAGCTGATGGAACGAAACGTAATGGCAGATTGTGATTGGTTCGCTTTCTGTTCGTGTAATACAGCGAGCATTCACTGAGCCTGATTGGTGTGAAGGTGTGAGACAGTCTTGTAATGCTTGCCTTTTCAACCTGTTTACTTGTCCATAATCAGCGGCTTATTAAAAGCTTCTCCTCCGTCACCCCTACCTCCAATTTGGAAACCCCAGATTTAATGTGGCAACATCGCATGCCAATGTTCACGGCCAACATACGGTAACATAGTGAAACTAGGTACATTAAAAGAGTTTTTCAGAAAAAAGAAGAGGGGGCTAGACCAGCGGAGTGAATTGGGAACGCGCCCCCCCCCCCCCCCCCCCCCCCGCTCTTCAAAATGGTGTGCACAGAACTAGATAAGAGACAAAGTCAAAAATTCAAATTTCTGATATCAAACGAGCGCAAAGTTCGGTGAGGCTTTTTATATTGTTCGATGTCAACAAATTAGTGTCATCGGAAAGTACTTTACGGAACCTCCTGTGTCGTGTACTCATAAAGTAAATATTCCTTTACTCTTTTACATTTTTTTTATTTATGTATTCTACGTTACTGTAGCCAGTAGTAGAATACTGGGTTTGTAACTGGCTGCTTGATTGGCCCACCTTACTGCGTCCACTTTGCATCGCTGTTAGCGTGACCCATCCATTTCATTGTCATTTTAGCATCGCACACTTGCCGGTCAATTATGTCTTTCTCCTTCACTCCCACGGTAGTTTTGAGCCAGTCTGTTCGTCTCCGTGTCGGGCGCCCCTTCCCTTATGAGGGCCATCATTACATGACGCGTGCCACTAACCCCAAGGGCAAAATGAATACCAGTTTTTTTATTTGTTTTGCTAGCTACTGTATCTAATAACTCCTGAGGCCTGTCTCAGAGGAACACTTATGAATGAAGTGTGTCATGCTCTTGGTGTATAGTCATCGCGTCTTATGTTGATGAACATGGCTACCTTATTTAGTGAGACTTAAGTCTTCAAGGTAGTGACGTTATAGATTGATAGATAGGTACCGACGTTTCGGAAGAATGTAGGTTCATGTCTACCTATACAAGTGGTGTCACATCCCAGAAGAAAATTCTCATTTTATATTACAATATCACGTTGAACACTGCTACATGTTTCGATCCGCTATGGGATCATCATCAGGGAATCACAGTAAAGTAACACTGCACAAAATCGAACTAGCAATCCATGTAAATAAAAATGTGCAAAAAATCAGTCAGTTAAAATGTAGGCGTTTGTTATATAAAGGAAATAAAATAATATAGTATACAATTTATCAGTGCCTGACAATATAAAAGTTTCATTCTGTAAGCTTGCAGTGTTAGTATTTGTGGGTTTGGTGTGTCAGTTAAGTATGTAATCGGAAGTTCTCTTGTCAAAAGCTGCAACTTACATTTTGATACTTATTTGGTCGTACTTTGCTCTACTCACAAAAAAGAATTAATAAGATTGTGTTTATCCCCATTGTGCCTTTGAACTTCCGTTCAATTCCATATTTCATATGTTCCTTCGGCCATTTTCCGAGCTGTAGTAGCTACTGAGGGTACTTATCTAACCAATGTGCGTCTCGGTTACGGAACTCATTCGTTTGAGTTCAGGAAACTAATGTTTTGAGAACCAAATGACACTGCTAAGTAAAACTCTGAGGACGTTAGATCGTGTTATTGAGTGTGCGGTTTATCGATACTTTTAATCGTTACGGTTACTTAGCGTCGATGATACATGAATGAATCGATATGGACTACTAATGGAATGATACTGGCAGGGGAAACTGATGTAGTCGGAGGGAAATGCGTCCCAACGCCACGTTGTCTACCAGAAATCATAACATGAACTGATCTGTTATTGAACCCGGCCCTCCTGGGTAAGAAGCCGGCGAGTAACCGCCTGGGCCAAAACAAAAAGTCATGTCATGCGGTACAAATAATGATCCCGGCGGTAGAAAAATTTGGACTGAGTGTGTAGGAAGTACTGAGGAAAATCATGAAGATCCACTGTAGGAATAACCGGTGTCATGCCGGGATTCAAACCAGGTGCTCTGCAGATACAGAACTGCTGAACTAACCTGCTTGGAAAATATTTTATTTATGTGTGACATTAAAGGTAAAGAGAGGAGTAGGGCGGCAGTCAGTGACAGTTATACTTTGTTGTGTAGTTGTCATTGACTGCCCCCATTTCCCTCTTTATCTGTATATCACAACGGGATGTCACAAATAAAGAGTTTACCTGCCATCAGGCTTTTTACATCAAACGATGTAAAAATACCAACAGGAAGGTCCTTAACAAAGCATGGTTGTGCCTGCCTACCCCCTTTCCTTTTTTAAAATATCTGTTTGTGTATTAATGCTTCATGTGCGTGTATTTGCTGAAGGTTACTCAACCTTTGTTTCATGTTTAAAATATAATTTGAGAAATTAAACCAGTCATATAATCTGCATGATAATTACATTAATGTAGATATGTTGCATATTTTGTTAATAAACAGGCCCCGAACAGTCCTGAGCCTGCTTCACGCAGGATGCCATTGTCGAATATGAAGACTTGAACGCTGGTATAAGACTGAAACCTTAAATTTAGTTGATCAGTAGCAAACAGAGTAGCCACTTCGTTTCGGAACCAAATATAGTTGTGCCGGTATGCATAAACGTCGGGTCAACATTTAACAGAATTCAGAACCAGAGTTAGCATCTATTTGCAACACAGTAACCTGTTCTCTTATTATTTGTCTTGTAACCATAGTTTAAACTTAAGTTGTCCGTTTGGATAGTAACCACTGTTTCACTGTTGTAATACATTTCACCTTGCTCAAACTATTTTTCGTAGAACTGGGTAGGGTAAAGGGAATGTTACAATATAAACATGTTAATCCCCAAGCCGTAAAGGAGGTAAGTCGATTGCTCCTTACCTCAGAGGCCCAGTTTCAATTCCAGGGCAGTCCATGTGGTTTTTGTGATGGAACTTGTAGCACTGGGACGGGTCCTGTCTTGAGTGCCTGCATTTTTCCTTTATTTCTTTTACCAATGCTCCATATTCACATTTATCTACCATTAGCGCTGTGTGTACTCAACACATTGAATTCGTCACTGGCCACAAAAAATTGTACATTTTCTCAAGTATTCCTTAAACCAGTTATAATATAAATCCGTTCTCGTTAATAGTGCCGTGCATTATCCTTAAATGACGATGCGTGTAAAGTTGTTACGTACACTAATCTAGCCTTACGTGTTTAATGGCATAATCCATGTAACATTTAAAGTAGCTGTAAGTAATCCTGCATGGGAGAATACGATTAAATGGATGTTAAAAAAATGGAATGGGACGTGGACTGGATTGATCTGACTCAGGACACAAGACAGGGACAGGTGGCGGGCTCTTGTAAGTGCGGTAATAAACCTCCACTAGCTGATGAACTATTAGTGTCTTAAGAAGGACTCTGCATCATGGAGTTAGTTTTTAGTTAGTAATCCTGTTGTGCGGCTTTATACATCCGCTGTAACCTGTATAGTGATTGGTATCAGATTTGTATTCAGTTCGAAGCTAGAAAGTCGAACAATGTATGAGCTTACGGCATTCGTTTTATGCCTGTTACAAGCTAATTTATAATTCTGAAGGAAAGATCGCATGGTTTGTTTTTTTATTGAAGGGCCCCGCAGCAGATGCTACGGGCGCACCGCAGTCTTGAAGGCTTATTGTGCAACCCTGTGATGATGACGAGTTTTTTTTTTATGTTTTTCCATTTTAATGGAGCACCGGTGGAATGAAATTGACAGGGGAAAACCGAAGTACTCGGAGAAGAACCTGTCCCAGTGCCACTTTGTCCACCACAAATCCCACATGGACCGATCCAGGATCGAACCCGGGCCTCCGCGGTGAGAGGCCGGCGACTAACCGCCAGAGCAATGGCACGGCCTGAGATCGCCGGTTAACAGTAATTGATGTGCGTCGGTGTTGTCATAGGCCACCATGGTGTGCAACTCAGAAGGTGCACAGAATTGTTCTGTTGTTGATCTGTTGTTCGCGCACTCTACTTCTGGGACAGTATGCGTTGTTTGCTGTTCAGTGGACTTGGGGTAACAGTCTGTGTAACAGATAGGCTTCGGGTTTGACAATTGACGAATCGGGGTTCGATCCGTGGCTGCAAAAAAGGAATTCTTTGGCCCCAGTCAGCCTCGTGTCCGGTGGGTACTGGGGGTAAAGCGGCTGGTGCGTGAAGCTGACCACTCCCAGCTAGTTCCGAGGTTAATGCTTGTAGTTATACCTCTGGTGTCCCGTTTTGCCTTTTAATTGCTTTATTCAATTCTGTAGCGTTCTGATTTTTTTTCGTCATGCTAATCGCATCATTCTCAGGAAACATGACACGTGCGAGGAATGTGGTACACATGGCAGAGACGAGGTTGCGTATTTTAATGGGCAAGCGTGAAGGAATTACTTCGAAGAACTAGGGTTAGTACACGTAAAGGTGTCGCTGTCCACGCCATGAAGGCGTATAGGGGAAGCGAAGGTTTAGCTCCATTCATGCTGAACCTTGGCACTAGATGGGAGTGGTCAGCTTCATGACCCAGCCGGGAAAGAACCCAAGTGCCCATTGAACAGGAGGCTGCGTGTGCCCCAGAGCCGGTCTGGGCCATTTTTTGGAGAAAGATAAAATATGTTGCTCATGCCGGGATTCGAACCCCGGACCGCCCAGCACGTAGCTAGTCGCTGTACCGACTGCACCTAGGCTTAGATGGGCAGATAATATTAGAATGGATTATAAAAAGTATGATGGGATGGTGTGAGCTGATTTAAGGCTTCCGCTGCGGTGTAAATGAGGTCTTGGCTCTTATGGGATGTTACACAGCGTTATTTGGTACTAAGTCACCGATGTTTCGGAAATCGACGTTTCTGGACAGTCTATCGGTCCCATCTTCAAGGGTCAAAAGATTTTCTTGGACTGTTTGACTTTTGAAGATGTTACCGATAGGCTGTTCCGAAACGTCGGTAACATTCAACGTTGCGTAGCACACCAGAAGAGCGAAAACTTGGATTATCTTGCGCAGGATACCAGTGGCTTCTCTTATGAACACGGTGTTGAACCATTTTGGTTTTTTTAAAATGTGGAGAAAATTTTTAGTGCTTGAGGAATTTTAGAGTTATTGCATCATGCTAATATTAACCCGTTTATTTGTGGTAGATTCCAAAAAATCCGGAAGCAAAATATGTTATTGTGCTTGCTTCATACTTCTTCATTCACGTGTTGAGAATAAGAGAGTAGGTGTCAGATTTCACATTCCTTCAGGTACGTCCATCCCATATTTGTGTCACCGCAGCCCTGGAGTGAAAGTCGTGCGGATTTGAATAATGTGGCGCTGTCTCCAAGGCGACACGACACGCAATGCTGCAAAGCATAAGGACGTTGTTGGAATGATCAGAGAGCCTCTAGGGTTTTTAGTAACTTTTGGTCGAGCGAAGTTTTGAATATTAAAATATTAATGCAATTTTTGAAGAGTAAGAGAGTGTTTTATGTGATGTGTAATTAACGTCTCTGCCAAGGGACTTAAAGTAAGTTTCATTTCGAGACTTCGAAAGAAAGGCAATCTCATTGGGCCACAGTATTGTTAGAATTTTTCTAACAAATGTCTTGAATCTGCAGAAATGTCACGCGCTTTAATGCCACTGCGAATTCAGATTTGTTAACTCTTGCGTTCTCAGAATACAACAGGATTTTTAATGAGAGCAACACGACTGTTATTTACTTTAGAGTGATGGAATATTATACAGCTATATATGCATGAAACGCCGATCCCAGTGGCCGTGCGGTCTAAGGCGTGAGTCTGCGGCCGCTCGCTTACTGGGATTGTGGGTTCGAATCCCACCGGGGGCATGGATGTTTGTGTTGTGTTTGTTGTAAGGACGGTAGTATGGAACGTAAAGTGACATGAAGGACGAAAGGATTTAAACAGTACAAAAATGGATCAAAGGGGAAAAACCCCCGGACAGACAAAAAAAAAAATCCCACCGGGGGCATGGATGTTTGTGTTGTGTTTGTTGTGTGTTGTCAGGTAGAGGTCTCTGCGAGGGTCTGATCACTCGTCCAGAGGAGTCCTACCGACTGTGGTGTGTTTCAAATGTGTGTGATCGTGAAACCTCGACGAAACGAGGAGGCCCAGGCCCATATAAGGCTGTCGAGCCATAGGAAAAAAATGCTTTATATATATATATATATATATATATATATATATGCATGAAACGTGCTTTTCTTATTAATGAAAACGTTACGTAATGAAGTCAATAATGCATTACAATTATGCAAAATGTCATATATCCTGCATTTTTATTTTAAAAAAAATTGAGAAAGGTTTATATGTTATGAAACGCAGGGCAAACTACGTAGACCAATTTTTTTGGCGCCTTTGCAACCGGAAAGTGACTCTGTCATAGTCATGTCCGTCCGTCTGTTCGCATGTATACGGTAGACACCCACCGGACAGTATTTCATGAAATTTATTTACTCATTACCATTTTGATCAAAACGGGGAAAAATAGCAGACACTTCTACATGCAGATGCTCGTGCGTGATGTGATCTTTCGTCTTGTGCCTTCTTCATGACTCAGTGTTCTCTGTGAGTGACGCACTCGGGCCTAACAAACTGTTATCTAAGTGAGATTGAAATCTCCCCGTTTACGATAGCACTGTGGTAATCTAATGTAAATCTGTTGCTAATTTACGGAGAAGCCTTATTAGTGTGTGTTAAAATACTCGGCATTTTTCTTGAAAGTATTTACGAATTCATGGAAGGCGCCAGATCTGTTACGCTCTGCGGGTTATCTTGACTACATACATACATGCATATATACATACATACATACATACATACATACATTCCATGGATCCAAAAGTCTGTGAAGTGACAACTCGATGTGCAATAAGTCATAATATACAAATATACAGCTATACACACTACACAATTTTACATTTGAACACTATACACTAAAACACTATAAACGTGTTACATACTTCACTGTGAACCATCTTTATACATAAACATGACTTATCGATAGGTACTTTATCGTCGTGTGGCGAGCGATTTTATGGATACCTCTAAAGAGGGGGTCATTAATTTTAGCCGAAACCAACAAATGCACAAGATTATTAACAAGTATAAGATGTATTTACAACCCCTACATATGTTTCGGCAAATCAATTGCCATCTTCAGGGGGTATTTATCAAAGTGTACTAGGATGCAATAAGTACTGCTAGTTCTTTGATAAGTACCCCTGAGGATGGCAATTTATTTGCAGAAACATATGTAGGGGTTGTAAATACATATTACCGGGTTCGATCCCGTGTCAGTCCATGTGGGATTTGTGGTGGACAAAGTGGCACTGGGACAGGTTTTTCCTCGAGTACTTCGGTTTTCCCCTGTCAATTTCATTCCACCGGTTCTCCATTACTTGGGGGGGGGGGGGAAACTGATTATCTTTCTCTCATCGTCATCACAGGGTTGCACAATAAGCCTTAAGGCTGCGGTGCGTCCGTAGCATCTGCTGCGGGGCCCTTCTAAAAAAATACGTCTTATAATCTTGGGCATTTGTTTGTTTTTACTTAAACTCGCGATAACATGCACGGTACATGCAACATGAAAAAGGGGTCATTAACTTTGCCAGAGATCTAGAAACCATTTCAAAATTCTAGGCGCCAGAAAGCTGACATGAATCAAGTTCCATTCCGTGGATCTAAAAGTGTTAGGTGCCACCACATAAATTTAGTCGCCACGGCGACCTGGCGCCCGGGATTTGTGCACTCCTGTACGTCTGTATGTATGAAACAAAGTCTTCAAGTGCAAAATAACAACACGAACAGTGTGGAGAAAAATTGTCCTGTCGGTTTAACAGCGCTAACTGATGAAAACAGCCAGCATGCTACTGGATCATGTCGCGTTTTGTTTCTGGATTGATGGTGACCTGGTATTGCCAGTGTCCTAACAAAAACAAATCATGCTCTAATATTCTGAAATTGTGAACAATCCTCTCACTCACGTGTTCCTTTCTTTCATTTTTGCGTCTTTCTCTGTATCCTTTTCTCGTACGACATAGCTGTTCCCTTTCTCACTTATTCGCTTATAAATTACTTATAACCAACGTCTTTGGCCTTTCCCCCATCCGTGATAACCACTGGTATTCACTTGACTGCTTATTCAGGCCATTTGTGTTCTCTCATTGCTTTTATGTTCAACATTTTATTCTATTTTCACTCCACAGTGTTTTTTCATAGTCGACTGTTTCTCTGTCCCATTATAAGGCTACGTTTTTTAATTTGATTTTCTTGATCGTATTACCCAAAAATTTACAATTTTGCTGGTTTAAACTGAGCTCCTCTGAATATCCAACACTGCTTCATTAGCTTTGCCAAGTAACCCCAAGTCGATAGTAGCTTGCCTAAAGAAGCGTGCTACATGTATTAATGTTTCTTCAAAAGGTTACAGTTCTGACATTTATATTGCGAATGGGGACCAAGCTAAGAGAATATTGCTATTACAGTAAGCTGACTTCAGTAGGCCATTAAATTTAATTGGCAAGTATTGTCCTATACATACAACTTTTGTTTTCTGCTTTGTATCTGTTCTTTGTTTCGTTGTACGTTACTGTGTAACAGTTTTGTGCCGATCTAAAGTACTGTCAATTAAAATAGAGTCTACGCTGTCAGGAGTAAGCTCTTGTGCCACAAGTTCGGAATGTTCCCAGTTCGAGTCTGTTTCTGGGTAATCGCAAGTCTAACGACAAACAAGTCGAATTATTGGACGAAAGTCTGTATGCTGAGGTGCTAATTCATATATATATATATTTATATAAGCTTTATTTTGGCATAAAGTGAACGGATAATGGTTACGTCTCTGCGGCCCCCCCCCCCCCCCCGTTCAAAGTATTTCAAGTAAATTTGATGTTACAAATTTTCTGCTGAAAATCTGCGGATTGCATTTAATTTCAGTTCATATCCAGTGCGGACGGGAGGGGGGGGGGGGAATTACCGGGGCCTGGCGGTCCGGAAGGGGGTCCAGGGCCCGAATATGTTGCATATGTTTTTGTGTGTCTCGGTAGTATCATTATCTGTCGATTGTACAAATTAACTCTTTCGGACCAAGCCCAAGTCACTCTGAAACCGACGATCAGTCTTTCCGATTTAGTGTAAAGATTTTTAGCGGGTCCGCTCTTGCTGGTGGGACCCGAAAAAACAATTTTTACCCGGGCCCGAACCCGCTGTCGGCGGCCCTGTCCATATCAACCCACAATAATGCATAATATGCATGGAATTCAAATCGGAAGTGTACTGACTGTTATAAGAATATGTCAGAAATGATGTACATGTCGCATCTTACGGATTTCATGTAACTTCATTTGTTTCGTTTTTGGATTGAGTGTATTTGAACTAAAATTAAAAATAATTGGGCATCTATGCAGTGTGCTTTTGCTTTCCTTTCTCAGCAACATCATTTACTGCTCTGTTGCCGTGTGATGATAACACCATATTCAGTAGACATTAAGCGAACTCAAGAACATAGCGACATAGAGAGAGAATGAATTTGAAGACACACATAGGTCTTCTGCCAGTTAGAATAATACTCCACTCTTGTTGTAAATTGAAGCAACACTCATACTGGTGTAGTTCATTGCACTTGTATCACGTCAGACAGCGAATTGGAACAGCCCGCCCTCATATCGCACAGGACTACTCAACTACTCTGCACACTGGTCGTGTTATTTCCACAGCCGTAATATTACAGTACTCCAGTAGAAGTCATAGAAGTTTCATTTTGATCTATAAAAGAAAATTTTGTCCTTGAAAGTCGTATAAAGAACAGGTTTAAACAATTATTGTTAAGTCACCAACTGAATGCACTATTTATTTTAAAAAAAACACTATATAGTTCCTTAAAATATTTTGGTAATTTTTGGGTGTTTACAAAAATATTTTAAGGAACTATATAGTGTTTTTTTAAAATAAATAGTGCATTCAGTTGGTGACTTAACAATAATTGTGAAAAATGCACGGTGATTATAGAATAAAGGTTTAAACAAATGAGCGTGTATCAAACATGGAGGAGAAGAGAACTGCTTAGAGGGTTTTGGTGGGGAAACCTGAAGGAGCGATACAGTTTTTAAGTCTTATGCTTAGATAGGAATATAATATTAAAATGGATCGTAAAGGAACTGGACGGGAGGGTGATGGCTGGATTGATCTGGCTTACGATAAGGATTACTGCCAGGCTCTTGTGATTAAGGTACTGAACTTTTAGGGTTCCTAAAGTGCGGTGAATTTCTTTACTAGATGGGGAACCCACAGCTCATCAAGAAGGACTCTGCTCCATGGAGTTAAGTAGGAGTTAAAACAGATGCCAGTTTCTCTAAGATTTGTGGTCGAAAGTGATAAAATGGCGACTGAGAAAGATACGCATTTATCTTTAACTAATGTACTTGGAATCTTGTCTATTTTGGGGAGAGTGTTGAGAAATCAGTGAAGGAAACTATAATTAATTATATGTACACAGATCAAGCATATATATATATATATATATATATATATATATATATATGTAGCTGTGAGACCCTGGACGTATATTCTGGTGCCTCCGCTTTGCCGAACATCCCGAGGCTTTCGTTTATTTTCTCAGCCTCTCTAGGCGAATGCCAAACAGTTTTCTACTCACTACAGGCCTATTTTCAATATTGTGTGGCGAGTTGTAACTTTATAATTTGAAATAGCTTTTTAAAATGACAATCATGTACCAGCTTCCTGGGACGTTTTAGCCTAAAGGCCTCTGGTTCAAAACTCGTCCGTCCATTAGACTCGCTCCTGACCCAGTTCATCCAGTCTGCGCTAGTACATCCTAACACACTTTAGTAGCCGATTGTTTTTCAGTCTTCATCTTGGAAGATTTTCAAGAAGTTTATCGAAATTCGGTGTGGCCATACAAGTTTATATTTTAGGCGAGGTCAAGGTAAGGTAAAGTTCTCCCTAAAACAGGCCACGAAGGCCCAGAGGGGGAGTAGAGGTATAGCTCTACTCTTTCTTTAACCCTGGCACTAGATGGGGTGGGTGATCAACTCCACTCCCCGGCCGCTTTACCCCCGTGAAAGAGACCCGGTACCCATTGTATAGGAGGCTGGTTGGGCCCCATGGCCGGTCTGGACGGCTGCGAAAAATGTCTCCCCCACCGGGATTCGATCCCCGAACCGTGCAGCCTGTAGCGAATCGCTGTACCGACTGAGCTATCGCGGTCCTTGTGAGGCGAGGTTTAATTTATAATTCACCCTTTCCCCTTGAAGAAAAAACTTTATGTAAGGTTGTAACAAAGGGCGAAACTCTCGCACGAGAAGTTTCCTTATGCATTAAATAGTACCGTCAAGGTGCAGAAAGTTTTGTATTTGAGTGTAGCGGATCCGATGGAATCTCTGGACCATTAAGCAAACGACAGTGCGGGAGTTTGAAATGTTTTATATTCAATTCCTCTGCTGGTTAGTGAATCTGCTTGATGTTCCTGGCTGTGTCTTTCGAGAAGAGACCCCACCCGCGTCCTGAGGAGGCTGTAGGGCGGGAATCCTTGTAGAACAATGTTTCGTTCGTCTGATCGACTGACTTGTTGAAAGTACTCCATCTGGCATAATAATTGATAGCAATATTACGTTTTATTTTATTATCTGTAACACCCATCCGAGGTCCAGGTAGACCCAGTGCTACGAGTAATGTGCCTGTTCAAAGAACAACAGTGGTACCAACTATTGTCCCAACATTCTCTAGCTGCTTTGTAATCGTTCTGCGAAAATGTTATTGTTAAGTTTTATTGTAATTATATTAGCTGCAGCATCCATCAGGATCCCTTTTGCTACGAATAATATCCCTACATAACTGCTCCAGAAATAGCAATAATATCCCTACATAACTGCTCCAGAAATAGCAATGATATCACTACATAACTGCTCCAGAAATAGCAATAATATCCCTACGTAACTGCTCCAGAAATAGCAATAATATCCCTACATAACTGCTCCGGGAATAGCAATAATATCCCAACATAACTGCCCCAGAAATATCAATAATATCCCTACATAACTGCTCCAGAAATAGCAATAATATCCCTACATAACTGCTCCAGAAATAGCAATAATATCCCTACATAACTGCTCCAGAAATAGCAATAATATCCCTACATAACTGCTCCAGAAATAGCAATAATATTCCTACATAACTGCTCCAGAAATAGCAATAATATCCCTACATAACTGCTCCAGAAATAGCAATAATATCCCTACATAACTGCTCCAGAAATAGCAATAATATCCCTACATAACTGCTCCAGAAATAGCAATAATATCCCTACATAACTGCTCCAGAAATAGCAATACTGTTCGTCGATTTGCCCGAGTCGCGTGTCTGTTATAGAGTTTTAGCATGTGAATAACACTTAAAATTTACGATTTGTGTCATGAAATTTCGTATGCTAATCAGAGAGTTGACGTAGGGAAGAACAGCTTATTCTCTTAGTATACAGTAAAACCTGCCTATAAGGGAACCGCAAAGGGACCGGATTTCTTTCTGTTGCCATTAATAAAATTAAGTGAAAAATATGATTTTGGATTTTCATCGCTGGAGGAGAGTGGAGTCTTGCGGACTTAGAATATTCTGACACCCGGCAGGGATTTGAACACCGCGTCTTCCGTTTGCGGAAAGGATTTCGATGGAGAAGTGTTAATTGCACAATTCCTGGATCAGTATAATTTTCTGTGTCGCCAATCTGTCATTTAGATGCCTGTCGAACGATGTGGTAAGGGAAATCAGGTGGGTCTCACCGGGGACGGCTCTTTTTTCCCCCAACAGTCTGCACCCCAATGACCGGAAGTATTGATGACTTCCTGGTGATTTACTGATTATGAAGATCACGCAGATCGTTAAGCACCCCATTCAATGCGTCCACACACCAACACACACACACAAACTGGTACTGGAACAACCTTTTCTCCTAGCTCTCTGATTTCCCCTGTTTAATTCATTCCACTTAACGCTCCTTACTCATTTTACATCACCTACCACCGACGGTACATGAATGTAATCTTAACACCCGACAGCGTCGTTATGCAGAATCATTATTTTGTCTGACAAATATTGTTCGTCACTTACAGCCTGTATTCCGACGTGCATGCAGGCGGTCGACTAAGTAGGCTACGTCAATACGATATACGAGCCGACAGGAAGTGACAAACGCTAATTGTCAGATAAAATAATGACCCTATATAAAACAGACACCTATACTTTGACGTCATGCTAAAACCATTCCTTTATTAAAATGTATGAAGTCTGTCCCTTTCAAGGCAGTTGAACTAATCGAGAGAAAAACTACCAGAATTGTCACGCTATTCGTGCATTTAGAAGCAAGAGCTAACCGTGACACCCCGGACTACCGGCGCAAGGTGTTTAAAAATGAATGAGGCAGATCGTTCTCTCGCATTTTGCATGTCTGTCTCTGGGCGTCGGAATGGGTGTTAGGCGTAATAGGAATTCAGTCCGGTAATTGGATGTGTAGGTAACGAGGTGGGTAACTGTCACAGTGTACGGGAAGTCTGCTGCAGATATGGAAGTAATCGTTCTCGTTTGTTTATCCACCAGAGGGAGAGAGAGACTACTGGAACGCCACAATAATCCAGCGTGTTTTTTATTAATTGAAAATAACTCGACCTTAATTTCAGGCACTAAATATGGAAGCTGTAGGGATATTCTGTCGCTTAGAAAGATGGCCTTGCTGATTTTCTCGCTTTCTCTCTCCCTACGCTTCCTTTTTCATTTTCTTATCTCTAAATTTTCTTCTGAAAACCTATTATATTACGATGCTAATGAGTTTATTATTATGACGTCACACTGTTTCAGAGTAATTCTAGGGTACTTCCGGATATTAAGACTCCCGCAGCTCTCGTGTAGCTAACAGGTCAGCCGGCAGAAGGAACGGACTGAGATGGTGATTAGCCTTGAGCCTGTTAACACGCGCATTAAGAGATGCCACTATGTAGACAAGCATACAGCTTTTTGCATAGTAACTTGTAGGGTCTAAGCCTTAATTAAATATGTCGTATTCGAATGGAAGGTGTCCAGACTAGCTTTCAGATAGAATGGCCGTGAGATGACTTGATAAAAACGTTTGTCGATTTGGTTGAAGAGTGAGCAGAACCGCTCAGAATTGCGGGGCATAGAAACTGTTTATTTGAAACCTCACGCGACAGGGACTTAGTGTACAAACTTTATTTGAAACCTCACATGATTGGCGCTGAGTGTAGGAACTGACCCCTCACACGATCGGGGCTGCGTGTAGAAACTTTTTGAAACCTCACGCGATTGGGGCTAGGTGTAGAAACTGAAACCTCACACGATTTGGGCTGAGTGTGGAAACTGTTTATTGGATACCTCACGCCATGAGGACTGAGCGTAGAAACTGTTTGAAACCTCACGCGACTGAGACTGAGCGTAGAAAACGTTTTTGGAAACCTCACGATTAGGACTGAGTGCAGAAACTGTTGGAAACCTCACGCGATTAGGGCTGAGTGTAACATTATTTGAAACCTCATACGATTTGGGCTGAGTGTGAAAACTTTATTGGAAACCTCACACGACTGAGACTGAGCGTAGAAACGTTTTTGGAAACCTCACGATTAGGACTGAGTGTAGAAACTATTAGAAACCTCATGCGATTGTGGCTGAGTGTAGAAACTTTATTGGAAACGTCACGCCATGAGGGCTGAGCGTACAATCTTTATTTGAAACCTCACGCGACTGGGACTGAGCGTAGAAACGTTTTTGGAAACCTCACGATTAGGACAGAGTAGAAACTGTTTATTTGAGACCTCAAACAACTGGGGCTGCTTCGATTTGTCGAACAGTCGAAACGTAATACCAAGCAAGTTGTCTCAAACGGTACGGCTTGTCACTTAAGTTTTGGGAGTTCCCGGTTCGAGTCTCGGGTGGGTCACGACTTTTCTCACTAGATTTTCATACATTTTCCTGGCCGTGTCATGGCTGAGGCGGTTATAGGCTGCTGTCTACCCCATACGTGATCCGAGGACTCAGGATGCTATTGTCGTGCCGACCAGACATAATAAGTCAAAGACCTGTTCGACCAGTGAGTAGGACAGCTAATTGCAATGCAATGGTAGAACTCGACATCTTTGTAAGAACAGTCGAGGTGTTGCTGACTTTGGTACCTGCCGCACGCATCGCATCTAATGAGGACAGAGTGGTGTGTCATTGTTGTAGAAGATCATGAAAACAATGGAGGACTAATTGTGAATGATGTGAGTGTCTAGCATACCTGCAGAGAATAGCTTCACCTTTGGTAACGAGATGGCGGCAGCTGGCATTGTTGCCACATTTCCTGTTAACTGTTGCGTTGCACTGATAATAGTTTCTGCTATGTTTCGGCAGTTTTTTTTTCGCGTACACTCATCCCTGGTTTTTGAGGTTTCTCAAATTCTCGGGGTTGCCACGGGAATAAAAATACATTACTCGGACCCTTCATTGGATAAAAGCATCAGAATTGTTCGACAAATCGAACAGCTTTTCGAACCGTACTGCGTGATGTGCAAGGAGTTGAAGGGGGCCGAAGCAGCTTCCATCACAATGTGTCTGCAAAGAAAAGACAAAGACTATAAGATACTAAAACGTTTTTTTGGGGGGGAGGGGGCAGTCAATTATTTGCGGATTTTCCCGGGGGGGGGGGGGTCTTTGAAACTAACCCCCGCGAAAAGTATTGATTGTATTTGGTGTAAACGCTTCGTTATCTTCTGCTGGTTATAGCAATATTTGGAGAACTTTTCCGAAATAATGGCATTGGGGCGTTTCCTTGCGCCACTCGTATTTTAAAAGCAAAATTATGAACAATGTCGGTATGATTGATGTTGCTGTATTTATTTTGGAGATCTTTAATTTATTACAGTTCAGTTTACATGCAAATTAAATGGATATTTTTCAGAATTTCTGCAGCATTGTGGTCTAGTTCTGCTAAATTGTGGACGATATTATGAAATAATACAGAACATGTCGGTGCTGTGTGAATTATGGCGTTAGAATGATATGAAACCAACTGCATTGAATGTTCTAAATACTACCTGCACGGACCTTAGGGTCTTTACATAAACAGTAAATTCGAAATGATGTGTGTTATACTGTGTTTTGCCTCTTTATGCTTTAACCTGCGTGACATTATTTTGAAGTTAGTGGGCCCCTTATTGCGTCCTCAAATTTCGGCAGGGGATGTCCACCGTCTGTGCAGAGAAACAGAGTAACTACAACAAGCGTCTGTTAGCTGTTTATTTCTGTAAAATAATTTGTTGTAAATTACTTAAAAGCTGTATAATATGTTTCATTTTTACAGAAAATCATTGCGGATAAAGTAGCAAAACTGGTTATGACTCTATAGTTCCCCAATGTGTACGAAAAATACAAGGAGCTTAAAGCTAAGAGTCTGTAACTGCGGTATGCCAACAAAATTAGAATTTTGTTAGTAAAAAGAACATATGCTACATTGTATACAAGTAATTGGCACACGCGTTAGGTCCAAAAACCATGACTTAACTTTATAAGAACATAACAAATAAATAATATATTCAATTATTAACAGACACCGTTCATAAATATGAAATTATATACTGTTTAACAGTACGATGTCAGGGCTGATGATCCCGCCATTTTAGGGGGGAAAAATAGTATTCATCGCTGGGTCTTTTAGAGTTGAGAAACTGCCTTCATATATTTTTGTTTACTATACAGTGTGGTCGGAACTTGATTTAATTCAAACTTGTCGGCATTTAGTATTTTTGAAATAGTTGATGTACACGAATGATGTGAAGAAAGAACTAAATATTTAAGACACAAGTGTGTTAAGAATTCAAATTATTAACGTCGCGATATTGTATATAGGGCCTCGGAATTGAAAGCCTTCGAGAGTGAGCGTACGTGGGAGGGCAGTACGAAAAATTGTCTTTAAAAATACATTGTGAGTGTATAGTCTGTTATCTGGCTCAGGATAAAGGCCCTGTGGGGGACCCGGTAATGAAACTTTAGGGTCCATAAAATGTGTGTAATTTCTTGACTAGCTGGTGGAGTAATAGTTTTTTTTTTTCACAAGTAGTTATGCTTTGGATTAACTGATTAGTTTGAATTTAACTATCTTGGAACATATATTTAATGACAGTTTCCTTCCTCAGCATCCTAATACAGAAATTCTTTTTGTGAGTGTAATGGCCTATTTCATACTCGAGCGGTTTGCTTTCTCACTGTTCTTCAGACGATGAGAATCTGATCCTTGAGAGGGAGGGGGGGGGGGAAGGGGGCACAAGCTCTGCGTGAATCAGGGGGCCTGTAACAGACCACTACAAATGTTCGGACATGCCTCGATGGAAGCGCTGCACCGGCCTCAACAAAATACCATTGCTGACCTCGGGAACTTGAAAGGAGCCTCAAAACTGTGGAAAGGAAGGAGGTTTAAATAGGCTTATAATATAAGTACAGTGCCTAAATGTTTGAGTAGTTGATAGGTAAAGGTGAAGAAACGGGTAAAGACGGGCAGATACGCTAATAATCGAACAGACAAATTACTCAAACAATAAAAGAGCCAAATACGGTAACAGAGACGGACGTAACTTAATTATTAATTAATTAAAAGAAATAAACAAGGATAAAAACAACACATTCAAATGACAGTTTTTTTTTTGTAAATGAACTGAAAGTGCTGTTACTATAAGTTAATTACGTAATGCCTAAGCCGGATCATTGTTTGGAATATCTCTACGTGGACAGTGGGAATGTCAGTTTCTGATAATGTACAATATGCGCAGTGGAAAGATATGGCCACAGTTCTGTGATTCTGTTATCTGCTCCCACGTGGATACAGACAGTAAAGTTGGCTGACAGAATGACAATCGGATGTCCTGTCTGCCATTTATCGGGGAGACTTGCACAACACCTCGGTGCAGATACTGTCTGTGCATTGTTCTAAGACGTCCTTTATCTTAGTTTCTAAGATCTTCGTTCCACTCTTATGCTGTTGGCAGTAATGGTTGCTCAGTTCTCGGTTTATATGACGACGTTTTATCAAATAGAAGCTAGTTAATGTGAGATTAGTTATGCAGTGTGAAATAGGTAGCATACTAAAGGGAAAATGATTATGGTGATAATGATTATGGTGATGTTGATGATAATAATAAAATAATCTTAGTTACGCGTAAGCACGGCGCTTTTTAAATCATAGAAAGTGATGGAGGTAAACGTCCACTTATTCTTAACCCAAGGACGTGTTGGGAGTGAACGTTACACATACAATCTGATTCTTACTCCTAGCAGACGAGACTCAGGTAACAGCCCACCATACTGGCGAATGAGTGGGTCCATGAGCTGTGCTGTACAACAGAGGAAGATAAATAAGTGTTACTAACTTTTGAAGACTGAAATTAATCTGCATATAAAGAATCAGGTCGTACCTCACAGGAAACACAGTGTACTTCCATTTAAAGACCTATCGGTTGATGCCGAGTGGGGAAATTAGTGGCTGTTTATTGTAAAAATCATATGGAATATTTCAATACAATGTGTGGTCAAAATGAATCCTCACTGTTGAAGGTGGTGGTATGTGTACTAACCATAAGGCTTTAAGCGATTAAAATGTTACATTAGAAGCCGTTATGAATTATTGCACTTCGCTTTTAAGTAACTGGATGCTGATGGGGAATGAGAGAGAAGCACAAGGCGTCCTTACAGTAATATTTACAGCCCCTGAAAGTCCGAAACACGGATGGCAATTCGAGGTGCTAAGTGCTGTACAGACGGCCTAATGTTTTTAGAACCGCTAGTGGTATTAGATCACGCTCCACCTAAAGGCATCTTTATTCTTCTCCCAAACAAAAGGCAAAACTCCATCTTGAAAGTATTTTTCATGATGACTTGGTTTTACCCCAAAACGTGAGCTGGAACAGCGCATTTTGTAAGGTCTGTTGGAAGGATTAGGGGGGGGGGGGGCGATAGACCGACACGTTTCAGTCTAGTCAAAGGGGGGAGCGGGGGAGAGCTAGGGGGAACACTTCGTGAGCAGATGCGAGATCACGAGAGAACCAGATCATGATACAATCATTTTGCCTTCCCACACATTACACGTCAACTTTGAACATCGCATCGAAGTGCATAAACGACTTCAAGATAAACTGCTTATGCAACTGCATTACTTACTTATGTAGGTCCACTTTCCGTTTCTTTGTCCCGTTTCGCTGCTGTGTTTGCGATGGCGATTTAGAGGTAAAGAAGAGGCTTTAAGAAATGGGGGGAAAAAAATTCCGAGTTCAGCGAAAATCCGTGACTGTTATTCGGAAGTTAAGGAATCGATACCCCAATACGGTTGACTTGACTTACTTGCAGTTCGATGTCGATGACACGAAGGTGAAAAGGTCAGCTGCTAACGTTGGCTTCATCGGTGTGTTTGCCTTGTAAAAAAAAAAATTGTAGGATGCTACATAGCCGATCCCACGCTGTTTATTGCGCACGTTATAGATCTGATCAGCTTCCTGTCCTTATCTTTTGATAACAAAATTTTTTATGCTGACTTATGTTGGCGGCAGATGTCACACTGAGGTGGCGAATTATGAATTTGAGCACGAACTTAGCGGCCAAGACTCGTTTCCAAAGAACGCTCGAAATTTGGTTTTAAGGTTGTAATGATGGTGAAAACTAATAGCTTGGACGATGAAACTGAAGACTTAGATATGGGAGGATTTATTTAAACAAAAAACTCTTTAAATATTTAGAATCAATAATAATTAATACTGGAAAATGTGACATATTCAAGATAGGATTTCCGTTGGAAAAGTTTGAACAAAGGTTACGTTGACTGCCATGGAATAAATAAAAAAAAAAGCAATTCCATTACAGCCCTGGATAGGCCCTTAGGGGTCCAGGAGGTTGAGGTTCAAAACAATCGGCACATGAAGGTGGTAAGGTTGTCAGCCCTACGAACCGGTCGCCTTTACCCCCCAGGAAATATTCCTGGTACTCGTGTTTTTTTTTAGAGGCCGGAAGGATTATATCAACGAAAAATTCCAGTGACACCATCGGGAATCGAACCCGCAACCTTCCGGCTTGTAGTGCAGTGCCTCAACCAACTGCGCCACCGCGTGCCCCGGAATAAATATATATTTAGTAAAATAGGGGCTATGAAATTTAAGTGATGTGGTGTTTCTAGGCGACAAAAGGGATAGTGAGAAATAATCGGCAAACCTATGAAGGGATAAACTAGAGAAAGATGGAAATAAGGAATGAATGAAAGAAAGAAAGAAATTGGAAAAATATCGGACCTTACTTTGTGTTAAACATTTTGTGTCCTATGTTTTCTATAACCAAGTACTTACAATAACTGACGACGAACGCACCTCGCAAGCCACCATTGGTAAGGATACTGACACACATTCCTCCAAAACCCACTTAATATTATCATGTCTTTGGTCTTTCAAGTGGCTACTTTCCACTGTTTTCTGCTAAACCTTGTACTCTGCCTTGTATCCTCCTTATGTTTACATTTGACCGCTACCCACAAAATCAATACTGTAGTAGCCATTGAGTTTTGTAGTATTTTCCATTCAATCTGGTCTTATTTCGAAAAATTTCCTAAACGTTTTGTTTTCAAACACTCGCAAATTATCTGTTTTTTTTTCTCTATAGGCAAGTTTGTTCCATGACGTCAACACTGTCTCTAAACAGCTGTAACACAATGTAAATATGAGAAGCTGTGAGGTATTTACCATTCTTCATGTTACACGAGCCATATGTGATACAACAGTCGTAATGCATCCTGTGCTGCGCCCGTCAGCACTGGTTCGGTTTAGTTAACAGCCTCTCAGTACCTCCTTAATCACGTGATTGCCGTGTGAAACTTGCCCTGTACGGTCTGCGGGAAGTTAAACACTGTTAATAGAGATTCACTGTCTAATATACGTTTCCCTCTCTTAGTAATATGATAAGAAACCTTGTAGGAAATTTCATTTATATTTTTTCGAAAGTGGCTTGGGTCACTTACGAGATCACACGCTCATGAAATTCTGGTACGCGCCCCCCAAATGGTACTTAATTTAGGTTGTTTTTGGAACATGATTTTTACACCAATAAATAAAAAAGAATTGGTAGCTGTAAGGAAGGCGAAACTTTATAGCCCAATCGGAATAAAAATGAGTTAACTTTCCTGGGCTCTTGCCCAAAGGAAATTCTACGGCTTTATATCCCACCAGCTGTAAAATTCGTGTTTTACCGAAAATGTTCAGGGATTTTGTGATGAAGGCACCATGATACATGCTAATAGAGTACACCCCCATAGGCCTACAGTCTTTGCTGTTATGAACTGTCCGTTGTTTTCAAAGTGAATGTGACTCAATCGCTGATACTCATTTAAGTTGTAAGTTTCACTGTTTGGTGGTGGTACTTTGTATGCCCGAAAAATTTCGTCAATAAGGAAGAAGACTGCGACGTTTTAAGGTTGTATTAACGGACCGTCCTTTATCTGTTAACGCCGTTAATCGGTAGAAGCTGACATCGTATCGTAACTTGACCCTTAAGGACGAAACGTAATCTGTTTTATATAAGGAGCCAGTTCGTACCGCGAAGTAAACACATTCCATCTCGGTTATAAAAACCAATAATTTAGTGACGTAATAGGTAGAAGTTGCTGTTTGTTTTGAGATCCGTACAAAACACGTGATACACTCTGTCGGCAGAATGTAGAATTTTTAACTTTAAACCTAATTGTACATAAACTAACCGCTAGGTATTAAGGGGTTAATGTACACGCGTTTCGTACTGTGCTTCGGAAATTGGACGTCCAAACTCCCGATACTTGCCGCTTCAAAAAGAAGCAGTCCGTCGCAGAAATGCCACGTGTCCAGCATTAAATATTGATCCCCATGCCTGTCCGGTCTTTCGTCTGAAATATTTGTTATTCCGTTGAATATTTAACGACATTAAAAATTCAGTTAGGCCGTCGAGTGAAGTGGCAGCTGTGATTGGATAGATTTGGTTCCAGGGCATCGTTTCGGGTTTCAATTTTTGGCAATAAAAATTTTAGAAGTTTGAAGCTTTGTCGTTTTTAAACGCACCTTTCGATTGGTTCAAACGTAACGCACCTCAATATATTTCTATTCGATAACCTGAAAATAAATTCCAAATAGGTCTCGATATTTTAAAGACTACTTAAACGTCACAAAGTTTAGGGCGATGTTGGAAAGTTCGCTCGACGTTACGGCGGCCCAAATTATGACAAGATTTTCATTACCAACAGGCGCCGCAACTTCCTGCTGTACGGTGCCCTAAAATGACGTAATCAAGTGGTGGTTGGCGTGTTGCTGTTATTCTTCCATGTATACGATGGTATAGCGTGGAACACCGTGACTAAACGGTGGATCAGCATATAGAATGAAACCATCATACAGCAGGAACTGAAGGTTCTGCAAGCCTGTCTAATCGGAGCTAATAACAGTGTATTGTTGTCAGGTTTCGGTGTCACGAAGGCCTTTGTTTAAAATGAACTATTTGTGACATCGGCCACGGCTGGACAGATACTGCTGTCTAGTATCACTTTACGGATGCCATATATAAATACGGGTTTCCTTTGTGTGATTTAACCGTTTAAAGCCTGATGGTAACACTGCGTACTATACACACTGCGTACTATACGACACTGTCGCCGGCCCACACAGTTTATTTGTGTGTGTTTCGTATGAGTCTTAATGTTACCTAAACAGCCTTAAGTAATTTGTCTTTCTAACACAGACGAGTTGTTTTCTCTGTGAGGCTGAAATTAAAATTCTGTACGTAGAAGAACCTGAGTCTTAAAATGGTTTAAAATTCTGATTGCTTGACAATTTATCCCCTTATTGATATTAGACTAGTTATACCCTTGTGAATAGTTCGCACGCACAAACAGTAAAATATTTAATGAACAAAATTTACAGTATGTTAATCTTACTAAACATGAAACATTGTACTTATTAATGCTTCATGCTGGGTAATTTCTTTCGGAGATCAGCGGATCGTAAGCAACGTGTAAGTAAGACACAAAACGTTGAAATCGACAGTCCTGCCTCAAGCGGAGGCGAAGGTATTTACTTTAAATATATTAGCGTCTACTTAATATTATTTTCACCGTGTTGTGATCGATAGTTGCCCCTGAGGATGGCCAGTTAACTGGCCGAAACATATGTAGGGCTTGTTTTTTTAAAACTATTATTGTTTTTTAAAATAGTGCATGTGTTGGTACAGTTTTACTAGTACTAATATTAGCGTCTCTTGGCTTCCGCTTGAGGCAGCACTGTCAACTCTTAACTTCAGTCTTTTTTTTTTGTTAAGAATCTTGAGAAGTTATTGCTATAAACAAAGGAGATTGCCATCATTGTCGAATCATAAGCTTTCTGAAACTGTGTTGAAAAAGATCCGTTCGGTAGTTCAGTAGATCATGTTGTCGCAAACTAACCTTTCTGCATTAATATGTATATGTATGTTCACTCGTATGCCTCTCTGCCGACGTTTCAGTTGCAGAAGGTTGTGTAGCGCGAATGTAGGGTAGGATAACTGTAAATAATGTATCGGTGGGGAGTGAGACGGGGGTGTAAGGGATTATGATCGTGGCCTGTTTTAAGGTACTTTGAAAAGTGAGTATTGTTTCAAACCTGTATCTGCTGAGTGCCACACATCATCGATCTTCCCACCTGATCGAACATTGCAGCTCTCATATCTGTTGCAGGGCGAAAAGATATAGGAATGCCTGCCAATTTGCTGGGGTTGGAGGATAAGATCTAATACTTAAATTTATGATTCATATAAAGATAGGTCACATCATTTATCAAATTTAGAAGCTTGCAGTGGGCAGGGCATGTAATCAGAATGGGGGAGCATCGTATACCAAAGAAAGCCCTGCAGCAAACAGTTCACAGCAAGAGAAGGGTAGGAAACCGCAGGAAAAATGGGAAGATGGAGTGAGAGAGGATGCCGTCGTGTTACTTGGCACACGGGCTTGAACAACTGAAGCCAAAGATAAAGAATCATGGAGGCAACGCATTGAGGAGGCTAAGGCTCGATTTGGGCTGTAACGCCATTGCAGCAGCAGCAGTCAGTTTGTTCAAAACGTGCAGTTTCAGCGAAATTATGGGATTTTTAATATCGCCGTTCTGTATCCTCTTCGTTTTCCGTTTACCTTTCCGTCATGTGCAGCCTGTCTGCCCGATACATGTACGCAATATTGTCAGGCAATATGGCTGAGTACCTGTTAGCTTCTCAAGAAGGACTCTGCTCCATGGGGTTAGTTAGTTATATGGCCTTTGAAAACTGCATAATAATAACGTGATAGTAATGAAACTATTTTTGGCTCCGCGTAGCCTAAGCCCCAGTCCTGGGTGGGGTAAATTATGAGCTACATGTTTCCATTGCTTTACGCCGGGGAAAATTATTTTCTATTACCATTGAATAGGATACAATGCGGCTGGGGCGTGAAGCTGAACGCTCATCTCCGAGCGCAGAGTTTAATAATGCGTGGAGCCATACCTTCGCTCACCCACGTGCCCTCATGGCGTTCACAGCCACAATTTTGCTTTTGCATTGCACTTAGATCCATCCTTGCTTTCTCGTGACCGGAATCGAGACCCGCACGCCCGCTGTGTATTGTCATTAAGTTTTGAAATTGGATACGTTATGTTAAATATTTCAAATTTTATCACATTCACCACGTACCTTTCTTTGCGATTAGGCAGTGCAGTGTAATCGGTGTGTATTGCAGAACAATGATAATACGAAACTCCACGAGGGCGGCTGTTAAAAGCCGTGACGGCAGGTAACAATGCTGCGGGTTTTTGTTGGTGAACTTTCATTCAGTACGTTGTAGTTCGCTACCGATGGAATTTATTACAGTGTGCCTCTTCGAACGAGATGTAATATGTTACAAATTTTACGTATTCTAAAAGCTCTTTTCTAAAATAAAGCAGTGTAGTAGGAGTGGTTATATGTGCGTGTGTATTGTTGTCCGTTATATCTGAAAGCATTTTCTGGATTTGGATGAAATCTGGTACGAGGATTCTAAACGAGCCTTTAACCTCGACTTCGGATTTGTTCGTTGGAGGTCCACGTGACATCAGTTAAAAATTGCGTAGGCCTGTGTCTTCGTTTTCCTTGATTGGATCCACATGGCACGCGGTGGCGCAGTTGGTTGAGGCACTGCTCTACAAGCCGGAAGGTCGCGGGTTCGATTCCCGATGGTGTTATTGGAATTTTTCATTAACACAATCCTTTCGGTCGCACTATGGCCCTGGGGTCGACTCAGTCTCTAACAGAAATGAGTACCAGGAGTATTTCCTGGGGGGTAAAGGCGGCCGGTGCGTAGGGCTGACAACCTTACCACCTTCATGTGCTGATTGTGTCTAGAAATCTGGGAGCCTCAATCTCAAATGAGATGCAAGCTGTCAGTACAAGCTCGTTCAATAACAGTTCCTTACACAACTTTGATTTCAGGCTTCGGCCGCGATGTTGATGAGATCTGCGCTCTTCTGGGACTACTTGGACTTCTTGAACCCTTGAAAATGGGGATCGATACGTTGTCCCGAAATGTCGGGTAAAGGATTACCACTCGACGCTGCGTAATGTCCCAGAAGGGTGCAGATCTCATCAAATCTTTAAAGAGTCAAACACAACTATGTTCATTCACAAGAGTAGCTACATGTTTCGGCCACAATTGAACGTTCCCAGTTATTACAATGATAATGTAAAATTGTTTGATGGTTTTTTTAATAACTGAAATTGTTGTATCCCACAGTAAAATCAGAACGACAAATTTACACGTGTTACGTTTTTCCATCTTTTAATATAATGTATGGTAGCCCGATGACGTTCAATCGTGACCGAAACATGTAGCTACGTGGGCCGGGATAGCTCAGTCGGTATAGCGACTCGCTACGGGATGGACGGTCTGGGGATCGAATCCCGGTGGGGGCGAGATTTTCCGCAGCCGTCCAGACCGGCCCTGGGGCCCACCCAGCCTCCTATACCGGGTCTCTTTCCCGGGGGTAAAGCGGCCGGGGCGTGGAGTTGACCACCCACCCTCATCTAGTGCCAGGGTTAAAGAAAGAGTAGAGCTATACCCTCTGCTCCCCTCTGGGCCTTCATGGCCTGTTGTAGGGAGAAATTTACATTACATGTAGCTACTGTTTTGAATAAACATTGTGTTTAGACGGACTGTTTAAAGATTTGTTATTGAATGTTCAGTAGCAAAACGGGATGAATTCTGTCAAACTAGTGCGTTTCTGCTACACTGACGTAGGTCCGTTACGTTCACGCGTATCTGTTAGTACCTTTTATTTTTGTTTTCAGACACTCCACCTTGTGTGTACCGTCGTCACATCTATGCAAAGTGTTCACTGACAGACAAACGTACTAAATTGCTAGCTAAATAACTAAGAGGCCGTGCCGTGGCCCAAGGGCATTGTCACTGACCTCTCAGCACACTGGCGCTTGTAGAATTTTTTTTTCTGCGAGGGCTTCGGTTTTCGCCTGTCTGTATAATTCCACCGACGTTAACCGTCGTTAAATAAACACGCTTATTTTCCTAAGCTGAATTCTGATGGTGCTTCGATTTGATTCTCGAAAATTCAAAGTGCCCATGTTCGAACATTTTCCTTTAACAAAACTCTGCGTGCATTTTTCTTTTCCCACACGAGCCACATGGTCAGTCCGTTGTAACCCCAAGGATACGAACTAACTAACTCCATGGAGCAGAGTCCTTGAGAAGCTAGCAGGTCGTCAGCTAGTCAAGAAATTCCCCGCGTTTTATGGAACCCGAAGGTTCATTACCGCATTCACAAGAGCCCGCCACCTGTCCCTATCTTGAGCCATATCAATCCAGTCCATGCCACCCCATCCCTCTTCTTGAAGATCCATTTTAATATTATACAATATAATTTTGCTGTATAAATTATAACTTTCCATTTTCTATTGCCTTATATCCATCTGTGTCAGTTACGTAATACTTTGTTCAGTTCTTTGTACCCAGATACTTTAAAACTTACTTTGTCCTAAGACCATATTTCTCTGCCAGTAGCAGAGTTCATATATTTTGTAAATTGCTACGTGGGGAGTAGGCGTGGCATGGTCTGACGTGGCATACTCCTAATTCTTTAATCTTGTCCCTTGACGGCTCGATTCACACAGTCTTCTCTAACATAACTGCCAAGGGGGTGAACCATATTTTGACCCTGGGACCAGTAAGAACCTGCTGCCGTGTGATTGGCTTTAACCCTTTTCAATTTCACATCTCATCAAGAGGGTTGCTTCCCTTTCAGTTGTGGCAACTGTATCACAGACCTGTTATATGCGAACGACCCCTCTCGGTGCATCTGTTATCCCTTGTGGCCTTTGATTGTTCGCAGTCGCCCCTCTTGTGAACAGAAGAATTCTGTCGTGTGTTGTTGACTATGATACACTTGCAGTCCTGCCTCGTGTCGGAGGCAGAGCGACGTAAGTGCTGATATTTGTTACAGTTTTTTTTTGAGTAAACAAGTGAATGCGGTTGAGCACAAATCAGGTGTCCGTTTCAGGGTTATTGCGGAAAAATGTCATCATAAGTTTGTTTCTGAAAATGTTTTCACGATGCCTTATCAAATACAGAAATTACGCAGCCATGATTGTGATAAGATCTGCCCTGTTCTGGGATATTACGCAGCGTCGAGTGGTACTACTTTACCGACGTTTCGGGACAACGTATGCTTCAAGGGTCAAGAAGTCCGGTAATCCTTTACCGACGTTTCGAGACATCGTATCGGCCCCATCTTCAAGGGGCGAGAAGTCTTGGACTCCTTGACCCTTGAAGATGGGACCTATACGTTGTCCCGAAAGGTCGGTAAAGGATTACC
The DNA here is from genome assembly GCA_021186555.1 of Reticulitermes speratus. Classification (NCBI taxonomy): domain Eukaryota; kingdom Metazoa; phylum Arthropoda; class Insecta; order Blattodea; family Rhinotermitidae; genus Reticulitermes; species Reticulitermes speratus. Next base: position 6,838,848 of record JAJKFL010000013.1, on the reverse strand, counting down.
ACTCCACGCTGCGTAATTTCCCAGAAGAGCGCAGATGTCTTCAACATCGCGACGGAAGTCTGAAATCACGGGTGTTTGTAATAGTTTAACTATAGGGCAGTCTTTTTTTTTTTTTTTTTTTTTTTTTTTAAGAAACTCGGTGTAATACGGAACTCGTCTGATGACCGTTTACAGAAGAGCCCACCAGTTGTCTGTGTCCTGAGCCAGATGAATCCAGTCCACGTCATCCCATCCTACTTCTTTAAGACCCAGTTTAATATTATCCTACTATCTACGTGTAGGTCTTGCATGTGGTCTCTTTCCTTCAGGTTTCCCCATCAAAACTATGTGCGCATTTATCTTTCATGCGTACCAGATGTCTTGTTCATCTCATCATCTTTGATTTGAACATGAGAGTAATATTTGGGTCTTGGTTGTGATATGAAAATGATAAAAGTACGTAGAAAACGTTGTTTCTTTGATGATGTCCCGAAATTTATTTGGAAGGACAGAAATGTAACATAAGAACTTAGGATAGGCGTTCCTAATTCAGTCGCGTGTTTACCTGTGTGTTCTTGAAATAATTTCCAGACGATAGAAACTGAATGATTTATTTTAAAAGAAGAACCGGGCTCAGTCTTGAAAGTATCATCTGTTTGTACGATTCAGAATGATGGCTTGTCTAAAAACTGTGATTTTTTAAGAACAAAAATGCAGCCTTATATAGCTTTCCACCCTAAAATAAATAACTGTTGTAATTAGGCTACTATTTTGTTGTGTAATCAATAGCTCCCATAATGCAGAGCGTGACGGACGGACACTGAATTTTATTAGTCCCGGAACTCGGGCATAATTTGTAGTCATCCGCGAAGTACCGCCCTTCTGCACATACGCGCTTGCTCCGGCAGTCCTGCCATGGCTAGAAGCGCCTCTGGAAGCCTTCTTTTGGTCTGGCTGTGAGACCTGCTGTCGCCTGCTGTTGAATTTCTCCTACGGATTAAAAACGATGACCTTTAAGCTTTATTTACAGAGTCTGTGCTGCCATACGCCGTTCTTGCCCGTACTGGTCTACGCCGGGAAATATCACCAGCTGTCTTTTCCAGGGTGCAGTTAGAAAGAGAATACATACAAAATCAACCTGTCCCCCCCCCCCAAGAGAACTAGGGAAGCGTTTTACACCCGAGCCTCTTGTCCGTGATACACCCTCTAATCGAGTTACTCGCTTCCCTCTGCAGTGAAATTGAGAAGTCAGGAGTTTGAGTCTTAAAATATATCGTGCTCGAATCCAAGTCGGAGATCACTAAAGATTACCAGAGAATATTCTTTCGCTGGGCCTTGTGATTTAATACGTTAAAGCATGAAATTATATACAGATATACTAAAAATTTCAGTTGCTACCTCAAAGGAAACACTGCTTCTTTATTACAAATATTAATCGGTTCATATTTGTTCTGGGAAATATACACTGTTTATTCTAATGACCTCACTAAGCATGTTAGTACACTAAAAAAAGGTTGCGTTCTATTTAAATGTTACGGCGGCTAATTAAAGACAGTAACCGCTGTTTGAGGGTGAATGGGTGTAACACGTAATCGAGAGATGGCTCGATTTGCAAGGCGAATTGGCATTACTTAAAATTTCTATAATTTTCTCAGTATCCCAAATAACATTATGGGATTAACTCGGCCACCATTCGAACCTGGTACCGACGTCAACGTGAACAGAACATGAAGAATAACTGGAGCCTTACTTCCACACTTTTATGCGACTTCGTTGCAGTTCTCCTTCAGTAAGCTAACGTCACTTTGGAAGATAAAAGTCCTTGGTCAATGTATGTTACGGATGTCGGTGGATTTGAATTTGTATATCGATATCGAAATTTATGCAGTCTTGTAAATATCGAGTCCTTTGATTGGTTTAGTTAATTTGAAATTCTCCAACATGTAATTCAGTCTTTAGAATTTGTCGGACATAAATTCGCATTGGAATGTAAAATTCCTTTATTAAGTACCGAATTTTTTATATCACGGATAAGATAACGTGACGTGTAACAGTCGGTTGCCAAAACTTTTTTTTCTCAATCGCTGAAACGGAAACAGCGTATGTTGTTTGTCAATTTTGGGTCTTGGAATTTGTTTCTTTGTAAATATAACAAGCAGTATGACATCTAAATATGCGGCGTATCAGTACGCCAATTTAATTTCGATGTGTAATATTTATCTGCCGATCCCAGTGGCCGTGCGGTCTAAGGCGTGGGTCTTCGGCCGCTCGCTTACTAGGATCGTGGGTTCGAATCCCGCCTAGGGCATAGATGTCTGTCTCTTGTGAGTGTTGTGTGTTGTCAGGTAGAGGTCTCTGCGACGAGATGGTCCCTCGTCCAGAGGAGTCCTACCGACTGTGGTGTGTCTCAAATGTGTGTGATCATGAAACCTCGACGAAACGAGGAGGCCCAGAAGAAGTAGTACCAATCAAAACCATTCCCTACGCCTAATAGTCCAGAACATAACGGCGTCTCGTTCATCAGACTTCAAAGGTGCCTGATGGTTATGTGAAACGACATGCACAGTTTTACAGTAAGTTTGCCATTTTAGGCCCGTTTGTATAGTCGCGGAAAGCGCCTGTTACGTTTGTCATGTCCACCCGCCCGTCCGTCTGTCTGTCCTCATGTATGAGCGCGTCACAATGGACGGGTTTGCTTGAGATTTGTATTGGGGACTTATACGAAATTGTGTTATAAATCCAAATCTGGTTAAAATCGGGCAAGAATATCGAGCACTTTACATGAAAGAAAACCTTTTGCTAGCGACGTTAAATCGCCATACAGGCGCGCCCGTCGACTGAAATGTTATCAGGCTGTTAGGAGAGCCGAAGAGGTATAAGCATTACGCGAACTCGCCACAATGTTACCTCATACGTACATTGCCTGTCTTGTCTGTTTTTACGTGTGACCTCGGCTTAACAATATGAGGAATTTACACCATTTAATTTCAGCAGTGGATGTGCTGTGCCCAGAAACATCATGTCGGCTGCTGTATCCATGGGAAACAATCCTCTTTTGTCTCAAGCTAAATAAACTCTGCCTAATTAAGGTCGTGAAATGCTTCTACTTTTCTGCCGGGTAAATTAATACAAAAAGGGGGGGGACTGGTTTGTAGGGTTTCTGGACACCTTCGTACAGGAAATGACGTTTCCCAGCTCGCTCACTGAATAGCCATACGGCACACAACCCAGAATTTGCGAGCGAGAATGTCGTAAGTGAATTATTTCACTAGTGTTGAATTGTAGCGTAGATTCTTATATAAATTAGTACACACAAAATGTGTTTAGCCATATCCTTCATGGTAAAAGTACACACAAAATGTGTTTAGCTATATCCTTCATGGTAAAAGTACACACAAAATGTGTTTAGCCATATCCTTCATGGTAAAAGTACACACAAAATGTGTTTAGCCATGTCCTTCGTGGTAAAGTACACACAAAATGTGTTTAGCCATATCCTTCATGGTAAAAGTACACACAAAATGTGTTTAGCCATATCCTTCATGGTAAAAGTACACACAAAATGTGTTTAGCCATATCCTTCATGGTAAAAGTACACACAAAATGTGTTTAGCCATATCCTTCATGGTAAAAGTACACACAAAATGTGTTTAGCCATATCCTTCATGGTAAAAGTACACACAAAATGTGTTTAGCCATATCCTTCATGGTAAATGTACATAACATTTCAGAGCTGGGATGACACAGATTGGCAGAATTTGTTCATATATTTGTGAAGTCCGAAATAGTTGTGACTGTCATAACCTGCATAATAAAATGGCAGTTATCACAGTGGTGAGTTCCTTTAAGACTGCGTTCGTCTCAGGTGGTATGGTACGTGATTTCCAAATTTCGGAAAGCCTACCGCCTCGATCTTTAGGACAGTACCCGATGAGGAGGCGGTTACCGAAGTTTTGTAGGATCGTGCTGCCTCCGTAAGGAGACAGAAGGTGAAAAATAGGAGATTGAAATTGTGGTAATAGTTTTAGAACGGTCATGAGAAGTGCCATGCGAGATATAGCACAACACAGCACAGCCACTTCGCAGGACTCTGATAGCTGAGTTTCATGCTTCGTGCGCTGTGAGAATGTATGATGAAAGATGTCTTGGAGCACCGCATGAGTATTCTGGTAGCCCTTCATTTTGACTGGTATATTGGTATCTCACTTTATACGTTAATGCTTGGTGTCACATCCCGGTTGCCATGTTTTTTTTTTAGATACGCGTTGAAGCCGAATAAGTAACTGAGCGTCGACTGTGTTCTATGAGGAACGAGCTGAGGCCGAAGAAATGGTTGACCATCGAGCATATAATACAACTTATTACAACCAGATGGCAGCACTCCGATGCCTGAAATCAGTATGACGCACACGTGGCCAGAATGAAATACACCTCAGATAATGGAGAGTGCCCATTGATGTGAGACTCGAAATTCTCACAGCGGTTTTGCTGAAGTCTTTTGGGATGTAACGGTCTGTCTGTGGGCAGGAAGTTCTCGAGTTTTCGAAGGATTATAGTGCCTTCGTTTTTAGGGCCAGGAAGTCTTCTTTGGCCACTTGACCCTGAAAAAGGCAAGCATTATGATCCTTCGATACTCCGGGAACTTTTTCCCCATAGGCGTAACTTGGCTAATAAATAACATTGGGAGGAGGGAGTCAAGTTAGAAAGAGGGGGGAAGATTGGTTTGAACCAGCCCTTAATATACATACACTGCTTTACCCCACTCACCAAAATTTTTTTGTTTGCCCCTTTTCAATTCAGTAGCTAAAGAAACTATTCTTGGGTAGTAAAAATATCGGAAGACATTTGCTCACCCCCCTCTACCCCCCCAAAATTACACCAATGTTTTTACCCATACGATACAGCGGTATATACAAGAAGAAGCTTCAAGTATAAATATGGCCTTGCGTTGCCGAATTTTTGATTTCATGACGTAGTGTGTTAGCTAACCAAGATCTGAAGGCGATGGAGCAGTGTTGCAGGAACTAGAAGTGCTCCATACTCGATCCGAGTCTTCCTGCCTCTGGCTGACGCCGAGCGACAGGTGCGCGGCGCGCTAACCGGTCTGACCACAAAACACGCTCTGGATAAACCACGGCGTTTGATGAAGTTCACGTCTTTGACGAAAAGCCAGACCCGCCATGCCATGTGTGCAGGCAGTCCCTCGTGAGATACGTTCAGTGTCTCCACGCAAATCCTGATATAGGAACAGCCCTTTTCTGTCATACGTTTTTGTAAATTGGAGGTTATTTATTTATCTTGCCAACTTATGCACAATTTTTACAATATTATTACTTCACCCCTATACGTATTTCGGCATTCAGAATTCCATCCTCAGGGGGTCACAGTTTTAAAAGCATAGACTATACATCGATTGTATAAAACGTCACATCGATGTATAGTCTATGCTTTTAACACTGTGACCCCCTGAGGATGGCATTCTGAATGCCGAAATACGTATAGGGGTGAAGTAATAATATTGTACAAATTGTGCATAAGTTGCTATGATAAATAAATAACCTCCAATTGCTGTAGAATGCACGGTCAATATAACGTACAATTTTTATAAATATTTACATACATCTTGCGAGCAGAGAGAGATCCCTTGCTCTTGCAGGGAATCGAACCACGATTCCTCGGTGATTGATATTGTGTCGAAACACGTAACCACTTACGTCATAATAAAGGAGAGTTGCCGCTGGCAGAACAAGCAGTTTCGAGGGTCCTGTGCCGTAAAACAGGAGTACCAGGCCTGATCGGGGGATCATGGCCAGTGTTTCTTTCCTAGACTATTATGCAATGTTGACCTTTTCCAGTGCAGTAGTAGTATTGGGGGGGGGGGGGGGGGAGAAGAGCGCCCGCCACAAGGTGGGGCAGTTATCGCGTGGACCGTGATGCTGCGTGGAAGTCTGTAAACAACATGGGGACCGTAATATTGTTAGCCATGGAAGCCGCCGTATCCTCCCATGCAAGTAACTGTAATCGACTTGCTGGAGTGATGATATCGATTATCAGAACGACTGTAGCCGAGCGTTGTATCCAGCTTCATGTGAATTACATCGTCGTAAATATAGTGGACTGCTTAACCGGCATAAACCGGAGTTAATAGGGCATTTATTGCAAACGCTGATTAAGACGAAGTATTAAATAAATAAATAAAGGAAACGAATGTGTCGTTTTAGTGAGATATCAGTAAAATTTACGAAGCGTGACCGTGTAAGTTATAGATGTGATATATATTGCGCAGTAAGTCTTTAAAGATGTAAATTCAATTAAATTCAATTCTAGTTTATTAATGTGCCGAGTCAACAGCCAGATGGCCAGTTACAGAAACATAATAATAATAATAATAATAATAATAATAATAATAATACAGTGAACACTCATGAGCATGATAAAAAAAACGGACAAGTCTGTTGATAGACATAGCAGTTCCTGGAGATTGAAATATGATCAAGAAAGAAATCGGAAAATTTTAAAATATAGAGACCTTACAACAGAAGTACAGCGTATGTGCAATGTAAAAACTAAAGTGATATCAGTTACAATAGGGACAACCAGAACCATCTCAAATCATTCAGACAGTACCTCAGCAACGTACCGGCAAAGCACAAAATCAAGGCACTACAGATAACAGCCATATTGAGCACTGCACACATACTGCGGAAAGTACTGATGTAAATGTACAGAACATTCAACATGGGAAATAACATTACGTGTGCCATGAATTGTAACTACAGAACAGCTGCAACATTACATACCCTAGAAACATGGTTTGTTTTAGGTATATAATTGTAAATACATTGCACAAATGTGATAACCAATACAGTCGAACTCGGTTATAACGTCATGAAGGGGACTGAATATTTTGTGTCGTTATAAACGAATGCTGTTATAACCGAGGAATATAATGTCATGGTTAACAGTGACAAATTAATTGGTAGCACAATATCTGACGTTATAGACGAGGTGTCGTTATAAACGAGTGTTGTTGTAACCGAGGAGTGTAATGTTACAGTTAACAGTGAGGAATTAATTTCTACCACCGAATATATGACGCTATAGACGAGGTGTCACATAAATCGATGTCGTTATAACCGGGTTCCACTGTAATAATAATAATAATAATAATAATGTGTTAATTAAATTAATTACGCTTGGTCTTCTGAAGGAATGAAGGCAGTTAAGCAGGAGAGCCAGTCAAGAGCCCCCGAGCCCCCTGCTCTATTTCGGGCATATCCACGCAGGGGGGCGGCGAGACGCGTGACGTTTTGTATTTTGTAGGTACCTTAGTCAGAGCTGAGCTTGCGTGCCGGATATTACTGTTCGCACTACTGAGGTTTTGTATTTTGTAGGTACCTTAGTCAGAGCTGAGCTTGCGTGCCGGATATTACTGTACGCACTACTGAGGTTTTGTATTTTGTAGGTACCTTAGCCAGAGCTGAGCTTGCGTGCCGGATATTACTGTTCGCACTACTGAGGTTTTGTATTTTGTAGGTACCTTAGCCAGAGCTGAGCTTGCGTGCCGGATATTACTGTACGCACTACTGAGGTTTTGTATTTTGTAGGTACCTTAGTCAGAGCTGAGCTTGCGTGCCGGATATTACTGTACGCACTACTGAGGTTTTGTATTTTGTAGGTACCTTAGCCAGAGCTGAGCTTGCGTGCCGGATATTACTGTTCGCACTACTGAGGTTTTGTATTTTGTAGGTACCTTAGCCAGAGCTGAGCTTGCGTGCCGGATATTACTGTACGCACTACTGAGGTTTTGTATTTTGTAGGTACCTTAGTCAGAGCTGAGCTTGCGTGCCGGATATTACTGTACGCACTACTGAGGTTTTGTATTTTGTAGGTACCTTAGTCAGAGCTGAGCTTGCGTGCCGGATATTACTGTACGCACTACTGAGGTTTTGTATTTTGTAGGTACCTTAGCCAGAGCTGAGCTTGCGTGCCGGATATTACTGTACGCACTACTGAGGTTTTGTATTTTGTAGGTACCTTAGCCAGAGCTGAGCTTGCGTGCCGGATATTACTGTACGCACTACTGAGGTTTTGTATTTTGTAGGTACCTTAGTCAGAGCTGAGCTTGCGTGCCGGATATTACTGTACGCACTACTGAGGTTTTGTATTTTGTAGGTACCTTAGTCAGAGCTGAGCTTGCGTGCCGGATATTACTGTACGCACTACTGAGGTTTTGTATTTTGTAGGTACCTTAGCCAGAGCTGAGCTTGCGTGCCGGATATTACTGTTCGCACTACTGAGGTTTTGTATTTTGTAGGTACCTTAGCCAGAGCTGAGCTTGCGTGCCGGATATTACTGTACGCACTACTGAGGTTTTGTATTTTGTAGGTACCTTAGTCAGAGCTGAGCTTGCGTGCCGGATATTACTGTACGCACTACTGAGGTTTTGTATTTTGTAGGTACCTTAGCCAGAGCTGAGCTTGCGTGCCGGATATTACTGTACGCACTACTGAGGTTTTGTATTTTGTAGGTACCTTAGTCAGAGCTGAGCTTGCGTGCCGGATATTACTGTACGCACTACTGAGGTTTTGTATTTTGTAGGTACCTTAGCCAGAGCTGAGCTTGCGTGCCGGATATTACTGTTCGCATCTACTGAGGTTTTGTATTTTGTAGGTACCTTAGCCAGAGCTGAGCTTGCGTGCCGGATATTACTGTACGCACTACTGAGGTTTTGTATTTTGTAGGTACCTTAGTCAGAGCTGAGCTTGCGTGCCGGATATTACTGTACGCACTACTGAGGTTTTGTATTTTGTAGGTACCTTAGCCAGAGCTGAGCTTGCGTGCCGGTATATTACTGTTCGCACTACTGAGGTTTTGTATTTTGTAGGTACCTTAGTCAGAGCTGAGCTTGCGTGCCGGATATTACTGTACGCACTACTGAGGTTTTGTATTTTGTAGGTACCTTAGCCAGAGCTGAGCTTGCGTGCCGGATATTACTGTTCGCACTACTGAGGTTTTGTATTTTGTAGGTACCCTAGTCAGAGCTGAGCCTGGATATTACTGTACGTACTACTGAGGTTTTTGTGGCTTTCCTCGTGCTTTCCAAGATACCGCAAGTACACAACGACCCCCCCCCCCCCCCACACCGGTCCTAAACTTTCCAATTCATTTCCTGTGGTCATCTAATTTAATTCCACTATTATGCAGACAGGGAAATGAGTAAGGAACACAAACGCTCTTGCCGATTGCAACAGTCGTTCTTGCATACTAACGGTGGCGAAAAAAAAGCACAGGCGAGATCAAGCCGTGTAATCATGTTGGAACGTAAATTGCTCGGCTCCGTCTAGCCGAGTGTCAAACTGCGAAATAAATTACTTTTCTGTTTCTGACTTGAGATTTTTCATCGCAGCCTGCGATTTAGTTATTGTGCGGTCTTTTGGTATTTTCAACTCGTGCAAGATTGCTGCTCGGCCTTTGCTTCAGTCGATGTAAGCTTGATATTAGCGGGAAAATTTTGCATCGACCACGTCACTTTCCTGTTTAGTTGTCTTTTGTTTCGGCCAATAGAGTGAGTGGCCTTGTGCCCCCAAAGACTGTACTTCAGTTATTGAACCGTACCTGTTTCTGTTCGTAGCACTGTCCGGAACAGCCGAAGACCAGCCAGGCATCCTCCAGTGCATATGACAGGAATTTCCCCCGGGCGCGTGGAATAAGTTGTTCACCCTTATGTAGTGTCGAATTTAAAAATGAAAATTCAGCTGAAAAATAATGTGCTTTTTTTAGTCGGCACAACAATATTTTTTGTATTTTGAATGATAATGTAAATTTATGACGTGTTTTGACATGTGTAGGTCATCTTCAGGTGATGTATATTTGAAAAAAACGAAGGAAGGTAGTAAATGTGATGCTGAATTTTTGTGTATTGTAGTTTTTGGTCCCCTTTTTGTTCAGTGTATTCGAGGTTATGTTTCCTTTTCTTGATTTCCGTGTTTAGTGGAGATTCAGTCTTTATTCCTGTTCCCCCCCCCCCCCCCCGGTGACAATTGGATTTTCATTATATATTACAACGAGATAACAATAGCGAAATAGCTAAAAATTATTTGAGCTATATTTTAAAGCCCACCATATGCATTCGTGTCGCCCTCGGTGGACTAGTGGTTAGCGTGCTCGCCACTGTACCCCAAGGTTTGCGGGTTCAATCCCGGCCGAGGTCGATAAAAATCCGTAGCACAACTTCCTTCGGAGGGGAAGTAAAGCCGTCGGTCCCATGTCGTAGATTTACGGCATGTAAAAGAACCTTACGGGCATGAATTGAGATGTTTCGTAAGCAAAATTCAGCGGCCATATTTCTCACCCAAGTCTCCTGATTGACTGCTAGATGGCTCTGGCAGTCACATCAGGATGAGTAGAACTTGTGCAGGCAGTGGACTGGTCACTCACTACGGAATGCACACTTCCAGACCAAGAAACCTCTGAAAGTAGACCCTATGCTCCGCAAGGAGTGACAGGAAGTAACTAACTAACTAACTAATATGCGTCCGTATCAACTTGTCACAGTTGCTTTTACTTTGCTGTTAGTGTTAAATGCGTGCCCGTTAGATTGGCAGTGGTTTATCACTAATTCGGACCCATTGCTGAAGACGGTGCTGTGTTTTGTTGCACCCTACAGAGGAACACCAGAGGAATCTGAGGTTTAACATCCCATCTATTTGAAGCTTGTTAATACGAAACAAGTAAATATCCCTGTGGACCGCTGCATCTGTCGACCATTACAGGAACACTTCCTGCTCAACCAGATGGCCGTTTCGGGTCAGTCCCAGTGTCAAAGCGCTCTCTAAAACCACCCTTACGGGTGCTGTTCTACACACACCCCGTGATTTCTTCTAGGGAGGAAGTTTTAATGGCTTCCGTACGTCGCTGTGAAACTAGTTTCTTTTGCCTGAATCTGAACACGCAAGGTTACTATTACATGATTTTCGATTTAAATATCTCTACTGTGAATTCATGCCTCCCAATAAACTAAATAATCATCGGGTTAAAAAGTAGTGTTAAATAAACAGAAAACGTCCATTCCAAAAACTTAGTTTTCTAACTAAATGTTAACACGAAAGCTTTGTCAAGTTACACAGACGTTTGGAGCTCGCACGTATCCCTAAATGTTTTGATTCCAAACACAACATTGTCTGAAGTCTGGATAACCACCCCTTTACCTGCCCAACGAGTTGTGTGTGTATGCGTAACGCTTTACGTGCACACTCTGGTATCGATTCAAGAAGCTTCGGCAGGAAAGAAACCCCAGAAACGTCCCCTCCTCGACGGAAGTCCTGCCCTCCTGTATTTCATGCAGACATCATTCAGTTTCATGGCCCTCTCAGAATGTCTCGTCAGTGGCTTCCACTCCATGCTGTCATCTTGTCTGTTTTCGTGAAAATGCTTGTCATTTTATGATGGGGGCGAATCCACTTCAAGTACAGTGGTAATTATGTATGCCTCCTACTTAAGCTGTTAGTGTACTGGCATTTTTTTCCTCGCGGATTGTACATGGTACATTCGTTCCCGTAATAAGCTGAGATTTTTACCTAATATTTTTATCGCAAAGAAGCCGTGATGCAATACCATGGTAGTCATTCGCATAGATACAGATTATGCAGTCTAACACAATATTTCATTGTTATTTTCAAACGCTACATGTTTCGATCGAAAACGAACATCGTGCGTTCTACAAAATCTTAAAAAAAAATCAAGGTAAAATGTTTTTTAGAGATCTCTGAAATATTACAACGTATGTGTTGCAATAATATTGTAGTTTTTGACGGTGTAACATGTAGATAGACGATTATGTAATTCCTATGATGTTCTGTACACAGCTGTCTACCTACATATTATACCATCACTAGCAAACAAATGGCGAGCATGAAGTAGCTGATACAGTGTCCAAAACTCAACACAGTCAACGATATTTTATCTACCTAACTTATATATTTTAATGGGTACCATACGTATATAGCTGGTGTAATAAATAATTGAGTCCCTGAGGATGAACTGTGACATGGTTCGAAACATGTTGGCGTATTTTTAATATAAACTGTATTAAATAACAGATAACAAAGAGTGTACATTTGTCGGAACACGATTTTGTATAATTATAGAACACTGCTGTGTACTGTCGTTTACAAAAGTTCTGAACAATTTTGTTGCAACCGCGAAATTAATTACAAGTATGTCTAATGTCTAATAACTTAATTTCTTCCCAGAACTCCATGTATAACCCGTAATAGTAACATTACCGTTAAGAAGACAGTTGCGAAAGTAACTCAGATGTGTGGCGGTTGGTGTAGTCGGTACAGTGAGTGCAGGCTCCACAACTGGAGAATGGTGGGGCGGTTGGTGTAGTCGGTACAGTGAGTGCAGGCTCCACAACTGGAGAATGGTGGGGCGGTTGGTGTAGTCGGTACAGTGAGTGCAGGCTCCACAACTGGAGAATGGTGGGGCGGTTGGTGTAGTCGGTACAGTGAGTGCAGGCTCCACAACTGGAGAATGGTGGGGCGGTTGGTGTAGTCGGTACAGTGAGTGCAGGCTCCACAACTGGAGAATGGTGGGGCGGTTGGTGTAGTCGGTACAGTGAGTGCAGGCTCCACAACTGGACAATGGTGGGGCGGTTGGTGTAGTCGGTACAGTGAATGCAGGCTCCGCAACTGGAGAATGGTGGGGCGGTTGGTGTAGTCGGTACAGGCTCCACAACTGGAGAATGGTGGGGCGGTTGGTGTAGTCGGTACAGTGAGTGCAGGCTCCACAACTGGAGAATGGTGGGGCGGTTGGTGTAGTCGGTACAGTGAGTGCAGGCTCCGCAACTGGAGAATGGTGGGGCGGTTGGTGTAGTCGGTACAGTGAGTGCAGGCTCCACAACTGGACAATGGTGGGGCGGTTGGTGTAGTCGGTACAGTGAATGCAGGCTCCGCAACTGGAGAATGGTGGGGCGGTTGGTGTAGTCGGTACAGGCTCCACAACTGGAGAATGGTGGGGCGGTTGGTGTAGTCGGTACAGTGAGTGCAGGCTCCACAACTGGAGAATGGTGGGGCGGTTGGTGTAGTCGGTACAGTGAGTGCAGGCTCCGCAACTGGAGAATGGTGGGGCGGTTGGTGTAGTCGGTACAGTGAGTGCAGGCTCCACAACTGGACAATGGTGGGGCGGTTGGTGTAGTCGGTACAGTGAGTGCAGGCTCCGCAACTGGAGAATGGTGGGGCGGTTGGTGTAGTCGGTACAGGCTCCACAACTGGAGAATGGTGGGGCGGTTGGTGTAGTCGGTACAGTGAGTGCAGGCTCCACAACTGGAGAATGGTGGGGCGGTTGGTGTAGTCGGTACAGTGAGTGCAGGCTCCGCAACTGGAGAATGGTGGGGCGGTTGGTGTAGTCGGTACAGTGAGTGCAGGCTCCGCAACTGGAGAATGGTGGGGCGGTTGGTGTAGTCGGTACAGTGAGTGCAGGCTCCACAACTGGAGAATGGTGGGGCGGTTGGTGTAGTCGGTACAGTGAGTGCAGGCTCCGCAACTGGAGAACGGTGGGGCGGTTGGTGTAGTCGGTACAGTGATTTACCTTTACAGAATAGTATTAATGAAAATTTAACAGCAAATAAAATTTACTTAATCTGTTTTACATTATACGTGCTGTAAAAGGTAAAGCAATCCCATTACAGGCCTGGACAGACCCTTAGGGTTCCAAGAGCTTGAGGCTCCCAGATTTCTAGACAATCGGCACATGAAGGTGGTAAGGTTGTCAGCCCTACGCACCGGCCACCTTTACCTCCCAGGAAATACTCCTGGTACTCATTTCTGTTACAGGCTGAGTCGACCCCAGGGCCACATACGTAGTGTAGAGTTAAATTATTGTCCCGTTATGCAGGAACTGACATAACCCCTTTTTGTGTGAATAAAGCCATTTTACTTCCTTTTGAACTTTCTTACCCTCTTGGCGGGGAAATGTTCTCAGAAGTTATATGAAAGATCGCATTATGCTGGTAACAGCGGTGTGCGGGCTGCTGCAAGGAGAACAGAGGGCCTTTTGAACAGCACAGGAAATGGGGTCTCATAAAGTTGCTTCGTCAGATGCAAGCGGAGACGTAGCTGGGTGTAAGAAGGCATGACCCGAGATGCAAATAAGTTGCGACCAATTTATGCCTGTCTTGTAAGTTCGCACAGACATGTAACTGTACTCGCTAGCGGTCCTCAGCCGTCCTTTATAAATTACTTTTTTTTTTTTTGTGGCAGAAACTTAGAGCGTGTGTATTTTAATCATTCCGCCTGGAAGAAGGGCTAATCCAGATTTTTACTTGTGTCATTCTGTGCCGATGTCAGCTCGAATTCCGTTATTCTCAGTATATGGCTCAGAATTGTGTCTAGTGAAGAGATGTGTTTTTTTTTTCGGTTTATTTAACGAAGCTCTGTCAGCTACTTAGTTTGTGCCATAGCGTCAAATTAGAAAAATACGGGATTATTACAAATTATGATTAGGGCAGGAGTGGATGTGGGAGAAATAAAAACGAACTTATCCGTGAATGTATGAGGGAATATGCCATGTATGAAGGAATATGCCATGTCCTACACTTTGCTCCTTGTAGTGTGTTAGCGGTGTTGAAACTGTCCAATTATATAGCTATTAGCAGATATTTGGTTACTTAGGTATTTATTTGTTTAGTTTATTAGTTAAATGTCGATCCCAGTGGCCGTGCGGTCTAAGGCGTGGGTCTACGGCCGTTCGCTTGCTGGGATTGTGGGTTCGAATCCCACCGGGGGCAGGGATGTCTGTCTCTTGTGTGTGTTGTGTGTTGTCAGGTAGAGGTCTCTGCGACGAGCTGGTCGCTCGTCCAGAGGAGTCCTACCGAGTGTGGTGTGTCTGAGTGTGATCGTGAAGCCTCGAAAAATGAGGCGGACTAGGCCCCCAAGGGGCTGTCGAGCCATTGGGGGGGGGGGGGGGAAATAACTAAGTTAAATGTTGCTTGTATTTGTCTAAAAATTTCTTCCAAATTAGAATTCAAAGATTTGCTGAGCAGGTAATGGTTCAAAACAAACATCTACGGGCTATACACACAGTTCAACTTCATGCCATCACATATACTGCAGTGTATGCTATACACACAGTTCAACTTCATGCCATCACATATACTGCAGTGTATGCTATACACACAGTTCAACTTCATGCCATCACATATACTGCAGTGTATACTATACACACAGTTCAACTTCATGCCATCACATATACTGCAGTGTATGCTATACACACAGTTCAACTTCATGCCATCACATATACTGCAGTGTATGCTATACACACAGTTCAACTTCATGCCATCACATATACTGCAGTGTATGCTATACACACAGTTCAACTTCATGCCATCACATATACTGCAGTGTATGCTATACACACAGTTCAACTTCATGCCATCACATATACTGCAGTGTATGCTATACACACAGTTCAACTTCATGCCATCACATATACTGCAGTGTATGCTATACACACAGTTCAACTTCATGCCATCACATATACTGCAGTGTATGCTATACACACAGTTCAACTTCATGCCATCACATATACTGCAGTGTATGCTATACACACAGTTCAACTTCATGCCATCACATATACTGCAGTGTATGCCAGTTGTGAACATTCAAAGGTTAGAAAGTTCCCATGATCCATGTCGCAGGGGGGACGTCCATATCACCAGCGTCGTCTCTCTCGCGTCCCGTGAGAATCCAGAAGCCATCCAGTGTTGGGGGGGGGGGGGGGGGAATTCGCTACTCTTTGTGTATGCCCGCTTATCGAATGTTCCGGTAATTGTGTCCGTACGGACAAAAGTTGGGTCCTTTTCAAAGATATCGTAATATAAAGTATTTGAACTAAGTCATTAACAAAAAGTCGATAAATGTAAGCAGTGAATAGCTCCGTTATATGAGTATTATGAAACTGGTCATTTTGTTGACACTGGTTTGTGAAAAGTGTTCAGTAAGTAGGTGAGTATGCGTGATTTCAGGCTTCGTCGCGGTGTAAATGAGATCTACGCTCTTCTGGGATGTTACGCAGTGTAGATTGGTAGTTAGTTACCGACGTTTCGGGAGAACATCTGTTCCATTTCAAGGGTCAAGCGGTCCAACAAGAATCTTGGGACTGCTTGACCCTTGAAGATGGTGCCGATGGGCTATCCCGAAACGTCGGTAACTTAACTACCAATCTACGCTACGTAACATCCCAGAAGAGCGAAGATGTAGGCGAGTGTAGTGGCGACACTGTAGATGTTTGTTAGAAGGTAGGCGACTGCAGTTACAACTCTAGATTTGTGTTCGCCAGTACACAACTCTGCCAGTCTACCAGCTGCCCTGGGTGAGAATTTTCGTTATATGCCTCGATCCGTTTGGAAAAATGCCGAAAGGTACCTTCAGATTGGCTACGGCAACCCCTTTCCAAACCCTTGTCGCTAGGTACTCGCCAGTTAGGGTAAATTTTCCATTTCGGCTTCATTAAGCAAAAACCAACATTACTCGTTCAGTGCGCCGGAGGGCAACAATATTCCGGGTGTATACGCATGTTATCCCGAAACGTCAGTGCAGATTTACCACTCACCGTTGAGTAATATCCCAGAAAATCGCAGATCGCGGAGATCATGACCACGTTTACAAAAGGCTACCATCTCGCAGCCCCATCTATGGCTATGTCTCCGAACTGAATTGGTAAACGTACTTCTTTATTTTCTCTATGATCTGATCATATTCTTCTTAATTTTTATTTTGGAAGCGAACTTCTAAAACGGTTCTGATTTCAGATGCGCCATGTTTCCGTACACATGAAAGAATGAAGATTATTTGGACGTTAAAAAAGACTGAGCAAGCCGCATTGTTATTTACAGGTTTTGCACATAGTACGATTTTCTAAATCTTGTTCTCCGCTGCGACCAAAGCAATCCACATGTCGCACATGAGATGGTTTTATACTACGTATAATCATTCTTCTTCCAACAGATGTCGATGAATGAAGCGTCCCAGTTCCTGCACCAGTCACTAGGTGGCAGGGCATACTGGCGTTCCGTGACGGTGCTGCTGCCCGATACCTGGCCATCGAACTGTGTAGCGCGCTCTGTGGCTGGTTCCATCGGTGAGAGGGCGGACATTTCGATTGGGGTCCCCCCCCCAGTGTTTGGGAACGCACCCTGGACGCAACAATCTCGAGGATGTGGGCAACCTGGCGATATGATACATCTCAGCTACAAAAAACTTCAAAATATTGGTACTTATCTGTATAATTCTCATCCTTATTGAACAATGACAAAATATGAGTGGGGACTAGATTGAACTGGTTCATTGAGTACAGTAACAGGGTTTTATACAACAGTTGAACCTTGTAGTTTTTATACCAGGAATTTAGTGAGTTACATTTTTAATTCGTATGCCAACCAAGGTGGCCAAATGGTCAAGAGGGTGCAAGGTCCTGGATCATTCATATATGTACACAGATCTTGTGCTTAAATGCCACTCTGGACTTGGGCTTGTGTTTTTATGTGTTTTAATAGGTCAGCCCAGCATCCAAGGAGATTTTTTACTTGTAATAAGGACACAAAAAAAACCAGAATTTTTGTTCATAGGTCGCTCCCTGGTGCAGCAGTGGGCTAAGTATCGCTATGGCGTGTTTGATGAAGTGGGCTACAAGTCTGATCCTGTTTACCCGACTTGCTACCAGAGTGATCGTGGTCAGAATCAGGTCACTGGCTGCTCAGACCTTCCAATTCATGACATGGGGTAAGGATGGTTCTGTAGCAAGTAAATATAAAAATATATCAAAGTTGTTTTAGCATGAAGCTGCTGTTTTAGGTCTGATACATGAGCTTAGCAGATGCCCTTGCAAACATCCACACTTCACTGCCACTTTATTGTTGTCAAAATTCCTTCTAAACCTCAGGTTTGAGGATTGATACAAACCAAACAAAGCATGGTCTTATCTCTTTTCCTCCAAACTGTGTTTCGTACTGACCTCCCCACCATTACTACTAAAAACATCACACTTTACATCCCTACCTTCCATATATTTGCAAGATCTGTTTTTGGGTCACACCCACATTTTGACTCATTCATCCTCTGAAGATGGCAACTGCAGCATATACTGACAAATTAGAAGAATGTCAACAAATGACACACTGCACACCACAAGCTGAAATACTGCAATAAAGCCATCAACACTTGTCATTCGCACATCATATTTTTTTATTATAGAATATCTGTGATAACTCAAGAATTAAACTATAGACATTCCCATCCAGTTTGATGCTAAATAATCTCTGTAGATGACAGAATGTCACTGCATATTATGAACACTTAACCACAGGCACTGTTTTCTAATTCGATGCTGCATAATCACTTCATGTGAATCAGTGTCACTGTATAACATGAAACTATGTGTCTGATGTTTAGGATGTGTGAGAACTCGGGTTCGTGGCACAACATCAGTGAACTGGTGCATCCTGATGCTAGCTCATCCATCATGTTTGCTGCAGAGGCCCCACAGATGAGTCGATTCTGTGACGCAAGAACCCACAACAGATATGCTCCAACAAAACATAACCTCATTTGTAACCACAGGAGTACTCTGGAAGTGATACTGCAGCATGATGACTTTGTAAACAGGTAAGTAGCGTTGTGGCTGTTCAATATTACACAGCTAGGATTGTGACAGTTTACCTGCAGGAATGATATGCTGATATGGTCCAGCACTTGAAAACTTTAATTCACCTGCTGAACTGGTGTTAGTTCTTTTTGTCATTGTACGAGTACAGTGACGTACTTACGATTGAATTTCATGGACGTTGTCTTTGTTCTGTATTTTTGCAAATATTTTGGTGACATGTAATCAACAGTACTGATAACATATCACACAGTAGTACACATTTTTTTGTATTTTGTTAAGTATGTACAACATTTAAAAATGTGCATTGTAATGAGGGATGCAGTAGACTTGTAAATAATGTGTCATAAAAATAATATAGCAGCTGCATGCTGTTGTTAAATGGGCCACATGGTCTCAGTAAGCATAGGGGTTGTGTGATGATTCAGTTGTCTGTATGTTGCACATTGAGAACTTGCAAGAATTTTAATTGAATGTTGTATTGAGGTTTAAAATAACAGTTATCATGCAAATTTTATTTTTGTCTCTTAGTCCAGTATAATCCTGTACATGTAACTCATACCAAACTCAATTATATATATCAGAAGAAATTCTTAGCACACTTAAATTGGTACATACAATAACATGTAAGCTTGTTTAAGATATGCAAATTTTATGTGAAGTATTTCTAAATGTGATTTAATAAAATGAAAGCGTAAAACAATTATTGCCTCTAGAGTCAAAATGAATGCTGACATATTTGATGTGTCCCTGATCAGGACAGTTTCTTATTCATTGATCTGAAGATAGGTTTCTCTCCTTTTATAGTGTTGAAGATTCATCTGCTGTGACAAACACAACTCCAGTGTTTCATTACAAGAGACGCCTCTTAACACGGTATGTGCTGGTTATTGAACACACTCGAGACATGCTAATACGTGAATCGTGGACTTTCCTGAGATCGGCCATACGCAAGTGGGCAGGTCATGACCTTCCAGCAAACACAGAGGTGGGGATTGTGCTCAGTAACGATACAACAGGACATCGTCTTCTGCCACTCTCTCCTCTCAGTACACATGCAAGAAGTCAAGTATCAGGAATCATCCCCTTCATTCCAGGAGACTCCCATACTGAGGCTTGCCTTCTGTGTGGTATCCGGCAGGCTCTAGACGTAAGTATTTAACTGTGTTTGGTGCTTGTTATTACATGGGAATGGTTCCTCTGTTGTAACTGCTGGGTGTCCATAGACAGGCAGTGGTTTTGAGGTTGATCAAAATTTGTTTTGATGAAAGGTACACTGTTATTAAAACAATTGAATTTTGGCATCTAAACCATACTGTTACAGGAAGTAAGTCACATTTGAAGTTCTGGTGTATTCTGAAGGCTATGCTGTAAACCTGTTTCACCCTAACACTAGCTCATTCATTGAAATTCCAGATGTCTGTTTCCAATTGCATTGTTCTTTCTTTTTGTCATTTATTCTACTTAAGTGTCCAGCCATTTTATTATAATGGGTCACCTTTTTGTCTGGTATATGAGTAAAACATTGCTGCCTTGTATTCAATTTTTATTTCATCAATTCTTTTGATACCTTTACCATCCTCATTTTTTAACCAACTGATTTTGCCGTTGTCTTTCTTCGTTATTGTTCAGACATTATTACCAATGTCAGTGCTCATTTATCAGTTTCTTTTAAATGTTGGTTCATTTTTTTCTTATTTATTTTATGAGTATAAATCCATATGGTATGTGATGAAATCTAGTAAAGTATTTTGCGTTGTAAAAATGGCTGCGTGAATAATTAATTAATTATATGGTCGGACAGAGTATAATTATTTTTTCAACGATACATTTCATAATGTTATCTCTTCTTGCAGATGCTTCATGATCGTCATCGCATGAGGGGACCGGCTAGTTCAGTTATAGTGGTGATAGCTCCGGGCATGGATTATCCTTCTACGGAAATGGACCAGTTATTGAATGAAGCCCTTGACAATGGTGTCCGTATTGCTACAATCAACTACCCAGCCCTTCTTCGCCCTCTCTCACTGGAACAATTAGCACAGCATACAGGTGGCCCCTACTACACAGTGCAGGAACAGCACTACAATATTGCCACCTCATATATATCGACGTACTTCAAGTTGGCCAATGTCATGTTCAACATTGCATCACACTTCTATGAGGGCAGCCTAGCAGGCATGCCACTGGAGGTAAGGATGTGTTACAGTGGAAAATTGTACGCAGTTGAGAGTATAATACGTATTTTCAGAACACGTTCTTTTCATTACTGCATGTCTCACCATTTTTCATGTTCATGTATTGCTTATGCAAATATTCTGTTGACAGAGTTGAAACAGAGTGTGCAATACAATATAATACTGCATAGTGATAAATTATTTTCCCTTGTGTGTTAAGTTTACACCATGCTGAAGGGTGTAACATGTTAAAATTATGTTTCCTAATATGATGCGTAATTTGTGTCTTATAGATGTTCATGTACAAGTTATTTTGTTGAAAGTCCAGTTTCTGTGTTGTTTTGCGTGTATAAAAATTTAATTTGTGTAACAACTGTGGGTACAAAAATTTTGTCAGATTCTGTTTTGAGTAGGCTTTGAGATGAAATATGCAGCCAAAGTGAATATGAGCTCTTGACTCTTGTGTTTGTTTTATTAACTTATTGCAAAGAACTTGTCATTAAATTAAAACTCAGAGTTCAGCCTTAATTGTTTAGTTAATTTTACACTTTATGTTACTTGTACCGTACATTTTTAATTATATATATCTTATGCAGACAAATGTACACTGTTTTTATATGTTTCTAGCCTATATAAGGCTCATCTTCAGGGGCTTTTTCTTTGAAATTACAACAGCTATATTATTGGTATTGAAAAGTATATAAAATTCTTAAAATGCCGTTAGACGTACCTGGTGCACATTTGTCTGCATAAGATATATTTAATTTTACACATTGGTTCCCCTGGATTTGAGTATATTTATCACTAGCTGTTGGCAGTAGAATATGTCACAATATGTTAGATGATACCCAGTGTGGTGTAATTTGTTGTTCATTAATCTTGGCTACTCTTTTCCATGTAAATGAATGTGATAATTTCACTTAATAGTGTGTGAGGGTCTCTACGTGGTTTGTGTGGCTCAGGATACAGCAATGGGGTTGCTGTAGTGAATGCAACTTGGCACTGACCAGAGGAGAGTGGCTGGCTGGCTTCGTTCCTGCTACCACCTTCTTTGTGGGAGTATCAGCTTCAAAAGATATTCAAATTCTGCATCATTTTTTATACTGTGAACAACTTTACAGATCCATAGGCGAGAATTGTCTGATGATGGACGCAGCAGTGTCACTGGAAGCTTTGTGCTAGATGGGTCAGTTGGTGAGCCTGCCCAGTTTACTGTGTTCACACATAACATCGAGAACCCGTTGATACGAAGCCTCTCGCTTGTCAGCCCATCCCAGGTTGTCTATTCGGCTCAGTCAGATTCCCTCTTTGCTGTCAGGCTACTCAAACTCTTTGCAAATATCAATGAGGTTAGTAACATTCTTAAATTCTTATAACTAGAAATACTGCCATCAGGCTATTAAACAACTTACATTAGGCCTCCAGGAAGGTGAATGAAAAAATTGTATATCCTGCACATAATAATAGAATTAAGGGAGAGCGGAGACAATTGAACATGAGTAGGGATCCCATTTCTTGTAAACCAAAAACTGGGACACTTAATAACATTTTGGTGGGGGGGGGGGGGGGCACAAAATTTTTAATCTATCACACAATGAAAAGTGGTTTATTAACATTACTACAAAAGACATAAAAATGATAATGCAGATAAAAAATGAAAGAATAGTAAGAATAAGAATAGTACTCAAACTCACACACTGAGTTCACGTACTGATTTTTCTTTACATATCTGTTTCTCATCCTTTGCAGTCTCAGTCCACACATCTTCCTCTCACTCTCCTATTCCTCCCTGTTAGTGACTGGTTGATGGCTGTCTACTCATATAGATGTTTCCTCTCTCTGTGGGAAATCAGAATGTTTGCAAACATTGTCAGAAATGTTGTGTTGTGATTTTGAAAAGCCTGGGACATTGACTTCCCAAACCGAATTTTGTAGGACACAAGGAGAGAACTGTTCATAAAACCATCCCCGGAAAACGGGGATGAATGTAATGGATAAACATGATGAGCTCTACATTTCTTACTCATGGTGTATAAAAGAGTTGGGGTGATTTGATGAACAAGGATGAGATGTAAATCATGTATGGTAGAAACAATAGAGGTATACAGAATTTTGGTTTTAAAATCTTAAGGGGAAGGAACCTGACTTATTTTCCTCTCCTCTGTTGGAAAACTACATGTATTTAACAATTTTCCCATTTTGTTTTATTGTCTGCAACCTTCAACCCCCAGTATTCAAATTTACCTCCACACTTTGCATGTATACCAAGTGTCATGTGGGACAGACAGTTCCTGTATGGGAGCAACAGATGGCAGGATTTTGTATTTTATTGCATGATATTGTGTGTCGTTTTGACATTTTTTTGCTCATTGTAGCTGGTAGGAGGAGACAGATGGGATAGTAGTAAGAGACACTTTGGCATTGAACAGAGGCAAATGTTTGTTGGGATGCAATCTCAATTTAATTTGCTTGACATAAGGCATTATTATGAGGTTTTGTGGCCATGGTGATGCTTATCAAGAGTCTATAATAATATGCAATCTGATATATATTTATATCTTGTCTGTCAGGAAGTGAAGACATTAGAATTTTGTTATACATATTTCCTAGCCAAATGACAATAATATCTTTCTAGACGGGCACCTGGACATACACCATTGAGCGCTATCCCGGGAATCCTCAGCCTCACTTTGTGCAGGTGATGGCAACCCCAAGGTCCTCAACAGCACCTGTTGTCCGAGCCCGTGCCTGGACCAGTAGTGGCTTTTCGCCTTTGGTCATATATACTGAGGTAAATCATTGTATGATTGAGTGATATTATGTTACGTTTGAAGCATCCTGGACCAGTAGTGGCTTTTCGCCTTTGGTCATCTATACTGAGGTAAATCATTGTATGATTGAGTGATATTATGTTACGTTTGAAGCATCCTGGACCAGTAGTGGCTTTTCGCCTTTGGTCATATATACTGAGGTAAATCATTGTATGACTGAGTGATATTATGTTACGTTTGAAGCATCCTGGACCAGTAGTGGCTTTTCACCTTTGGTCATATATACTGAGGTAAATCATTGTATGACTGAGTGATATTATGTTACGTTTGAAGCATCCTGGACCAGTAGTGGCTTTTCACCTTTGGTCATATATACTGAGGTAAATCATTGTATGACTGAGTGATATTATGTTACGTTTGAAGCATCCTGGACCAGTAGTGGCTTTTCACCTTTGGTCATATATACGCAGGTAAATCATTATATGATTGAGTGATATTATGTTACGTTTGAAGCATCCTTTTCTTTCCTTCTTTCTTTCTTTCTTCTTTCTTTCTTTCTTTCTTTCTTTCTTGGTTAGCACCCTGCTTCATATTAAGAATGTTCCAGAGTTGAGTCCTGGCTAGGAGCTTCAATTATTTATTGCTTTTTGTCACTGTCTCCAGGTAAATTTTGGATAAAATCTTAAAATATGCCTCAGACACTTCTACATTTCTTTTAAATCATTATGACTCTTCACCTTCAAGATTTTTAATGTCCCTTAGAACATTTTTGTCCTCTGTTACACAGCTGAAAAGATATCGTAACTCACACAATAATCACGTCATTTCTCATCCAGTGTTACATAACCGGTGTAACTACCACAGTGTCGTTAAAGAAACCAAGACCCAGTGAAATTAGTTTGTGTCCTTTTTCTAATCTCTCGAGTTGTTCTTCCTACTGTTTCATCTCACCTGCTATCCAATTATGTCTGTATCACATAGTGCACTGTAGCATGAAGCTCCTAGAGGAGTACAGTTTTTTGCACTGAAGGCCTTGTAGGTTGCTCAGAAACCTACCATGTGCTTTGCAAAGGAACAGGTTTTTTACAAAACAGAGATCATAACTCTTAATCCGTGTAACTGATTGATTTCATTACTGTGAATCACAGGTCAGTATCCAGGGAGCACCTATTTGCTACCCTGTTAACATAATAATGAGTGTGCTAGTATTACTAAAACATGATGTATGTTTTCTTGAAATTATGTGGTGTGTAAATAGATAGTCTGTTGGAAACAAAATATTGTTAGTGATACTTCTATCACACAAGCAAGATGCTTTGCGCTGGTTGTCTGTAGCCCAAGAATGTTTACAATACAATAGTTTCAGTTCATTGTTGCATTTAATTATCGTAACTTGATTTACTCATCAATATTTGGGCCATCCCATTGTTATTCTGAGTCACCATGAGACAAGGATCAGAGTGATTCGGTGTGTTGCAGGTGAAACGGGGTGATTACCCAGTACTGGGTGCCAAAGTGGAAGCGTCGGCTGTATATCCTGCAAGCAATGTCTCCTCCTCTCTCCACAGGGAGAAGTTTGAGCTGCTTGACACAGGAAGTGGCGGTGAGTTGGATTCATAGGTTACCAGTCATTGACAAACTAATTCTCTTGTCTTTTAGATTCTTGGTTTTGTAACCATAAATGCCACATTTAATATGAATAGTCAACAAAATTTTGTTATGAATCAACAGATTGTGTATACATTTATAGAATTATGACTGTAAATATTTGTTGCATAATATTTAATAAAACATCACCTGTTGGCATTACAGGGGGTATACTGAGTCTTGATGTATGTTTTTATAATTTCATTCCCTACACATTTCAGCCTGTATCAGCAATCCTCAGGCAACATATCAGCATGTAACTAAATGATATTGCTGAAAGACTTCAGCAATATTCTTTTTGTTACATAATGATGACTTCCCAGATGATGGCTAATACAGGCAGAAATGTGTAGGAAATGAAATTATATACTAAGAAATGAATCATTCATATATTCCATAGTCCACACAGACAGTAATCTGTTGACTGTAATCATAAGTTTGTGCATCATGAAATTGTGGTCTGAAAATTGGTAGTCATGAGGATATGACAGTTCAGAGCTGATGTCCTCTCTGCAGCTCAGAGGTTAACGTATGTTCAGCCCGCTGTAGCATTAAGCAAGTGTTATTTTTGTCCAGTGTATTTATATGTATTGTATGGTTCTTCCAGCAACTGTGATCATTTTCCTGTGCAACATTAAGTGATTGGTCTCTGTAATGGAAGCACACTGTGTTCCATTTCAGACATAGATTAATTTTAGTCCTTAACACAGTTTTGACATGCATTCTAAAAATTACTTTGTCAAAATCCTTTTCTGCCATGGAGTAAAATTACGAAGTAAAGTTATTTTGTAATGTTATTGATTTTATGTTGGTGTGAGACTTGGTTCCTCACTGTGAAGAAAGTATATATATCAAGCAAGTGAAAAAAGACTACCAAGACGTATATGTGTTGCTAAAATGATGGCGTGATTGGAAAATTAATAAAATTTAATGATAATGGATTTCAGAATTTATATAATTATTGTGGTGACTGAATCAAGAATGAAACGTGGGGGAAAAAAGTAGTACATTTATAGATTGGTGGAGTGTCAATAGAACAGATCAGTCTGTAAATCTAGGTGTAGGTAGGGAGATGATACTAAAGTAATATTAGAACTGAATAAGTATTGCGTGCTTCTTACAGTTTAATTGGTAAACTTGTGTCTTGTCTTCCTAATGCACCACAGCAAAGAATTCCTTGACAATGCTCATTCTTTTCAGATCCTGATATCACAAAGGGAGATGGAGTATACTCACGCTACTTCATTATGGGTCGTGGTGGACCAGGAGTATACACATTTGAAGTGACAGTTACAGATAATGGTAACACTGCATACTCCTGGCAAGAAACACTGTCCATACCATCATCAGACTCAGGTGTGTTGGAATACACAGATACTAATGACTAGAATTGACTCATGGACCCCAGTATAGAAAGAATAATCGTGTTAGTGGCAAGATGATGGGTTGCTTGTATTTACTGTATCTTGTGTAAGTATCAAGAATTTGTAATGCACTCACAGTAAATTGTGACAGAAAGACCAATGGAAGATTCACGGAGTTTCGCTAATAATTTACTGACAACAGCACAATACATGTTTATGCTGCTCCTGTTTTTGGGTGTTGGCACTGTGTGCAAGTGGGCAGGGTTCACAGTGAGTGTGATTAGTGAATATTTAAGTATTATAGGATGTTAATGCTGTCATTTGGTAAAGTGATCCTTATGTTTCAAATGACCATGGTGCCTTCATTCTTCTTGGACTGCCAGACCCTGAAGATGAAGGGCCTATGATCCTTCAAAATATTGAGAACTATTTACCCAGTGACAAAGCATAACATCCCAGAAGGCTTGAATCCTTAGTGTCACTGCTGTAAGAATCTCCAGTATCACAGGGTTGGGGAATGTTCAGCTTACAACTCACTTAACCCTGAAGATTCATTCAACTGTTTGTCTAGAGCATTGGCAATGTATCGTGCTTCCCGATGGTGCCACCCAGAAACAGGAGTATAATATCAATACTCAAACACCATGAGACTTAAAATAAATAATGCAATGCAATATTGTGTGACATAGCACTTCACAGTATAAGAGTCTTTTTATTTGCAGGGAGATGTCTTCCACTCATTTACTACAAAACTTATTTTTATTGATACTAAGAGTCATGCTGGTTTTGGGATTGTCACTATCTTGACAAGATTATAATTAATTTCTGTCATTTGCGTTTATATTTTGAAACTGCTTGTACAGTTAAAAGTGGTTTCCAGCTTCTGGTCTTAACGAAAATGAAGATCATGGGGCCCTCTCCAGGTCAGAAAAGTATCAGAAGGATTTCTTTTTTGTTCATTATTTTTGTGGAAGTTGTCTGCAAGACTGTGCTTTTCATGTCATGACTGTTTTGGAATTCAAGATGAGTAGAGTTACCAACTTTGCTTCTAAACATGATTTTCTTTAATGTTCTAGGTGCTCAGTGCTGTGGGAGTGTGGTGCCAACTCCTGCTGTACAACCTCTTGCTCCCTTTCAGCGAGTGTTACCTCCGATCTCCTACACCGTCAGTTACTCATATGATGATGTATCAGTTGGGCCCGTTTTTGGTCGTATTGGTGACCTCCGCGTGGAGATTCTTGCTGCTGACCTCAAAGCCCGCCTCACATGGACTGCTCCTGATATGGGTGGTTTTTCTGTGGCTCGTTATGAGCTCAGGTATGCCCGAACTGTAGCTGACATTGTTGATCGCTTTGAAACGTCAATGTCTTGGGAATATGGCACCCCTTTCCCACTAGCTCCTGGTTCTGAAACGTTATTTACCCTGGACTTTACAAGAAATCCCTCATTATTAGATACTCCCTTGTTTTGCGCTATCCGGGGGTTTACAGATAGTGCTCAAAATTCTGCTGGTGGTCCAGTTTCAAACTGGGTTCGTGTTCTTGTCCCGTCACCTCCACAACCACCCCCACCACCTTCTACATCTCCTACATCCACATATGATATTTCATCTTGGCCTAGTGAAGGTGATGACGAGGACAATGTTGTCCCTCGCATTGCTAAGGACTCTGATTTGGGTCTGGAGCTTATATTGCCCATTGTTGGAGGAGTTGCTCTTTTAGCAATCTGCATAGCTGTGTACTGCTATATATGTGTTCTTCGCCGCCGCCATGGGAACTCCGATAAGAAAACAAAGAACAAGGGAAAGCATTCTGCGAGTGGAAAGCAACAGGTGACATCACAGAATACTGCTGTAACAGTTGTGCCTTCATCTCCTGTGTCAGCAAACAACGGAAGCAGCAATTTGAGTCTGTCTCCATCCCAGACCCAGGATTCGAACGGACTGCCACAGTTTGATCAGTGTCTCGATGAGAAGAAACGGTTCAGTGTGGCACAACTTCAGCAAGAGGAACAGATGTTACAACAGCAGCATGAACAGATGCTTCAGCAGCAACAGCAGCAGCATGTGACGCCACATATTGTACCAAACCCTAATGTCAGCGGTATCAGCACCATATCGAATGGTACCAGCACACTAGTCCGTGGTCGAACGCTAAGTCCATACCAATCATGGACAGCATCACAGCTGCTTCATGAACATGAACGACGTCAGAGTCCCTATGGTGCAGTAGGAGAAGAAGTGATGGGTGGTGGAAATCAGACGCATCAGCCTCCCCCAGTACCACCACTTCCCTCTTTCAGTGCCCAGCACAATGGGATGTATACTGCTGGACCAATATATGGTGTTCATCCAGGCACATTTGTAAATGGTGGTTATCACAGGAATGGGTCCCTGGTCCCTTTTAACCCTAGTCTTCAGGGATCTCTCAGTTCAGTCAGTAGTGGAGACAGAAAGAAACGTAATGTGACAATGGTGTAAGTTGGAACAAGTTCTTAAGTTAAGGGTGTGAAGCTTTAATATGCCAACATGCAGTCTTAGGTTATGAAAAGAAACATTTATTTCTGATTAGGCACTTTGGACAAAAAATTGTGTGTGCAAATGTTGGTTTGGTTATGGTGCCAAACAGTGTTGGAGAACATGAGAAAAGAGATGTTCTTTCTGAATGATGTTCCCCTTTACTAGTCATGCACTGCATCACATTCATTGACCAAATCATGTATATGTGTGACTGTTGCTAGGAAGTGAGACTTGAGACACAATTACAGCCGTGATAATGTTGACGGACAGTGAGCATTTGTATGCATAATGCTTGTTTTTGGGTATTTGTGACCCTATTTTACTGCATTAGAAAAGTGGCATTTCGATACCTGCATGGCCTCAAGGTTCCATCATGGCATTATTAACATGGAAGTGATGAGGCAAAGTTGTCCCTGTGAAAGCCAATAAGGCATAATATATTGACTGTACAGTCATATTGTCTGAACATTTGGAAGGGGTGAAAACATGCAATACAACATTATATTTTAAAATGTAACAAAATGTGACATTATTCACAAAATGTTATGAGCTGAGCATTAAATAAAGCTGGTGGTGTGGTTTGTACGAGGGCAAAGTGTGATGCAGTGCAAATTATTAGAAATCTTATCCATAAATGTTAATCACCGAGAGCAGACAGCTGCGTAAGTTGCATCCGACATGTACATTTTCATGTACATATGAGTTATAAAACGGAGCAGTGACGTGCACCAAAGACCGCATTGCTGTGGACATAATGTTCCGCAGAACAGTGAAGGTACTAAAATATTGTTAGAAAATATTAGATATGATACTTTATATCTATGGAAACTCAATTAACCCCCGTGCTGTCATGCTGAAGGCTGCCTTCAGCATGGTTATCACATGCCTGCTGTAAAATTGATAAGAGAACAATCTGTACATAAACATTATCACTGCATTCTTGTACCTATGATAAGACTTATCATTGATCTCAAATGACAATCGTCACTTTTTAATCTCTTGTATCATAAATGTCGCATTTCAAAGTAAGCACTTTTTTCCACCGCCATGTTCAGATTGAGCTATACGAAATGTGATTACCAGTATGTCGTTAGGATTAAGCCCTGTACTAATTTTAGTTGTGAAAGTGTTATCTTGTAAATTTTTTTTCTTCTGTGTAATAGTGTACTAAGTGTTCATTTTTGTACAGAAGTCTCATACCATTAATGATAATAAATTGTACAGTCTTTATAAATACTTGAATGGAACCTGTTTAGTGTAAACCATCCCTGTGCAAAAACATCATCCCAAAAAGAGCATGAAGTCTTAACACACTGTACTGGTCAGTTTTGTTGTGTCTCAGAACATCGATGGCATAGGGATGTGGCTTGCAGTGAACATATCCTGATATGTTATTGCATATCTTTGGTTATTGTGGCTCATTCAATTGTTTGTTCAGGGTTTAACATCAGTGGTTCGGTCACATTTTAAGTTAATGTCTAAAAGTACAGAATGCTTATGCATTCAGTTTTGGGAATGGAAGGTGACTGGAACTTGTCAATTGATGCGGATGGTATTTGGAAGTGCAGCAGTGAAGCGAGGGATGAATACTGAAAGTTGTGAACGCTGCGGATATTCCTCTAACCAGCGGGAACAATAAGCCGGTGGCTCAGGTATGTGACATTTTGTTGTATACACCAAGCGCCTGTTATCACAGTTGTTTATTATCAAAAACATGTTTTGACACCAGTGTTAGCATCATCACCAGCAACAGCATTAATTGGGTGATTTAGTGTAAAATAGCAGAAGGTTGTGTACAGCAGGTTCCAGACTTATGACACCTCAATTTTTGACCTGCTTTTGCACACTTTCTTAAGTAAATAAGATACCCCCACACCAAGACTTGGACATTTATGACAGTCGAATGACAGCAAGTGAAGCTAATTCGATTGCAACACTGAGATGGCACATCAGTTGGCAGTGGCTCAGAAGACTATACCTAGAGCTATACCTGCAGCTATACCTAGAGTGCCTGCATCTCTTTTGCAAATACCCTTCACTTTTTTTTTGCCAATTTTTTCAAATTTCAAAATTTTTTTCTCCTGTCACTTTGTGAAGAGGCAGTTTGATGCATAGAATGTTAAATGAACCTAAAAGGCATGAAAAGCCATCACTTTGGAAATGAAGCTTGAATTTGTGAACTAATATGGGTTGGGAATGAAACTGAATGATTTCGCATCTTAAGTTAAAATTCTTGCATTCAACTGTGACCATTTTGTAGAACAACAACAAAATATTTGATGTATGTGAAGAGTGCTGGGCAGATGCAATCCGCATGATATGAAAATGGGATGGGCTGATTCCTGACATATAAAAACTTTTGATTGCATGAAGCAAGTGCAAGGAATCCATATGCCTCAGAACCAAGCAACCATCCCATTTTGTATTTTTATGATAGTGGGTTTCCAGGCATGAGAACCCAGTTTATAAATTGCAGTTATGGGAAATAATGTTTTGACTTAGGATGTCTTGCTTTGCAACCATTCAGGAACCAGTTGGGTCATAGGTGCAGAGCTCACCTGTGTTTGTGAAATGGTCGTTTATATTCACTATGACACAGAAAACTGAGCACTTCTTCTGAAGCACTTTTTTAGCTAAATGGTAGCATTCAACAGCCTCCTTACCAGATGTGACTACCTGCATTATATGCTGTTCCAAAAACTTGAACATTTTTGAGGGTCACTGTATTTGATGATGTATAATCATTTGAACACAATGTAAGCTGGTGATCCAACACTGCATATCAGAGGGGGCTTCAACACTGGCACGAACTGTGGATGAATTGTATGTGTTCTGAAGGAGTCTCTGAAGCGGATTAATCTTGCATTTCTGTAAGTACAGTGTCTTGGCTTCCACTGAATCTGTATTGGTGTTTTTCATCAGGTTT
This sequence comes from Reticulitermes speratus, assembly GCA_021186555.1. Taxonomy (NCBI): domain Eukaryota; kingdom Metazoa; phylum Arthropoda; class Insecta; order Blattodea; family Rhinotermitidae; genus Reticulitermes; species Reticulitermes speratus. The sequence goes on along the minus strand of JAJKFL010000013.1, from coordinate 6,806,803 downwards.
GACCTCTTAGAGCCCCTCATATGCTCCGTGCTTTGCTGTCATATGGCAATGGTGGTCTTGTATGTCTGGAAGCTAATAGTGGTTTGAAAATTTGGTTAATATTTGAAAGACTGCTTTACTTGACTTGTAAAAGCAATACTTTTGTAAAATATTTACTGATCACCATCAGTATGATCCAAGGACAAGCAGTCGTCAGTGGTTCATAGGTCGTGTCTTAGGAAGAAGACTTCCAGACTACATTCTTCACATATGAAAATAGAAACTTTGTTAACTATGGAATCTGAAGGTAAAATGGTCATAATTCTGTCTAGTTGATTTACGTCATTCGTTCATCTCGTCACTTTGCTGATATGGTTTGAATATGTCTTTTAACGTATCCTGTTAGTTTCATATGGGGCTAATGTGCATATCCTGCGCTACAGATATGTGCAATTTTGTCACTTTCTACCGAGTTGACAGCAAGGGACTTGCTCTGAATTCAGAATACCGTGTAAAATATTGATCACAAACCTTGGATGGGGGTACATTACATTTGACACTGTATTATTCAGCCACGTGAGGTACATTGAATATTTACATCTCTGACAAAGATTGCAACTAGTATAATTAATTTAACTAATTTTACTAATGTCGATATCAGGTGATCCTAAACACCACTCTATACAGTATGTAATGTACACAGAGATGGACTGTGTGTGGTATTGCATCTGAATTGAACGTAATTTTCTAATGAAACCATATACATAGGGTAATGGAAATTTAACACCTTTGAACAGTGAGAGCATTCTTTGTGAGGTTTGACCCTGTGTAACCTCTTGAAATTTATTTAGGCATGAGCTCAAATATGCATAGTACAAATTTTCTTTACCAGTTAACCTTTTAACGCCAGACGTTTTATCTCGTAGTGATGTAAGCACAGTACTCGTATATCTGTAAACTGGGATGCAGTTTTCTGCAAAAAATCATTTCAATTTCAAACGTGCAAAGTATAGTTCTCATTTAATAGGACAAGGAAAAATACTTCTCAAGACAAAACTAGGTTTGTGGGAATGTATTGTGGTAGTGAATTTATAAAATTAACGACCAAGATAACCAGAAGAGGATCAAGTGTAAGAGAGTCCCCGTTGTTCAAATAGTCTGACAGAATATGGGCCTATTATCATAAAATAAACCATGGAAGAAAGAGCTTCTATTCACAAACTGTAACTGTGTAAATAATCCAGTAGCATACCTGAAGTTTTAACCCTGGCAAATTCAATCACTGGACAATGTTCTGAGGCATCCTCACACCATAGGGTATGCCTTAATTTTATGAAGAAGATTTGCCACTGAAAACATTTTGATCCCTGCATAACATTCTTCTTTCGTTACATAGTGGACAAATAAAAATGCAGTTTTTGTATCACACCAGATTTTATGGAAGATCAGTAAACACCCCAGAAACATAGTTTCAATTACAGACTGATGTTTTGATCCCACACATGTTAAATGTTGAAGATCTGTTGTTCTCGCATTGTGAATCTGTTGCCGTATTATGTTACTAAAAATGTATTTTACTGAAAATTGCTTACTTTGATAGGTGTAATACTATACAAAATTTCAAGATTTACACTGAATGGTGCTAGTTGTTCCCACCTCATAAGTCTGCACTCCTGTCTCATTGACAATATGAACCTAGAAGTGTGTATGGGGAACAACTGCTTCAGGGCCATCACCAATCCTGGAGACGAAAGATTTCACCACACCCATTTTAATAAAAGACTGGCTACAGAAAAATCATTAATTACATGAAGTCGCTTGGCTTTACAATTTGTCTTGGTCTTCAATGCGTTTCTCTAACCGGAACTTTTTATACATTTTCATGCCTCCAAGAAAATAAATAATTTTAGTGGTTCTCATGAATAATATATTCCTTATGGAAAAGTGATTGGTTTGCAAAATAGAACAAAATAACGTACTTTATGTCTGGACAAACAGAAATAACTATTTGGTATTTGTAAGCATGCAAATTAATTTTAGGAAATTATTTTTGAAGCTGTAAAATCAATTTTGGCATCTTGTATGGGGGGGGGGTGATAGGTCTGTCTCCAGTCAAGTACTGTGTCTAGTTGGATGTAATAGCATGCTTGTATGCATTAAGGAGCCATTTCTTCCGCAGGTTGTTCACGATGTTGTTCCGCACTGTCTCTTCATATGCCTCTTCATATTCTGTATCGCTTTTGCTGTCACCATTTGCTGATGGCATCTGAGAGAGAAACAATTATGATAACAGTCTTTATTGTTAACTTTCATATTATCTAGGCTTATTTTTTTATGAAGTTTGCTAGTTCTTCTAGTGCATAGAAACATGCACCTTACTGAGTTACTTACAAGTTGCGGTAGTGGCTGCAGGTGGAAGTCGACCCTCTGCGCCTCCTCGTGCGGGCGGTCGTACACGATGACTCGGTGGCTCAGTGGGTGGTAGCCATCCCTAGAGGCAGTAATGACGTAGTGACCCGGCGTCAGCAGACGCCAGTAGTCCCCGTCATGCACTGCGAAATATTGATATCGCCTCAATTTCCATCTCCTTCCTCACGGAACTTCGATAAAACTGGATGTAATAGACTTTAACCTTTACTTCTCTTCCTCAGTTTCATCTGTTGCTAGGTTTAAGGCTAACTACTGTTGTCGTACGTCGCCCTCGGTGGACTAGTGGTTAGCGTGCTCGCCACTGGACTCGCGGGTTCGATCCCGACCGAGGTCGGTGGATTTTTAAAGGTGATAAAAATCCGGAGCACCACTTCCTTCGGAGGGGAAGTAAAGCCGTCGGTCCCATGTCGTAGATTTACGGCATGTAAAAAAACCTTACGGCATGAATAGAACCAGTAGTGCTTGTAAGCGAAATTCAAAGCGGCCATTTCTCACCCAAGTCTCCTGACTGCCTGCCAGATGGCTCTGGCGGTCACATCAGGATTGAGTTGAACAGCGCGGCCAGTCGGCTGGTCTCCGAACTGCCACAAATGCGCAGACCACGTAACCTCGGAAAGAGGAGGCCCAAGCCCTATAGGGTTGTCGAGCCATGGTTATTATTATTATATTATTACTGTTGTCGTACGAATTGCCACGGCGCCCTCAGGGTTTCCCCACTATGCCTGCAGAAATACTGTTTTAGCCATCTCCCCTCCTCAATTCTCGTGCCGTGGCCATGTAGACTATGGCTAGTGCAAGCATAAGTGCGTCTCCCCCACTCAATGATTTCTTCGCACTTCTACCAATCCGTTAAAAACATTTTAAATTTTCTGGAAATTTCTTCCCACTTAGTAACGTGAATTTCCCAGACATGGATGAAAACCGTCATAGTTCATAAGGCTTGTGAGCGTTGTTGCAAATCACAGACATATGACTGCCAATTAGTGGTCACGATGTAAACATAAAAACAACAAAAGTTAATTTTCTTAGGTTTTGTCAACCATATTTATTAGGACTTTGTCCATTGTCACAAATATACAACACAACCTTTCGGAAAGAGGTTGTTTCCGAAAGGTTGTGTTGTTGTGTGTTTGTGGCACTGGGAAAAGTCCTAATAAATATAGCTGACGAAACTTTCGTGAAACCATTGCCAAACTACAGTCTAACCCGGTTATAACGACATCGGTTTATACGACACCTCGTCTATAACGTCAGATATTCTGTGATACCAATTACTTCGTCACTGTTAACCATTACATTACACTCCTCGGTTATAACGACGCTCGATTATAACGACACGAAATATTCAGTCCGTTTCATGACGTTATAACCGAGTTCGACTGTATTTATGTTTCAATAGATTAATTTTCGTTTTACAGAGGTCCAAAAATAAAATTATCTACAATATGCTGCTCCAGGCAGCCACGTGCTCTGCCTGTGTTGTGACGTCAGCCGTGTGTCTGACTGATTAGCTAACGGACATTCTGACTTACTAATCTCTCTCTTTTACTTACTTCTAGGCGACTTAACTCACCGGACGTGACGTCGTGAAGGATGTCGTCGTTGCGTCCCGCTGTGACGTTCTTGACATGTATGACGGTGTTTGAGAGTGGCTGACCGCTGACAGCGTCTCTGACACGACCCTTCACCCCGATGTGAGCCTGTTGAGGATGGAGCCAGGTAAGCACACTCCACCTTATATAGTGTCACAGACATAAAGGTCTGTAGGCATTGATAGAAGGGAAGAGTCACCAGCAAGACAATGCCTGCAGATGACGCATTACCTTAGCCCGATATAAATTATGCTTTTATTTTTTCAAAGCATTGTTCATGAGCTGTATAATGCAATGAACTGTTCACTGACTGTCCCAATACCTGCCACATATACTGGATGAGAGCATTCCTGTTGTTTTCCCATTCCTCTTGGAGAGCCGAAGCCGGAGGGTATTTGTCACATCCAAGCTCCAGGGTAATCTCGAAGTCATTAGACGACAGGTAGTTAAAATCTTGCATTCCTGGAATGGAGGCACAGTGACTGTTCAGTGAGAGTCCAGTCTCAGCTGATTTTGTTTGTTCTGGCAGAACAATGTTAACAGGCAGTCATTGGCATGAACAGACGTACACTGCATGTTGTTACTGATTGAGATAGTAATTGTTGTTGTTGGTGGTGGTGGTGTTGGTGTTCTTGTTGTTGGTGTTGGTGGTTGTGGTGATGGCGTTGGTGCTGCTGTTGGTGGTGGTGGTATTGGTGGTGTTGTTGTTGGTGGTTGTTGGTGGTGGTTGTGGTGTTGGTGTTGTTGGTGGTTGTGGTGGTGTTGGTGTTGTTGGTGGTGGTAGTGTTGGTGGTGTTGGTGTTGTTGTTGTTATTGTTGGTGGTGGTGGTGGTGGTGTTGGTGGTGGTGGTGTTGTTGGTGGTGGTAGTGTTGGTGGTGTTGGTGTTGTTTATATTGTTGGTGGTGGTGGTGGTGTGGTGGTGGTGGTGGTGGTGGTGGTGGTGGTGGTGGTGGTGGTGGTGGTGGTGTTGTTGTTGGTGGTGGTGTTGTTGGTGGTGTTGGTGTTGTTGGTGGTGGTGGTGGTGGTGTTGTTGGTGGTGGTGTTGTTGGTAGTGGTGGTGTTGTTGGTGTTGTTCTATATAAAAGACCTTTAGATGTCAAAGTGGAGCTCAGATATTGAGATAACAAGACAAGAAATCTCATGTAGTTTATACGAAGACAGGATCGATTTTATGGTGATCAAGTATTTTATCCAGTGGGGGCCTTAACGTGGGGACACAGCAGCCGTGTCGCGAAGCTGACCAATCACCTCCATCTAGTGCCGAAATAAAGAATGCGTGGATTTATACCCACTCCGCCATATATCGTCAAGATGTGGCTCTTAATTATCTTTACCTTTGATACAATTTTATAGTCACGTTATGTAACTGCCTTAGGCCCGGTGCACACATCCGTTTTTCTAACGTGCGGTGACGCTGCGGGGCCGTAGCAACTCATTCAAACCAACGCAATAGATGGACGTACGGTGACACAACGTCGACGGAGGTATGTGTGCACTACCCAACTGACTTCAGTGTATCCCACACCGTAATTACGGCAACGCAGCGTCACCGCACGTTAGAAAAACGGATGTGTGCACCGGGCCTTATGGTCATGTCAATCGCCTGATATTTTTATTAAGAGAAGGGGGCAATAGTACTTGAGGCTTGATTCCGTGTTGCTGTTATGTATATGAATGTGGCTATCGATAGTAATTCAATAAGAAGCCGGTCAAATCTTTTAAATTCTTTCCATTCGAAAGGTCTTCCAAGTGTTGGTATGTGTTACATGTTTCTGTAAACCTAGACCGCATGTTGGTGCACAAACCTACCTCCCTGCACGCTGTACCAGGCTGCCCCATTGGTGATGCCGCCCTGCTTGCCAAAATTGTAGCCGTCGTCGCCACATCCTCGGCGCTTAGGGTTCGCCATGTTCTTGTGATTCGTGGCGTAAGCCAGAGCTAGATGCCTGCAACAGGTGTGAGGTTGTATGTAGGTACAGCATGCTGTGCTGTGTTCTTGTTTGTTAGAAGCGATGATGAGTATTCAGATATTTGCCGCTGTGTTTTTGGGTGAGTGTTTCACGACGTTTTGAATGAAATTAGTGCCTTCGTCTTAAAGGCTCGGGAGATCCGTGAAGAATGGAAACGAGAATCACTCACCCAGTTACAACGCGTTATATCCCAGAACACAGAAATCAGAAACAACGCTGTGGGGACCTTAAATCTCGCATTCTGTGACAGTTTCGGATTCACTGAGGTGCTGTTAGGCTCCTGTTCAGTTATCGTATCTCCGACTCTGTCAAGTATGCTATTTATATGATGATATCATAAAATTGCGTCAGAAATAGAGAGAGGATTTCGTCTAAAAATTACACTATTTATTCTGAAAGAAAGTTTAAATTCCTGCACTTTCTACGCCGAATCTGATAACACATCATCATACGTATAAATTATAAAAAATAATTTGTTAGTTTGAAACTAAATAAATACATGTATTAATTGATTATACGACTCGATATGCAGCAAATAAGTATTTTTGCTTTTAGCAGTGTCAGTTAATGCCCCCAATATTGCATCACTGTCCCTGAAACATCAGCTTAACCATTGACATTTTCGTAGCTTGTAGAAGCGCAAAACATGTAACCAAACACAACTTTGGTATTGTCCATTATCTGAAGTAGATGAGATTTCAGGATTTCGTTTTACCCTCTCTTGAAATCACAACCTGTCAAATTAATATACTTTTGTGTTTTTGTTGTTTTAAAATTTAGTGATAACAGCCAGGATCCATCCCAAATGATGGAGGTTAAGAGGCGGTTTTGTGATCTGTATGTTTTACATACAAATTCAATGTTAAGGAGTTTCTCACATCAAACATACGATATGCATCTATGAATTTTCATTCCGCACATTTAGCGTGGAGGTTCCAATGTACGAAACGTCTGACAGCAACATCTGAGCTTAGTTAAATTGAACTCGTGCTTCAACGCACGTAGCTGCTTAGACGCAGCGTCACAATCCGCACGGAATTGCGACACAGAACGCCTGCACACGTCGCTTATAGTGACCCGCTTTACGGAAATGTCAGATAAGTTGCTGTGGAGGCACGGCGTTGGGTTTATCAGTGATCCCCAAATACTTTAACGTGTCGTGTCACGAAAATTTGAATATCATACCACACATGCGTATAGTACTAACGAGTCCTAGATTTGGTACTAAGGAGCTAACTCATATTACCTAATTGTGTTCACAGAATTCTCGATATATTTACAGGTTAATTTCAGAGTGAATATATTAATTGCGTTAATTGAAATATCTGCAGTCGCTTTGAAAGAAATCGGTTTTATTTATCAACGAGGCTAGGTATAGGTCAAATTCGTAACATAGCGCTAACAAAACTAATGTAAAAGTATTGGCACAGGGAGTAAAATATATGAGTGACAAAATAACGGATTTTGAGAGACATTAGGTGTATAAGCACTATACTCTTATATGTTTCAGTAATACACAACAATGTATTTTGTGAATATTTTTCACGTTTCAGATTCTCTATATGTCTTGGCGTGTCACTTATGGAACACTCTATATATTGTGGAGTATTATTAGAACATTAACAAGGTGAGGCGGTCCACTTATGGGACACTCTATATAATGTGGAGTATTATTAGAAGACTAATAAAGTAAGGCTTCACTTATGGGACACACTATACAGGAGTGTATTAAAACATAACATGTTGAGACTGTTCACTTATGGGACACACTATACAGGGTGTATTAAAACTTAACATGCTGAAACTGTTCACTTATGGGACACACTATACAGGGGTGTATTAAAACTTAACATGCTGACACTGTTCACTTATGGGACACACTATACAGGGGTGTATTAAAACTTAACATGCTGACACTGTTCACTTATGGGATACACTATACAGGGGTGTATTAAAACTTAACATGCTGACACTGTTCACTTATGGGACACACTATACAGGGTGCATTAAAACATAACATGCTGAAACTGTTCACTTATGGGACACACTATACAGGGTGTATTAAAACATAACATGCTGAGACTGTTCACTTATGGGACACACTATACAGGGGTGTATTAAAACATAACATGCTGAGACTGTTCACTTTTGGGACACTCTATATAACGGTGTATACCTGAACGTTTGGTCGTCGGACTCTCTGTGTATTCCGTCGTTAGCCGGAACCGGCTTGTCATAAGGATTAGTTGGCCACGAGGGTCCACCGCCGTGTAGATTGGCAGACAGGACAAATGGCACTTGCATGATCAACCTCATCACTGCTTTTGTCTCTGGCTGAATCTGCAACACCATCATTCCGGAATCAGCCTGACTTCGTCTAATTTGCCTTCATGCTGCAGTGTGTGTGTGGAGTTTTGCTTACATTAGAATATGACCGGCTTTATCACTCTGACTTTAGGCATAATTCCGCTTTTGGGCTACAAGATATACAGGGCATACACAAAAGAATGGTGCGGTTTCAAAAGTGAATAAAAAATTTATTTCTCACCTTACACTGGCACAACATACACCATCAGCGGCGGCAACTGTCCAAGTTTCTCATTTGGTAATTACAATCCTTCAATGTGTGCACCCTGGGTCACACGACACACATCCACACGGTAATCAAACTCATCCCAGACCCGGTGTAGCATGTCCGCTGTAATGGCCTGCAGTGCATGCGTTATCCGATCACGAATTTCATGGATGGACGTGGGCAATGGTGGTACATAAACGCTGTCTTTAACGAACCCCCAAAGAAATAAATCGCACGGTGTAAGATCTGGTGAACGGGGTGGCCAAGGGAGAAGGTTCTTGTCTCCATTTGCAGCAGCACGTCCGATCCAGCGCTGTGGAAGAACACGATTGAGAAGCACTCGTACATTCCTGTGGAAATGGGGGGGAGCGAACTGCTGGTAGCGCATGAGAAACTTGGACAGTTGCCGCCGCTGACGGTGTATGTTGTGCCCGTGTAATGTGAGACGTAAACTTTTATTCACTTTTGAAACCGCACCATTCTTTTGTGTATGCCCTGTATATTAATTTGAACTGAAAACTTTCTGAAAAATCCATCGCTTACACTCTCATACATTTGAAGCAGTAAATGTTTAAATACGGTATAGGCCTAAAAGCCTTAAAGAAACTGAAATTATGGCGTAAGAATCTTGCAATTGTTACAGGTTAATCTTACGACGTATGAGAAATGTTTACCTAGCCCTGATTTAGTTTATGTTTTTCCATGAAATATTTAACACTCTACGAAACTGCTAGATACAATGTGTACAAACGATAAATAAATGTAACCAATTCCTACCCCAAATACCAAATACCCTTTTAATTGTGCACTTTATTCTATTATCTTTTCGCTGTGGAAGCAGTTAAATGATAAAATCTGAAAGGCAGGCGAATATACGCTGTAGTATATTTAATTCAGTAAATGTTGCAGAGAAATAGGATAGAGAAAAAGCGTGACAAATATTCACGATGTTTTGTATAAACCAGATAATATCGGAAATGGATATTTGTATTCCTATTATCGTGGTTATTTCGGGAATAGGTGTGGTTATACTCCGCATATAGGCTATAACCGTATATTTCGGAGTCTTGTATGTTTTCAAACACACCTGCCGCCCTTATCCACTGACTTGACTGAAATGCCGGACTGATATAAAGCGTACGTGTATTAAGAGCTCTTGCAGTCCTGTCTCACAGACATCTGCTCACAGATGTGGACACAAGACCAACAGCAGGCACACAGTTACATTCACTGCTCAGAGCTGTGGGCACAATTTTAACGCCTGTACGTACACTAGCCCGCTTCATTAGCGTGTCGGAGAAGTTGCCGGCAAAGCACGGCGTTGTGTTAATCAGCGCTTCGCGGTCATTTTAACGTGGCGTGGAATTATATATGAAAATTATGTCAAGTGTCCTTGTAAAGTTTGAAAACTTTTGAAATGTGGTGCTGGAGAAGAATGGAGAAGATCAGTTGGACCGATCGTGTGAGAAATGAAGAAGTATTACACAGAGTCAAGGAGGAGAGGAATATCGTACATACAATAAAAAGAAGAAAGGCTAAATGGATTGGTCACATCTTGCGCAGAAACTGACTTCTGAAACTCGTGATTGAAGGAAAAGTAGAAGGAAGGATAAATGACAGGAAGACGAGGGAGAAGACGTAAACAGCTACTGGATGACCTTAAGGAAAAGGGAAGTTACTGGAAATTGAAAGAGGAAGCGCTAGATCGCACCCTGTGGAGAACTCGCTTTGGAAGAGGCTATGGACCTGTCGTAAGACAGACTACAGAATGAATGAATGAATGAATGAAGAAATGTCCTTGTAGTTCTTGCGAGTCCTAGTCGTAGCGGTTAGGAACTAACTCAGGGCCATAAAAAAAAGGAACTAACTCATGGTAGAGCCATGTTCACTAAACTCTATAATATCATAACACCGGTATATTACAGTAATGTCGTAAGCGTCACTAAAATCAGTGTGCGTGAAACTCTATCTAATGACAATACAATTGTTAGTTATTTCAGTCGAGATAGTACTTATTTGAAGGTGATGAAGACATTTCTAATATATTTCTTTGTTAAGAAATAATGTGCTGATCACAATTACACTGGAATTTGTGTATCTGTAAAGTCGTTCTATTCTCGTTTAATATAACATTTGGCGTATTTGTGCAACAAGATTTCTCCATTTTAAATACTGACAGAAGATTTTAATTCTCCTACACATATATATTTTCCCCACGGCTCCACGCTTCAGCAAAAGTAATTTAATTTCATAGCCATTCAATACTATTGCCAAGCATCGCAAAATTATATTTCCACAACAAGTAGCTTTTTAAATCGTAAAAATGAAAATATGTCATTTTTAATATAGCACTCTATCCTGTTCTCAGGTTTATTTGCAAAAGTAAAGTCCCTCAGACTACAACCCACCTCTGATTTCAGACTTCCGCCGCGACGTTGTTGAGATACGCCCTCTTCTGGAACATTACGCAGCGTCGATTGGTAATCTTGTGCCGACTTTTCGGGGCGTCGTATCGGTCCCATCTTCAAGGGTCAAGCAGTCTAAGTCTTTTCTTCCTTGACTTCTTGACCCTTGAAGATGGGACAGATACGTTGTCCCTAAACGTCGGTAAAGGATTACCATTCGATGCTGCGTAATACACCAGAAGAACCAAGATCTCTACAACCCATCTTTTTCACTTTCAAAGGAAGATGGTATGCTTCTCAGCAGCTGGTATGATACTCCAATGCTCATATTGTACATTCTGGTAAGATCCGTTTAGGCAGATTAAAGGACACGGCTTGGGGGGCTGAGAGCTCAACGTACAGCAGACACGAAGGTCCTCGGAGTTGTAAAGACGCTTGACATAGCTTAGTAACTTGTGGCGCCTGGGCATAGGAATCAGAATAATATCAAAATATGGTGTTGATTGAAATAAACCGGCTCAGGACTGATTCTGGAGCGGGCTGTTGTGAGCACGGAAATGAACCTCCGATTTGTGTAAAATACGAGAATCGTTTTGACCAGTTCAGAGACTGTTAACTTCTTAAAGTAGGGAGAGTTAAATGGAGCTAATGTTCCGTGCCTAAGAAGTGGGATGGGGGACACGGACTGGATTGATATGGCTCAGGATAGGGACAGGTGGCGGGCTGTTGTGAGTGCGGTAATGAACCTTCGGGTTACATAAAACGCGGGGAATTTCTTGACTAGCTGACGACCTGCTAGCTTCTGAAGAAGGACTGTGCTCCATGGAGTTAGTACTTGTGCCTGCGTATGGGAGGAAATATTCCTCCTTAAATGTCATGTAAAATTTCAAATAAAAGGACCACCAAAATGTGATCATGAAGAACCTGTGTGCATAAAGACAGAGCCCATCCTTTTACGTAACTGTGACCAAATAATACAACATCCAATTTTACACTTCACGGCCGTATATTGCAAGAGCAGCGGCTGAATAGTCTCTTGTTTGGTCACATAATTATAAGGATAGACTGTGCACTTGCCGGTTCCTGGAGGCGTTCCACTTGTTCCAGCAGGTGGTTGTTGTGGTTTATATGTACCTCCTCGTTACTGAACATGATGCGATCCAGATCCGGGAAGTTTCTGTTCAGGTCCACGCTGTTATTGTTTGTTCGTCCAATTAGGTAGTCGGTACCGCCCTGCGAACACGTCAGAAATTGTCTGTACCATTTGTTAGCTTTAATTGCATACAATTAACGTGTTGGCTTGAAATTCTTTGTAGTGATACGATGAGAAATAATACAGCAGGATACAAAATTCTGAGGTGTTTGTTGCACGGTTTCTAACAATATGTTAAGTATCTTGACATGGTTTATACCATACGATGGAAAATTTAAATTATTGTTAACAGACCAAAGAGTTTCGGTTAGTACAGTAGGATATGGCCGATCCCAGTGGCCGCGTGGTCTAAGACAGTGGTATTCAACCTGGGGGTACCTGGGGTAAAAAAAATATTATTTCATGATAAACACTGAATAATCAGGGCCAGATTTAGGGTTAGCCATAAGAGACCCGGAAGTAAGGAAAGCGATTTGGGAGCGCCATTTTCTCTCTCTCTCTCTCTCTCTCTCACTCTCTCCTTTATGCGATTCTTATCTGGGCGATAGTTTCATTTTATTCCACATAGTGCATATACATATTTTTACTTAATAGCTTGACTCTCCTTTTTCTCATTTAAAACTTATTATTTAATACATTATTTTGGATGTAATTTATTTAACTTATTTTAGATGTAGATTATAGACTGTGTATAACTTAAATTATGCACCAACAACTTTGGGGGTTCAAAGTTGAAGAGAAATTATATCTGGGAGTACGCGAACAAAACAAGGTTCACTGGTCTAAGGCATGGGTCTGCGGCCGCTCGCTTACTGGGATTGTGAGTTCGAATCCCGCCGAGGGCATGGATGTCTGTCTCTTGTGAGTGTTGTGTGTTGTCAGGTAGAGGTCTCTGCGACGGGCTGGTCCCTCGTCCAGATGAGTCCTACCGAGTGTGGTGTGTCTCAAGTGTGATCGTGAAGCGTCGTAAAATGAGGCGGCCTAGGCCCCCAAGGGGTTCTCGAGCCATTGAAAAAAAAATAGTAAGATATGATTGTGGAATTTATTAACTCTGGGACTGATTGAGTTACCGATTTGTCCCATACACTTTCCACATACACATGTGGTGTTTTAGGTGCTTTATGGGAAGAATAAATTTGGAAACTTTTCTGGGCGGAGGCTCTTTTCTCTTGATGTTTTGGATAGCACCCGGATAATGCGGTTGATGTTCTGCGAATGAAAGACAATGGTGTCGTGGTGGCATTTATCGGTGTAAGAAACCGATAAATTTATTTTGTGAATTTATTGGTATGATACGTAAAAGTTTATACTGTGTTGTAAGAAAAACGTAGCAGTCACGAATTAAAAATCTAGAAGAAATTTTATTTGTCAGGTCCATGACCTTATTCACGAATTTCACGTTCGCTGTCATCTCAGGGACGTTTCCTTGCTCAGTGCGGAGATATGAGTGTAATGACTTTAAGCAAAAGCTGGAACTCGGCCGTGCCATGGCTCAGGCGGTTAGTCGCCGGCCTCTCACTGCGGAGGCCCGGGTTCGATCCCGGGTCACTCCATGTGGGGTTTGTGGTGGACAAAGTGGCACTGGGACAGGTTTGTCTCCGAGTTGTCGGTCTTCCCCTGTCAATTTCATTCCACTGGTGCTCCATTACTGTAAAATTGTAAAACCATTGGTTAGAAAAACTGTTACATCATTCATTTTATAGGGTTACACACAAAGAACCTTCAGGACTTGTCCATCCTGTCTGCTGGATGCGGCTCCGTGTAACGCACTAACTAGCTGCGGAGGAAAGCACCTTACACCCATGTTAAAAAAAAAGCTGGAACTCACCGTGTCTGTAGAGACCTGCCAGCCGTCAGGGTTCATCGATGGCAACAGATGGATGCGTGTTAGGTTGATTAGCTTCTGCATGTCGTGGTCCCCTGCCAGGTAGCGCTCACACAGGTAACTGGCCACGTGGAGCAGCAACTCGCGGCCCAACACCTCGTTTCCATGCATGTTGGCGATGTATTTGAATTCGGGGCGGTCTGTAACATCCCCGTCTGAATTGAGACTTGCCAAAGGACGCAGCTCTTGGTCATACATTTGCGAGCTGTTGTACTTAGTGTTAAGGTGTTTTAAATAACAATAATTAGGACGACAGACGTATAGAAGATTTTGTGAAAGAGTACATGGATCGAAAGGGTGGCTGCGGTGCGTCCGTGCTTCTGCTGCGGGGCCCTTCTCCGCAAGAAGAACCAACATAGATAAGGATGGAGCAGAAAATAAGTTTACAATGCACATATTTTAGTTATTTATTCCCAGCTCTAATAAGAACAGTTCATATTCAATTGTACTACCATTGCACTAATTTTCCACATAATCCGCGCCACAACTGAATTATTTATCATATCATATATCATATCATATATATATCATATCATATCTCGTCGCAACTCTTCGCAATCATCTACAAATTTCTCCCCGCCAAGACTTTGCTTCAGCGATGGAAATAAATTATTATTGCTTGATGGCGAATTTCATTAATATAATTATAACAATTGTAGTTTCTAGTTAAGAGAATTATAAGCCATGTAAACTTGTTTTCTAACCGACCCTCGTAATAGTGTTGCCACTAATACAACTATCATTTCTAGATCTACTGTTGTCACCACCACTATCGTCGTCATCACTATTAGGTAAATGCTTGATTTGAGGCAAATTAAATGTCAGATTGGGTAGAGGAGAACCTTTCAGATCTGCCCACTGTCTGTGTCATCGGCATGTCTTTCATCTGCCCACTGTCTGTGTCATCGGCATGTCTTTCATCTGCCCACTGTCTGTGTCATCGGCATGTCTTTCATCTGCCCACTGTCTGTGTCAACGGCATGTCTTTCATCTCCCACTGTCTGTGTCATCGGCATGTCTTTCATCTGCCCACTGTCTGTGTCATCGGCATGTCTTTCTCTGCCCACTGTCTGTGTCATCGGCATGTCTTTCATCTGCCCACTGTCTGTGTCATCGGCATGTCTTTGATCTGCCCACTGTCTGTGTCATCGGCATGTCTTTGATCTGCCCACTGTCTGTGTCATCGGCATGTCTTTCATCTGCCCACTGTCTGTGTCATCGGCATGTCTTTCATCTGCCCCCCTGTCTGTGTCATCGGCATGTCTTTCATCTTGCCCACGTCTGTGTCATCGGCATGTCTTTCATTGCCCACTGTCTGTGTCATCGGCATGTCTTTCATCTGCCCACCGTCTGTGTCATCGGCATGTCTTTCATCTGCCCACTGTCTGTGTCATCGGCATGTCTTTCATCTGCCCACGTCTGTGTCATCGGCATGTCTTTCATCTGCCCACTGTTGTGTCATCGGCTGTCTTTGATCTGCCCACTGTCTGTGTCATCGGCATGTCTTTCATCTGCCCACTGTATGTGTCATCTGCAAGTCTTTCATCTGCCCACTGTCTGTGTCATCGGCACGTCTTTCATCTGCCCACTGTCTGTGTCATCGGCATGTCTTTGATCTGCCCACTGTCTGTGTCATCGGCACGTCTTTCATCTGCCACTGTCTGTGTCATCGGCATGTCTTTCATCTGCCCACTGTCTGTGTCATCGGCACGTCTTTCATCTGCCCACTGTCTGTGTCATCGGCTTGTCTTTCATCTGCCCACTCTGTGTCATCGGCATGTCTTTATCTGTCCACTGTCTGTGTCATCGGCTTGTCTTTCATCTGCCCACTGTCTGTGTCATCGGCAGTCTTTCATCTGCCCACTGTCTGTGTCATCGGCATGTCTTTCATCTGCCCACTGTCTGTGTCATCGGCATGTCTTTCATCTGCCCACTGTCTGTGTCATCGGCATGTATTTGATCTGCCCACTGTCTGTGTCATCGGCAGTCTTTGATCTGCCCACTGTGTGTGTCATCGGCATGTCTTTGAGGCGCGTACAGTCTTGTCTGAGTCTTAACCTCTGCCACTAGTCTTACTCATTGGTGTCGTTCATTCTGATTTTTATGGGCTTGTCTTATTATCTGCCTGTCTTGTCACGCACCTTTTGTCGCTCACTGTCTTTTCCAACGGTGGATCCCCACCGCTCTGGTTTCAAGTTTTGATCTGCATGTCTTTCCGATGTTATTGACTGTTGATGTTCCAAGTCTTGCTGCATTCTGTGAGGATCTTTGAACTGCCATGTCTGTGTCATCGGCATGTCTTTGATCTGCCCACTGTCTGTGTCATCGGCATGTCTTTGATCTGCCCACTGTCTGTGTCATCGGCATGTCTTTGATCTGCCCACTGTCTGTGTCATCGGCATGTCTTTGATCTGCCCACTGTCTGTGTCATCGGCATGTCTTTGATCTGCCCACTGTCTGTGTCATCGGCATGTCTTTGATCTGCCCACTGTCTGTGTCATCGGCATGTCTTTGATCTGCCCACTGTCTGTGTCATCGGCATGTCTTTGATCTGCCCACTGTCTGTGTCATCGGCATGTCTTTGATCTGCCCACTGTCTGTGTCTCGGCATGTCTTTGAGGCGCGTACAGCTTCTGCAGTCTTAACCTCCTTACTAGCTCCATTACTCCATTATGGTGGTCGTCTAAGTTATTGTTGTTATTATTATTATTTCGCTGTCTCCTGTCACACACCTATTCTCCCTGGTACTTCTCTTTAACCAACGGCGATCCCCACCGCTCACTTTTTCAAGTTTCAGACTGCAGTACTTTCCGTATTATGTGTGACGTTCCAAGTATAGCTGTCATTTCTAGTGAATCTATTGAATGTTTTGCTGGTATGGCTTCCAAAGTGTTGTTTCAACCTTTTGTTACTATTCCATTGGCTCCAATAGTGGGCGGCGATAGCGACTGGCTACGGGTGGACGGTCCGGACGATCGAATTCCGATGGAGGCGAGGTTTTCCTCACCCGTCCAGACCGGCGCTGGGGTCCACCCAGCGTCATATAAATTAGGTACCGGGTCTCTTTCCCGGGGGTAAAGCGGCCGGGGCGTGGCGTTGACCACCCACCCCTGTCTAACGCCGAGGTTAAATAAAGAGTAGAGCTACACCTCTACTCCACCTCTGGGTCTTCATGGCCGTTTAAAGGGTAAAATGTACCCTTTTTACATTTACCTCCGGCGGCTACAATTATTACTGGCGTAACCATATTTTTCATATTCCACATTCGTTTTATCTGTACACATAAACTCTTTTTAATGTATATATTATTATTATTATTATTATTATTAGCTGTCGTGTAGCGTATTGGTGATTGGCTATGAGCTGGACAACCCAGGAATCGTGAAGCTATACCTCCACTCTTCCATACGCCGTCATTAGTGGCGGAGGGACATACTTTCTATCGTCATTGTGTGTTGTAATTGTTGTAACTTATTAAAAGCTGAAAGTGTCGGGGTTCCGTTTCATGAGGGGGGTGCTCTTACTTCGCTTCTGCAACATGTTATCCAGAACTCTCTTGGGCTCAGTTTTCCCCCCCATATCAAAGTGATGTCATAATGTACGAGTAATAACCCGAAGCAAAACATTCCTCTACAATTACAATATATTACACAATTGTATCCTGTGGGGAGGCTAAATTACCGCGTGTAGCTTGGCATGTGATTTATGAAACTCCCACTGCAATTTCAAAAATGCTAACAGGCAAGGTATCAAGCCTTGTCATAATATTCTGCAATTCTGACACTGAATAATACAGAGCTTCATTTACGCTAACTGGCCTGTTCATGAAAAAAGGATTTTTAAATACCAAAAAGCGCCTTTAGTCTCCTTCAAAATGGTCAGCATTAAGTATTATTATTATTATTATGGAGGCAACTTGAAAGACCCAGGCGTAGATGGGAGGATAATATTAAAATGGATCTTCAAGATGTGGGATGGGGGGCATGGACTGGATTGATATGGCTCAGGATAGGGACAGGTGGCGAGCTCTTGTGAATGCGGTAATGAACCTTCGGGTTCCAGAAAATGCGGGGAATTTCTAGACTAGCTGACGACCTGTTAGCTTCTCAAGAAGGACATCTGCTCCATGGAGTTAGTTAGTTGGTTATTATTATTATTCTTGTTGGACTACTCAGAGGCATCACGCTCCTCTGAAACGTCGGTTAAGTATTTACCAGTCCCAAACACCTTAATTTTCATCAATACCGCTGCGAGAACCTCAACTCGCGGATTTATATTACCACATTTTGGCCGATTTTATAGGCATTGAAGGACAGTAGCAACAGGTAGGACTATTTTCGTACCCAAACACTTCTGTTGCTGCAGTGTGACGTCAGACTCTTTGGATCCGTGAAAGCTTTGAATGAAATCTATGCCAGCATATGGAGCTGTGTTTGATCAGCTTATTGCCTTATCAATAGCGTGACGTCACATCACTACGTATGCAGCAGCTGTTAAAGCAAGTTCATTTTATTTTGAAAAATTGTCTAAGCTTTTAACGTATTGTGAGGAATCCCTTTTGGAACAGAATTGCCTCTTCTGGTCTGTTTTCCGTGTCTTAATGTGACAAAGTGATTGTGTTCACATGTCTGTCACCAGTAACTTGAAGCGGTTACCCATCTTCACGGCGATTATAACGAAAAATATTTCGTTGAAGAACAATCCGTAGTTGCGAGATTTCAGGCATCCGACGTGGTGTGGGGAGGAGGTCTTCGCTCTTCTGAGATGTTACGCAGCGTATATTGGTAGTTGTTTACCGACGTTTCGGGACAGCCTATTGGTCCCATCTTCAAGGGTCAAGCAGTCCACAAACTGCTTAAGCCTTGAAGATGGGATTGATAGGCTGTCCCGAAACTTGAATAAAATATACCAGCAACCCAACAGGGCGAAGATCTCAATCCAATCTTGTAATTTTTAAGTCATAGCCAAAATAAAACATGGCCAGCGAGCGAGCTTATAAATCTTTATGGTCGACAAGCATAAGAATATGATATTTAGGAATATTTTGTGATGTTTTTAACCCTTTACTGGACAATTATAATTACATACGTCTTTTGACGTTAAAGATACTCGGAATTTCGGCCACAAAGAATTATTTATTCTTTATAGGCGTTTCTCAGAATAAGCTATTATCATTTTTCTTAACGGCAAAATTAAATTAATTTCACGATAGATATTTATGCTTTTTGTGACATATGAACCAAATGTTTATATCGCTCACTCTTGAGAAGAGTTTCGCCATTTAAATGTTCGGTCAGTTTGAAGGTAAATTTATTTCTCTGTTATGATGATAAGTTATTATTGTAGCTAGACACGTACGATTTGGCATATAGATCGACTGAAAACGCTTCTAAGATTGCATGAAATTGTTTTTTGTTTGTTTTTGTCGAAGTTCTAACTTGGCGAAAATGTAAATACTTAGAAGGACTTAGCTTATATATGTGCATGTATGTTGTCTGTAAAAACCATGAGTTCTTACTCGATTCAAATTGAATAATTCATTTCTTGCCTTTATTTAACTGACTGACAATCAACCAATCAGCAAAACAACAAGCTTATTGATAATTCTTCAGCTGATCAATAAATTCCTTGCTCTTGTGTCACTGCTGTCAGTAGTAACTTATGTACAAAGAAGCGACTGGATTCTATCCCGAAACCTTTAAGTCGACTCGTAGTAGACTTTATCACAAGCATTTCAGTTTTCCACCAAAAACCTTTACACTAATTTCTCCATGCTTGCTTTTTGCCTTGTTCAAATCATCCTTCTTTATTTAACAATCATGGAGTACCAAACAAAGGAAACAAACTCATGTGTAAATTTTACCAAGATGCGAATTTCTTTACCATCCAACTGCCACATTCATTCATTATGCGCAGACGTTTGTGGAACTTTATTAACATAAACACAACTTTGCATTAACAAACAAAATTATAGTGTTTTTCAGTGGTGACGTTTTATTCGTATTTATGTTTTGACGCCATTAATTACGTGATTACAAAACGGCATGGTTTTGACTACAAAATCCTCTCTTACTGACAGTAACTACATATCTTCGTCATTATGAGACAATCAACACAGAAGCACAAGCCATTAATTTAGACTCGGCCGGCTGAATCGTATGAAATGAGGTATTATTCAAATACACAAGCAAGTGTTCTAAACCGTCCGCTTGCCATTTGCCAGCCCTCCTATTTGTTATTCTGTCCGCTTCAACAGTTTCGCTTAATATCACTTCACTGCGCTTTATAGGGCTCGTGCTTTGTCAATAATGAGAGCATTCACCGTTATCATGTGCTTACGTAGGAGTCCGTTGGTTTAGTAACGGCTGGGATAGCGCAGTTGGTATAGTGGCTGTGATACAGGGTGGACATGATTTGATTTCTGGCAGGGGCCAGAGGTTTTTTTCCCTTCTCCAATTCGTCCAGACCGTCTCTGGGGCCCAGCCATCCTCCTATTCGTTGGTTACCTGCGGCTCTTTTCACGTGGGGGTAAAGTGGCCTGGGCGTGAATCTGATCAGTCACATCCAGTGCCGAGGTAAAGATTGACTGGAGTTGTACAGTGTGTCCACAAAGTCCCTTCGGGGTTTTGAAAAATTGTGGCGCGCAAACAAATTGAGCTAGCCACATAAGGTTTGCGGCAGATTACAGTGAAACTCTGGAAGTTTTTTTTTTTGCCGCCAACAGATGACTTGATGACCTGAAGACCCGTATCAGGAATGCGATCTCGGCTATTCCAGCGGACATGCTCCACAGAACATGGCAAGAGCTCGAATATCGTCTGGACGTTCTCCGTGCTACCAAGGGAGCCCACATCGAGGTCTACTGAGGTCAGTAAAAAAACTTCCAGAGTTTCACTGTAATCTGCCGCAAACCGCATGTGGCTAGCTCAATTTGTTTGCGCGCCACAATTTTTCAAAACCCCGAAGGGACTTTGTGGACACACTGTACTTTCACTTCCCCATATGCCTTCATTACACGCACAGGGACAGTTTAATTTCTACTGAAGTTTTAATATTATAAGTGTAAGTAGGTAAAGTTGTCTGACAGTAACAAGCAAAACCCATATTCGTGATAAAAGTATAACAGAATGAGCACTGCAATGTAGACTATGTAGTATTCTGTTCTGAACCTCTGTCTTCTCTCCCGTCCTCCAAACTTCCAAACATTTAACATGTATAAAACATAATTACTCCTCACTGTTTAAAACACCAACAAAATGCACTTCACTTTAACTTTCATTATGTATTAATAGACCCCTACATATGTTTCGGTTTTATATAAAACCATCATCAGGGGGTTCAAAACTACATACATTCCACATCCAATGTTATTTCTGCCATTATAGTTGTGCAATATCTTAGTATGCAACTATAATGACAGAAATAACATTGGATGTAGAATGTATGTAGTTTTGAACCCCCTGATGATGGTTTTTACATAAAACCGAACATATGTAGGGGTCTATTAATACATAATAAAAGCTAAAGTAAAGTGCATTTTGTTGGTGTTTTATGAACAGTGAATTGTGAAAGATGCACGGTGAGACTAATATATAATTGTTCCTGTTTATTATTTGTTGTTGATTTATTGATTTGATTTGATATCGCTTTTTCCTACAGGTTCGTCTAAGTTAATACAGGGTAGGAACTTTGTATGACCTTCACCATGCATTTTTACATTCACTGTTTATTAAACAAGCACATTTGGGTTGCAGTTGCTCAGCTTTACAGATTTTGTTGAACCATATAGACGCCTTTGTTTTCAGTAGTTTCTCTTTGATGTTCCGATGTTTGTGAATCAGTCTTGCCTGTTGGGCGTTGATGAACTTTATATGACCTTCACTGTGCATTTTTACATTCACTGTTTCATAAACAGGATAGGAACTTTGTATATCACATTTTTGATAATTTTGACAATTTGAAATTCGGTCTTTGGTATGTTTACATGCAGTTCAACAAAATAGATTAAAGAATAGCGGTCACTTTTCCGTGTTATTAATTGCACACTCTCGAAGAAAGGAATATGACTTGGAAATGAATCGTGACAGTCTTATATGACGTGACAATAGATCCTACAGTTCACGACCAGTAGCCCTTTGGCTGAACATTTCACGAAAATGTAAGGGGTTTGAGCCCGGAATTAGATTCTAGACAGAGATTTTGGAAGCTTCCTCTTCCCTCGCGCCTGTGGCTACAACGACTATGGGCTTATCTCAGTATTCTGTTTACGCCCGCTTTCTTTGGCCGGGGATAAAACCGACCGGAGTCTCCACCTGCACAATAACCTCTGTCGTACGAAATCCTGAATATTTGGAACTTTCAATATAGTTTTCTCGGGCGCACAGCCGCGTCAATTCGTTTGAATACAACGTTTCGGAAATCAGTTTTGCCTGAGGATGGGGACGGAGCCAGTCCCCGAAACGTTGTATTCAAACGAATTGACGCGGCTGTGCGCCCAAGAAAAATATATTGAATCATGTCGCCGCGAAAGTTTTAAAACTTATATTTGGAACTTTATCTTCAGCTCAAATAGATAATTCAACACATAGAACTTTCGCGAAAATTTGAAGCTTCGTGTAACAATTGTCAAAAGTTTACAATCGAGAGCAAAGACAGTATGACAGTTAAAACACTCACAGATCTTGTGGTAGCCTGGCGTGGTGGAAAACTCCATGACGTATAGTGGAAGGCCTCTTACGGAGCGCTCTCTGAGTGTGTAGATCCTGGTTATGTTGGGACATCTGCCATGAATCGAAGCCAGGATATCCGGGATCTCCTCATTGCTGTGGTGCCTGAACTCAAGCGTCGACGTCGGTATTGCCGCGGCGTTTGTTTCACCGAGAAACGTCACTAGCGCCTGCGAAATAACAGTTATAAAATGTACTTACTGTACTAAAAACGCCTCCCTTGTCCTTCCCCCCTTCCCCTTGTCCTTCCCCCTTCCCCTTGTCCTTCCCCCTCCCCTTGTTTTTCAACTGGCCAAGGCATATAGGTCCTACAAACGTGTTTTGACATAACTTGAGGATACACGTTTGGGCACTGCTAAGATCTTTATTGAACTTGTAATTTATTTATTTTTTTTTCCTCCTGTCGCTCCTTGCGGAGCATAGGGCCTCCTTTCAGAGGTTTCTTCGTCTGGAAGTGTGCATTCTGTAGTGAGTGACCAGTCCACTGCCTGCACAAGTTCTACTCATCCTGATATGACTGCCAGAGCCATCTAGCAGTCAATCAGGAGACTTGGGTGAGAAATGGCCGCTGAATTTTGCTTACGAAACATCTCTATTCATGCCCGTAAGGTTCTTTTACATGCCGTAAATCTACGACATGGGACCGCCGGCTTTACTTCCCCTCCGAAGGAAGTTGTGCTACGGATTTTTATCACCCTTAAAAGATCCATCGACCTCGGCCGGGATTGAACCCGCTAACCTTGGGTCCAGTGGCGAGCACGCTAACCACTAGTCCACCGAGGGATTGAACTTGTAATATCTACTTTCAATTCTTTTATTTGTGTTAAAAGAAATTTCTTTCTAAGCCCTATTTTTTTTCTGTAGCGCAACAACCCAACTCGTGCCTAGGCCGTCTTATTGTTGAGGTTTCTAGATCACACACAATTAGACACACACACACACACTCAGCAGGACTCCTCTGAATGAGTGATCAGCTCGTCGCAGAGGACGCTACCTACACAGCACACAACAAACACAAGAGACGCCATTACTGAGTCAGTGATTCAGTCACGGTCATATGCACGATAGATATGAATTCGATTAGTACAGTGTAGTGGATATCGATTAGTGCAGTGTAGTGGACATCGATTAGTGCAGTGTAGTGGACACGTAATTTTTTGTGTTTTTGACATTTCATTAACAATATTAACACTGTGGCTGGTACAGCTTATAAGGTTCAACGTCCTGCTTACAAAGTTTTGCCGCTAAACCACATTCTTTTGTCATTTAATCCAGTTCACATCTCAAAATTCATTTCATTAAGATCAGTTTTGACATCATTACTTCTCTAGCTTTCGCGGCGACAAAATTCGAGTAAGTCCTCTTGGGCAGACAACCGTGTGAACGTGTAAAGATCTTCCGACGTTTCAGGGACTGACTCTGTCCCCATCTTCAGGGTGCTGCTAATGACTTGGTGACCTGCTGTCCGGTATATGCCTGACAGATTAACGCTCCTCGCTTTTATTCGGGATCAATCCGCTTCAAAACACAGTCGACTGCCCTAATGAGATTTTTCGTGATTGTACTCAGTTTATTTCCACCAGGGGTGCCCAACCGTCTTTTTTACTAACTTCAACAACCGTTATTGTGGGTTTTGTTGCATAATTTTTATAGCGTGTATATAATTTAAACATGTGGCCGCGTACAACAACGTGGTGGGCCGCGGTTTGAAAACCCGTGTTCTAAGCAAATACGGAGGGGGGTTGTACCTCAAATTTGGCCACGACCGCTTCCTTCCAATCCCTTACAATTCACTGTCCACCATTGACTTACCACTCGGGCGCTATACAAAAGAAATACCTGAAAGCTACGTTAAGTTCACCAGAAAACGATTAGTTAAGGCATGTGACTTTTATTTGAAACGTTTTCGATATGATATATGTAAGTTTTACTTGACAAAATATAATGAAACACAGCACCGGCTGTATGTTTTTCTGCGGCCGAAAGCAAACAAATCCCCCCCCCCCCCCCCCCCCCCCGTTGTACAGCTCAAAGTTTAGAAAAATAAAACGCTGAAAATTTGTAGTCAGTGAAATAAAATAATGTCAGTTAATTTTTGCAATACAACATCTGATAGTCGCCCCAGGCACGTGTTTGCTTTGCTGGTGCCTAGAGTCGGCCCTGATTAAACACTATATAGAACCATACCTGCATGCCGTGAAATGTGCCTGTGTTAATTAGCTTAGTCAACAGCGGGTCTTACAGACTAAACGACACTGACGAGTGACGCAAAACAGTGAATAATTCGTTCAGAAAATATGTCGACTCCAAATTGGAGTGTAAATAAGGACACTTCTCTATAATATAACCCAAAATACACCCTCGAGGATTTATGGCTTGCAAATAAAAAATGATTTGACGTAGCCCAATACTGGGCAAAAAAATCTTTAATTTAATGGTCCGGACACGATAAAGAGAAAAAAAAATAAAAAGACCCAAAACAAATTTCATGAATGATGTACAGGTCTCAGTAAGATTAAAGTGACCTTACAACATTGGGACAGTCTTGGTTTTTTGGTGACGCTGTAGCAACTGCATGTATATATTGCTTCCATAATATGTGGGTCAGTATGTGTGGATTTTTGTTTCGGTGAGTACCCTCTTTTAAATTTCTACACAGTTTGTTCCTACCAAATGCGGGAAAACCCAGGCATACTACAGTGAACATGAGAAACGAAATTTCGGTGTCAGTAATAGGCGAGAAATTTCTTGAGTACTTGACCGGATATTACGTTTTTAAGAAGGATTCTGCTATATGGAATTAAACGCAAGGAAACCTTAAGGGAAAAACCACTTGCAAAACGCAGACTTAAATGGGAGGATAATATTAAAATGGACGTGGTAGAAACAGGCTGGAAACGTATGAAGTGGATTCATCTCCCTAAGCATATAAACCGGCGTTTGCTTCTTATTGGAGAAGGTATAAAGTGTTGGGGTTTCACAGTAAGGAATACATTTATTGATCAGTTAAAGAACAAGAGAATGATAATGCAAGGTACAGCACTGTACATAAATAACAGTACGTTACGTCTGACACAATATTTATTTGTCAGTAAGTTTTTCAAACACTACATGTTACGATCAAGCCGATCATCGTCAGGTGTTTATTTATATAAAAACTTAAAATTCAAGGTAAAATGTAATTTTGCGAGATCTCACAAATTATATAAAATATACATTTCATCTATTTGTTAGAGTGTCATTTAACACAAACGGTGTGGTGTATAACGTAAAACTTAAAATTAAAAAGAATTTTAGGGTGGTAGTTCCTAATTAAGTGTTAAAATGTGTCAGACGGAATATTTAGTGCTATTTACGTAATTCTATAAACAGAGCGGGAATGATGGCGTCATACTGATGGCACTGCACACTGGAAGCATACTGATCTGATTACAAAAAAAAACCTAGCGATATTTTGAAAGCAATACGGCTTTTTATACCGCCAGACATCAAGACTGCTCAAAATCAGGTCAGAAGATCAAAACCTGGAAACATGTCAGTCAGACATTTTATTTTTAAGTATTACTTACCCCACAAATCACAATGACAGCTGTCAGTAAAGATCTTCGTCCCGGGTACTCCCATCTGGACGTCTTCCTACAACACCCCATTCACTCCTGGGTTCGAGTCCCTGTGTCTACGAACAGTAATGAGGCTATTGCTGTTATTTCGCCTCGCTAATGCAGGCCGACATTCATTGTCACGAACTTATAACAGCGAACAGCCAGACTTGACGTTGCCAGTATTGGAGACTGCGTATTGTGATGGTCGTGACGTCACTAGGACACGGCGTTATGGATTTTCTAGATCAAGTCAATCTCAGAGCGGATGTGTGGGAGTCGGAGATCCTGTTCTAATGTATTTTAATTAAACGGCGTGTGACGACGAGCAGTTCACTTTGGCTGTAAACTTGGCTTGTGCCAGAGTTACTGATTTATGGACAGAGCGTATTGCTGGAAACAGGCTTATAGGGAGCTACTAAACGTTTTATATTGAATGGCAATACCGTTCTGACATTTCAGAAAGCGGAGTGGGAGTAACTTTATTCATTTTGAAACAAATTGGGCGTTTTGATTTTCTTCTCAAAATGTAGTTCTCAGACAAAGTAAAACTGTTTCAATTTCTGTCCATCCCGAAGGAACGTTACGCTAGTTTTCAGTCAAATATGCGACGTATGTTGAAGATAAGTGAAAGCTAGTATTATTGTCATAATCAGAAGACAAGTCAAATTCTTACGAACATTAAAGATATTAAATGAAAGTTAACATAACTAGATCCTCCGTCAAACACATGAATGAAAGTTAACATAACTAGATCCTCCGTCAAAAACATGAATGAAAGTTAACATAACTAGATCCTCCGTCAAAAACATGAATGAAAGTTAACATAACTAGATCCTCCGTCAAAAACATGAATGAAAGTTAACATAACTAGATCCTCCGTCAAAAACATGAATGAAAGTTAACATAACTAGATCCTCCGTCAAAAACATGAATGAAAGTTAACATAACTAGATCCTCCGTCAAAAACATGAATGAAAGTTAACATAACTAGATCCTCCGTCAAAAACATGAATGAAAGTTAACATAACTAGATCCTCCGTCAAACTATATTAAAACTTCCAACAGCCTTTTGGAAATGTTAACCAGTTTTGTTTGCTGCGACAACGTATTTAGTTGTTCCGTCCTTAATTAAAGTGAAAATATATGATATTCTATAATATTTAAATTTCATAAAATATAATTTCTTAAATGCAGTACCTACTGAGCTCTACAATTGTGGAATATCAATTTTGTACACAATTCACTTTTCTTTCTAAGATAGCAGACAAGGCTTGAAATTGCAGTCCGAGAGAAATGCATTGAAAGAAGGATGCCTCTATTTTCTTAGCCGATTTCGTGCCTTTGTTAAAGTTGAATTCTTGAGACATACTAAGCACATTGTATTATCTTTTGCTTTAAGCAAAAGGTGAGGTTCTTAAATTGTTTTGATCCATATCTAAGCCGTATTTCCTAAATAATGTTGCAACCTGCTAAAGCAACTCCTCGTTTTGCACAAACGAAACTTCTTGTTAGTTAGTTAGTTTCTTAGTTCATTGACGCGTAGTTAAAACGTAGCTAGACGTGTCTGAGCCTGTGTAACACCGGCATATGGAATTTATTATAGTATCAGCCCATGAAGTTGAGTAAATAAATATTACTTTGTAGTACTTAACCCAGTTACCCAGACCTGTGAATACGGAGAGATCATTGAAGACAGGACTGAAAATTTTAGTTTATTCGTGAAAAACGGCAAGGATGTCAGGTTTTTCAGTGTGAAAAAAAAATTTTGTTAATAAAATTATAGCGGATGCATTTGGAGTAACAGACTGATTAAAATGTTCCTAAAACTTATATTTTCTGAGCTCCAATGTACGAGGTCTGTCCAAAAAGTATCCGACATTGGGCCGGGAAAAAAAGTTCTGTATCTGGGTGGTTACAATACCTAATCCCCTTCAAAGTAGGCCCCTTGTGACTCCACACACTTAGCCCAGCGGTTCTTCCATCGCTGGAAGCAATTCTGGAAGGCTTGTTTTGGAATGGTGTGCAGCTGCGCCGTCGCGTTCTGTATGATGTCCTCGCGGCTGTCAAAATGGGAGCCTTTTAGCGGTGTCTTCAATCTCGGGAACAGCCAGAAATCACAAGGAGCCATGTCAGGAGAGTAGGGAGCCTGGCGAACCTGCGGAATGCCGTGCTTAGCCAGGAAACTCTGGATCAGGTGTGATGAATGAGCTGGGGCATTGTCATGATGCAGCTGCCAGTTGCGTGCGTCCCACAGCTCCGGTCTCTTGCGCCGAACTGCATCACGAAGATGACGGAGGACTTCTTGGTAGTAGTCCTTATTAACAGTTTGGCCTAGTGGTGCGTACTCATGATGCACAACACCCCGGTAATCGAAGAAAACAGTCAGTATCACCTTCACATTGCTCCGAACGTGTCGTGCTTTTTTGGGCCTCGGGGATGTTGGATGCTTCCATTGTGACGACTGGACCTTGGTTTCCGGGTCATATCCGTACACCCACGACTCGTCACCAATGATCACAGTCTTCAGGAACTCAGGATCCCTGTTGGCGCACTCCAGCATGTCCTGCGCAACCTCAAGGCGGAGTTGTTGCTGCTCCGGCGAAAGCAGTTTGGGCACAAATTTTGCCGCCACTCTTCGCATGCCCACATCCTCAGTTAAAATCGTGTTTGCGGAACCTCTGCTGATCCCAACCTCATCAGCAATTTCCCGGACGGTCAAACGACGGTCCTCCATGATCAATGTCCGCACTTTGTCAATGACATCAGCATTTCGGCTCGTTGACGGTCTCCCGGAACGCTGGTCACTGTCCGCCGACATGCGGCCATTTTTAAAGCGGTTGAACCACTCTTTAATTTGAGTGACCCCAATTGCATCATCACCGAAAGCCTGCTGAATTTTGCGGATTGTTTCCGCTTGGGTATCCCCAAGTTTCTGACAAAACTTGATGCAGTATCGCTGCTCCAAACATTCTGTCATCTTGAGCGAAACGAGAATGCGACGAACACGTGTTACACCACTTCGCTATCTGGCAGCGACAGACGCATCCGGCGGTGTTGCGAGGCAGCAACAAATCACGCATGCGCATGAAAGTCCCTTCTACCACTACGCTCAGTTTCCCCACCCTTTCGCCATTACTTACCGCGGGAAAAAATATAGTCGGATACTTTTTGGACAGCCCTCGTACATTTATGCCGATCCCAGTGGCCGCGCGGTCTAAGGCGTGGGTCTTCGGCCGCTCGCTTACTAGGATCGTGGGTTCGAATCCCACCGGGGGCATGGATGTCTGTCTCTTGTGAGTGTTGTGTGATGTCAGGTAGAGGTCTCTGCGACGAGCTGGTCACTCGTCCAGAGGAGTCCTACCGACTGTGGTGTGTCTCAAATGTGTGTGACCATGAAACCTCGACGAAACGAGGAGGCTGTCGAGCCATACAAAAAAAAATGTACATTTATATACAAACCCAGATATAGCGCCACCCCTCACTTATTGCACATGGGAGTCTGGCAACAGGAACTCCCTATTATAGTGTTTCGATTTACCGCCACTAATTGCGACGAACAAACGGTGGCACTGTATCGGGGTTTTGACTGTACGTTTGTTTCGCAGTTTCGTAAGACATGATCTACGAGGTATATAAATCACAGAGCAATGCATGCATATAGAAACATTGCCATGGTTTGTAACAAAAGCCTACAGTTGCTAATCGGCTAGTTTTTATTGCCAGGGCGACGTGAAATGTCTCCGGCATGATCGGAGCTTCAAGGTAATTGTTCTAAAACAATCCGTACCTCTAGCAACTACGCACAATAGATCATATCGCCTGTTGTTTTTCTAGAGCACTACATAGAAGAATGCTTTATGCAGCCACAGATAACTTTTAAGTGAGATTTATAAGTTCTCGCGACGATGAATATGCAGATTACGATCATGTGGGGTGTGACACCGTGTAGTCTGGTACACAGGGACGTTGATACAAATCGAATCACGCGGCCAAATCATGTGACAAGAGTGGAATTTTTAAAACAATGCACTACAGCCTGATTTCGCGCGTTTTCTTTCTACACGGATTAGCATCAATTCTTGTCACCCCTTCAACGCTAATGTCTTGGTCTTCCGATGCTTTCTATTTGCTGCGAAGAACAATTTGTGGGAGTCTACTTTCCAGTTGTGTAGGCACGATTTTCCATTTAATTAATAAATATTCATTTTTGTGTATAATAAAGGTAAAGGTAAAGGTAAAGTTCTCCCTATAACAGGCCATGAAGGCCCAGAGAGGGAGTAGAGGTATAGCTCTACTCTTTATTTAACCTCGGCGCTAGATGGGGGTGGGTGGTCAACGCCACGTCCCGGCCGCTTTAACCCGGTACCCATTGTACAGGAGGCTGGGTGGGCCCAGGACCAGTCTGGACGGGTGCTGAAAATCTCGCCTCCACCGGGATTCGATCCCCGGACCGTCCAGCTCGTAGCGAGTCGCTATACCGACTGAGCTATCCCGGCCCACTTTTTGTATAATATTCATTCCTGTTTGTTTAATCTTGTACATTGCTGGGCATCATGGTCTCCCTATTCTCCTGTTTATAATTTAATTATCTGCTCTTTTGAGACCTTGCTTCATGTCCATATAAGGTCGGGTAACTGCTATTATTTTTATGAATTTTGAGCTACTATATTTCCTTCTTTGTTGCCATTCGATTCAGAAAACATTCTGTAATGGTGTTAACCCTAGCACTCTTACTTTACGTTAATCTGTTTAATTACCATTATCTTTGTACGTTATATACTACGCTAGGGACAGACTGAAGTCCACACACCAACAAAAGGTACAGGCAATTCCGTTCTGACAGTTTGAACGGGCACTCTAAACAAAGCAAACCATTTTTTTTTAAACTGCACTGTACGTAAAACTCTATTTGTATAAGTGTAGACCCTATCAGTTTAATTTGGAATATTATGATGCTGTGTGGCGTGCAAGTTGAAGGAAAGATCTGACTGAATAAATCCTAACCAGTACATGAATTCCAGTGTTGCTATGACGTACTTGCGTAGTGAGACACAAGTAATCGGCCGTTACGCATCTCAACATGCGACGATCCCTCGTCATGACAGCAGACAGCGCCTGTGTGCCTACTACGAAACTAGTGCATTTGGTTGGTCGTATTTACAGAAAGAACACCACAGGGGCCTACCACGTGAAAGCATCAGAATTCTTACAGGCTAATTTAAGCAACCGCATTCAAAGATAGTTTCTTCACAAACAATTTAACTAGAGGAGTGAGTATTTCTTAGAAAACAATCAAAAATTTAGTCAGTTAATGTATCTTTATAAGAAATAAATTCTCTGCTATACAATTAAACAATAAACATTACAAATTACGTGTTTTAGCAAGGTACAGAGCGCCGACAAGAGGTTTTCAAATTTTCTTCAATAATTTAGACAGTATTTATGAACTACCTTTATAAACCGAAAGTGGGGCCACAAATATTATCTTGCCGAAAATTACGGTAAACAAAGTCTCAGTTCCCTTTTAACATCATTTAATCTCACCTATTGTAAACTTCCCCGCAATTCAAAATGGCCCCAGTTGTCACTGATAATAGTTCTAGGTTAGAACACATGTCCATTAAATTGGTTATAAATAGGCTATCTGATCATGATGGTCAGCCACTAGTTACAAAAAAACCCCTATTTCCAATTTGTATCATTGTAACATATGTCACTAGTGAAGTCAGTTCAAGTATTTCTGAAAATCATCTTTAAAAGCACTTAAAAAAAACTGCCCTTATTATAACAGAATAAAGTTATTCAAAACCAATGAATGGATATATAAAGGCATCAAGACCACTACAAACATGACAGAATTCTTTACCTAATTAGCAGAACCAGTGACAACCACTTAATTAAAATTCAGTATAGAAAATACTGCAACATTTTTCACCATCTCATTGAAGGGACTAAGCATAAGCATTTCCAAGAAACGATGACCAGAGTCTGATATTAAGTAAAACCTACCTTGAAAACAGTAAGAAAGGAAACTGCCATGCACAGGGACAACATTACCATCACCCCAAGCAACAATGTGGCATTAGGGAGAACATCCGAGGTAGGGAAAATCTAGCACAATGAAACTAATGACCTCTTAGGCTGGGGAATTTTGCATGTGGGCAGATCGACACAAAAATTACATGGCAACAATACAAGCATCTGAAAAGAAAATATCATGTACAAACTACCTCTGTTACCAAGGTGAAAATAACACACGTTAGCATACTTGTGACACCTATACAGTACTTAAATGTGTCAACACAAAAAGCATCACATGCTGCACTCCGAAAATATGTATGTTAAAAGGATCTGATTAATTCAAACACAGGTTTAACAGGAAGAAAACAAAAGTAACATCCATTTTATTGAATTATTTAACCTTTATAAAGTAATATTACCACAAACTGTTGGAAAAAGTGCTTACTACCATGTATTATTTTTGAAGAAATTGAAAACAAAGTATGTGGGAGATAACCCCAAGATGACAAACAGTTCCATGTTGGGGAAAACCATCGTTTTTTCATTACTAAATCAAATAAGTTAAACAAATATGTGTCCTCCTTACACTTATAAAAATCCAAACTCTTCTCATTTCTTTACACATATAAACACAGTATATATCAGATAAATTAAATGCTACATTCTACTTAACAAAAATTATTTAGATATACAAATAATAGTAGAAACATGTTTTACAGGTCCCATGCAGAAGAAATGGGATTTATCTATCTTATGCAGGACAGAGCCTTGCAGACAGCTAACCATTTCCATAAAATACTGCAGTCGCAATCTTTCTTGCACTTGGAAAAAAACATATCAGGGACAGAACGTAAACTGCGAATTTGATTTAACCCTCTTACTGTGAAGCCTATGCTACAGGTCAGCACAAATTCAGCACTTCAGAAATGCACTGTGTGGCCAACTTATGAAGTAGAAATTGCTGTAAATGTGACACTTTCTGTAATAGTAACATGTCACAACATATATCTAATTGCATACAATCAAAAAGCAGCTCTGATAAATCAGCACATCAGATTGTGTTAGATTGAGCAGAACCTGTCTCACTGGCTTCATTACCTTACTGGCACTGCAAAGGTTAAATTACACAAGCAAATGCACATAAATAAACACAAATTATATTTTATATTTATATATATATTACTTTGATATAAAAATGTCACCCTTCACATCACATATAACATCTGAGTCCATAACAAAAAGCTGCAGGGGGTAAACAAAGTGTGACAACATAACACTAAATTGACAGATAATAGTTATTAACAAGGAAACTACTCTACTACATTTTATCTTATTGCTTCAGAAAATACTCAGTCCATCTTAACACACAAACATACATACAATAGTAAGAGGTTACAGTGTTTATAGTTGTCATTTAAATGAACACATTTCATAATATTCTGCTGATAGAACTTGTAAACTATTTTGAGCCCAGTATAATTATGAGATATAACAGTGGATATATATAATATGTACCTAAAATACACACTGGACAGATTCAATATTTCATGCTATACTGAGGTGCCATACAGGCAAACAAGTACAGGAAAATCTCCCACAGATCAAAGCTACATTACTGGAAAACAGGGTTCTTTGTATTTTTGTGCTATGTTTTTCATGAGTCAAGAGGTTTCCAAACAGTGGTTCAAGAACACCTCTGAAACATAAGAAATGTTTTTGAAGGTTGGTTCAAGGAAATGTGCCGTAATATTGTGTACAAGCATATCCGCGCACAGCCATAACGTAGGTGGTGCTACCTATTTATAGTTTTCAAATTATTTTACTTTGTAGCCAGTTTCACAGAGGAGATGTACAGTTCACCACATTTTTTTTTTCTTTTTCTACAGGCAACAATTCCTGAAATATATACAGACGTTTAATTCCATAGATCTGGACAAATCTGGCTGGACAGAATGAGAAGCATAAGAAAGAATTCCTCAGAAAAAGGTAAGATACTAGTGGGGACTAACATAGCCAACTTTAGTTTTTTAAAAAAGGGGTTTATAGATTACGATTAAGTTTGGGAACCACTGCAGCACATCGGTGGGTAACAAATGGCTACCTCAAAGGGTTAACCTTGAAAAGAGTACAAAACACTTTACTTGCAGACAGAAAAGTTTCTGAATGCCACACTGTGGCCATGTAAGAAATGTGAAACAGAGACAAACTTCATTGGCAGTGCTGGGGCACACAAAATTCTTTAATGCTCAGGCAGGCTGGCTGCCACTCAACATAACTGGAGGGGGTCAGTATGCCTACAGTCATGCAGACCACGACCACTCACCATAAATGGTATGGGACATAAGCTTGCATATATCAAATGGAGGCAATCACTTCATCAAATATGACTCCAGAACTTCACACAGCTGAACAAATCAGGGACCTCCTATCTGCATGTTAATAGGCATAAAAGATCCAAACAAATTACACATATTTCAAATGCAAATGTTTTTATTTTGTTTACCTGAGCAATAATGCTTTTTTTTGGAATGAGATAATTAGAGACAACTTCTGAACAGCAGTAGCAGTAATACCAGTAGTAGTATAGTAGTAGTAGTAGTAGTAGTAGTAGTAGTAGTAGTAGTAGTAGTACATAGGAAAATCAGACAGCATTTTGTAAGTATTAAAATCTGTTCTGCAAACATGTTCATGCCCAGATCTTAAAATGTGTTACAACTGAATACCAGAAATAATAATTGACATAACCAGTTCACATGATATAACTACATAAATTCATCTGCAAGCATAAATATAATGCATTAAACAAAATAATTCAATGCCACTGGATGTTCTTTAAGTGTTAAGGCAAGAAATATAATTGAAGTTGGAATACAAATCCACATATTTCCGTAACTAGGCGCATCATCTCAATTCCATGGGTGTCCAATTGAAATTTAACAAAAAACATACACACTTTCAATATTCAGAGTGGAATCACAGATTTGTAAACGCTGCTATGTAGGAACTGAAACTAAAGATGCACGAAGGACGAAAATTATGCTTAGCTTTGAAGAAGTCCACTTTTTCGCATGTTTGGTTCTGGGTGAACCTAAATATTACTTATTACCTGTGTTTCAAATACAATCAATGATATTAAGATATGCAGTAAGAACAACTTTTCAACATCAACAAGTATATAATTCAATAAAAACAATCATAAAAGCGAACATGAAATTACACACAGAGCAATTCTCAATGATGTGACAAATAATAGGGCAGCTTCAAAATGTCAACATGAGTCAAGACATTGCAACAAACATTGGTGCAGTAATGTTTCTTTAAACAGTTACAGAGAGTGAAAGTCCAAGAGCACATGAGGTTGCAAGGTTAATTCAGTTGGTATGATAAGCTGTGTTCAGCCAATGCTTACATTTTTCCATTTTATTCTAATGAGAACCAAATGATGATGTTAACACATTACTGAATAGGCAGACACACACCTTGTGTTAGGTAAATGCGGGGGAAGTTCCACGGTGGTAATGTGGCCATGTACATAAAGATATATTAATTTGCAAGTATAAAATGACTGTGCTTTCTTTGTGTCGAGCAGCAAAACTGTGAGGCAGGAACTGTGTCAAATAAAGGTTGATAGTTGTTGCCCATGAAGTGCATGCACACTGGTTGTTAAAGTTACCTGGGCACTGTGGCAAGGGATCCAAATTTAAGCCCCGGAAGAGTGTTTAGGACTATTACACCGAGTTCTGTATGAAACAAAACAAGAATAATAACTCTATCCATACCACATATAATGCATTCAGGCACTTCTGAAATAAATGTCCATCTTGTCTTCTTCAAATACCCACATCAGTATGCCAAGAATCCTGCAACCCTAACAAGACTCCTAGTGACAGATGAGTGAAGCTTCACAAGGAATGGTATTACAAATTTCCACGTGGCATAACAAATGCAAAGAACAATCCACATATGACAAGACCTGGACACAAATGACATTTTCCACAAATATGTGGGCTGGAATTTTTCTGTAGACATTGCCCTTAGCTGCTAGAGAGTTTTGTTGCATACACAACAGATGTGTTTTCTGATGGTGTTGTGGCACATTTCGGTTTGGCTGTTTATGCCAACACTGTTGACGCCAGTAACCCTTACAAAAATATACACTTAGACTTTTGTCCTCTGTAACAGCAACATTTCTGGACACATGCTGACATCCTGAAATCTTTCGTATGATTTATGCACATGATTTTGAAACACACTGTATAGCACAGACAGACACCAGAATTACATTGTATAATAAAGAGATGAACATTAAACTTAAAAAGCCAGCATTCGGGGGAACATGTTTTGTGATGTACATTTGGTGATAAATATTTGAGCTCCACATAAACTTGCCATGCAGGAAACAATGTGTATACCCATATTTGTCCCACCTTCTCTTTTAAACAGTGAAATAATTTATGTATTAGGGCATGTATCATTGTCCTATTATGATTCCTGAATTTGATTACCACAAAAATCTTCTCAACTTATGCATAATCCTTTCCTTTTGGGGTAGCGGGCGAATCAATTCCGTCAATTTTATTTTTATAGCTGACACATATCTAAACAATATGAATTTTAATGAAACATTTGCTGCAGAATATATTATCCACCTGCTTTCCTTATTTAAGGACAAGGAAAGTCTTATGAAATCCTTGTGTTTCTGTGAGTGTGCCCCAAAAATTCTGAACCAAGTAACCATTACAGAATTTGGTATAGATGTCATGCCACTGGATGGTCCTGAAAGTTTGTACAGTGATAAAACTTTTAAAAAGTATGCAAGTAAAGGCTTTTTTTTTTTAATAATATAAAATAACAGAGAGGTAACTTTTAGTCAGTCTTCAGCTTGTGAGTGGTAACAAATGAATCACTGTAGCTGGGCATGTGTTACATCATTAACTCCAATTACATGTTGTGTATGGATGTGTTTCTTATACAATAATGGTGATTTATCTGAAGATACGTTTCACAAATTTCAGACACTTGCAATCTTTATGTGTGAAAATCCTGTTAGCTTCCTTCCCCTGCTGAAAGCATTGCAAGAAAAAGTTCCACAAATTCCTTCCACATTTATATTTGAAAACTGCTTTCACTTTTTATTCAGTATCTTCAATTTCCTTATGTTTGTAGATTGCGTGAGAAATCTGAAATTGAATTTCACAAGTTATTTTGTCATGCACTTGCATTATTCAGCCGACAGAACA
This sequence comes from Reticulitermes speratus, assembly GCA_021186555.1. Taxonomy (NCBI): domain Eukaryota; kingdom Metazoa; phylum Arthropoda; class Insecta; order Blattodea; family Rhinotermitidae; genus Reticulitermes; species Reticulitermes speratus. The sequence continues at coordinate 6,769,224 of JAJKFL010000013.1, read as the reverse complement.
TTTTCCAAAAGAAATGACATGTTTTTCAGTGGCTAGCAGTTATATCATCTATAACAGTTCAAAAGGAAAGACTCAGTTTAACAGATGTTAACATCTCTCAACAAGATGGCTACAGTACAGATGATGGGGTTAAAAAAAAACAGGAAAAATCAGTTTCCTCATTAAAGACCCTCAACTCCTCCTCTGTGCCTTCACAGTGTGTACAGGGACAACTTTGCCTCTGCCACATGTCCATGGATATTACTTTAATTATATTTTGGTGTTCATCATGCCAAGTCTATGTGGAAAATGAATTAATACGACATGGAAAATCTGAATGCCTGAAAAAAAAAAAAAAAAATAAAACAACTACACAAAGACTGAATTCATAGTTGTGAAGTTTCTTGCTTCTGCCTTCATGCCACTCCAAAATGAAAGTTTATCCACCGTCCAGGCTAACCCTGGGCAAACAGTTTATATTCAAAAGAAACAATTCACTCATTGGAATTTTAAGTTCTCACATCAATGACTATTGGAATTATGTTCTTCTGGGATGTGAGTCTGTGTGGTTTTGTTAAAACATACCAACATTTGGGAGGAAACTACTGTCTCTATCTTTGGGACAGCTGTATTCAAGGTGGAGGCAATATATTCTTTCAAAATGTTGATATATATATCTATGCAGCTATGTGGCATCACACCCAGAAGAACGTGTCTTGATATTAAACAACCACTGGCCAGTTTGATCTTCTGATGTACATTCTTGCACCTGTACAACCCAAGAGAAAACACTTTCAAGAACTGTAAACACTGTGCAACAGTCTGGCATGTTCATTCTGTAATAGTCTCTAGATTTGTTGAGTTATAAGATGAAAACCTCATAATTGTTTACCTTTAAAGCACACACTCCATGAAAAAGACACAGCACACAATGCATGTGTTTCATTTCTCTTTACAAGTTTATCTGTATTATTTCTTGCATATAAATGCATAGTGAGTTACACTCAAAATGCCTGCAGGAGAGAAAATAGGCTTTCATGAAAAGTGTGTCTGTTGAAAGCAGACATCAGCAACAAATATTGGAATGTGCTGACAAAGTTTTGTAGAACTCCCAAATATGATGATTAGTGGTTCTTGAACTGTTACATGTGGACAGACATGGAAAAGCTAACAGGCACATTTTTGTTAACTTCTCATTGCAAAAGCATCAGGAGAGGAGGATTAATACAGACCATTAAGAATGTGACTACATTCTTCAAAGACACAAATCCAAGACCTTCACAACAGGAGTTCAATAGTTTGTCCCCAAGCAAGTGGGTCCTTCAGACATCCTAAACCTTTGTCATATCTCTCACATTATAATGCACTAAAATTAAATGTCACTGCTGTGTTTAGCGATTAAATGTAGCTCATATTGCACAATTAATTCAAATTTATGGTTTCGTTAACATAAGATGCATGGGAATAGTGCCTGAAATTCAGACAGGGGCCTGCCTAAACAAACATATCAAACATACATTGTTTCATGGGAAAAGTGATGTAACAAATTCCGATCTTTGAAGTTACAGAAGAACATAGCTTCTGGCATGACCTGCCGCTTTACATAAGCCTGATACCTGGAGGACTTTCCCAACTGGGGTTAGGCAGTATTATGATGGCAGATTCCACTTTCAGTCCCCACAGAACTTAAAAGTTAGAGATACAGAATCTCAAGAGTGAAAACTGTCAATACTTCGTTACTGCTGGCATTCAAACACCAACAGGCACCCATGCCAAAGACAGTCGAGGTTTTGGTTCCATCATGTATCAGGTATTCCAGTGGACATATGACATCCAATGCATCAAATTATCTATGACAATACTTTTTACCCAGAACCCAGTGCACTTAACACACTAAAATGACAAACTCAGTAGGCTGTACACTTCTATAACGGCTGTAACACCATTGTTATACAGTCCCACTCTCCATGGACAACAAAGTTAAGACAGTTCAAACTTACTCTCAATGGCATAGTATATGAATTGACAAAGGTTCTAAAATGATACAAAGCTGGTTTCAGAAACCATTCAGTAACAGAATGGTCCATTTACTCATCTCTTTCAGTCATTGGGATTCATGTCACTCGCACAAGAAATACAGAACTTGCATTTTGTAATTTTGAATATTAACACTCATTCTGGTAATAAAATGTGAGATCAATAAACAACTGACCATAGCCAAATGGAACATTCAAATAAGAAAGCACAGTCATAAGAGAAGGAAGACACACTACATATAAAAGAGGAATCAAATTGTCACCATTTTTCACAACTTAAAATCGTCAACAATAGAAAGAAACAATTCACCCTTCAATATCTGTTTACCATTACACAATGATTTGGCGCACTTCATTCACGTCATTCTAGACTTCGTCATGCATACCCATCCACCCACGTAAGCATGTGCACATGGGGACATGCACACCACTCAACTGTACTTACTTGGGGAGAAACTCTTAAAAAATAATAAGCCTAATAATCTCTGGACAAGTCGTATTTCCACACAACCTGATGAAATGAAATATATATACTTCATACTATAACCCTCAACTTTTTTTTTTTACTTTTCTTCATTGTTTTATGTTTACATAAAAATAACATGCCCTGCATTCATTTTTGTACATACACCTGTGCTCTTAACAGTTACACTGCCATCCACCAAAAGCAACTCAATGTGCAGTAGCAAACTCAGTATAGCAGGGCAGGAAGAAAATGCTTGATATGTGCTACTGCATATTATATATATTAGGCCTGAGTACATGTTCCAGGAATGCTAATTCAAACAAACTTTGCAATGTCAATTCAAATATTGGCAAGAAAAGAGCCAAATGTTACACTTTACATGAATTATAATTTGGCACTATTTATAAGTTATTACCAGAGATTCAAATTAACCCATCAGTCAGGATGGGTGTGCCACACACAAGCACTAGCTTTATGGTGCTCTCTCAAGTTAGATGACAGTCTACACTATCAATTTAACTACCAATCAAGTACAGTGAAGCTCTCAGAATATAAATGGTAACTTTTCACATCTGCTGGTGGTTCCAGATACCATGCCTCTTGCATCAAGTAAAATTGTGCAGTGATAATAATCCACACTTGTTGGTGATATTTTGAAACTGTACATTGTGTTGTATAAAAGAAGAAAAGAGGGAAAAAAAAACTTTTTCTTTACAAAATTATGGCAAAATTTTCCATCTAAAATGTAACTTAATACTCTTATCTTCTGCTATGAATGTTACTTCAGCACCATGTTAATTCAATCTCAAATAGTAGGAAAAAACAGTCTCAGCTCCAAACACTCGAGTCTTTTGGTATTACTGTGGCAAGTTGACATTACCAGAGAAACACAGAGGACAGATATAATCACATGGAGCAGTTTCATCATAAAAAGTCAAGAACAATTCAAACAACTGACATTCAGAACCAAAACATTTATCTGTGTATGACTGATCAGTAAATTAACAACAGGAACAAGGACTTATGACGACAGAAAATGCTACATGTATAGCCCATGTCACTGCATTCATATACCAGAATGAGGCAAATTTCAGCTTCCTCTGCAGCACAAATGATGACATTCTCTATAAAAGAGACATATTCAGTAACTGAATTGGAGCTTCCTCACAAAAGTGCCCTCAATATGTATAACAATACCACTTATAGTCTGCTGTCATTAATTAACAACAATTTAGTGTAGCTATTGTGTACAGTGTTAACATCAAGGGCACCTGCCATTGACTGGTTTGTCAGGAACTGCAGAAGCTACATCGTCCCAGCATTCACCCTCTTCCGCATCTTCGTTGTCACTTTCTTCTGCTGAAGAGTTGTTGGCAGATTCACTTGAATGACTACTGCTACTACTACTGCTATAGGATGATTGTTCATCATCAGGATCATAGTACACTTCCGCTCCAGGGAAGATGTAGCGGCTTGGGGTGAGTAGAAAGTAGGTGTTCTCTGTAATAAAATGTTATCTTTATTAATACAGTTGTTTAGCTGTTCATGACTTTACTGTTGCTACAGAAATCACAAAAGCTTACTAAGGATCACCGAGTAATTTCTCTTCCAAATTACTGTATTTACTCAGATACCACAAATATGTCTTGTCTAATTGTTTGCTTTGAAAATCAGACTACATATTGTATTCAAGGACTGCAGTCAAGTAACTTCAGCCTTCAATGAATTCTGCGGTCAGAAATTTACTTGGCAATGCCTCTGTATGTAGTGTACAAAGGATATTTTAGAAGTTTCCTCAATGTGATCAGTGCACAATACATACACAACAAACCAACAACAAACAGTTCTAAACAGAACTTGTAACTTACTTTCCCACTGTACTGCTTTCTAGTTTTATTATATATCAGTATTATTACTATTGCATTTAATTTTTGTGAAGAACTTATTCCTTAAGCAGAATTAAATTTATCCAATATACAAAGTATCAAAAAATGAGCTAACAAACACTCTGATGCCAAGAACTTCAAGTAGTCACCATCCAAATTTAAATATTTATTCCACTGTGACACCAAGGCTTGTATCTCGGCATAGAAGAAATAGGTGTCAAGTGTCTGTAGCCAGAAGGTGATGGTTTGCTTCATGTTGGGATGTTGCAAATTGCTTGCCAGCCTGGTTCTTCTTAAGTTGGTCCAAAGAGACGGAAATCACATGGACCCCATACTGCCAACGGGACTTATGACTGGTTTTGGTGCTACAGCCAGGAGATTACGGAACCCCCCCCCCCCCCCCAATGGTTCTGATCTCATACCCATGTGTCAATTCATCTTTGAATTATCATAAGGGGTATAAATGATAATTCAAAGATGAATCAAAACATGTTTGGTATCTAATAAAAATTATTAAAATAATTTGTGTTTTAGATTAAAAAACTACCCATTAATTGAGATGAAGCAATCAGCAGACATGAGTACAGTTAAAATAACCACACCCAGGAGCTGTTCACATGCACAACCATTATGTGCTGGCACTGCCTTAAAGGAAACTTCTGAAATGCCCATCATAAATGAAGGAAGGCAATCCAAAACTATGTAAAATTTTTGAAAATTCCATATTATAGTATGTTTTAAGCAAGCAACATGCAGTATGTTACTCTGTAACAATGTCATCACACACACCATTCATGATATATTAAACTTGGAGGCAATAATTCTACCAAAGATCCTAGAGTAAAAAAAAAATCTAAAAAAAAAAAAGTACAAAATGCACAGAGAATAATGCATATATTTTTTGCTAGTTTCAGTAATATCAGTAGCATATTTTGTTGAGTTTCAGCAGGCAGAGTATGAAAGAAATGCTTATGCCTCAGACAAGAGGTACCTGTTGATCTGTTGGACTTGAGTACCAATTTCACTGAAGATCCAAAATAAGGATTGTAGCACCAGAAAATTCAGCAAACAGTGTTCTTTAGCATGATTTTACAATCCATTGTGAGTGATTTAATGACACTCAGAAGTTACCAAAGGCGTTATCTGAATAACAGGTGTGGTGGGTGGCAAATAGTGTTACACAGTCTTCTGGGAGCATTTTCAAGTGGTTAATTTTGCTGTATGAGACTGCAATGAAAATCGAATGGCTGGTAGAAGATATATATTAATGGTTTCTGCCTTACCTGCTGTTATAAATAATGATGGGTACTAAAATTTACTGCAGAAAATTAATAACCACAGTAGCTCTGATAAACAATTTAAAATCATTTATACAATAATTCAGGTTACATGTGCATAACTTAATATGCAAGAAGGAATCAAGAAGTTCAACTAGTTGCCTGAATAAGTATAGCAAATTTTATGATCAAAAATCAACCTTTCACACTTCTCTTTTACTCCACTGACATTAACTTTCGCTTAGTTTGTGATACAGTACAAATTTGAACACAATGGCTTTGTTAATACATCACATAATTGTCCTTGTAAGAAGGAGAGTCCAATGCCTTACCTCAGACAAAGTCCCAAACAAATCAATATTTGGAACGAACAGACTCACCTTCAAGTTTAGCAGCAAGGCTCTCTCTTATCTTGGGCTCCCAGCACATTCTGAGGCCATCCAAATCACCTTCAGACTTTGGGTGGTCATCACTGGAGTCCACAGACATGTGGCATTTCTTCGTAATGACCTCGCTACTGCTGCCAACACTGTTGCTACCATCACCAATTCCACTGTCTCGCACAGAATCCACTGACATGTGCCTATGCACGACCAAACTGCAGTTACTGTCTGTCGATGACACATCTGTGTTCTTACCACCATTACTATCTGTTGTCGAGTCCACCACCATGCTGGAAAGTTTTCCTCCTGTAGTCAGATCAGCAGGCAACCCTGACGACTGTACCAACACAACGGATTCTTTGACAGTGGTGCTACTGTCAACAGATGCACTCAAATCACAGTCCTTGGTGGAGTCAACAACCGTGTCAGCATTACTGCTGGTTGCGTTGTTGAGGCTGGTACGTGGAGAAGAAGTTCCAGGTCTCCTGTAGTCTCTTGTGGAATCCACTAGCATGTGAAGATGGCTACTACCAACATCTGTTGGGCTGTCAGCTGACAACCCAACTCCACTATCATGAGTGGAGGAATCAACTGACATGTGACGCTCCTTGAACGCACTACAGCTGCTGTCTGCTGCAGACATTCCCATGCCACTGTCAGTGGACATCTGCAGGGAATCTGCCTCGCTGCTTTCAATGTTCAACATCCGTTCACCACCTTGGAATGGGCTATAACTGCTGTCTGTGGAGTTGCGAATGGAAGATGAGCACTGGTTGTCAAGCCTGCCACTCACAACACTGTCCTGACTGCTGCAGTCTGCCGACATGTGGTGAGATGGTTGAACACTGTGACTGTCTCTACTGCAGTCTGTTGCACACGGGTCACTATGGCGGTCTTCCCATGACGACTCTTCCAAACTATTACGGCGTCTGCCTATGTGAGTAACCAGGTGACTTGCTTCTGTCAGTGGACTGGGTCGCCAACAGACCTCCGTCCATTCATCGCCCAACCTGATCCAGAATGACACAATTTCATTTGAAGGAAACGCATACTTTGCAAATATTTTTTCTCCAATGAAGTTTTGTTGGAGACACTATGTGAATGGATTTACGTGAACAACCCACATCCTCCACATACTGAATTGCAAGGGAAAAGTGGACTCTCAAAATTTCTGGTCCATGCAGGCCTCCTATGTGATAATACTTCCACAACAGCTGCCATGCTTAAAGACATGATAAAATACACTCTCTGTTCCCTCCCCAACCAAATTTCATTACAAAAGCAAATTACAATATGTCTGCTTGCACTCACAATGCATGCGGACCCCAGGAAAACTGCTGAAATTAAGTCTTTCTGTTGAATTTTCCATGGGAATGATACTCATATTACATATTTTTATCTCACCCACTCATGTTACTATTATTATTGCAATAATTTTGGTATGTTTACATAATCAAAGCACGTACATGTGACAAATCTGGTTGATGATGACATCACTGTCACCTAGTAACTCCACATCGAAGTTGAAATGTGGTAGTTGTTCTCTGTTGATAAGTATCTGTGGAACATCTGGTGGAATTGAACCTGCAATACAAGGACACATTTAGCTAGGAAGAGATGACAGAATAATATTTAAGTGGATGAGAGACACACAAGGATGTGAACTGCATTAAACTAGCTCAAGGCAGGGTTCAGTAGTTAACAGGTGCTCTCATTACACAAATAAGGCTCCTTTAAATGGGGCATCTGGGAGGTGTGGTAGGAATAGGGGGTATATTTATAAGCCCAAACCATAAATGATGTATACTTACTTGGAATGAGGGCAACTGGGCGAACCTTCAATGAAGATCCAATAACAATTAGAAGATCACATTCATCCTTGTCCTTTGCCATAGATTCATGAAATATTTCTGGCAACCCCTCACCAAAAAATACTATATCTGGCTTCATTATTCCTCGTGACACAAGATCTAGAGAGAGAGAGAGAGAAAAAAAGGCATATATGTACAAAACTGTGCTGACAGGAATAGCACATTCAATGAATGGTATATTCATCACTTACCCTTGTAACTTTCATATCTGTTTTCTGCATCATTACGGGGAGGCAATGCAACTTGTGGACAATGTGGGCACAGGGGAATTCTCTGGGCAAAGATATCTTCCCGAATTTCATCTGCTGTAACTTTATGCTTGCATCGAGTGCAAGAGGCTGTTGCAAATGAACCTGAAATAACCAATTTGGAACTGTAGAGTACACCTCATTTGAATTGCATCTCCAGTACGTCTATTAAAATCTGGCTATTGCTTACCATGACATTCTATTACATTTTGAATTCCAGCAACTTGTTCCAGAGTATCAATATTTTGAGAGTAATTTCTCAGAAGTTTTTTATGTTTCTCCAACATTTTTATGAACCTGTAAGCAAAATACATATTATCACTAACATGGTGGCAACATTTCAGTAAAATCCCAAATACACAATAAATAAATAAATAAAGAGAGAGAGAGAGAGAGAGAGAGAGAGAGAGAGAGAGAGAGCTGAGACTGAGACTTCAGTTGGGTAACAAATTTTCTGTGGCAAGTGAAACGCACTAAACTTGATAAATAGCAAAATGACATCAGAAATAAACTACAAATATTGTCACACAATAGACTACATGATTACTAACAATACTTCCATTATGCATGGCAAACGAATAACAACAGACTGCCCCAAAAGGCACTAGCATATAAACCCAAAGAAAAATATTTCACAGAAGCTTCAGGTAAAGGAGTGACCTTTGAAGCCAGAACCAGACATCACTGCTTATGCCATGATGTGAAGAAAAAGTTCTTTAAATCAAGAATAAAGTATCCGATTCTCCACATTTTTCATACCTGTGACAAGGTGATGGCTTAAACTGTCCTGGATAAATTTCACGGGCAAACTTGAAGAAAGGCCTTGGATCCTGGCTGAAGTATTGTATATCGAACATAGCCTGTGGGTCAGGAAGATCAGGAAAGTCTATCGCCAGTCGTGAGTAGATACCATCACGACTTCTGAAGTCTGGAATTCCACATGACACTGACACCTGATATGCAGAAAAAAATTAACTTTGATCCCAATGTAGTATATCAATCCTCAAGAAATTAATTTTTCCAGTCACAATATAATCAAACAGACTATGAACTTTATATACAGTATAAGTTTTGAGATGCTGCAATACTGTATAGTCATGTTGATGGTTACCGACATTTTAGAGGAACCTGCTGTCTCTACCTTCAAAGCGCAAGTGTCACCAATACAACTTAAATCTACTATGCACATAGCAAAATCCATTACCCACATTATCACAGTGTATGTCATACAGATATTTGTATACTTGCCACCAATGTGTCAACTCAGTTTCAAGCCTACAACTGAAAAGACAGAGATACAGAAGATGTGTCATTATTTTCTTTTTCATTCAGATGGCAACTGAGCATATGTCAGATAACGAGCAAAGACTTTCTTTTGAAAATACTTGTGTTTTATATGCACATACATAACACAAGAGATATTCAAATTGTTTACACGATTCTTGGGTTTTGTAAACCACAATGAACTTGGAACTTAACACAATAAATTCAAAACTTTCAAGACAGACTATGTATTGAAACTTTGTAACAGCCAATTTAAATATATGCTTCACAGAGAGAGGGAGAAAAAAAAAACTTGCTGATGAATTCCTGAACCTGTGGAACGACTGGTTCAATCAGCCTACCCCATGAAAGAAGAGAAGTATAAAATCTTTTGAAATGTGTGGACATTTTACAGGATATCTGTCAAAATGTATTGTATGCTGCACTGCTAGAACATCCCTGATGGGTGACATGACCCTAGCCAATAGTATGAAAAAACTCTGGTAGTAACGGAACTAAAGCAGAACTACTGCTCTTCCTGGGGAACAAGGAAGGAGCCGCCACGTGTGCAATGATACCGTGACCGTGCCATCTGGAAAGTACCATTGACGGCATCCCCTGGAAACGTCTATTAATAGACGGCTAATCCTTCCAACACCGGACAGTAAAGATGATAGATATGGGACACCTCCTATCATGCAGGGACTGCACCCAGAAATGCAACCTCGAGGATTTATGGCTTGCAAATAAAAAAGGATTTGACGTAGCCCAATACTGGGCAAAAAATCTTTCATTTAATGGTCCGGACACGATAAAGAAAGAAAGACTGCTCTTCCTCAGGAACATACAGTGCATGAACAGTCATTATGAATCATCAGATCCTAGCTTTTCTTGAACAAATGAGTGTAGCTGGGACACAGTGGCCACAAAGAACAAAATGTGCCCAAGAAATCAGAAATAGAAGAGCATACACAAATTTAACCCTTTGGCACCTAACGTCAGGTATACCCATCCCACAGTGTGATGCTCAAAACGCTGTACATCAGGTACAGAAGACAGCATTTAATGGTGTTCCTTATGCAGCTCTCAAATTTTGGTCTTCTGCACATCACACCAGGTATTTAATTCCAGCACCAAAGGCTTAATTTGCAGTCCTTCCTAACCTGTGTGGGTTATCAGGAGAAGTCCATTATTGTATAAGGTTTTAATGTCACTTAATGGTGTTAAATATCACAAACTTTTGTAGAAATAATCGGTGTATTTCTAACATATCAGTTAGCTACAAGTATTTTCTGGTCCATCAAAGTAGGATTCTCATATACACTACACTAGTACTAGACTTGACAATCCAGCTTCAGTCATGTCATGCACAGGCATTTTTTGTCAGGAATGTAAGTTTTTAAGAAGCTACGGTGTCTTGGAGAAAAATGCAAAGCTTCAACTTGACAACAAGCTTGGAATCGAAACATTTAATGTCTTCAACACTGTTTCCATTATTTAAGAACGTGGAAATAAAACCAAGGTATTCTCAAGGATCACACACTGGAGAGGGACAAAAAGTTGTGTGCTGCAATTAATGTGGAACTGGAAGCAGTGCTTTTCAATTAATTATTAAATGAAAAATTTTTCAGCATTCTAGTGTCAACTTCCTGTGACATGTATACACAAATGCCTTTTCATACTTCAATTATAACATCACACACACACACACACACACACACTGTAAGTCCTTTAATCCAGCACCCACAAGACCAGACAGGTGCCAGATTATCAAACAGTACACATACTGACCAAAGTTTTTACAAGTAACTTTTTTGTTACAGCTCCTATACTTGGGCTGCACACATCACAGGAGTATTCCATTTGGATTATCTCCTTCAGCTGCTGGTTCAGGGGCATCACGGTCCCCTTCTGTGTTTGCCAAGTCTCTTCAGTTTCTACCAGGGATGCTGAAGGACCAGGATACTGTGGATCAGGAGTCTTCACAGCTGAAGAAGTTGATGCAGTAGGAGACAAAGGGTCAGGAGATACAACAATGGTCAATGCCAAGAAACTTTTGGAGGACTTCCAAATGTGGGACTATTTTCCTCAACTGCTGAACTACCAGGATTTCCAGAGTATCAGGTTCCAGATTAAGGGAATTCTACTGCACATATAAAATGAACTCTTACTAAAAACTGATCTTTACTATCTAAAAATATAAAATTACCTTGACACAAGTAGACCATTTCAGTTCCACACACTCATTCAAAACTTACATTTTCAAATTATGGTGCACTTCACAAAAGCTCAAACACATTCTTCACATAACACTTCTCATAGAACAGGATACGATGCATTCCACAGTTTTGAAAGCACTAGTTTTAAGATGTATATTAACTGAAGTGCTGTCACTAGCTTAATACTCACCCCTGCCCCAGTGAGGACAATAATTTTCTTTGCCCCTTTAATCAATCGCACTACATCTGCTAGGGTGTTGATGTGACGGAGTTTCTGCCGACGAGGTGGTTCACTCATCATGTTCATAATTATTTTCCACAGGGTTAAGTCATCTATTTGCTGAGGAATTTGTGTTCCATCTGTCACCAGTTGACTGAGCAAGCTCCTAGGGTTTACACCTATTATCATCTGTCGTTGAACCCAACTCATTGGCCCTGGAAACCAATTTCCAAATAACTGAAATTACCTGCAACCATGATTCAACTACAGGAGCCTGCTTCTGACACTCAGTACACATTTCACAACCACAGATGACAACTAGTACAATACACAATGCAAGGTGATATGATACAAGAGTGACGAAACCCCTTAAAATTTGTGACTACACAAATTGGATGCTGTACAGACAGTCATATTAACATAGCCAGTTATGCCTTCATGCAAAAAATGTGCAAATGACAATGAAAAAGGTTCTTCTGGTTGCCGGAGGTGGCTGTGGTGAACAGTTTAATAATCTGTAACCTCCAACATAAAGAGCAGACCCTGAAACCACTGAAACATTAAATACTGAAAGCAATTAGTGCAGCTGCTGACTGGATATACAAAACCCCATGGCTGGGAGATGTGACCAGCCATTTTTCAGAAATCAAGGGTGAATATCAAATCTCATTCTGTTATAAAAACTGAAGGCAAAATCGTGAAGGTTTGGCCAGTGTGCAGTGATCGAAAGACCAAAACAAGGTCCCTGTCATCCAGGACTGCACCCAGGAGACACAGTAACTCATCAGTACAGTGATTAGGCTATGGGCTGGACAAATGAGGAATTGTTGTTTGATTCCTGGCACAGCCAAGATATTTTCCTCTTGTCTACACTGTCTGGACCAGTGTCAGATTTGAGGTTCTCACAGTAGTGCTGCTGAAAATACAACTCTTCTAGGATATTACACTGTGTCATCAAGTTAAGTCACAAACTACTCATCCAAGAACACAGTGTAATATCCCACATGAAAAGCAGCAGGCACATGAACTTATGCCCTCAATCCCCTGTATGCACTCATGGTATAGCATTTAAATAAGCACAGGTGCAAATTCTTTACTAACCTTCAGATGAAGTACAAATGAAATGTAATTAAAGTGTACTTGTAACAGTGAGCACCTACCAAATACAAATCAGAAGTTCTTGTGCTCGTAAAAGTCAAATTCCAACATTTATAGTATAGTTAGACTAGGTCTTTGCTCTTCTGGGATGTGCAATGACAACTGGTATTTTGTTACAGACATTTTGGGACCATTACAAACACCCCAGAGGAGCAAAGATCTCAAATACAATAACGCAGAAGTCTGAAATCTTGCATGATTATACTGATTATTAAATTATTTAAACAAGACTAACTCCAACTAAATAAGGCCAAAACCTACAAACTATGAGGTTGTCGCGCCTGTATAAGAAGAACTCCAACTAAATCCTGATGGTGTCATTGGAATTTTTCATTGACATAATCCTTTTGGTCGCACTATGGCCCTGATGGCCCTGGGGTCGATTCAGCCACTAACAGAAATGAGTGCCAGGAATATCTCCTGAAGGGTAAAGGGCAGCCGGTGCGTAGGGCTGACAACCTTACCACCTTCATGTGCTGACTGCCTTGAAATCTGGGAGCCTCAACCTCTTGGAACCCTCAGGGCCTGCACAGGCCTGTACAAGGATTGCTTTAAATCCAGCCAAATACACTTATTAGGCAATATATACCATGTTATTTTACATACAGTACATATACTACATAATAAGTGTATTTCATTAAATCTTAATAAACAATACAAATAATATATGGACAATGCAAAACATTAAGATCGCTCATTGAGTCATTACTCTATTCTATATCAAAGCAATAAAATCTGCCATGTACAAAGACACCCACCTGCCATTGGTTTCCATTCCTGTCCACTCAGTTCAGACAAGCCACTTATGTCAGAAAGGTAACTAACAGTTGAAGATACTTCATCTCTATCATCATCCATAGTACTATTCGCTGTCCTAGAATTATAAAAACAAATCTGTTCTGTCTGTTGCAGTATACATGTGACCACACAGTATGGGCGCAATGTTATGATATGAAGCCTCATAAGGCAAGTGGAGAACTTTAAGACATAAAGCACATATGAACAACAACTTGGCCCTTGTAACAACTTTACAAAAAAGATCTATAACAAGGTCTATAATCAGTCTGAGAATCTGAAATGTCTTGGACAACATGGAAAACACATTCCTCCACATCCGGCCTGCACAACAAACAGCCTGTGTGCTGCAAAGAAATTTACCTGGGCCATGAAATATTATTTCCTGTGACAGTAAACATATGTTCAGCAGAAGTGTAATCATAAGCCTTGAAACTCATCAAGATGACACTCCTGTTTTTCCCGTGTCTCTAAAAATGGGAATTGACATGCCTTCACACCTGTATAGCAACCTGCAGAACTCTTCCCACTTCAAAACAAAATCTGATGCACATATGCCTTCTTCCAAGCCTGCCTTTTCTAAGTACACCAAACTCACAAATCAACACATGTTTGTACTTAACCAAGACATTACTTAACAATCACACATGCTACAGCCTTATTCCAAGCAGGAAATGACACAGCAGACTCTACTCTATCGACACGCAGCAGCAGTGTCATCTCACAGTCAGTCCTAACACTGTCTGATTATATCATGCAGTTGTGCATGCCTGCTCTTTAAGATGAAAAGTTCATTAGAAAACATAAGTTTCAGTGATGACAGGTTAAAAGCACTGCTTATTTGATTCTGTTTATTAGACTACTGTTTCTGCCAATTACTTCTAAAAACATTCCCTTCCTCCCCAATAAATAAAGTCTTGCTGTCTAAAGTTCTGCGATAGGCCAACCACATCAAAAGAATGTGCCACATGATGGGGGATTCTGGTCTTCCGGGATGTAATGCTGTCTCACTGGACCAATAGTGCCTGATGCTTTTGAAGAACATCAGGAACTACTTACCAAGCATCGTATCCCAGACCAGAATCTTCAAATAAACTGCTGCTGTTAAAATCTCCAAAATCGCATGCCAAAGCATGTTTATTAAAAGGCTACCAAATTTAAAACGTCATGGCATACAAGTGCATGATGCAGCAATAACACACTGCAAACCTCCTAAACAGTTCTTGAAATGGCTGAACATCACCACTAGACAGTGCAAAACTGTATGTCATAAACACCCGGTGATTAAATATTGCTGTCACTCTTCGAGGGGGGGGGGGGGGAAGCAGGGTCACATATGACACTTTATAATGAAAACTACCACCTCCAAGTCAACCCATGCGTAACTGAATGAGCAGGAGTAAAACTTAAGTAAACAGACATAGAAAAAAGATGTCGTTTCATAAAGGTTCAAATGAAATTAAATATGTATGAGACAGGTTCACAAGACCAACAGATTTAGGGATTTTCATCATTCTTTCCTCCTTCTGGTTCATTACTGACTGACTGCAGCAAAAGATTCAAATTGGTTTTGAATTACATATGCTGAGAAATGTCCAGAACTCACTGTTAAAACTGTTGATAACCAAAAGAGCATCAAAGTGGTCAATATTTTGTTTTTTGTAACTTTCTTTTTTAATCTGGGGACAAGGAAGGTGCAGTAGGAGAAAGACTTTTAAGATAATATTTTATTGCTTCTTCAATGAGGTTTTGAAGTACATGCTGAAAAACACTTTTAGCAAAATATTCTATCTCTAAATGAAATTTTATGGTAATAAAATATATAATTTAACAGGTGCAACTGGGCAAAAAGATAGATGCAGGTTTATAGAATGCATATACTGTCTAATCTCTTACAGGTATATTATTATAACAACATTGGCAACACTGGCCTCAAAAAATATTCACTGAACATACCCTCCATCATCTGACTTCTTACTGCTGTGTGTGGAAGCACCTGCCACAGAAGTGCCTGCTTGGCTTGTGCTCCTGTCCGGTGCCATTTCGTTGAATCCGGAGTCTCCGTTCTTCAGCTCCTCCGCACTGACTGTGTATTCGCCTAAAATGCATACACAACTGAATTGTGAGATTCAAACATAACACACTTCATAAGTTACGTGGTTTATAACCACACATTTTAAAAACAGTAAATTATTTTGAAATATTTACTATTACCAATCCATATACACTTTCTAATTTTAAGTACTATGAAGGCGCCAATATTTTCTTTGACGTTACCATACTATAAGTATAGCCACATGTTGACTCTATAAACTGAAATATGTCGTTGTATGAATTTCCATATACACAAGTGTTAATAGTAATCGCATTTTATCTGTGCAATGTTCGTGCCACAACCGCGTGACGAAACAAGCGTCTATAGCGATATTCTACTTTGTACAAAACACAACGCGCCCTTTCCGCTGTCATGGCAGCCCCGCCCCCACAATGGAGACGATCGAGGGAAAGAGCTAATGGCCAGAAATCCGCCATCTTTGACCTGAAAAGTCCGACAATTAATCCAACATATTTTCACTAGACTCACCTTCGATGACTTCGTGTACATTCTTCAGGGGTGCAGAAAATGCTCCGAAATCCAATTCCACGTTTGAATTTGATAGATGTTGAGTCTGGTCAAGTCTCATTCGTTTTGAAGGAGAAGAATACTCTCGCCCCTCAGAAATCAACGCCATTTTCAACAGCTATGACGAAATCACGGAAGAGGAAGTAGATAGCGCTTCTTCGAGAGTTTGGAGTGAGAAGCTGACAAGATGGTACGTAATATTTGAACTATAAATCTGAAGTTATTACAGTAATCCTTGTGTGGATGAGAAAAACACCCGTAGAGCGTTGTAGTGCATACAGTTTTTATTGACATTATTACATTTCTATGAACACAGGGGGTGTTTCACTACAGAGAGTGGCAACGTCAGCATGGTATGTTTTGGCATGACCTGTAGGATAAGCTTCTTTTAATTTATTCGTTTCACACAAGACGGAATTCCAGTAATTCTAATGCAGTGAGAACTTTAGAAGTAATAAGGACGCTGGAGAAATATTGCCAGATTGAAGTATTTGTTCATCGCGAGTTCATAACCTATCTTTGAATGTTTCAGAGTGAAGGCACTGCAACTATCAGGACTAGAAAGTTCATGACGAACCGGCTTTTATGTCGGAAACAAATGGTTAGTACCTTAGTTTTTATTGTTTTATTTACGCATTTATAATTTCTGTGAATATTATACAACCTATTCAAAGTATCGTGGCCGATTTGGAAACGTGTTTAAAATGTAATTTCATGGCTTTCTTTTGCAGGTTGTGGATGTTCTGCATCCAGGGCAACCGTCTGTTAAGAAGACCGAAATTAGAGAGAAGCTAGCAAAGATGTACAAAGTTACATCAGATCTAGTGTTTTGTTTTGGTTTCCGTACAGCTTTTGGTGGTGGAAAATCAACAGGGTTTGCCCTCATATATGATACAATGGACTATGCAGTGAAGTTTGAACCTAAATATAGGTTAGCTAGGGTATGTAAAAAGTTCTGTAATTACCAAGGTTTGTGCCATTTGACTCTGGTTGTATCTGTTACCATTCTGCAAGAACATGAGGGAACATCAGGAATGGGGGCTGGTTATTATGTTTCCACTTCACCCCATTTCCAGCTTTGAGCAGAAACGTTGATCCAAGTCTGGGCAATGTTCACTGAATCTTTGGTCACTAAATTTGTCAGAACCTGTAACATCATTGTTCAAGGCACTGTTGTGCTAGGACTACAGCTGTTTTGTTTCTGCACAAACATGTATAGGTAGAACACTAATTCTCATTCAAGTCTTCACTCTTTACAGTTCCTTGTTTACAAATGTGTTAAAGGCCTTGCTAATCTAACCAGTATTTAACAAGGTAACATCTAATGTAGGTGGATCGTAATATACAGACGATAGAAAAGCCTGTAATGAACCTCATATGAAGTTACGTTTTTGGAAAAGATGTAACTTCTACAGTGTACATAAGAATATGCCCCTGTTCAGCCATTTACGTACCATTGCGGCGCTAATACAAGTAACCAAATTATTTGTTTCGAGTTGTTTGGAGTTAATGGTGTAGGGGTGATTTTAAGGAGCATTAGGTTTCTGAATAAGTGAAAGTAGAGGATAATAGTAATTTTTGAAGTTGTTTAAAAAATGTTGGAAATAGGTTGAAGTGAGAAAGCTGTCTGTGCCTGGTTGTTTATGTTGCATCATTGTACAGTAATGCCATGAGCTTGGCACATATTATTTAGTGATGGATGCTTCAGGTTACTACATGGTAATAATTACAGAATTTTGGAAAAAAATGTGTGGTAATTGATTATTCACTGTAGTCCCAGTGCCATATATGTAACAGGACTCTTGGTTTCATTGCTTGTCTGTTGTGACACAGTGAATTGAACCATATTTCATGGTATTTACTGACATTTTGGTAGAACCTGCTGTCTCTGCTGAAGTTGGAGGCATCAAGTTCCCGTAAAATTTCATCAGATTTTTACCATGCTACATGGCATTCCTTTAACGGATGAGTTCTGTGATATGATTATTTTTTCTTGAAGCATGGACTTTTTGAGAAGCAGAAGGCCACACGCAAACAGCGTAAAGAGCGTAAGAATAGGATGAAGAAGGTGCGGGGTACCAAGAAATCGAAAGTAGGTGCAGCATCAGGCAAGAAGGTATGCATTAATGTTGAATTTTAAATACACTGAAAATGTTGAGAGCTATTTCATATTACTGGCAGTATGCACCTGAGGTTCAGTAGTATATATGTACAAATTTTTATTATGTGCTGTCTGGTGAGGATTTTAACCCAGTTATTAAGTGGCATTTGTTGCATTGGTGGAGAATATTTTCACAAATGTCACTTAACATAGTGTGTTCAATTGAGATGGAAACATACTGCTTGCAGTAATGTGGTAGTAATTTATGGTACCACCATCAAGGCAGCAGTGTAGAGGTTTTTGCTGCAAGTAATACTGGACCTTGTGTCAGTCTTCACGTGCACAGAATTTCATACCTGATTTTTCTGAAAAAGTGGTAAAGTATTTTGTAAGAATTGCTGGAAATGACCCCCCTGTACCTTCACACATGTGTGGCAGTGTGGTAATGAGTTTTGTGACACTTCTGAAGTTCACCTTGTGAACTGGACTAGTTAAACAAATTTTTTCTCCCCCCTGGAGAGCTTCATCTTCAGGTTCCACCAGAGGTAAAAATCGGTGTACAGGGAATCTGGGAAGCCAGAGTTATTCGCTGATTCTGTTCTAAAAATGCCTTAGAGGATATTGACCGTGAACTTGTCAGCATTATGTGCTGTAGCATTGTCTTGCTGTAAGTTTCCATATTGTCTGCAGCTGCTAACTGATCAACGATGGGATTCTGTATAATGTGTATATAATTTAAGTTTGGAGAAAAAAATAACGGGCCAGTGATTTGCCACACACTTAAACACCTACCTTCACTATGTGTAATGGCACTTGTTGAATGTAATGAGGATGTTTATCACTTCATATTTATGAATTTTGTGTAATTACATGACTGCTATGGAAAAAACCATGCCTTATTGGCTAAAAAAAAAGCAGCTCTAGATCCACTACTATGTTTTGTTCTTCATGCAACAACCAGTAGCTGAAGTGTGTTTTTGTTATGTACGCTGGCTGTGTTAGCTTATGTACATCTATTATTTTGTGTGGCCAAGATTTCTTTAGTCTTTTGGCTGTGAACGGAGATTTGGGGGAAACAACGGTTTGTTGTGCGAAATGTTGCAATTAGCCCGATCGCTGACTATCCCTTAATGTTTTGAAGTTTCTTCACTTTATGGATTGCTTTTGGACTGTCTCTTTGTGTCACAAATTGAGCCCATGGTTTGTCACACACTGCTGAGTTTCAGTACACACTGCATTGTGGTAACTTGTTCTTACAGATATTTACAAATGAACCTCTGAATTACTTTTTGTAAGTCTGAATTCTTATGAAGGATTTAACTATGAAAACCTGATGTGCTGTATGAGGTATGTTCCAAAAGTAAGGTACAAACTGTCGCTATGAAACTGCATGCAATACTATGAACAAATTTTATGAACACAGTGCATAGACATGCACATTATTTGTCAGCGTAGCCACCACCTCTATTAAGGCATTTGTCCCATCGGGTAACTAGTGCATCAAAGCTTTTAGGGAATAAATCCACATGAAGTGCCTGGAACCAGTTGATCACTCACAGCAAAAGACTTTTTGAGAGGCCCAACTTCCTCCCCAGAGGTGAGAATCAGTGCTGTTGCAACATGTTGAAGCCATGTGAAGAAAGAAGCTGAGGCTGCTGAACCTTGGTGTCATCTTCATCTGTGACAGTGCAACACCTCACACTGCCCAGATGACCAGACAGTGGTTGGAGCAGTATGGATGGGAAGTTTTGCACTGTTCACCACGCAGTCCAGACCTGGTACTTCAAGCTTCAGTTTTTGGACCTTTCAAAAAGTCTTTTGCTGTGGGAGTGATCAGTTGGCTCCATGCACCAAGGACTTTGATGTGCTAGTTTCCTACAGGGACAGATGCTTCAGTGTGGAGACAGTGATCATGTTCAAAAGAAGAGTGCGTGTCTGTACTGTGTTAATAATGTTTGTAGTGTTGCATGTAGTGTCATAGTTGCAGTTTGAACTGTTAACTTCTGGAACACCCTCATATCTTGTAACCATTCAACCCTTAGGGCAAATGATTTGAGTGAACAGAATCTCATTCACTACCCTGCTGATACTGACATGTTAACTGTGCAACTGACTTACCAACAAGTTATGCACTGGTTGCAGGCCAATCATGCAGTGTTTTACACAGTGTTATGTTTCCTTCTCATTTGAACTCTGTTAACTGTAACAAAGGGTACCTCATTAAACACCATGTTCCTTATAAAGTAAATATTGAACTGAATTCAGAGTAAACATAAGTCCTCATCTTCAACTTCTTGCTTATTGAACAAAGCAAAGGCTGTGTGGTACAATGGTCACGTAATATTGCGATGTCTGTTTGCATGGACTGTAGATCTTGCAGAGGTAAAATTCATGTTGCTCTGTTTCAGTATGATCACTTAACAAGCCAAAAATGGCTGAGTTCATTAAATTTGTATTTGGACTGGAACAAACAGGAATGTTAAATATTAGGATATCCATATGTGATCTCTGTGCGTTGGGAATGTGGGCTTTGTGTGTTCTGCTAAGAACTCGCCCCATGTTAGAAGCTTGTGTAGACTGAAGAAATGCTAAGAATTTCTCATAACTCATTGCGTATTGCATAAGTTTTAAGTGAAGAAATGGATTGAATATGGAAGTGAGATGTTTGGCATTCCTGGATTATTGGCTGTATTATTTTAATATTGTCATTTTATATGAATCAGAGGGTATGTTTTTGTAATTTCAGTGTCTACTACCTGCATGTGATTTATGCTTTAACTTTTGTGCTTATGTTCATGCTGACTGATAAATTCTTCACTTTTTTGCATCCATGCATGATGTGCTTAATTGGAATGATGCATGGTTTCCCTTTAATTATTTCGTAGTTGTGCATGCTGTATTTCTTGTTTGTTTATTTAAGGATGACTTTCACTTGAAGAAACCATTTAAGATCTTAAATCAGTGTTATATTGTATGTTTTTATGTTGCTTGAAGGTGCTAATAAGTGCATGTCTGCTTGCTTGGTGTGGTGAAATAAAAAGTGCTTTGGGAGAAGATAGAATGTTGAAGTCGCAGCAAATGGACCTTAGTTTTTCCCGAGAGTACTGGGTATTGGTTTCATGGGACTCTTTGCAACATTATGAATTCCCATGTCTTCAGACTTCATGGCAAGCTGGGAAATGATGCCTGTTGTTGGTGTAATACAAGCAGAAATCTTTAGAGCAGGGATCTCCTCATAGTCTGCCAGTTCATTGTATACAGCGCTCGCGATGAGTGTATTCCACTACGGAATATGATGCGGCTCAAGGTCAAATAATTTTCTGATTTAAAATGTTTATCATGGGCCTGAAGGCTTAAAAGGTTTTGCTCTTTGTGGATGGTAATGTGCGACGTATGTCACAAGATAACGATGCAGTAAAGTTTTATATTCAGTAATTATAATATTTTGAGTTTTTTGTTAAAAGCATGGCATATTCTTAATGGTTTAATTTTGATGAATGTACAAATACCCTCTTTATGGCTTAAATTACGTGTGGCCCACTTTAAATTTCAGGATTACCCATTTGATCTAGTAAGTGTTTGAGTTTGAGACCCCTTCTCTAGAGAACATTTTCTCTGCACAGCCACATAGTAACTGCCAGAAAAATAAAATGTTTTGACAAACACTGAATGATCATGTATGTTGCCAGTTTTTCATGGAAATAGTGTTGCAAACAGCTTGTCACAAAAATTGTATTTAGTAAGGTTTCTTGACGCTTTATTGCAGACTTGTACAGAAAAATAAATACAAGTTTTGAAGTGTCAGACTGTGATAGGAACGGTTCTGTTAGATAGTGGCCAGGTCAGCATAAAGTTTTGTTCTTGCTTGTGGAGTAATGAAACTTCATGTTCTCTCCACCCTTTTACACAGACTGGAAAATATTCATTTATTCTGAACTCGAAAATTAATTGGAAGTGGCAGAAAATGATGCATGTAGCAGTGTCCACCTACAAATTTGTTTTGTAATTTATATGCCTTTGTTTAAGACACTTTATGTGCAAGGAACATTTTAATGGTGTTTTTCAATTTGTCCCCATGTTTAATTATGAAATTTTTTATTTTTAACTTTCATGACACTTTGGGCCTCTTGCTGCCAGCTGTGAGAAATCAGGAGTGATGCTGTCTTACAGTTACAGGTTTTGTGCATTTTATGTGTGTCATGTTTTGTAGTGGACAGTGTAATATGTTGAATATTTAGAAATGCTGGTAAGTAAAAAGTTAGTTTCTTTGTGAGGGATATGTTGTATAACTTGGCTTCCCTTCAGATACATTTAAACTTTCTAATACAGTTAGAGGCATTTAAGCCGCTCTGTCGAACAAACGAACTCTCTTGGGGTGGACACCATTTTAACCAGCTGGTTAGGGAATCTGTCATGAGTTGTGATATTGTGTATATGCGGAAAAAAAATTCAATGTATTCGTGCCCTTGTTTGTTAAAGGCAGGAACTATTTAACGTTGTGAAATGGCCGTGTAGTATTTAAATAATTGTATATTCAAAACTGTTACTTTGTCAAAATACCGTATATTCTCGAATCTAATCCGCATCCGAATCTAATCCGCACTCAGGTTTTGGCGATTTCTTAAACGAAAGAAACTTAGTTCGCGATTCTAATCCACACCTTTCCTTCAACCACCCCTTGCCCACGGGGCGACTGATTGAATAATATTGGATGTTACCAATGCGTTAAAATCCGGCTCTACGCCTGTGGCCGATGAGTCATACCGATAGAGGCGGGGCCTTTCTCAACAGACGTGCGCAATCTCGTCTGAAGCCAGCTGAGCCTTAGTTGTTGAAACGTGGGAGGTGCTTGTTCCAATTTGTCATGTACCGTAGTTATAAAAGAGGGACGCCTGAAATCTAAACGACTCTCATATACGGCAAAGTTCAAACGTGAAGTTATTCGGTGCGCAGAGGAGAATGGAAACCGCAAAGCCGCTGCAATTTTTGGAGTTGATGAAAGCAACGTTCGACTATGGCGGAAACACAAGGCAGCGATGACATTGTATGGAAGGACGATGTTGAAGATAAAGATGATAGTGACTGGGTGGAGAGCACGGATAACGATTCAGTTATGAGTGATGATGGCGAGTCTGATGAATAATAAATTATAATAATAAATAATAAAATAATAGATTATTGTATTGTATTGTTCTTACGGCACGTACAGCAGCTCAATCATTTTTCCAAAATCCAGCTCTAGACCGCGAATCTAATCCGCATCTGATTTTTTAGCCCTCTAAAACTGTAAAAAGGGTGCGGATTAGATTCGAGAATATACGGTAATGTACTTGTGGACAAGTGTGGTGTCTCAGGCATCACTATGTGTCTGGTATGTTTAGGATGGACGAGCCATTTGTCACACTTGCACAAGCAAGAAATAAATTGTCTTGCTGTTTTGTTAGCAGAAATTAATATATTCATTGTCAACCCGTAGATATGTCTTGTGGGTGGAGACAGTCGGGGATTGTGCCGAATAACCCACGTAATGTGAGTGTGTGGTTTTTTGTCATGTCTGTAACAATATATGATACCGTGTTTTGACTTGTCACGTAAACAAGCCCATAAGAGTGTGCACATTGCCATGGAGTTGGAAGCAAAATGATCGAGACACTTCCACCAAATTTGTTTAGTTGTGTGCAGATTGAATGCACTTACGCTCATGCATGCAGGTGGTATGACATTAACGAGGTTTAAATCTTGGTGGTGGCAGAATGTTCATTGGTGTCTTTACTTTCTCCAATTGCTTTCAGGGAGGCAAAAAATAGAATGCTTGCTCTGAACCTTATGTTCAAAGTGCCTGATTGAGATGCTACTTTCTTACATTACATTGACGCCGTGGGATTCAGCTTCGATTCACTGGGTTATAAGAAGGCAGAAAATGTATTCTTATTTTAGCTGTTTGGCCGTTGAGGATGTTGTGGTTCTCAGCAGCTGAATGGTTTGAAGGATGATTTCTTGTCTTGGTTATACATTTCATCTCTGGTGCTTGGTATTTATTTCACTGCTTCTCTATTCTTTGTATATTGATTACATAAACTTTCTGTTTGTAATGTTGCTGTGATCTTAGGCCTGTTAAGTAGATGTGTACAACAGTCATATTTGGCAGAAATTGGATCTTTGTTTTGTGTTAATTACAGTAACCGCCACTCTGCAAGTTGGAGACTACGAACTGTTTGAAGTCTTCACTGGTGTCATATGTATTATTATTTGGTTTGTATGTGGCAATAAAACTCTTCTGTGTATTTATGGTGTTATTGCTTAGTATGTTTGCAGTGTGTTTTGCGAACAGAAATGTTGTAGAGAAAAGATCATTAACAAATCCTGACAGAAGTTTGTCAGTTGAAACGATTTGTGAAATTCTTGTTTTCAAGATACACTGTACATGTAAGATGGATGATCAAGAAGGCACTGTTCAAAAGAGTCATATTAGAACAACCCAAATTTCTGCTGTTCTGATATAAAACTGGAGATCTTTAATGAGGTGTTGAACTGCTGAAGGTAGTTTGAGCAGTCACTTTCTGGTCAACCTGCTTATCCTGTTAACCCACTTTCCTTTAAGTTTTGTCCAACATATATATAGCACTATTTCAGATATGACTTCTCTACAAAACGTACTAACAGAAAAGATACAGTAAAGTAAATCCTCGCTAATCGAGTCACAGTTAATCCGGATGTCGTATAATCCAGATCAACAAATATGAAAAATTCTATACACAGTTGAGTACATACTTTAAAAGACACACGGCATGTAGGAAAGCAGATGAGTCACTCTGCACTGATGATGGTGCAGAGAGAGGCCGAGCATACATTACATTGTTGCTAAGTCTTGCTTGTTCAATATTGTTGGCTCAGTCAGATGGAAACTTTTGCTTATAACGCTTCATTTGCACATCTGACAGAGGAAGAAATTGCTGCAGATGTTAAGGCATCTGCTATAGAAGAAGGATCAGATAATGAACTAGATGAACCACAAGAACCTTCAATTAAGAAGAAACTTGTTAACTCCACAAGAGGTAGTAATCAGTTATGTGGACTTTTTAACAAATTGAGAATTGCAGGCATGTGATAAACACCTAAGAACTGTGAGGGGGACTCTCATTAAAGAACAACAGCAGCAGATGTCAGTTCAGACAAAACTTCACAGTTTCTTCAAACCTGCATTATTACATTCAAAAACAAGTACAACTTCTGGGTCTTCTATTGATGAAAAAATGTCTTGTGTCTTTTTTTTAGTTTTTAAGTAAAGGCTCTAAAGTGATATTTTTTATTTATTTTGATATTTTGTAAATTAATACATAAGCATTTAATTACAAGATCAGCACTATCTACATCATTAACTTATCCATTTATAGACATTCTTAAGTGTTTTTGTCTTTTAGGGCTATCTTTTCGTTGCTAGTCCAGATTATCGCTTAATCCAGATGACCTCTCCCCACATTTAATCTGGATTAACGAGGTTTTACTGTATTAAGGAAAGTACTTCTACCCAGAAGAAGGAGGCAGTAGGGTTCCTTGAAATATGAATACCTATCTATCAAAATATGTGATGACGGCATCCCAGAACACTGGAATCTTAATTAGTGGCTTTATGTATACTACTCATCTACTAACATAAGAATGAAGAGAGTAATTTATAAAGCAGAGAGTACTATTCATTGATTGTGTCGACACTAACATGGCATAGCTTACAAGGGTGAGGATTTTCAAATCAACATGAATGTAGTCTGCAGCTTGTGCCATACTAACACATTAATGAACAAGGGTTAGTCCAATCAAAATCACTGGTCAAATATTAATATGTATGGTTGAACTATGCGTGCTTTCCATATGCTCAAAACAGGTACTGCAAAATAAATATGAGACTTAAAGCAACATGTTTATTATATCACATACTCTGGATTACAATCCTAAAAGTTGATCCAGAAAATACAGGCTGTCTGAGGAACAAAACGTGTAAGGACAAAAATAGTGGTGGAAAATAAATTATTTACATATTCAATATTATATTTAAGGAAGAAGGATGTGAACATTCCACATAGGTGGCAGAATAAAAAGATTTTTTTAAAAATTAAAACTTTGCAGATACACAAATAAAGCTGGTTCATTTCTTACAGCTTAGAAGTCGGGACAATAAAAAGGAATTACTAAAGTGGATTTTCTGAGCTTTAGATCAGAAGTTATGTTCTAAGGCAAAAGAGGCATTATAGATTGATATTACAGAAATGGGTGGTGGAAATGTGGAGGGGATGATTTTTAATTAGGTCCCATGAGGGAAAAGGAATGCTTGAAAACAAATAGAAAGCTGCATTGGTTCCAGAACATTTAATGGGAATGAAACAGGCTATTGAGCTTAATCCTGGAAGCTCTGAAAGCTGTGCTCCTACACATGGCCAGAGAGAATCGTGGATTGAATTGGATTGTGAGGTCTCAGTCAGTTGACTGACATGCAAAGGGTTAAATATGGTGCTAGTCTTATGTGGCATGCCACTTACTGGATTAACAAACATTGCATGTTATGTGAGGGAAAATATCCTACTGGTACGTGAGGGTTAAAGGACAGAGATTAACCCTTTCGAGCCTTTTATGTACCACCAGGTTTGTGGTTTCAAAATACGTTTTTGCCCACCATGTATTTCTGTATTTTGTAAGAAGCTTGGAACAGACGGCAATTGTTTATCTGTATAGGTTCAAGTGATTGGTTTTATAACCGAGATGGAGAATGCTTACTGTGAGGTACAAACTGAATCTTTAAAATTCAAGTTAATATCAGTCTTCAAAAGGGATAATACACTGTAACTTAAATATGATAGGCACAAAGCCTGACCAAACAGTAACTCAGCAATGCACGAGTTAGCAGTATGGGTGTCTGTCTTTTACATTGTTATTTGCGCTGTGTTATATACATAGTTGCGTGTTTATAGTACTAAACTTTTATGTTAACATCAGTGTTTCATGTTAAGTAAAATGTACAGATTTTTCTGTCATGAAACTAGAATTAAGGTACTAGAATACATACTTCTTGGAAACTGAATTCTCCTCCTACATTTAATAAATTTTTTCATTTTATGGTTATTTGTAGTTATGTCCTTGGAACAGTATCATCCTAAGAACTTGAAGGCAGGACACTGAAACAAAAATTAAGTAATTATAACCATCTTTTATATATATATATATATATATCATTTCCTTCCAGATAGGATAATTCAGGTTCTAATGACAGAATTCTGATGTAAGGTAAAGTATGTTTCACTCTGTCCACAAATCCCACATGGACTGGCCTGGGATAGCATCTGCTGTGAGACGCACTGTTATCTTTCAAATATTCAAGTGATACAAAATGTTTTAATTATGTCACTTTAATTTATGTGTCTTGAGTACTTCAGTTTTCCTAGTCCATTATGCATCGTGTTCATGTTCATTCATGTGTATAGCAAGGGATTCTGAATACTTGGGTCACAAGGACTTCCTCATGGATCACATTGTGAAGGTCAAAACATAAAAAGTGATTGAAGATGATGCACAAGTTCACTGACTGCTAACTTGCCTGGTTGGGCATTTCTGACATGTTTGTACTTGTTCTTTAAATATACTCACAGTTAGTAAAATATAATATTAGTATATTTAGAAAAAATTTTGTTTTTAATTTGCCCCAGTTTACAAACTGTGTCACTGGCAGGTAATTCAGTCAGTACATTTATTACAATGCACTAAAAGTATATGGGCTGCATGTTTAGGCTTACCATGAAGCCATCATCAGGCCAATATACAAGACTTGTGGAGTTAGTTAACAGCAGTGCCTTTATGTTAAATTAGAAGGTTTGAGATATTCTTTCTTTATGTTTGCAATATGAAATTAAAATATAATGCATTGTTTATTTAATGCAGTGTACACTCAGTTGCCTGTGCATGATCGTAAGTTACTGATGAAGGTGGGAAATAACATGATTTAGCGCTGAGTGCCTGATCAAAATCCTCAATACAAACAAAAGTCACAGACTATTTACATAACCAGTAAGCGTAAGCAATGTGTGTATTATGTTTATAATCAATAAGTCACAGTTTTATTTTTTGTTCCTGGCTCAGAGTATATGTTTTGGATTATCCATGTTTCTCAATAGTTCGTGTGCCCCCGCCCCCACACCATTACCCCAGATAGAGTATATTGTAGTCCTTAAATTTTAAAGGATTGCATTTAATAGTTTATTACGTTGCAGCATCCTCAATTGCTAAGATATATCGGATAAGTTGATAGGTGAACAAAATATAAGTAAGGCACATTGGTGGAATGATACTGGCAGGAAGACCAAAGTACCCTGAGAAACAACATTTTCATACATACCTGATTATCCTGTTTAGACAGACATTTGAGCAGTTTCAGTGCTGCATTGCAGCTTGCTTTACCTGTGAGAATAGAACAGGAAACTTCATGTTTTTATGGTAATTAAATTTAGGAAGTTGTAGGCTGATATAGTTTACATTGAGGAGACAAGAATGCATATAGCATTCTGATTGGGAATTGTGAAGATGGTCCTTTGGAAGAAGAAGTAGGATAATGTGAAGACTGCTGTTAAGGCAGTACATTGGGTACTTCAGTTTCTTAGTACTTTGGAAGCAGGCAAGCATCATACATTGCCACTTTTCAGTAGATATCTCTGCAGTTTTTATACAGGCATATTGCTGTTCTGTATACCGGTTATGAGACATAAACTTACACATAGCAGTTGAATCCGGTTATAACATCACGAAAGGGGCTGAATATTTTGTGTCATTTGAGTGTTGTTCTAACCGAGGAGTGCAATGTTAAGGTTAACAGGAATTAATTGGTACCAGAGAATATCTGATGCTATAGGTGAGATGTCACATAAACTGATGTTATGATCAGGTTCTGCTGTAATTTTTACATTTCCAGACCAGCCATTACGTTTGTGCTTCCAGCACAGTATCCTGATTTTCACATAATCTTTTGTGCATTCCAAGATGTAGCAAGGACTGTAATTTTCTTACCTTTTTTTACATTAGATGTCTCTCCTGAAACTTCTGCTGTCTTGGAACTATCTGCGTTGTAGAATCCAGACTCGCGGAGTTCATTGAAACACTCCTTGACCCTTTCCTGTAGTCGTTCCTTTTCACCATCATCAGTTATGTTATTGGCTACCCACATGTTAAACTTGTCCTCATTCGGAAGTATTGTTGTCTCATCCAACTACAAGACAAGGGCAAATGAATTTTTTTAAGTGGCGCACTAATTCTCCAGTTTTGCCAGCTTAAATTTTACACTTCTAAATTATTTTAAGTCCATGAAAAGGTAAAGCACTGCCCATTTCTGGCCTGTCTTCATGACACTGACTGTGCATGACACAGATTGTGAATGTAAATTGTGTTTAGATGTTGAATAATGTGCTTGACACTAACTTGAACACCGTCATGTAATAGAAACACTTCTTTAGAGTTCTTACCACATCCAGTTTCTTCAGAATGCACCGATAGTAATAGCACTGCAACAGAGGAAAAAAAACCTGTTTCAAAAGTGTTTAATGAAAATGTAAATGGTGACAATTCTGAGCTAGTAAAGTCTAATTCACACCCTTGCCCTCTGAATTCTTAAGATTCAGTTTAATGATATTCTGCTGTCTACTGCTTGCTCTTCCAAGTGGTCACTTTTCAACATGTTTCTTCCCAGAAATGTCTACGTATTTCTTGTTTTCTCATCCTAGCCGTGTGTCTAGTGCATTGTAACGTAACTCTCCCATAGTCTACGTGAGATGTTTGGAGTGTGGTCCCAAATATGAAATGTCTTGCATTTTCCACTCATGTCACCATGTGGTGTTATGTGTTTTTTCAAAATGTGTGATGCTTCAGTAAAATACTTACAGATCTCTTGCGATGGTGTGTGCTTGTGGTTTTTGTTGTGGTTTCCGTCGAGTTCATCATATCATCTCCTATTGGTACTTCACGTTTCCCCATGTGTAAGGCATGAGAACCACTCTCCAGTGACTCCATCGTGTTTATCTTTTTCATCTTTTCTTCTTCTGTAAAATTCACAAAATGTGTAATTTTTACTCAGAAATTCAACCAGACAGAGGGGTTCCACTGTGGGATTCTGCTTTTGGAAAAATTGTGTTGCCCATGTATGTGCTCTGCTTTATGTTCAGGAATGGGAAATTATTGACTTGTGAGCAAGTCATTTTTAAATAGTACTCTTGACTTAGTTCAAAATGTTAGACAACATTTTCACAAGTGAGCACTTTATTTTCAGATCAGCCTCATCAGTTTTTGATTTGTTGATGGTAATTTATGTTTGCTGTATTTGGAAAACTGCTGGAAACAGTTTTCAGCAACTGTTGTCTGATTTTGTGCAGATGTGAGTAAAAAGCGTAAGTTTTAGAACCGCATGTCATACTTCATCATTGATAGTCGTACAAATTAGAATGATTAAATGAGGTGATACTTAGGCAATGGTTATGAACTGGTATAAGGTTTAACATAATACTTTGGCATTTACTTGGCTGAACAGGGAAATATGAATGACTGATAAACTGATGTGTTAAAAACAGGGCATGGGACTGAATATGGTCATATTCTTAAAGATTTGTTTAGCAACATGCTTATCATAATTGTATATGTAGAGCCAATTCTGAAGAAAATCTGTCATACTGTAGTCAGGAAAATAGAGTACTGGTACTTAATGTATTATTTATTGTCATATTTTAGTCTGTATAGCGACTCGCTACGAGCTGGACAGTCCGGGGATCGAATCCCGGTGGGAGCGAGATTTTCAGAACCCGTCCAGACCGGCCCTGGGGCCTACCCAGCCTTCTGTACAATGGGTACCGGGTCTATCTCGGGGGTAAAGCGGCCAGGGCGTGGAGTTGACCACCCACCCCCATCTAGTGCCGAGGTTAAAGAAAGAGTAGAGCTATACCTCTACTCCCCCTCTGGGCCTTCATGGCCTGTTCTAGGGTGAACTTTACCTTTACCTTTATTGTCATATTTACCTGTTGTGTTGCATTTGCTCTTTTCATTGCCTTGTACTCTGCTAAGCACTGTGATTCCAGGTCTGTGATCTCTTTTGGTTTTGATGGACATATGGAGGCTGTCTGAAATAAACAGTCTGTTTCAATATGCATTGGTCCATTCACTAGTGCTATGTCTTGAATCAGGTCTCGTTCAGACCTTTCCAAAGTTATGTGACTAAATGTGAAATGTCTATTTTGAGACATAGAAAATTTATTTTTTGTGACCTTTCTGTTTCAAAAGACATGATCCCACTTCTCACATAATGTTATTATATCAACCTTAAAACTTCTTTGTGGGTCATACCTGTGAATCAACTGTAATTTTGTCCTCTTCACTACCTGAAAGTAAAAAAATACCATTGTTATTACATTCCTATGTGGTACATTTGTGTTGCATGCAATCATCTTATTGTCATTTGATTTTGACAGATTTGGTTTCTTCATGTTGATATTTTGCAAATCAAGCTACTACAAGCAAAAACTGTATCAAATTTAAGAGAATTTATTTTTTACATTTGGTCTAATTAATCTTTTTTTTTTTGCAGTCAGTATGATATTCTTTGCTGCCCCGCCCATTTCATTACTTCCTCTTCAGCCCCATGACATTGAGGGAATTTTGCACACATAAATTAATTTTTCCAGGTCATATTTCTGATCCTAATACTTGTCTCCTGCTTTTTCATCTTTCCAGTCACTTTTCTCCCTATTGTCTTATTATTTTTTCCTCACATGATGGGGAGAATACCTACTGAATGATTTTGTATTTGTGTTTTAACATGACATTGAAATCTTACATCAAGGCAGGGCAAACCTGGGAGGCAGTATGTATCAAAGTTAAACCTTTTTCTGACATTTCCTTTTTTTTTATTACAGTGGATGTGGAGCATATTGTCAGAGAACTTAAACAGTGAGAAAAATGAAGTCCAAGTTGAGTTTGAGGAGGCATACAGAAACATAAAATGAAAGACTGCATGTCATGTTTCTCATTTAATGTTCAATGGTAGGCATGTCAGATGTTGATAATTGGTTTGGTTCTGCATGGTGTATTTTGATGAAATCTTTAAAGAAATGGCTGGTTGGCATTGAGCAAGTGTTGACTGATCTGTTGTTAATTGTTAATTGTGGTCCACATGCAGTTCCAGTGAGGGAAGGAATCACGCATTGTACACATCCTTTACAATAGCCTATCTTACAGTATTTTTACACAGATTGTGTGTGTTGTCATTAGTACAGTGCGGTCATCTGAAAGCTCCATGTGAATGAAGCCACACATGTCCGTTTGTTTCTTCCTAGGCAGCTGAACAATTTCGAGGAGGCTCCGAGACAGTTACTGTATTTAGAGGGCAGCAAAACCGTAATGTTTGTGCCATGGTGTCAGATTAAATTCTTAATTCATCAGCTCAACTTACAGGGTTGAAAATGGAAATCTGGCAGTTCTAAAATGAGTTAACCATATGTGTGTGAGATGGAAAATAGAAGATAGCCACTGTAATAAACTCGACAGCCAAGACAACTGGGAAGATTTAACGAGACATATGAAATTGGGAACGGCGTCTTCAAACATACCGAGAGGGAAAGGAATATTATGATGTGAGGCCAGGATTAAAATCTAGAGAAAGTAGTGAGTTATTTGAAGCTGCTCTATGCTGTTAGATTGAAGAAGTTTGACTAATATTGGGAACTAAATATGTGATGTCAAAGGGACCTCTAGTCACATGATATTACCTAGGTTGCTTGGTAAATCAATCTGTCAAGGCAGAAGTTAAAAATGTGGTGTCAGTGACTGATGGTGTTCCATGCAAATGAAACTAGTCCTTCCAAAGCTCCCCTTCAAATATGATGAACTCACTCTCAGTTTCCTCAGATTCATCTTCACCTGACTCCATGCTGTCATCTTCATCAGAGATGTCCCCAATATCTGTCATGTTAATCACCATTGCAGACTGCTCTGTGATCTTGGGTTCTTCTGTTGTCATCGGCATCTTTTGGTCTGGTCGTGCCTGCATGTTGCAAGAAAGACCCAAGAGCTTCAACCACGCCAGAAACATTCATTCATATATTTATTTACATTCCATAGATCCTTACATGGTTAGAAGTAAAATAACCAGTCATACTTCTTAAGAGGGCTTCTTTCACAGAAGTAAGGAAAGTCTGCCCAAGCATGAACCCTACAACTGACGTCCACAGTTAGCACATCCAGAGTGGCTGTGAGACTTGACCAGCTTTACATCCACCTTGCCACGTGCCTCTCGTATGGCAGGTTGCCATAATATTCACGCGCTACTCCACGACATCATTAACTCCTTAATTCAGGTGTTTTGTCTGCGATGTTTTGCCGTTATTATTAGACATATTCGTATCTCTTATTCACGTTTTGCCTATACTTTAAGCACTGTTTGAATTCGAACATGTTTTCAGTGTAAAGTATTAGAACACCCCAGGAACAATGAAATAAATTTAAATATAATAGAAGTTGTTTATTTCAACACCAACTTATGCACATTAACTTATAATATTAGTAATTTTTGCCCCTATACGTATTTCGGCGTGTCAGAACGCCATCCTCATGGGGTCGTAGAGTTTACTAGCATAGACCATACAATCATAAATGCGTCGTTACATCCGTATAAAATGTGATACATCAAGTAGCAGTCTGTTATTGTAAAGTTCAAATATAATAATTTCTAAAAGCACACCTGTATAGGCTGTACCAAAACGCGATGAAAAAGTAAATGCAATTTCTTTCATTCACTCGATATGAGTTCCCAAATTTTGCTTGTGCTTGTATGCATAGAAAAATGCCTTATTTCTTTATAACACAAGTTACGTTATAATATTTTTGTAAATATTTCTGTCAACTGCCTACCGAGGTTGGCGAATAGAAACCATGATGATCTCGCATTAGGGAGAATACCGGCTATATTGGCTGGTATTTCTGAGTTTCTCCAAATGAATACCGAGATGGCTCACTATCGCTGTTGCTAATTCCTTTCCTAGCGTCTCTTAGTCGTCCTTTTTGTCGTATTATAATCGTCAGTGCTTAAGAAAGAACGTTGAAAGCCCCAGAAAGCTGTCAAACCCGACTTACAGCTATAAAATAATAACAATAATAATAATATGGATATTGAGGATTTCCTTCTGGGATACGACGCTTCTTCACGGGGCAGCCTGATCGGACATGTCGAAGGAATATACTACCGTAATCTAAAGGGTAAATAAGTCGTGGAAGAATCGCAGTACTTTCTTTCGAAACGTCGGGATCCGATTACCCCGTGATGCAGCGCCATTTACAAGAAAAACGGAATGGTCAACGGCACCACTGTGAAAACCTCAGAGCTCACATAATATTGACATTGCTATTGATTTATTATTATTATTATTATTATTATTATTATTATTAGGTTTTGGCGAATGATCATTTAACATACAAATTGTTAATGTTGCGGAAATTGTGTGTCTGTGTGTGCGTGAGAGAGACCAAGAGCCATTTTTCGTGGAGCCAGCCCTAACACTGTGTGCTCAGTTCGTGACTCGTTAGGCGCTTTCGCAAAATTGCGAAAAGCGGCTACTAGCTTCTTCATGTCCGTCTGTTCCTCCGTCCGAAGGGAAGAACTCGGTTCCCACTGAGCGGATTTTCATGAAATTTCATATTTGAGGATTTTTTTAAAATCCGTGGAGAAAATCCAAGATTGATTAAAGTCTGACAGGACTAACTTCTGCTTTACACGAAGACCTGTGTACATTTATGATAATATCTCGCACAATTCTTCTCAGAATGAGAAATGTTTCAGCTAAAATTTGTAGAGAGAATCAAAACACGTTTTGTTTTCAATAAATTTGTTCCGAAAATCGTGCTGTTTATGAGATAATGTGGAAAAATACGGTACAGCCAGACAGGCCACAGATGACAATATAATACTGCGCAGAAAAGATGCGATTTGCATGCCGGGTAACTAAGGCAAGAATACAGACGCAACTCATAATATTTCATACTTGTTGCTTCATGTTTGATTAATTCCTTCTGATGTTTTAAAATGTTTTACGGCGACACAAAAACTGAGGAACTGCGTTACGACTTATTTGTCGTTACGATCCGTTTAGCCAAATTGTGCGTCTAAAGAAGGCCATTCTTTTGCTTCAGTGCAGCATCGGGCACTTTACTTGAAGACCTACTGTTGCCGGCAACATAAATTTGCAATAAAAGCATTGTTGTGCAACATTTAATATTCTTATGTAATTGACAGTGACATGTAGCTCAACAACACAAAGAGAATGCATTGTTGCTTTTCCACTGCAACAGTGGTTACGCGAACGCTCCACAATGTTACGTTATACGCACATTGCCTGTCTTGTTTCATACTATTTTAGCCGCGTTCGCATAGTCGCGAAAAGCGCCTATTAACTCCGTCATGTCCATCCGAGTGTCAATTTGTCTGCATGTGTGAGCGCGGCTCCCTCTGGACGGATTTCCGTGAAATTTGATACCGGGGTCTGTTATGAAAACCTCTCCAGAAATTCCAAGTTTGGTTGAAATCGGTTAAAAATATCGGGCACTTTACATGAAGATCTTAGTACGTTATATTGTTGTGTGCTGCATTAAATCGCCATAAAAGCGGACTCTTTGAGTGAAATGGTGTCAAACTGTTAGGATAACCTAGGAGGTATAAACATTACGCGAACGCGCCACAGTGTTACGTTATACGTACATTTCCTATATTATTAACACTAACACGTTCTTACACTTACCAGGACATCGTAGGAGAAAAAGTGTAGTATAAGCAAACCTGTCGCTGTGACAATGACGTTCCTCATTTTGTAAACAAATCACACGCTTTTCCAAGATAACGCACGGTACGGACCTTTTTTGCACTTTGCATCTGTTGTTATATACTGACACTAAAGTTGGGGAAGGGGTTGCGGGGGAGATCGCGACCTTCTACGCGCAATTGTTACAGTGGACAGGTCAATTCAATTGCCACTAAATGCACCGAACTGGGAGTGGGAGGGAGCATTTGGAGCAAATCCAACATATAGAATGTAATGACTATACAGGAAGTGGCGTGAGGTAACAAGGGTGGACAAGTGTCTTTTTTTATTACTGGTTTTCAGCGAGATTCAGACCTGGCTTTTGTTAGGTGAACATTATACCTATGTTTGTTGTTAACATGTCGGATGACACATGGTAATAGAGCCCAATTTAGGTATCAGAATATGCATTATCTCTTTATATCCGACCGTGAGTGTGTTTGTGTATGTAATAACTAACTAATCAAGTAACTCCATGGAGCAGAGTCCTTCCTTAGAAGCTAATAGGTCCTCAGGTAGTCAAGAAATTCCCCGCTTTTTATGGAACCCGGAGGTTTTTATTACTGCAGTCACAAGAGCCCGCCACCTGTCCCTATCCTGAGTCAGATCAATCCAGTCCATGCCCCCCATCCAACTTCTTGAAACGACCGGTGTGAAGATATGGCGCCCTATTTCTGTCATAACCCCTGTTATTTTTATTGCGCGATTTTCTATACAGCAAGGTCTTTCAAGAACGGAACTATGGCGTTATGGCAGAACTGACTGCATTTGATATGAATTGCGTTGGAATATGCTAGCAACCGGAAGGCTAGCACAGAGAATTGTTGAAGTAAAGGATTTCCGTTACTTCAGGAAGATGTCTCCACTTTATTACATAATTTATATAAGGCGTCTATTGATATTATTCGTGAATAAATTAAAAACAGGTTGAACTCAGGGAATGCTTGCTATTATTCGGTGCAGAATCTCTTGTGTTCCAGTTTGCTATCCAAAAATACAAAGATTAAAATATACAGAACTGTAATTTTGTCTGTAGTTTTGTATGGGTGTGAAAGTTGGTCTCTCACACTGAGGGAGGAACATAGGCTGAGGGTGTTCGAGAATGGGGTGCTGAGGAGGATATTTGGGCCTAAGAGGGACGGGGTAACAGGGGAGTGGAGAAGAATACATAACGAGGAACTTAATGATGTGCACTCATCACCAAATATTATTCGGGTGATCAAACCAAGAAGAATGAGGTGGGCGGGGCATGTAGCACGTATGAGGGAGAGGAGAGGTGCATACAGGATTTTGGTGGGGAGACCTGAGGGAAGGAGACCACTTGGAAGACCTAGGCTTAGATGGGAGGATAATATTAAAATGGATCTTTAAGAAGTGGGATGGGAGACATGGACTGGATTACTCTGGCTTGGGATAGGGTCAGGTGGCGGGCACTTGTGAATGCGTTAATGAATTTTCGGGTTTCGTAAAATGCGGGGAATTTCTTGACTAGCTAACGACCTTTTAGCTTCTGAAGA
This sequence comes from Reticulitermes speratus, assembly GCA_021186555.1. NCBI lineage: Eukaryota > Metazoa > Arthropoda > Insecta > Blattodea > Rhinotermitidae > Reticulitermes > Reticulitermes speratus. The sequence goes on along the minus strand of JAJKFL010000013.1, from coordinate 6,731,318 downwards.
GGGACCCTGCTCCATGGAGTTAGTCTGTTTGAGATGAAGAAGAAATCAATTGTGTCTCAGTGCAAGATACTTTCTCAGCAATTGGCAAACATAGGGTAATAAGATCTCTAAAGGAACAAAGAATAAATTTCGAAAATCAGCATGTTTCAGTTTGTATTGTGGTTTTGCGTCTTATGTTAGTGAGATTAAGGCAAAACAGGATGTTAAGACGTGGGGGAATGAAGGTATATCTCCATGCATTATCTTCAGCATGGTAAAGGTAAAGTTCTCACCTAGAACGGGCCATGAAGGCCCAGAGGGGGCGTAGAGGTATAGCTCTACTCTTTCTTTAACCCTGGCACTAGATGAGGGTAGGTGGTCAACTCCACGCCCCGGCCCCTTTACCCCCGGGAATGAGACCCGGTACCCATTGTATAGAAGGCTGGGTGGGCCCCAGGGCCGGTCTGGACAGCTGTGGAAATTCTCGCCCCCACCGGGATGCTATCCCCGGACCGTCAAACTCGTAGCGAGTCCCTATACTGACTACATAAATTCTATTTGACTGCCACTTAAAGTAAGAATTATCGTTAGACAATAGGTACCAAAATTATTTTTGGGTCAAATTTTAGAGTACACCTTCCCTATCAAGTTTTATAGACATAGGTGACAATGTTTAGGGGACGAGATACTATGGACAGATGTGACTTCTTTCTCCCTTCATAAATACGTTCATTCATGCTGCGAGTGCGAAACACAAATCACGAGATCATGTAAGCAAGTGGCATGAGACAGATCAGCTGTTTACGTGGACATTGCCATCGTGGGTTTATTCTAGCGTGGAATGCGAAAATAGCATTTCAGTATCATGAACATCACATTAGCCTTTCCTCAGTTTAACATAGGCACTGGCCTGTAAAGTGTATTGCACTTGGACACAGTTGGCGTGTATAAACTTACAAACAACTTCCCGAAATTAAACAGGACTGTGCAGTTAAGTTGCACACTTGTCTTTTAAATATTTTCATAGGTGCCTGCAGGCCGTACCATGGCTCAGGCGGTTAGTCGCCGGCCTCTCACCACGGAGACCCGGGTTCGATCCCAGGTCAAGTTCATGTGAGATTTGTGGTCGATCCAGTGGCCGTGCGGTCTAAGGCTGGTCTGCGGCCGCTCGCTTATAGGATCGGGTTCGATTCCCACTGCAGGATTTTTTGTGTAGTTGTAAAAAACGGTTGTGGACGTAAGTGACATAAAGACGAAAAAGGATTCTATCAGAACAAAATGGATCAAAGGAAAACCCGGAATTTAGTTAAAAAAAAAAAAAAAAAAAAAAAAAAAAAAAAAAAAAATCCCACCGGGGGCATGGATGTTTGTTTTGTGTTAGATGTATGGACGATAGCATGAAACATAAGGTGACATGCAGGACAAAAAAAAAAAAGGACTTAAACAGTACAAATGGATCAAAGGGGAAAACCCAGGAATTAATACAAAAAAGAAAATCCCAGGTCAAGTCCATGTGAGATTTGTGGTGGACAAAGTGGCACTGGGACAGGTTTTTCTCCGAGTTGTCGGTTTTCCCCTGTCGATTTCATTCCACTGGTGCTCCATTACTTGTAAAACTTGGTAAAGAACTGCTCATCCATCTATCGTTATCATTGGGGTTGCACAAAAAGCCTTAAGGCTGTGGTGCGAGGGCCCTTCATCACAAACGAAAAAAAAAAAATAGGTGCCTGCAACATTTATCATGTAGTGATATTTTTGTATCAATTATTTTTGTTAGTGTAGACTAATGGTCTTCAAATTCGTAATGTCTGCGGACTAAGTATGAACCCCAGTAAAGTAAAAAGTGTTCTTTTTGGCTGCAACAGAAAAAAAAATTAAAACGTAAATTTTATTTAAGAAATAAAATATTCAAGCACGCTTATGCAAAGGAAATTTTATTGCTTGTGATTATGCACAAAGAAAGGTGGAAAATGCAATTAATAGTTATCAGAATTATGTTTATCAATTTCATAATAAAGGTACTGTGGTTGCGGCAAGGCTCGAAGTGACTCACAGAAAGAACCCCAGGGTTCCGCGGAACACAGTTTGAACGCCACTGGTATAGACGTGCGGCTGTCAAACTGGAAATCGAAGTTTCACGTCGGTGTCAGGTTGGTACTCTTTACTTTAAAATATAATTTACACAAACATTTGTGTGTGTGTAGCAATGAACTGCACGGCTACCTAAGGAGCCGAGGTTCGATATCCGATTGTGGGGCCTAACAGCTTCGTATCGAGCGGGTATCAGGGATTCCAAACTCGGGATTAAAAACAAAAGGAGCGTGAAACTAAGCCTTAAATCCATATACAGCCGAGATGTGAGAATGCGCGAGATGTTTTATCTGCGCCATCAGTTTCCTTCGAGAGAGAGAGAGAGAGTGTGTAAGCCCACAGAAGCGTTTTGGAGCCAAGATACCGGACTGAGTGATTCATTCGTTGGGGGCCAAGATATCCTACTGACTGACTGGCTGACTGACTGACTCATTCGTTGGGGCCAAGATATCCTACTGACTGACTGACTGACTGACTGACTCATTCGTTGGGGCCAAGATATCCTACTGACTGACTGACTGACTCATTCGCTGGTGAGCCAAGATGTTCAAGTGACTGATTCATTCGTAGCGGGGCCAAGATATGCTACTGACTGACTGATTCATTCGTATGGGCCAAGATTCTCTGACTATTCATTCTAATGGCAAGATCTTACTGATTGATTCATTCGTAGAGGGGCCAAGATATCCTACTGACTGACTGATTCATTCGTAGTGGGGCCAAGATATCCGACTGACTGATTCATTCGCGGTGGGACAAAGATATCCGACTGACTGATACATTCGCAGTGGGACCAAGATATCCGACTGACTGATTCATTCGCAGTGGGACAAAGATATCCGACTGACTGATCATGCAGTGGACCAAGATACGACTGACTATTCTTCGCAGTGGGACCAATATATCCGACTGACTGATTCATTCGCGTGGACCAAATCTACGCTGACGATTCATTCAGTGGACCAAGATATCCGACTGACTGATTCATTCGCAGTGGGACCAAGATATCACGACTGTCATCGCAGTGGACCAGATATCGACTGACTCTCTTTCGATTTCGTGGCACAGGTCTTCGACCAGCAGTTTATAGCCTTCGTTTTAACTGGCGAACTAAACCAACGCACTTCAAGACAGTTCTGAAGCGACACGAGAAACTTCCCGCTGTTTATGGAACCCAAAATCTCATTATCATGTTCACAAGAGCCCACCATGTACCACCCTATTCTGACCCAGATGAATTCAGTTAACATTTCCATATCCTATTTATTGTATAGCCCATTGCAATACCACTGTGCAGCTTTTTTGAATAATCGAGAAATGTCCGTCTTCACAAAATTTCCCACCTAATCCCCATCCTAAGCCGGTTATATCCAGATCACGCTTTGCTCTAAAACCAGTTTTAATGTTTATTCCATGTTCACCTATGTTTTCCAAAGTCCTCCATTTCTATGAGGTTTTTCAGGCTAAATTACGTAAACATTTCTGCTTGGATTTATAAATAGTTCAAAATGTCAACGCACGTGTGACATTACAGTGCGTCTGACTCACAAAGGAAATGGTGTAGGTGGCTCGTCATGGTATGATACACACATTGTACTGTGCAAGCTGGGAATGGAGACGGCAACTTATGCGCAGTTTGTAATATGCTTTGTTGTCGCGGTAGAAACCTGATACCTCACAGTTGTTAAGGTACACTAAGGTTCGTAACAGGATAGGAAGAAATGGAAGGACATAGTTGAGAAGGCCAAAACCTACAAAGGATGAGGTTGTCGCGCCTGTAGAAGAAGCAGAAGGTTCGTAACTGCTGAAACGAAAGCCACACTTTGAGCCAGTTCAATCTACTTCGTATGTTTAGTGTATTTTCCTTGTATCACACAGGGAGTGTGACTTGTAGTTTGGAAGTAGATTACGAATAAATGAAACGAAAACGAAATCAAGCAAGGCAATAGATTACGGAGACACATCACACCACTGGCCAAGAAATACAACAAACACAGTGTCGATAGGACTGTTCGTACGCGCAGGAAGAATAGGAAATTAGACAGGCCAGGTAGTCCAGCAGAGAAACCTGTTCGTTTTGGAATGGAATGAATCAGAAATTCATCTGGAGTTCGGAAACTTTTGTAGTGGGCTTAGTGGCGGAGACTCCTTTGACCCCAAGAGCTATGCCGGCGGTAGCATTGCTACTGGCAGTGTCACCCAAGCCGGATTGGTCGAGGGGTAGGAGACAGACTAAGAGGAACACCCTGGTCTTCCAGGTTGGGGGTTGAGACGTGAGGCTAGCAATCTCACCCTCATAAAAAATAGTACCGCTACAGAAACCTCGAAAAAAAGAGGCCCTATGCTCCACAGGGAGCGAAGAGGATTAACTAACTAACTAACTAGTGGCGGAGAGACGCTGTACTTCCTGCGTAGTATCATTGGGAAGTCACGGAAAATGGAAAATCTTCTTGTTGCGTCTCTCGTCAGATTCACATATAAGCCTGTCATTAGTGGGCTACTGTAGTTTGCTAAATATTCTTCTGATTGTCCCAGTGTCATAGTCGAACACAGGACAGCACAAATCTCGGGCGCCAAGTCGCCGTGGCGACTAAATTCTGTACGGTGGCGCCTGATACTTTTTGGACGCTGAGTATAAAATTTCCCTCGTGTCACCCTTCTGGCTCCTAGAATTTTGAGTTGGCGACTTTGTCTAACATCTAGCCTTATTTCGCCGAATTTGTGTCACGTGACCCACAATTATTTGAGTAAAATATTAATCCTAATCGATGTAGTGGCTAGGCTACGGGCTGTATGGTCCGGGGTACGATTCCTGACAGGGGTAATAAATTTTTCTTTACCCGAAAACGTCCAGAGAGGCTTCGGGGCCTACCCAGCCTCCTATTCGATTGGTATCGAGGTTATTTTCCTGGAGGTAGGCGGCCGGGGCTTGAAGCGGACTACTCACGTTTATCTAGTGCCGAGATTAAGAATGAGTAGAGCTATACTGCTACTCCCCCTATATGCCTTTATGGCGTGCACAGGGACAACTTTACAGTTACTGATTCTGGTTTTTATGGTTAAGCTGTGACAAACGTGTCCCGTTAAACGTCTGACAATCGTACTGCTCTGACCGTCTTTATGTGGGCGGACACGCATTTCAGATGGACACAGAGGAACAGACAACCATGCGTGGAGTCTGCAAAATTAATTATAGTGCATCGAAGTTCCGTCTAAAGCTGAAGAACGTTGTTGTAGCCCGTTGTAGTGACTGCTTATGGTCTGGGTGGGTAGAATTGTTATTTCGCAAGGGGACATACGATTCTTCTCCACTCCGCCACTCTCTTCAGAACACAGGGGTCCACGCAAGGGCTGCCGGGCTTCAGCCCCACAAACCACCCCAAAACCGAAATTTAAAACACATAGATTTTGTAGATATTACGATATCAAAGGTTTACTTGATTCACCCTTCAGCCGAAATCAGCCACTGAAATCGGCTGATGACTGGTACATTAGAATTTTGAAAAATAAATTCTAAAATTCTAAAAAAAGAACAAGAAGATAGGACACTGTGATTGAGTCATAGAACATGTAGTTATGTTTGTATGTATATAAATGCAGTTGCAGACAGTGTTATGTTGTACTTACATGATTTTTATAACATAATTTTTAAAATAAAACATAAATTATATATAGTCTCAAGATCAGTCCCCCCCCCCCCCCCCCAACGAAAAATTCTTGGTTCACACCTGTCAGAACAGCTCCAGAACCCAAGAAGTTTTGCAACGAGTACCCACGATTAAAGGCAATTAAGTTAATCACTCACTGCTTGCAGTGACAAACCTACGAATGCGAGGAGCTTTACCTCCGCTGTATTTTCATGGCGTGATACACGTACGCAGGCCGGTTCTGTGGCTGTAGACCCAGTAGCCTGTGTGCACGTATCTGCATCGGAAGCCGCATGATAATGTGGCAGTATCGAGATTTTGAAACCGGCAACTGGAACGGAAGTGTGTTTTTTGATTCGTCACACAGGCAGAGTTCGCTTTGAATGATTCGGGTGTGGTCTGCATAGAAGCAGTGTGAGTTCTCACGGTCGCTCTTTTGTTCTCCAGCTTTCTCGTTTAATCCTAAAGGTCACTGAAGATTGGCAGTTCCGGTAACAAAGAAGCATCAACTTCCGATTAATGAGCATCGATTTCAAACCCTTTATGTCGTGTTCTATAACCCTGTCTCTTTCTAGCTCTCTTGGAATGAACAGAATCTGGACCAAAAAGTAAATTTAGCACTTTATGCGTACTTACAGAAGAGTGCCTTTTCTTTCATACGTTATTGAACAACGTCATACCATTTGTTCACGTTATTTGACCTCTAAAGCGTGAAGAGACTAGTGGTTAGTGTATTTACCACCAGGGTTAAAACAAAAACTCTGCATTTTTTTTTTCCACAGTGCATTTAAATGTTCCGTATTTTTCTCGCAATAAAAGGCGATTATTTCCCAATACAGCATTGACTGATTTGTCTTTCTGATTGAAGCACATTCCGTTTCCTGGACTGTGCGAATTCAATCTTATATGTTTTGTAGATTCATATTTAGGCGCGTTCGCAAAATTGCTAAAAGCGTCATGTCTGTCTGTCCGTGTGGGACAACTCGGCTTCCGCTGAACGGATTTTCATGAAATTTGATATTTGAGTATTGTTCGAAAATCTGTCGAGAAAATTCAAGTTTCATTAAAATATGACAAGAATAACTGGTACTTTACGTGAAGAGTTATCGACATTTATGATAATAGCTCGCTGAATTCTTCGTAGAATGAGAAATGTTTCAGACAAAAGTTGTAGAGAAAATCAAAACACACATTTTATGTTCAATAACCTTTCTTCCGAAAATCATGCCTTTATGAGATAATGTGGAAAAATATGGTAGAGCCAGCAAGCCACAGGTGACAATATAGTACGGCGCATGCGTATTGCATGCTGGATAACTAAGGCTACCGACACACACTCAGAATATGTAATAGGGCCTACTTAATTGATTTTGCATAACATCAATGGTACGCGAACGCTCCTCAATGTTACCTTTACACGTACATTCCCTGTCTTGCAATCTTCAGTCGGAGTACTTCGGTTTTTTGCTCTCCGTATCATTTCACTAATTATCCTACAGCATCGTTGATTTGATATGATATTTATTAACTGCGATTGGGTTGTCACCCAGTGGCAGTGGTCCGTACACTTGTACACAAATAGACAGAAAGAAAACAACTATATACAGGGCATACACAAAAGAATGGTGCGGTTTCAAAAGTGAATAAAAAATTTATGTCTCACATTACACGGGCACAACATACACCGTCAGCGGCGACAACTGTCCAAGTTTCTCTTGCGCTACCAGCAGTTCGCTTCTCATGCTTACTGCCTGGCCGCGGGGCCAGTTTCAAAGATGGCGTTGCAGCAGGAGAAGGCTTTCTGTGTGCTCCGTTTTGAGGTGTCCAGATCTGTGATTACAGTGCAGCGTGAGTTTCGTGCACGGTTTAAAAAAGACGCACCACACAAGAATAACATAAGCAGGTGGTACCGACGGTTTGTAGAAACTGGATGCTTGTGTAAAGGCAAGAGTCCTGGTCGACCTCGTGTGTCTGATGAAAACATTGAAAGAGTGCGTGAGGCGTTTCAGCGAAGTCCCCGCAATTCAGTGGCTACAGGAAGCAGGGAATTGGGCATGCCAAAAATGACGGTGTGGAAGGTGTTGCGTAAGCGACTATGTTTTAAACCGTACAAGATGCGATTGGTGCAGGCTCTTAAACCAGCAGACAAAGACCACTTTTGATACCGCACCATTCTTTTGTGTATGCCCTGTACATAAGGAGACATACACAAAACAATACAAAAGCACAGAAACACACAATATAAGGCAAGACATACAAAACAAGAAAACAAACATAAGACGAACAATAATAGACAAACATAAAAACATAAACATAAAACAGGCATTAAGTTATAACAAAGAGCTAAAAGATCATAAAGCAAAAAATTAAAAAATAAAAAATAAAATAAATAAATAAATATACATCGCAATGAGCCATATAATATACAGTAACCCACATACGAGCCCTATAACTATAAATCAGTGACAATTACACATATATGCAATAAAAGTGGGCCTACTTTGTGAACTTTTTTTTCGGGATGTCCTTCGGAGTGGAAACCTAGATGCGCAACAGTCTGTTACAGTTACGAAAACATATCTAAATCGGAAACAAATGTACAGACTGACAGACTAACCGAGGACACGCACAGTTGATTGCGAAAGAATCGCATAAAGGGGAAAACGAAATTTGAAGTAGTAATACTTTTTAGATACCATACTCATTTATGAACTAGAACACTTTTAGGTAATATTATTTTCACCGTGCATGTTTATTAACACTAGTAAACACTATACCAACACATGCACTTACTATTAAAACATTAATAGTTTTAAAAAACCAAGCCCTACATATGTTTCGGCCAGTTAACTAACCATCATCAGGGGCAACTAGCGTTTCACAGCATAATCACGTTCAATAGGTTAATGATAAGATGTGTGAGTGTTATATAAAACGTTAAAACAATAACTATCGCCTACAAGAACAAGACATTAGTCGGCATAGACAAAGGAACGTACGTGCTTCACCTGAACAGCTATATACACGCAACACAACAGTGCTTGAAACCAAGTCAGTGTTTTATAATACACCGGGCATACACAAAAGAATGGTGCAGCAGACAAAGTGAAAAGGCGTGATACCGCACCATTCTTTTGTGTATGCCCTGTACAGTGATCACAACAAGTGACATAGTGCCCATTGGATGTGTTTCCAATACAACGACGAGAAATTTATTGTTTTAACGTTTTATATAACACCCATACATCTTATGATTAACCTATTGAACGTGATTATGCTGTGGAACGCTAGTTGCCCCTGATGATGGCCAGTTAGCTGGTCGAAACATATGTAGGGATTGGTTTTTTAAAGCTATTAATGTTTTAATAGTAAGTGCATGTGTTGGTATAGTGTTTACTAGTACATTCAGGTACGTTGACTCTCCACACGTCATTAAGACATATGAGGGAGTGGACGTATAGCTTCTTTTCCTTAACCTCGACACTTGGTGGAAATGCACGGTCACCTTCACGCCTCGGCCACCCTATCCCCTAGGATATATCTCCCTATGTCAATTGAATTTAAGGTTGGGTGGACCTCAGAGCCGGTATGGACACTGGAGGACAGAAAAATCTCTTGCTTCTGCCGGGGATGCAGTTCCTTAGACGTTCACCGTACCAAATGTATAACCATTGTCCCTGATAGTTCTGCACGTCACACAAAGACGCCTTACGAGCATAGATAAATTAAGTGTCCGCCCATCTGCATGTATCTGTTGACCCATTGGTTTCTTCCTCCCAATTCCTGAGACTTCGGTCAGATTGTCATTAAAATTTATGTGAAGAGTGTTGAAAGAAAGGATTTGAAAACATTTGGACTTAACGCAGTTCAGTCAGATGGATCTGGAGCGATAAATGGTGTGTGGAAAGTGAAAGTAATATCCGTGGTCAGAATGACTTGTGACTTGTAATGTAAAAGAATACCAGGAGGGAGAAGTTTTGGCAGTCCTAAGATAATAGGAATATCTAGTGGAAGCGTCTCAATGATAAATTCTTTGTGGCGTTTCCAAGTGATTGAGGGGCGCAGGACCCCATCCCTACTGTTCTATACCCACTCCTAGAGTTTTAGCAGAATCATTTCTTGTCAGCCAATCGTCCTTTCGAGGGCATGATCAGTTGTTCAGCTGTACACGATAATGCATCCAACCTCTGTGGAAGAATGGAGTATGTTACATCGTACTAAACTTTTTGATTTTTAACATAACTGACTTATCTCTAGGTCTGTATGGATTACAAGGATGGAAGCTTGCTGGTCTGCCACCGCGGAGGCCCGGATTTGATCTCAGACCAGTCAGTGTCGGATTTACTTCGGACAAAATGGTACAGGGACAGGTTTCTCTCCGCGTACTTTTCCCCCCCGTCATTGTCATTCCGCCAATACACCGTACACATTCTTTCATTTACTACCAACCCTATATAATCTCAGCTATGGCAGCTTCTTATCATACAACAGATATTTATATCTCTTTCCTCACTCCTACCAGAATGTTCATCTGGCTACACACCATTTAAGTCTTCTGGGATGTGACTTTTTAGGTTAGTAGACATGTACTACCACTTCGGAGGAGCATTCTGTCGTGTTCTTCGGGGTATAAACATTATACCCCGAAGAGAGGCACAAATGGTTTCTCCGAAACTTTGATATCTATATATGACAATAGATGGTGTCACATCCCAAGTGACCGTCATCTTGACACCGCCCTGAGAATCTGAAATCAAGTTTCGCACCTCTAGCTAATGCCGAAGGAGGGCTTTCTTGGCACAGGGTTAACTTTGGCTTTACTTTTCTGTCATCAGAAATTCTTCGCAGGATCTTATGCGTTTGTCGGGCTACAACAGCAGAATTGGTCTGAAGATACAAGTTTTGTAGGATGTCACGTCGTGTCAACTGGTAAACAGTTACCGGTGTTTCGAAGCACTCAACTGTCTTCATATTCAGGGTCACGCTGTCTTTGGGCACTACGTTCCATCATAACTTCCGTAACTATGTAACAGTCGAGACGGTGTCACGCCCCCAGAAGACTTCAATGTTCGGCAGTACTGCTGTGAGAACGCCAAATCTCGACCAGGACTTGGCTTGTTCTTCCTGTCAGCACTGCAGAGCGTGTGCAATGATAGTTTGAATGGCAGAGTAATTGTCACTGTTAGCAACTAACCAAGTGACAAGTACTGCAGAACCCATCCCCCCCCCCCCCCGATCCCATGACAAAGTGAACACGTGACTAACAGCTATCCAATTTGGTGTAATGGCCAGATTCCGCCTCTGATATATTTCCAGTCCACTGACTACGGTCCGGCAAGTGTCCGTATTTTAAACATCGTATGTCTACGTTTTAAAATTGTGTTTCCATACCGTTATACTTCAAAACAAAATTTTTCAGAATCATTTTAAGACTATCGCGTTCTGTGAGCCTGCGTGAGTCTCATCGTTCGGAGAAAGGAGGAAGGATGCAAAAGGCTGGCTGTGTTTGAGACTATTTTATGTCTAGTATAAGGTGAAACCCGGTTATAACGACATCGGTTTATATGACACCTTGCCTATAGCGTCCGATATTCTGTAGTACCAATTAAGTCCTCACTGTTAACCATAACACTATATTCCTCGGTTATAAAAACACTCGTTTATAACGACACAAAATATTCAGTGTCCTACATGACGTTATAACCGAGTACGACTGTATTTCATACGTAAATTCTTACATTGCTTTATCTGCAGTGTAATTTCATGACAAAGCATAGGTGGGGCCGCCAAATTTGTTTTTCCTTTTGGCCCAGGATTTTCTTAAACCGACCTTGCTTACAGTATTCGTATTTGTTATTCACCAAAATGCTGAAAGTTTGGTACCGTGTTTCATGTCATTTTGTCGTGCCGGTATCCGCTGCTTTTAATTAATTTGTGGTAATTACACCAGATCTAAAGGAATGATTCCCAATAGTTTCAGAACATATCCCTTTAATTCTAAAGCGGAATCGTCAGATCTTGAAACTGAAGATGAAGGCAGCACGTAGTTCTGAAACGTCTCAAACCATCTACGGAAACACTCGAGCATAGCCCATCAGACCAAAACTGTAATTTCTTCCGCCATGTAAGCCTCAAATCTAAGAGGAATTTTACGCTTTCTTTACCAGGTAAAAGAACGTACTATATTTGTCGAAATGTAGTGAAATTTGACATGCATGTTATTTACAAAACGACTTGTGGAGTGAACTTGAGTATCGTGAAAATCGATTGTGTGGTAGTTAGTTAGTTAGTTCCTGTCGCTCCTTGCGGAGCATAGGGCCTCCTTTCAGAGGTTTCTTGGTCTGGAAGTGTGCATTCTGTAGTGGGTGACCAGTCCACTGACTGCACAAGTTCTACTCATCCTGATATGACTGCCAGAGACTTGGGTGAGAAATGGTCGCTGAATTTTGCTTACGAAACATTTCTATTCATGCCCGTAAGGTTCTTTTACATGCCGTAAATCTACGACATGGGACCGACTGCTTTACTTCCCCTCCGAAGGAAGTTGTGCTACGGATTTTTATCACCCTTAAAAATCCATCGACCTCGGCCGGGATCGAACCCGCGAACCTTGGGACCAGTGGCGAGCACGCTAACCACTAGCGACTGTGTGGTAGTATAAGGAGTAAATTAATTTCTACCCGCACTTTCCGTATATATTAAAGGATTTGGGTGATATCTTATACAGAAGGTGACTACGTAATGCCGCTGAGCAATTTTGAGTTTCGTGAAATCAGTCCAAAGGTAGCCACAATTTACACAAGGGCGTAGAAACATTTTTGCACTATTTTCTATGTATTCCGGTTTGGATAAGATTCGGTACGTGAGGTGTCCACAGAAATGGAGTAATTGTGAGTTTCGTGACAATCGGCGGAGTCAAAGTCATACTTCTTACTTGGGGGGTTTAAATGGCTGTTTCATCCACGCTTTCCACATTTATTGTCCGGATTGGGTGCAAATCGGTATGAGAGAGCGGCACATAATGCGATTTTTAAATTCTCAAGGGACAGGATTGCGTTTAAGTCGAGGGCAGCTTATTGTGAGCGAATGTTATGTGCTAGACTCGTGTGCACCTTTGATAGTTCACAGTATGTGGGTCAGTCCCGGACACAGGGAGAGATGCTGATAACCTAATGACATTTCCTGCTCAACAAACGGGGATTTGAGGTGCTGGGTCATGCTATGGATCCTGCCTCCATGAGTTAAAAACGGCTGTTTCTTGAGGGATTTTTTTTTTCGGGACAAGTGCCCCTTTCTGCCCACTATTTACTCCCTTATTATATATCTGTAATACATCTCTTTAACCAAGCAATGCACACTTATTATTCTTTATTATACAATACAATTTACCATAAAACTAGTCCGACATTTTTTGGGTTGTTGCCCGTCGTCAATTTTTGGTGTATGACCAACGTTTCGGGATCACTTGTTTGTCCCATCTTCAGGGTCTTAGGTTAACCTAGGTTAACTTTTTAACCTAAGACCCTGAAGATGGGACAAACAAGTGATCCCGAAACGTTGGTCATACACTAAAAATTGACGCCGGGCAACAACCCAAAAAATTTTAACCAAAATTACGACCACGGCGGAAGCCTTTAATTACATATATAGTCCGACATGTTTCGAAATCCCTATTTTGGGATCATCATCAGGGACTTGAACTGTGGATTACACAAATTACAAATCAACAATAATGGTACATATTAAAAGTACAAAAGTTAAAATGTAGGATATCTCAGTTGTTTTGTGGGTCAAATGTGCATCAGAAGTCGTGTGTCTACGTGTAGAAGGCTAGGTTTATATATCTGTAGTTTACTTGACGACAAATCTCACATTATATGTCAGTGGTAGGATGGTTGGTGATGGATGAATTGGAAATAGTTTGGAATGAAGTGGTTGTGGCTGTCAGCAAATGCCTTGGAGGTACAGAGGAAAACTGCGAAGGACCTTAGTCAGGATAGCTGGTGTCCAGGCCGGGGTTTCAAACGGGGCATCTCCCGAATGCAAATCCAGAATGTTACCGCTACACCAAGCTTCTCAGAGTTGTTGGATACCATTTGTAGATGATAATACAGCTGCGTTATATTCAGTCATGACGTCATAGAGCTAGACGTGACACTGTATTTACATATTCGTGTGTGATAAACAGGCAAATTGATTATGTATTTGAACGACCCATTTGAATCCCTCTGAATTATTATCAGATCATCATTTTTAGACACTTAATGACGTGTTTCATATGCATTCTGAGCGAAACACATCCGCGTTTTGAGAGCCGGTACTTTGGAATAGAATACCAAACATATATGTAACATTTTTGACAGTGGTTGTGCATGAGAAATATCAGCAGCGTTTACAAGAACTTTTTCAGTCGTCACAAAAATGCTCAAAACAACACACTACGTCTCGGAAGCAAACTGCTTCCTTCTTCAGGTGAGTGGTTTCACCTGAAGAATGAAACAGTTTCCTTCCGAAAGGTAGTGTGTTGTTTTGAGTATCTTTGTGACTACGGGGAAAGTTCTTGTAAATGCTGCTGAATTTTATCTGTCATTGACTTTACATAGTCAATACTCTAGAAACCGACAGTGTTACTAAATAAACCACAGAAGACAAATAAAAAGAGGCAGACATGTTCAAAAGGAATGGAGACAAAATACGTAGTGAGGATATCTGCACTTCTCTGGGATATTGCGCAGCGTCGAGTGGTAATCCTTTACCGACGTTTCGGGACAACGTATCAGTCCAAATCTTCAAGGGCCAAGAAGTCTTCTTGGACTTCTTGGATTTCTTGACCCTTGAAGATGGGACCGATACATTGTCCCGAAACGTCGGTAAAGAATTACCACTCAACGCTGCGTAATATCCCAGAAGAGCGCAGATCTCACCAACATCGCGGCGGAAGACTGAAATCACGGATGTAGTGAGGAGCTAACTATAGCTTATATTCCTTTCCTAACTTAGGTACACAAAATGCACTGAACGTCTTGTTGAATAGATTTCGTAGGATAAAGTCGATTAGAAAGAAATCGGTTGTGGATTGCAAGATGGCTTTGCGATGCGCGCGCTTACGATGCGTTGCAGTACGCATCATTGACTGCAGAGCCGCCTTTACCGATAGGAGTTAGTAACGATAATGACGAATAGATGGCTGCCTCATTATGGTTTCTCGGTAGCTGTACCAGACTCGCGTTGACAATTCCATTGTGACGGAACATGAGTTTTTTGAGATTTGGTGAATGCCGTTCATAATGCGTGATACATCATAGAGACTGTCGTTTTTTAAGAAATGTGTGATACAGCATTACAGATATAAATGCAGACATGAACATCACGTATTTTGAGGACCAGTAAATGTTGTCTCGTTATTTGCGAGAGATTGTCGGCGTCGGGCATCTTTCGCCTGGATCATCACACCAACCCGCGTAGCGTTGTTGTTAGTTGCTAAGTGAAGAGGACGGAGGTTAGGTGTGGAGGAACGTTGTTTTCGTAAGCACGGTTTAGAAATATGTAGGAATGTGTTAAATGCCGAAGTGTTTCGCGTTCATTGTGTTTTAGGTGTGTGTCTGACAAGTGGTATCGTGCGAAGTTCTTTGTTTTACAACTGTTGTTTGTTGTCGTGAATAAAATTTCGTGAAATGCCGGTTGAAGCAGGGGGCACGGCGGGGGAGGACTTAACACAATCCGTCCCTCCCAATGAGAAAAATGCCCCGGTAGTCAATGGTAACAACGTGGAAACATTACCAAGAGGAGTCGGAAAACAGGTATTTCATTTACTTGTTTCTGTGACTGGCATTTTTTTTTCGAGGTGGTAGAGCATTCTTTTCGGATAGGTAAATGCACGTATTTGGGTAGAGAAATATAATCTAGGTGACCTCGCCAGTTTCAAAACCAACTGTTTTCGTACTAAATTATGCAATCTGAATTGATCCCAGCGTTCTGAAACCCATGTAAATGTCGGTAGAAGCTTATGAAGTTGCAAGTAGTGAAAAGCGTTCCTTCTGGTCTGTTACGTACACCAACATTACAATCCAACATTGACAGTTGGAATATAGTAATAGCCTTCCTTTGTGACGTTTGGAGATATCACGTTTAAATTTCGGCCCGATTGAGCAAATGCAGTTGATAAACGTAGCCCAAAAAACGAACAGCAAGCACTGTTGAGGTGCAAAAGACAGATGGTAGTTACGCCTGTCTTGTGTAGCCTGTTTAAACCAATACCTTTCTGGCGTTTTGCATCACATAATACTGACGGAATTCCAAGTCAAAATTAAAGCCGCAAATATAATAATAAATTAAAGAGATATTAAAGGAACAGGTTGTGAATTGGATTCATCTGGCTCAGGACAGGGAGAAGTGGCGGGCTGTTGTGAGCCCGGTAATGCACCTTGCAAGGAATTTCTAGACGAGCTGCATAACTGTTAGCTTCTCAAGAGGGTCTCCATTCTGTGGAGTTAGAGTTGTCACCTTGCGTGCCATGAGGGCATATGAGAGGGTGGAGGTATAGGGCGAGTTATTCTGAACCTTCGCACTAATTGTCAGCTTCACGCCCCAGCCACTTTACCCCCGCTGAGACCAACAGAGCCGGTGCGGATTCTTTTGAAGAAGAAGAATCTTGCTGCATGCCAGTTGACCAATTTAGTCACAACACTGACTACGCTCCCCGGGCTCACGCAGTGCCGGTGTATTCAAAATGTGAAAACTGTATGATAATACATAGGAATTTGAGCTCCTGTAAATTTGTGAAAGAACTTTATAGCAGATTCCCCGAATCATACAGCAGCGTATTTCGTCTTATACCTGCGCCTTGGTATGAAAGCATAGTTTGCGGTCTGACCTTGCCCATTTTTCAAGCCTCAGGGAAGGTGCAAGGGGGCCAAAGCCATTGTAGTTTGCTGATACAACAAACCAGACACTGAGTTTAGATATTCTTTAGTCAAGCTGCCTAACCAAAGAGAGTCAAAGCTAGAAGACGCCATCCAATTCAGCACGTTGTGGTATCACGCAAGTACTAATCAAGGCTGTTTATAGTATACATATCATCATCGTCATGATAATCATGATTATCATCATCAAAGGCAGCAGCAGGGTATAAGCCATCCAGGCTTGTTCCGTCTTCATGGGTGTTGGTCTTCCATCTTTTCCATCGTCAGCCCACGTTTCTTCTGCCGATCGGAGTGTATTTATACACTAAGGTGGGAGGAATGCGTGTGTCTTTCATGCTTAATAAATTGTGTGTTCGCTGGCATCTGTAATCTAGAGTAATTTTATTTAAATTGTATGTATTCGGTTCTATTATTTTTTCGTTTGTTATATGGCCATATAATGTATCTCCTGCAACTTACCTAAAATGTTGCATTACACCAGGCCCTCTCAACCCGTAGCTCGCGGGTAACATGTTGCCCGTGGAGACAATACAAATGAGAAGGCTTTTTTAACACTTTCCCAGGCAAAACCTAGATAGAACGCCGAAGCAGTTTTAAAAACTTATGAGCTACTTATTTATGGAGGCGTACATTACTAATTATGTCACTGGAATTTTTTACTGACATAATCGTTTCGGTCGCACTATGGCCCTGGGGTCGACTCAGCCTCTAACAGAAATGAGTACCAGGAATCTTTCCTGGGGGGTAAAGGCGGCCGGTGCGTTGGGCTGACAACCTTACAACCTTCATGTGCCGATTGTCTAAAAACCTGGGAGCCTCGACCTCCTGGAGCCCTAAGGGCCTGTCAAAGCCTGTAATGGGATTGCTTTACCTTTTTGCTTTACTAATTAATTTTGTAAAAATGTGCTAAAAACAGCGACACCCTTGCCAATGTTGAGAATTACATTTTTATAAATTCATCTTATTACGAGTATTGTCAGTAGTCGGTGTAGCGACTCGCTACGGGCTGGACGGTCCGGGGATGGAATCCCGGTGTAGGCGAGATTTTTCCACACCCGTCCAGACCGGCCCTGGGGACTACCCAGCTCCTGTACAATGGGTACCGGGTCATTCCCGGGGGTAAAGCGGCCGGGGCGTGGCGTTGACCACACACCCCCATCTAGCGCCGAGGTTAAAGAAAGAGTAGAGCTATACCTCTACTCCCCCCTCTGGGCCTTCATGGCCTGTTATAGGGTGAACTTAACTTTTATCAGTATATTTCTGTGGCACATTCTGTATTTAAAAACACGGGTAAAGTTATGCTTATAATTGTATGTAAACTTATTATTCATTATTCATTCTGTGTACTGAATTTGATGTTGCCCGCATGCAGACCGAATTTTGCTGAAGGTGCCCGCACAATATAAAAGTTCCGAACAGGCGTGCAGCATACCGTGCAACATAATAACTAACCCGCTGTCATATACTCGAAGTTGTAATCTTACGTTCAGCCCACCCCGGTGAGGCTTTCCTCCAGGAAAGGGCCTGTACAATCGCCGGGCCCCGAACGGCTCCTTGGACATGCGGAGGTAGAGTCGGTCCACGCGTTTACTGTAAAGTTACTCGTGTTAGATGTGTATCATCACAGCTCCTTTACGGCTTCATGGAGTTGTATTTGGACAGAAATTGCACTAACGAGGTTAGACTGTTATTAGCCCTTTAAGGACGAAATGTAATCTATTTTATTTAAAGACCCAATTCGTACCGCACAGTAAACACTTCATCTCGGTTATAAAAGCCAGTTACTTAATGTTGTAGAGAGAAAAGTCAGTGTTCATTCTGAGAGCCATACAAAACAAATACACTTTGTGGGCATAACGTAGTTCTGTTGAATGGTAAACCTGGTGGTATATAGAGTAACCGCTAGACTTTTAAAGGTTAAAAATATGAGGGTCATTTATTGTTATATGACATGAAGATATGGCGCTTGTGACATTGATGTGTAGGAGTTCTGAATTGAGGGGATTAGCCCTGATCCGATATTCGCTGCTTTGTGGTATAGCCTACAGAGAAAACAACAGCTTTTGGCAACAACTTCCCGGTGGTTCTCAGCGTTTTTTCTGCTGTGTGCCTAAATTGACTAACATTAGCGGTATCCCTTTAAATTCATATATTGATACACGAGATTCGGATGATGCGTCGCAATTGGATCGCGGTCTGAGCGTGAAAATTTGAGTAAATTACCGCCCAGGTATAGAGGAAGTTGACTTGGCTGTAATGCAGTGAAAGTTCAAGAGGTTGCCGGTTTGGATGTGGGCCGAGTACGGGCTATTATTGAAGTTCCCCCGCATTTTCTCCGGGCGAATGACGTGATCCTGCTTTGAAATCCACCAGCAAGGCTTCCTCCCACGCTGTTTACATATAATATTGTGTAATGTTTTTGATCCACGTAACATCAGAGGTGCATATCATTGCTAATTTGCCAAAACTAAAGAGAATTAAATTATAAAACTACATGTTCAAGGTCGTAAACGCAAAGCATCACGGAAGTACTGCCCTAAAATTATTGTTCGACGTTTCCGTAATTATTCCAGGAACGTACCCCTCGCGAATATGGAGGCGTGCCCCTTTCCTGCTTCAGAACGTTCCTGGTCGGCGACCCGTCGTGACCCAACATCAAATCACCCTTGGTTTATACATCGTCATTTAATAACCTACTGGACGGACAGGGCTTTGCGGCCGCGTAAGGAATTTCCGCTCCACAGTTCTTTACATGGTAACACGCCTATACAGACCATATGCATGTTAGCAGGAGTGGTACGTAGTGTTTGGTCGTTAATGTGTCCGGTGGTATTCAAAACCGCAACAGATAAGCAAGACTTTTTGAAGATGATGTATCATGTCTGTGTGTTAGGTACGCCTACAGCTGTGTTCTCGATAACCCGTGATAACACGGACTTTCGCATCTGCCTGTCCCGTATTTCATCGGGCGACTGCAGCGCAGAGCCGAGACCAGAACATTCCAGTAAGATAAAAGGTAAAGTTCACCCTAGAACAGGCCATTAAGGCCCAGAGGGTGAGTAGAGATAGCTCTACTCTTTCTTTAACCTCAGCTCTAGATGGAGGTGGGTGGTCAACGCCACTCCCCAGCCGCTTTACCCCCGAAAATGACCCGGTACCCATTGTACAGTAGGCTGGGTAGGCCCCAGGGCCGGTCTGGACCGGTATTGAAAATCTCGCCCCCCACCGGGATTCGATCCCCGGACCGTCCAGCTCGTAGCGAGTCGCTATACCGACTGCGCTATCCCGGCTAACCATTCCAGTAAGATACAGTCAGAAAATATAGCGAATTTGAATTGTCATTGTTGCTCTGTAATATAGCTTGGATGACGGTCTTGAGATTCGTTGTGGAGAAAGTGGCAGTGGATCAGGTTTTTCTCCTAGTTTCTTCCGTCGCCATCCCAGTCTGTTGATCACCATTTCGCCTTTCTTCCGTACTCATGTATCACCGTCACCGGAGTTGTGCGACCAGGCATCACAGTATCACAGCCCTGGTCTTTAAATTGTATGGTAGCTCAATACCTTCGACACTATGTAGTCGGAGCTGTTGACTGACTAACTAACCAATTAACAAACAAACAGACAAACCAAGTAACTAACTAACTAACTCTATAGAGCAGAGCCGTTGAAAATGTAATCGTTCTTCAGGTCGTCAAATTCCCCACATTTTTTGGAACCCGAAAGTACATTACCGTGTTCACAAGATCCCGCCATTTGTCCCTATTGTGAGCCAGATCAGTCCACGCCCCCTATTCTATTTCCAGAAGATTTATTTTAATATAATCCTCCCATCTACGCCAATGTCTTCCAAGCGATTTTTTTCCCTCAGGTTTCCCCCTGTATCGTTAAACAAATTACAAATCAGTGAACCGATTGTTTGCGAAGTTAATTAAGAGGGAAACGCACGTACGTCAAAATGTACGTGTGAGATCTGAACAAGGAGCTGCAGTGTCGGATGTCGCATTGAACTGAGTTGCCGACTCATCGTCCATACGAAAAACACCAATTAGTTTTTTATACCTAATTAAGTAAACCTGAAATAATTACAGTTAATTAAGTTGTAAGGACCGTCAGACACAACTGCTAAACGTTGCTTACTTATTGCTTGGCCCTTCTTAATTACAAACGCCAACTCTTCTCTGTTTACTGTCTTCTGCCGCCATCTTTTCACCTTCATCTACCGATGATCTTTTGCAACATTTCCAGCTATCTCAGTCTTGGTCTTCCCGTCATTCTCCCCTGCGGCTTACCGCCGGATATATTTTTGACCACTCTTCCATGGTCGTTTATCGCTGTATGTTCTATCCACTCCAGTCTTTCCTTTTTAATATCTGCTGCGACGTAGAAGTTTTTATACAGTTCCTGCAATTTCTCATCATTTCTCATTCTCCACATTCCTTGTTCTACCACAGGTCCATATATCCTCCCTAAGATTTTCCAGATCAGTTCTTATTCACCACATTCCTTGTTCTGCCACAGGTCCATATATCCTCCCTAAGATTTTCCAGATCAGTTCTTATTCACCACATTCCTTGTTCTACCACAGGTCCATATATCCTCCCTAAGATTTTCCAGATCACTTCTTATTCACCACATTCCTTGTTCTGCCACAGATCCATATATCCTCCCTAAGATTTTCCAGATCAGTTCTTATTCACCACATTCCTTGTTCTACCACAGGTCCATATATCCTCCCTAAGATTTTCCAGATCACTTCTTATTCACCACATTCCTTGTTCTGCCACAGATCCATATATCCTCCCTAAGATTTTCCAGATCAGTTCTTATTCACCACATTCCTTGTTCTACCACAGGTCCATATATCCTCCCTAAGATTTTCCAGATCACTTCTTATTCACCACATTCCTTGTTCTGCCACAGATCCATATATCCTCCCCAAGATTTTCCAGATCAGTTCTTATTCACCACATTCCTTGTTCTACCACAGGTCCATATATCCTCCCTAAGATTTTCCAGATCACTTCTTATTCACCACATTCCTTGTTCTACCACAGATCCATATATCCTCCCTAAGATTTTCCAGATCACTTCTTATTCACCACATTCCTTGTTCTACCACAGATCCATATATCCTCCCTAAGATTTTCCAGATCACTTCTTATTCACCACATTCCTTGTTCTACCACAGATCCATATATCCTCCCTAAGATTTTCCAGATCACTTCTTATTCACCACATTCCTTGTTCTGCCACAGATCCATATATCCTCCCTAAGATTTTCCAGATCAGTTCTTATTCACCACATTCCTTGTTCTACCACAGGTCCATATATCCTCCCTAAGATTTTCCAGATCACTTCTTATTCACCACATTCCTTGTTCTGCCACAGATCCATATATCCTCCCTAAGATTTTCCAGATCAGTTCTTATTCACCACATTCCTTGTTCTACCACAGGTCCATATATCCTCCCTAAGATTTTCCAGATCACTTCTTATTCACCACATTCCTTGTTCTGCCACAGATCCATATATCCTCCCCAAGATTTTCCAGATCAGTTCTTATTCACCACATTCCTTGTTCTACCACAGGTCCATATATCCTCCCTAAGATTTTCCAGATCACTTCTTATTCACCACATTCCTTGTTCTACCACAGATCCATATATCCTCCCTAAGATTTTCCAGATCACTTCTTATTCACCACATTCCTTGTTCTGCCACAGACCCATATATCCTCCCTAAGATTTTCCAGATCACTTCTTATTCACCACATTCCTTGTTCTGCCACAGATCCATATCTCCTCCCTAAGATTTTCCAGATCACTTCTTATTCACCACATTCCTTGTTCTGCCACAGATCCATATATCCTCCCTAAGATTTTCCAGATCACTTCTTATTCACCACATTCCTTGTTCTGCCACAGATCCATATATCCTCCCTAAGATTTTCCAGATCACTTCTTATTCACCACATTCCTTGTTCTGCCACAGGTCCCTATATATATCCTCTCTAAGATTCTCCTCTCCCATGTATTCAATCATTTCATATCCCTCTCTCTAATAGGCCATGTTTCACTCCCATAAGTAACAACTGGTTTCATCGTTGTTTCATATATTTTGATTTTACTGTCTTACTCACAGCTGTAAACCTAAATAAATGTTTTAAACCATAATAGCATCTACGATTATTAAACATTTTGGTACATAAAGTGACTGTTAGGCTATTGAGGGTTAAAATAAATTTTAGCATTATCGTCCTATGTACACCAAAATCTGTTCAGATTTTTGACCAAAATATTGTACATATTTCTTATTTCTGTCGTGAGTGCAACCAAGTCCTGTGGCTTGTTACATTACCTTGCGGGCGGTGGAGGTCATTCAGAATGCATAACTAACGACGCTAGGGGACGTATAGTGGAACGTCACTGTGACGGGGTGAACTGCACAATGCGTTTTGTTGGTATGTTACCCCAAAGGCAGAGACGATTGTAAAGAAGTGCAGAAGATGGTGGACTGGGGAGGACGAACAGGATTTCACCCTCCCACCGTCTTTTCACATGCACAAGTAAAAGGGGCTGTACAGAATACAATTCCTGAGGGGAAGCCTGTTTAGCAGGGGATTGGAAGTTGTCCTGTGCTAAAAAGCTGCACACATCCTCAGGCCTCGGCAGTGTACGGTTTAGTTTGCCCTTTCTACAGGAGACTGTAATTAAACAATAGTGGAATCACACATTTTGCACAGCGCAGATGTTGCGACGTTGAGTTGTGCCTTTCATATCGTAACTCTCCAACAAACTCGGCGAACCGGTTAAAATGTCGAGGCACGCATACGGTTACATAATATCGCGACGGTCGAGTTATTGAATGATTAACCCTTTGGAGACTAAATGGTGTGCTGCATTAACCCTTTGAAGACTGACCTACTTGAGAGACAGACAGACAGAAGGGGGGGGGGGGAGACGTAAGATAGCGTAGAAGAGTAGACTAGAGGGTAAAGAAAAGGGAGAGGCGTGAGTCACTTTTACTTGGGAGTAGGAGAAAGAGCAATTTGTTACAAGATTTCCAGGCCTCGTCCGCTCGTCCTTCTTATAGTAGTAGTATAGAAATGAAGAGGTTAGAATGGTGAATGTAGTAGATAGCAACAAGGGACGTGGAATTTTGAATTGCTGGTTAATGCTAAAGTTTGTAATTTAAAAAAATACATTTGGTGGACATTAAAGCAGGGGGAGGGCTAATTTTGATTAATTTAAATCGGAAGGGGTGTGTGAGAAGCATGCAGTAGCAACTTGGAACTTTGGCGCCATGTCAGCATTTGATTGAAGACAGAGGAGAACCAAGAAAACCTGTGTCAAGATGACCGGTCACAGGACCTTCCAGATACTGACTTATAGCCAGCAGTTCGGCAAACAAAAGATGGAAGCAATTTTGAGGAAACTTCCATAAAGCAAGATTTGTGATTCTCATATAAGTGTGACGAAGATGAAAGTCTTCTCTCATGACTTTTTGCTGGACTGTTTAACCCAGAAGATAGACGCACTGCGCTCCTCCGAAACGTCGGTAACTATTTACCAGTTGAAGTGACTTATCCCAGGAGACTTGAATCTGTAACTTCCATAAAAGGTATAGCGTCTGGGTGAAGCTTTTCGTTAATTCAGCTTCCATGCTAGTTTCAGATTCGCGCGTAGGTCAGACCTTCAGCGAAGTCTGGGACTTTTATTAAATGTTCTGCAGCGTGAGTTCACTTGCACTTCAAAACCTTCAGTGTATTGTATATGCCACTTCGTTACATACAAAACTCCTCAGCAATGCCATTTCACAGAGCCGGCCACACGTCAGGGAATGAGGCAGCGAGCTTTTTAAAGTTGCATAAACAGTTCCGAGAACTACAGCAGATGGAACAACAACAACAAAAAAAGACCCGTTTCCTATATTGCGAACAGTCTCGTGTTTGCTTGTGGCGGATGTGGGCGTGCAGTAAGGCCTGCCGCTATTTCTGTATTCCGATGTTATCTGATAAGGCATCATGTCGATTGTTTGTTTATGTATTATGTAGGCCCACTTTATTCTTGCTTCTTAATTTTTATTCCTTTATGTCTATAAGTGATTGATTTGTTATATTTATTTTCATCGTGTAAGTAATTTTCTGTCACTTATGGGGCTTTAAAGTGGTGGTGGATGGTCATTAATGTTGGAAGAAATGTAGCTTTTAGGATAGTATTTTTGTAGAATGGAAAATAACGCCAGCGTTGCTACGTATTCATATTCATTCTTCTACCACCTACACTGTTAAGGTCTTGTTCGTGACAACCTCGCCAAATAAACCGCGGGGGTGGGTTTGCAGATGCGGTAGCTGTGTCAGGTTTCTTTCGCTTTAATGACAAATATTTAACTATTGACACTAACCTGAACTGTGAAGTTGGCTGCGTGTATTCGCTGCTGGTCGCACGTTGGGAGGTATATACCCTACCAGCAGACAACTGCAGAAATTTTGTACAAGAATGACATGTTTGTAAACAAGTAAGCCTCTCTCCATCATCATTCCTAGCTGTTAAAACTGATTTCTTTATGGGTAAAACAAAATAAAATGTTTTAGACACGCCATAGACTGTTTATCTTTAACAATATATTGTCTTCTTTAAAAGGCAGACTTCTGGCAGTACGTTTTGTTCGTGTACCATCTGTGTGCATTTAACCGCAACAGCTGCGCCGTCTTTTGTTGTCACATTTGTTGCAGCTGCCCACCGTTGTCATGGTAATGCTTTAATGCAAATTAGTACCATATATCGCCGCATATGGGAGGGGATTTAGCGGTTCACTTTTTTTCTTCTTTGACGCAACAGCCCTTATCGGGCCTAGGCCGCCTCGTTGTTGAGGTTTCTAGATCAGACACACATACCCGGTAGGACTTCTCTGAATGAGTGATCAGCTCGTCACATAGGCCGCTACCTACACAACGCACAACAAACACAAGAAGCGAACATCCATGCCCTCAGCGGGATTCGAACCCGCGATCCCAGTAATCAAGGAGCTGCAGACCTACGCCTGAGACCGCACGGCTACCGGAATCGGTAATTAGAGCTTAATAAATAAGTCGAGCTTTAATCAAAATTACCAGCGAACGTGCTGTGAAATGTCGCGACTTCAATTGTGCTGAGCATTGCTTTGCGAGCTGTTACGGTGTGTAGGCCTGGCAGATTTACCAGAGGGCGGAAACAACAGTATCTCGTTGGCGTGGTGTCTTTATTGAACCCTGTTGATTATGACTGTTGGCTATGACTGGATGCCTGATACTTGCATATTATTTTTTCTCTGCGGTTCTGTAATAAAGATAACGCCGATCCCAGTGGCCGTGCGGTCAAAGGCGTGGGTCTGCGGCCGCTCGCTTACTAGGATCGTGGGTTCGAATCCCACCGGGGCCATGGATGTCTGTCTCTTGTGAGTGTTGTGTGTTGTCAGGTAGAGGTCTCTGCGAGGGGCTGGTCACTCGTCCAGAGGAGTCCTACCGAACGTGGTGTGTCTAAAGTGTGATCGTGAAGCGTCGTAAATGACGAGGCCTAAGCCCCCCTAAGAGCTGTCGAGCCATAGGAAAAAAAAATAATAATGATAACGTTACACTATTTTTAATTTTGTTTACTGTTATTGTCAGTTGCGTAACTTACTCGCTCAAACGGTAGTTCGCGACATTGTATTTCATACGAGAAAGATAAACGTTTCCAAATTGATGCACTAAAAGGTAGAGTTGTCTATGTCCACACCATGAAGTAGAGGTGTGGCTTCGGTCATGAACTTCGGCTCTAGATGGACGCGAGAGGTCAGCTTCTGTCCCAGGCCACTTTCCCCTGGGAAAGGGCCTCGGTTCCTATTGAGTATGAGGCTGGCTGGCCTCCAGAGCTAGTATGGACGATTTGGAGAAGAGAAAACTCTCTAGCTCCTGACGGTATCCGAACCCCGGACCGTCCAGTTCGTAGCGTGGTCACTACACCGACTGTGCTGTTCTGGTTCCCAAAATAATATACTACCGTGCTCATTTTTGCACAAATGCAATGCACTCGTGGTGACCCGTAGGCCTGTGTCTGTGTAAGATGTAGTGTTATGCGGCACAAATGGTTTGAACGCGACGCCATTACATTGGCGTGCTTGTCCCCTGTGTCAGACTTGCACCTTTGCAACGCGGCGCATGGGGGCCAAGGAGAACTTGACACATTTCATCTCAAGGCGGGAGCGTTGAACGTGTGACCTACTCATATAAACCAGTAACAGGCTGTTAACAGCAGCAGAGTATGAACCGTCTTAATGAAGTAACTGTTTGTGGGTTGAACTACCAAGATTCAGTTCCCGGCAGGAGCAGGGAATTTTTGGTGTGGACGCCGCCGTCGGACCGCCTGCAGCGCCTAGCCAGTGTTGGCCCTGTTTGGTGGGAACCGGGACCCCTTTACTTTGGGGTAAAGAAACATGAGCTTGAAGCTGCTCTCATTTGAATTTAGTGCCATGCTTTGGAATAGATGGAAACACAGTTCCACTTCCCAATACGTCTTCATGGCATGGTGCTTAGTTAAGCACAGTTAAATACAACGTTACCTTTACGGTGATAGTGTGAATGTGAATAATTAGCAGGAAAGGATCTGAAAGGAAGCGATCGTGTTTTAGTTTAAGGTGTTGTCACGCAGTTTGCCTGGAGATGTTGGGGAGTAGCAACCGAAAACCTGCCAGGGTAGTCGCCCGCCTAGACGTTATGCGTTATTGCCATTGCAGACGTCCATGACCGAACCCCGTTCTAAGACATTTATAGCCGCATCATATCCTCACAAACCAACCGACAACATGGAGTAGAGTCCTTCTTGTGGAGCTGATGGTTGCTCAGCTACTCAAGAATTCCTTTATTCTCTCAAATTTGTTCCCGAAATTATTTTTCAATATCCTCGCGTCTCTGCGGGCTTTTAAGTGACTCATTTCCTTCCAGTACGTTTCTTCTTCTTCTTCTTATATAGCACTAGTCCAGTGCGGACCTTCGCCTCCTTAATGGACTTCTCCCAGTCAGCTGTGTTTCTTGACCTTTCTTTCCAGTTTTTAATTTTGCATCTATTAATATATGTTTTTTCACAGTTCCACCATTCTTGACTTACTTTTTCTTTTACTATCCATTCTATTAACATGACCAATCCAATTCAACCCACTTACTCTGACAAATGAAAGCATATCTAAATCACCAAACAGCTGCATTAATTCCTTATTATATCGCTTTCTCCAATTCTCATTTACTTTAATTCACCCAAACATTCTTCTTAAAATTTTTTATTTCAAAATCATCCAGTCGTTTAGTAATATCATTATTCAGTGTCCAAGATTCTGCTCCGTATGTTGGCACTGGTCTTATTAATGTCTTACAGATTTAAATTTTTATGCTCTGAGTACTGATTGACTCTTTAGTAGAGGAAGAAGTGCATACTATGCTCAATTTGCATTTGTAATTCTTTCAGTCTCTAGTCTTAA